>CM038675.1:222733552-223933552 GCA_021605145.1 Aegilops bicornis
ACGGCTGGTGAACGCTTGTCCTCAGCTGGACGTCGTCAAGCGATCGGCCTGTATTGAAGGTGCGCGCATGGCCTTCGCCCGTTGCAAGATGTGGTGGGCGAAGATGAACACCGTCGAGCTGGCCAGGGGGTCGCCAGAGGGCAAGGAGCATCACACACCCGAGCACTATTTTGTGGATGTCCTAGAAGGGTCTCGCATTATGGCAACACAGTGTGAGCAGGACATTATTTTTGAATGAATACATTCGTGTTGTCTTTGCCTTGTATGATGAATTAAAGTCGGTTTGTAATATAATGCTTGTTATGTTTTAATTTTTTTCCTCCTGTGCGGCCGTGTTGTATGGAATCTGAGGGTTGGCCAGTCGTCGGCTTCTGCCCCCACGTAGGTAGTACGGGGGTGTTTGGGATTGAATCTAAACAATCTTGATCCAATTGTATGGTCCTTGAAGGAGTTGTTTAGCGCAACGAACCAGGCAATCAGACTATGCGGCTTAAACACCCTCACTTAGCCATAGGAGTTTTACAATAAAACATAGGCGCAGCCCCTAGTTTTCGAACCAGAGTGCTATGAGCGTCTGATCGGGAAGTACCGATCCTTCGTGTAATGCGGGAGAAATCTCCAACGATTTGTAACCTTCGAACAGCTGACCGGCTCTCGCTGCATCATGATGATCCGGTTTTCGGCTTTCTCTACTGAGGTGCTCCTTTGGATAAACCAGGGCACAATCGCAGTAGTTCTCCCTTTACTACCTTAGCCGATATAGCGGAACGTAAGGTAGCAAGCATAGGAGTCGGGCAACCCAAATATTGACCAAAGACATGATTCGGAGCCAATACATGTAATGCTAAATTCAGGGTGCCGAACTATACTATAAAGAGTGTTCGGACTTTGTTGCCGTATTGTGGGGCGCCATGGAGCCCCTGGCAAATATGAAACGTACCAAAGTGTACGGGTGCTAGAAGATAAGTTATTAAAGGAAAACAGAAAGAAAGCAGAGGTGATATCTGGGGCCCTTAAACTGGAGCCGCGAACTGCTTCCATTATAATTGGGTTAATGCATCAAAGCGCATTAATACAAATAGTGTGATAAGCAACCGGCTATTTAACATGCCATGACCAAAGGCGAGCTGCGTGTGGGTCCTGACAAAGGTAGAGTGGTCGTTGAATTGACCTCTAGAGCTTCCCCTATACGTCTTTGCTTCTTGCCATCCTGGTGTTTCTATCCTTTCACAGGACAGTCGGGTCATCAAAGAAGGCCTATGTAAAATAATCCTGGAAAAGGAAAAGGAAATAGTGACAGTATATGTATGTCCGGGATCGGTCGAGCCAAACTGTGGATCACAAGTGTCGGTGTCAAAACCGGCGGATCTCGGGTAGGGGGTCCCGAACTGTGCGTCTAAGCGGATGGTAACAGGAGACAAGGGACACGATGTTTTTACCCAGGTTCGGGCCCTCTCGATGGAGGTAATACCCTACTCCTGCTTGATTAATATTGATGATATGGGTAGTACAAGAGTAGATCTACCACGAGATCAAGGAGGCTAAACCCTAGAAGCTAGGCTATGGTATGATTGTTGTTCGTCCTACGGACTAAAACCCTCCGGTTTATATAGACACCGGATAGGTTAGGGTTACACATAGTCGGGTTACAATGGTAGGAGATCTACATATCCGTATCGCCAAGCTTGCCTTCCACGCCAAGGAAAGTCCCATCCGGACACGGACGAAGTCTTCAATCTTGTATCTTCATAGTCTTGGAGTCCGGCC
This sequence comes from Aegilops bicornis, assembly GCA_021605145.1. Classification (NCBI taxonomy): domain Eukaryota; kingdom Viridiplantae; phylum Streptophyta; class Magnoliopsida; order Poales; family Poaceae; genus Aegilops; species Aegilops bicornis. Next base: position 222,735,320 of record CM038675.1, read on the forward strand.
GTGATGATAGTTCGGCTATCCGGACACCCCCTAGTCCAGGACTCCCTCAGTAGCCCCTGAACCAGGCTTCAATGATGATGAGTCCGGCGCGCATATTGTCTTCGGCATTGCAAGGCGGGTTCCTCCTCCGAATACTTCATAGAAGGTTTTGAACACCAGGATAGTGTCCGGCTCTGCAAAACAAGTTCCACATACCACCGTAGAGAGAATAATTTTTGCACAGATCTGCTGACGTATTCCGCGGCGTGACATCACACCATGGCCAGGCACGTCTTATCAAACACCATGGATCGTTTTTTACCGTTCCACCTTAGCGTGTTTAGCGAGGCGGTTTCCTTGGCACGTCTTATCAAAGCATAGATCGTGCCCCCTTATTCCAGGATTCCCATCAATACGAACGTGGGTAACCCATCCGCACCATTGATTACGGCGCTTGGGAGATAAGCGAGTTTTACCAGGCTGGCGGGGGACGCATAGCTTCGTCCGTCCATATAAGGGGATAAGGATCCACCTTTTTCACCTACGCCTTCTTCCTCCTTTGCTCATCCATTTCCGCGCACTCGAGCTCCAGCGCCCAAGTCCGCACACCCCACCTCAACCTTCTCCAACTATGTACGAAGCGGGAGGCAGGTGGATGGCCTCCTCCATCACGGAGGAGCACATCACAAGACTGCGGGAGGCCGGATACTTGTCCGGCGACATCGCGTGTCGGCTACCCGACGAGGGGCAGCTCATCCCCACCCCCAGGCCCCATGAGAGGGTGGTGTTCCTCACCCACTTCCTCCGCGGACTAGGTTTTCCACTTCACCCATTTGTCCGGGGGCTCATGTTCTACTACGGCCTGGATTTCCACGATCTGGCTCCAAACTTCATCCTCAATATATTCACGTTCATCGTCGTGTGCGAGGCCTTCCTCTGCATCCAACCCCACTTTGGTTTATGGTTGAAGACCTTTAGCGTCAAGCCGAAGATAGTGGGCGGCCGACAGGCGGAGTGCGGAGGCGCTATGGTGGGCAGGGTTCCCAATGTCCTTTGGCTCGAGGGCTCCTTCGTGGAGACAATAAATGGGTGGCAATTGGGGTGGTTCTACATCACCGAGCCGCGCGACTCCAACTGGGCGGCGGCCCCCGAATTCAGATCTGGCTCCCCCACACGGCTCACATCATGGAAAGAGACGGGCCTGAAGTTGGGTGATTCGGAAGAGCTGACCGGACTCCAAACCTGTGTTCGAAACCTGGTGGACAAGAAGCTCAAGCTTGTCCCCGTAGTCCAGGTCATGCTCATCCGCCGGATTCTCCCATGCCAGGAACGGGCCTTTAATTTGTGGGAGTTTGATCCGGCACAACACCGAACCTTGAGCCGGCTCTTCGACACTACGTACGAAGATGCCTGGAAGGTGTTGTTCAAGGGCGCCGAAGCCCCCGCATCCGCTAACAAAGATCGCGGATACAGCTCGTAGCGTCAAGCCGGCGAGGTAAGTTATTTTACCCTTTACGGGACTCTTTTTTCATAGATTGACTCTATGTGGGATCTAAAACTCCCTAATCTTTGACAGGACTGGCTGAAGACGTCCGGACAGATTAACTGTCTGGCTCCTTTGTCGGAAGACCCATCGGACGCCCGATTGACGGGGTTGCTGGCTCCGGTACCCCATGTGGTCTTTGGAGAAGAAGGCTAAGAAGGAGGCCACGGGAACTCGAAGGAGCTCCCGACGCCAGTCTTGTCGATTCTAAAGCAGAATCTTCTCCCGAAAACGAGGAGGAGGAAAAAAGCATCTCCCCCAAATGAAGGAGAGGAAAGGAAGGCCGCCCCAACCGGGAGGCCGGAGGGTTTAAGAAGGGAAGGACCCTTCCTCCGGACTTCTCCACCAACGTCGACGACGACGAGGAGGAGTGGCCAACGAGGGCCAAGCCCCTGGCGAGATCGTAAGTGTCCGGATACCCATGGATTTTTTATTGCATAGTGTTCTCTAATGCCGAACAATCATGCAGCCTGCCCAAGGGCGAGTTCGCCGCTTCGTCGAGCGGGTCCCTGGGTTCATCGGAAATGGAGAGTACTTCACTTCCGGCCGCCTCATCGCCTCACGCCGCGGATGACGCCGAGGTGGTGCCCCAAGGGGGGCCTGGTCAAGAGGAGGTGGCGCAGGAGGCGCCGCAAGGCAACCTCCCGGACTCAGCGCGTGGGGCGAGACCCTCAGGGCTCTAAGCCCGACCTCGTCCGGACTCCATGCCGGAACCTTCAGCGGCTCCGAAGTCCGGCAACCGGTCCCTTCGTAAGAAGGGTAAGACGCCGGTGTCCTCCGTCCAACCGGAGGCACCGGATAACTTACTGGAGGTGCTTAACAGCGCCTCCATCGAGGAGGAGCACTGCACTGTTATGAGTGCGGTGATCCGGACAGTTCAGTCCGCCAAGAGCGGGCTGACCGAAGCCTGTACCAGCCTTCTAACAGGCTTTGAGGTGAGATTAGAATATGTAAAAATATTACCGCATAGACAGTAGCCCCTGATGCTTAGTTCGGTGTTCAGAAAGAAAAGCCGGACTAAGGATCTAAATAGATATACGCAGGAGTCTAACATAAGTATGTCAATATGGGAATGCAGGCTGCGCTGCTGACCTCTGCCGCCAGACCGATGCGGAGGTCAATGTATTGAAGCAGAGCCTCGAGCGGTCCGAGAACGAGCTCGGCCTTGCCAAGAAGCAGCTCGAGGACAAGGAAGGTAAGTAATACCTTATTGAAGAAATACCTTATAGAAAGGTTTCGGTTGCGAGAAAATAACAGGAATAACATGGGTACTGCAGGGGCCACGAACGAGGTGGCGACCCTGAAGGAAGCGTGTCCGTGGGTCGAAAGCAAAGCGGCGGAACGCACCGAGCGAGAGAAGAGGGAGGCGCACTGGGCGGAGGTGCGGCCAGAGCTCCGTGCTCGTGGAAAAACACGAGGGTTTGGAGCGTGACTCAAGACCCGAGAGTCCGAGCTTGCCTTGGCTCTTGAGAGTGCCAAAGCTGCTAAGGCCGAGGCCCAAAAGCCCTCCAAGAAATTGAATCATTAAAGAAGATAGCGGCGGTAAGGCATTCTTTATGCAAAGCAAGCATGTGAAAGTGAATTACCTATTACTTACCCGGATTCGGAGCTCTCCAGAGCATTCGTAGATCTGCCCGTAGGTGTCCGATCTGCCGCATTCTACCGCGCCAAGGAGGGAGCTCAACGGAGAAGGTGTTACGGTCTCAATATCTTTGAGGCGGACATCCGGTGCCCCTAAGCGACCAGCTGAAGCAGCTGGTCGAGCTCCTAAGGTCGCCGAACATGCCATGAAGGGCCTCATAGTTCGGCTATGGCCATTGGAAGCCATGCACAGGAGCTACTTTGGGCTAGTCGGCGGCTGGTGGGCCTTTGTCCACGGGTTGAAGTCATCAAGCGCTCCGTCTGCATTGAAGGTGTCCGTCGTGCCCTTGCCCGTGCGAAAGTGCATTGGGGCAAGCTGGATGCGGAGAAGCTTGTGACAGACGGCCACCGAAGGGCAAGGAGCATCGCACGCCCGAAATGTACTATGAGGGCCTCCTGAAGGGTGCCCGCCGAATAGCGGATGAGTGCTCCAAAGATGTAATTTTTAATAGACTCGCATTTGATCCTGTACGCTGAAAACTTGTTCATATGCGCTAAGCAACGCTTGTTAATTTAAAATATTACCTTTTGTGCGGCCGTTTATCAAATTTGAGAGATGGCAAGTCGTTGGCTTCAGCCCCCATGCCACGAGTCTTTGGGGTGTTCGGGATAAACTTGAGCACTCTTGTTCCCATTCTTGGGTCCATCTAGGAGGCGCTCAGCATAGCGAACAAGGCAACCGGACTTATAATGCTTGAACACTCTCACTTAGCTATAGAATTCTATAATTTTAAATTTCGGCGAAGCCCCTAGTATTCGGAAGAACGAGTTCGGGGCGCTGTCCACGCCTTGGTCGGACAATTCGGGTTCCTCGCTCTAAGCGGCATAAGTCTTTAGGGACCCGAAAACCTCTCGAACAGCGACCGGCTCTCGCCCTATCATGACGGTCAGTTTTAGCTTTCTCCACTGAGGTGCTCGACCCAGCTCAACTGGGGCACAATCGCAGTGGTTCTCCCGGTGCTACCTTAGCCGATATAACGGAATGTAAGGTACCAAAACACGGGAGTTGGGCAAACCCAACTATTGACCCAAGACATGATTCGGAGCCGATGCATATAATGCTATAAGTTCGGGGTGCCGCACTTGTGAAAGTGTTCGGACTTGTCACACCATAATGTTGGGGTACTTAAGCCCCTGGTGTATTGGCCGTACCAAAGTGTACGGGTGCAGCATGTCATGAAATGAACATATATATAGATAAAGAAAGGAGTGCAATAATAGGCAAAATCTATGTATTGTTTATTCAAAAAGGTACTGCAATGGAGGCAGAACGATACAAATAGTGCGATAAGCAAGGGATGGGACTATCTAACATGTCCCCCTCCAGGGGTAAGCTGCGGGATGGTATGTAAAACAGGTATAATGCTCGTAATAGAGACCACCTGAACACTCGGCGTAGCTACGCTTCCCTGCTATTGCATCATGAGTTCGGCGATTCTAGTGCAGACAGGACTTCGGAAAAGCGGAGTCTGAAAGTAAGAAAAAGAAGAGAAACAGAAAAGGAAAAAGAATGACACAATCGGGGCCCACAGTGCGGTTGAGCCGCATTCTGGCGTGCCGTGGTCGTGCCCTCCCTTATGCCCATGGTATCTCCAGGCGTAGTTATGTACGCGTAGTACTTGCTTCGTAATTTCGCGAGGGCTGGGGTTGGGGCGGATTACTCTGGCGATGCTTGAATCGTGCCAGCGGTCTTGTTGTAGGTTACCCGGTGGCAGCGGTGTCCGGACGCTTAGTGGCCGGACTCGAGAATTGCTGTGAGAGGATGCTTTGCACCTCACCGCGAGACGCCGTGTGCTCCTCCATTCGGAGAGCGTTCGGTGTTTCCATTGACCGTGATTACTCCTCGAGGGCCTGGCATCTTGAGCTTGAGGTATGCGTAGTGCGGCACCGCATTGAACTTTGCAAATGCGGTTCGTCCAAGCAGTGCGTGATAGCCGCTGCAGAACGGGACTATGTCGAAGATTAACTCTTCGCTTTGGAAGTTATCCGGGGATCCGAAGACCACTTCGAGTGTAGCGAGCACATAATTGGCCTCTACACCCGTTATGACGCCTTTAAAGGTCGTCTTTGTAGGTTTAATCCTTGAGGGTCTATGCCCATTTTGGCGACCGTATCACGATAAAGCAGGTTCAGGCTGCTACCGCCGTCCATCGGGACTACGGTGAGGTGAAATCCGTCAATAATTGGGTCAAGAACCAATGCGGCGAAACCGCCGTGACGGATGCTAGTGGGGTGGTCCCTTCGATCGAAGGTGATCGGGCAGGAAGACCATGGGTTGAACTTCGGGGCGACTGGCTCTATCGCATATACGTCCCTTAGTGCACGCTTCCGCTCCCTTTTGGGTATATGGGTTGCGTATATCATGTTCACCGTCCGCACTTGTGTGGGAAAACCCTTCTGTCCTCTATTGTTCGGCGGCCGGGGCTCTTCCTCGTCATCTCTATGCAGTCCCTTGTCATTGAGTTCGGCACTTAACTTGCCTGCTTGCTTGAACACCCAACAATCCCTGTTGGTGTGATTGGCTGGTTTTTCGGGGGTGCCATGTATCTGGCACAAGCGACCGAGTATTCGGTCCAAGTTGGACGGGCCCTGGGTATTTCTTTTGAATGGCTTCTTCCGCTGACCGGGTTTAGAGCCTCTGAATCCGGCATTAACGGCCGTATCTTCATCATTATCGCTGTTAATGTGGCGCTTGTTCTTGTTGCGACGCGACCTGCCATTGCTGTCCTTGGTATCCAAACTATAAGGGTGTTTGGCCAAGTTGTTGCTTCGAGCTAGCCAGCTGTCCTCTCTCGCACAAAAGCGGGTCATGAGTGTTGTGAGGGCTGCCATGGATTTCGGCTTTTCCTGTCCTAGGTGCCGGGCAAGCCATTCGTCGCGGATGTTATGTTTGAAGGCTGCAAGGGCCTCTGCATCCAGACGATCAATGATTTGATTTTTCTTTGTTAGGAACCGTGTCCAGAATTGTCCGGCCGATTCTTACAGGCTGCTGAATTATATGGCTGAGGTCATCGATTATGCGTGGTCGCACATATGTGCCCTGGAAGTTATCAAGGAATGTGGCTTCCAGGTCCTCCCAACAACCAATTGATTCTGCTGGCAAGCTATTGAGCCAATGCCGAGCTGGTCCTTTAAGCTTCAGTGGGAGGTATTTGATGGCATGTAGATCATCAGCGTGGGCCATGTGGATATGGAGGAGATAGTCCTTGATCCAGACCGCAGGATCTGTGGTACCATCGTATGATTCGACGTTTATGGGTTTGAAGCCCTCGGGGATTTGATGATCCATTACTTCATCTGTGAAGCATAGTGGGTGTGCGGCGCCTCTATATTGGGCTATATCACGACGTAGCTCATATGAGCTTTGTCTACTGTGTTCGGCCCGGCCGGGTTTGCTGTATCCGGCGCGACGGTAATCATCCCGAGTCGTTGGGCGCCCATGCGATCCGTAGATCGATCTAGTATGTTTTGCCTTATCCTCCAATATATCTCGCAAGTCCGGCGCATTTTCCCGTGCCTTGGTACTTTTTGAGCGGCGTCGGGGTGTGGCTTGAGCGGAGGGCCGAGAGGCTTCTCTGTCACGGCCCGCAGGGGTGGCTGGTCTGCCATGTCGTCTTGTTGGTGACTTGGGTGCTTCCTCCTACGATCGAGGCAACAGCCTGCATTTGGGGTAGGTTTTGGAGGGCGTTCGAAGTTCATACTCTTGGCTGCAAGGACTTGATCCATCTGTCACCAGCGTGTCTTGGTCAGCTCTAAGTTGTTGCTGCTTTTCTTGAGGCTGCTTGCCGTGGCTATAAGCCTGCATTTGAAAGCGTTCCTGTTGGCGGGATCCTCGTGAGCGACAAATTAAATCATCGTCGAGGCTTGCCTCATCTTCGAGGAGGGGCGCATAATTATCGTCCTCGGCCTCTCTTTCTGCCCGCCTTGTCATGCGGACTTGCTTCTCCCTCCTCCTGCGCTGAGTCCCTCTTTGGAGGGGTTGTCTTGACCTTGTCCGGGGTGTTATTATCTCCCGTGCCGGAATCACCGTTTTTGCTGTGGCGGGATTTAGAGCGGCGCCGCTGGCGTTGTCGCTTCGGTTGCTTCTTGGAGGGGTCATCCTCCGTTGTTCCAGTTCCCATCTTTGGGGATGTCCACCATGTATATGTCGTATGACGAGGTGGCCTTCCGATTGCCACAGAGGCTGGGTCTTGGTCGCCTCCGCATCGCCGTCCATACCGTCGATGTCTTCGGAGTCGAAGTCGAGCATGTCGGTTAAATCATCGGCGGTGGCTACAAAGTGGGTGGTGGGTGGGCGTTGAATTTCTTCGTCGTCCATATCCCAACCTTCATGTCCGTAGTCCGGCCAGGGCTCTCCGGATAAAGAGAGAGACTTTAGTGAATTCAGTATGTCGCCAAAGGGCGAGTGCTGAAAGATGTCCGCGGCAGTGAACTCCATGACCGGCGCCCAATCGGATTCGATTGGCGGTAGCGGAGGGTTCGAGTCCGGAGAGGAGTCCGACACCACGGAGTCAAGGTCTTCGCAGCGACAGGGATGGAGTTCGGCTCAATCGACATAGAGATTGTAGCCCCGAGGCGGTGTCCAACCACTCGCCCTCGATAGGGAATCCGCCCGGATTAAGGGTCGGAGCTGATCTTTGGTGCGGCCTCGTGGCAATCGCTCGCGGCGTAGCTAGATCATACCCATCGAGACAAAGGCGGCACGCCGGCTGTGGCTCGAATCTGTCAAAGATCAAGTCTCCGCGGACATCGGCCGTATAGTTCAAACTTCCAAATCTGACCTGATGGCGGGCGTAGCTTCGACCTGCTCCGGATGGCCAGCGAATTGGCCAGCATGATGCAAAGCCGCCGAATACGAAGATCTGTCCGGGGAGAAAAGTCTCACCCTGGACGGTGTCGTTGTTGATGATCGAAGGAGCCAGCGGGCCTATAGGTGACGACAGAGAGGAACTCTTGATGAAAGCACCAATGTCGGTGTCAAAACCGGCGGATCTCGGGTAGGGGGTCCCGAACTGTGCGTATAGGCGGATGGTAACAGGAGACAAGGGACACGATGTTTTTACCCAGGTTCGGGCCCTCTCGATGGAGGTAATACCCTACTCCTGCTTGATTAATATTGATGATATGGGTAGTACAAGAGTAGATCTACCACGAGATCGAGAGGCTAAACCCTAGAAGCTAGCCTATGGTATAATTGTTGTTCGTCCCCACGGACTAAAACCCTCCGGTTTATATAGACACCGGAGAGGGCTAGGGTTACATGAGTCGGTTACAATGGGAGGAGATCTACATATCCGTATCGCCAAGCTTGCCTTCCACGCCAAGGAAAGTCCCATCCGGACACGGGACGAAGTCTTCAATCTTGTATCTTCATAGTCTTGGAGTCTGGCCGTGATGATAGTTCGGCTATCCAGACACCCCCTAGTCCCGGACTCCCTCAACAAGCTAGCTATGCCTCCGTCGATGCCCATGGGATTTCTAGTGCGTAATTATGCATGTGTGGTACGAATGCCACTACCTGATCGGGGCTGGGACGGAGGCCAAATTGCTAGTCGAGCTCTTGATGAGCCGAGTTGTCCTAGTGCAGCATAGTCCGGACCCTTTTTACGATGTCTAGGGGCTCGGCAGCCGGATTATGGTTCTGCTTAAGAAGGCTGCTCTGTACTTCCGCTGCTAGGGCGGCGGTGTGCTCCTCTGTACAGAGGGAGCATTCTGTGTTTCCATTGACCGTTATGACGCCGCATGGACCGGGCTTCTTAAGCTTAAGATAAGCGTAGTCCGGCACCGCATTGAACCGAGCAAATGCCATCCGTCCAAGCAGTGCGTGATAACCACTACGGAATGGGACGATGTCGAAGATTAACTCCTTGCTTCAGAAGTTGTCGGGGGATCCAAAGACAACCTCTAGTGTGATTGAGCCCGTACAGCGGGCCTCTACACCTGGTATGACTCCTTTGAAGGTAGTCTTCGTTGGCTTGATCCTTGATGGGTTAATGCCCAATTTGCGCACTGTGTCTTGATAGAGCAGATTGAGGCTGCTACCACCGTCCATGCGGACTCGTGTTAGGTGGAATCCATCGATGATTGGATCCAGTACTAGTGCGGCTGGTCCGCCATGTCGGATACTGGTCGGATGATCCTGACGATCCAAAGTGATTGGGCATGATGACCATGGGTTGAATTTTGGGGCGATTGGCTCTATCGCATAGACGTCCCTTAGTGCACACTTGCGCTCCCTTTTGGGGATGTGTGTACCATATATCATGTTCACTGTTTTGACTTGAGGAGGGAACATCTTCTGCCCCGCTGAGTTTGGTTGCCGGGGCTCTTTGTCATCGTCCTCACTTTGCGATCCCTTTTCCTTGTTCTCGGCGTTTAACTTGTCGGCCTGTTTAAACACCCAGCAATCCCTGTTGGTATGATTGGCTGGTTTGTCTGGGGTACCATGTATCTAGCACAGACAATAGAGTATGCGGTCCAAGCTGGATGGTCCCTGACCGCTCCTTTTATACGGCTTTTTCCGCTGACCGGGCTTGGAGCCGCTGAATCCGGCATTAACTGTAGTGTCATCGGTGTTATCACCATTGCTTCGGCGCTTGTGTCTATTACGTCGGAGCTTGTCGTTGATGTTTTTGACCTCGGAGGGGCCCGCCTCGCTGGCTGTGTTTTTACTACGAGCCAGCCAACTGTCCTCACCCGCGCAAAAGCGGGTCATGAGTGCCGTGAGGGCTGCCATAGATTTGTACTTTTCTTGGCCGAGATGGCGGGCGAGCCATTCGTCACGGATGCTATGTTTAAAGGCCGCTAGGGCTTCGGCATCCGGATAATCAATGATCTGGTTCTTTTTAGTTAGGAATCTAGTCCAAAATTTCCTGGCTGACTCTCCAGGCTGTTGGACTATGTGACTTAAGTCATCGGCGTCTGGTGGCTGGACGTATGTACCTTGGAAGTTGTCAAGAAAAGCTTCTTCCAAGTCCTCCCAGCTGCCAATGGAATTTTCAGGCAGGCTGTTTAACCAGTGACAGGTTGGCCCTTTGAGCTTTAGGGGGAGGTATTTGATAGCATGGAGGTCATCTTTGCGGGCCATGTGAATGTGGAGAATAAAATCCTCGATCCATACTGCGGGATCGGTTGTTCCATCATATGATTTGATATTGACGGGTTTGAAACCTTCGGGGAATTCGTGGTCCATTACTTCATCAGTGAAGCAGAGAGGGTGTGCGGCGCCTCTATATCTGGCTGCATTGCGCCGTAGCTCCGATGGGGTTCGTCTGTGGTTATCGGCTCGGGTGTGACTAGGTTTGTCACGCCCGAATAGGTAGCCATCATCGCATGTCGAGGGACGTCCTCGCGATCCATAAATCGATCGGGTATGTCCTGCTCTACTATACAGGGTCTGCCGGAGGTCGTATGAGTGGCCCCGAGCTGTTTCGTCTTTATTTTTACGAGGCGGTGGGGCAGGCTGCTGTTCGGCCTGAGCTGCCGCTCTATCCCGACCACGTGGTGGTCTATCCGCCGCACTGTCCTGACCGCGTGGTGGTCGATCAGCCGCAGTACGCGAGGGCGGTATGGGCTCCGGCGCCTCTTCATCAAACTGGGGTAGCAGCCTTCGCTTCGGGTAACTCTTGGCTGGGCGTCTGAGGCCGTATTCTTCGGTTGCCAGGACATCAGTCCATCTGTCGACGAGCAGATCTTGGTCAGCTTGAAGCTGCTATTGTTTCTTTTTCAGGCTCCTTGCAGTGGCTATTAGCTGGCGCTTAAAGCGCTCCTGCTCCAGAGGCTCCTCGGGCACGATGAAGTCATCGTTGCCGAGGCTTGCCTCCTCCTTGGACGGCGGATGGTAACTACCGTCCTCCGAGTCTTCTTCCATTGCCTGTTCGTCAGGGCTGACTTGCCCATCTTCCCGATGGTCTTGTTCGGCAGTTTGTTCATCGGGTTCTGTTGTGTCTTCGGCACCATCCGGAGTGTTGTCGTCTCATGTGCCGGTGTTTTTGTCCCTGCTGTGGCGGGATTTAGAGCAGCGCCGCTGACGCCGACGCTTTGGTTGTGTTTTAGGAGGGTCCTCCTTTGTGGGGTTTCCCTTGTCATCGCCACTATTATTTTTCGACGTGTCTACCATGTAGACGTCATATGAGGAAGTGGGCGTCCATCGTCTAGTGAACGGCGGGTTTTGAGCCTCCTTGTCTCCGGCATCATCGTCCATACCGTCGATGTCTTCGGAGTCATAGTCAAGCGCGTCGATTAAATCTTCGACAATGGCTACGAAGTGGGTGGTGGGTGGGAAGCGAAATTCTCCTTCATCATCAGCCTCCAGTTCGAACCGGACATAATTCGGCTATGAGTCCCCCACCAAGGACAAGTTCTTTAATGAGTTTATCACATCGCCCAAAGGCAAGTGCTGGAAGATGTCCGCGGCGCTGAATTCGAAGATCGATGTGCGATCAAGTTCGGCGTCCGCGGGCTCACATGGTTCGGAACTTATAACTGGAGACGAGTCCTGAATTCCGGTGACACAGATATTGTGTGAGGCTAAGTCCATGTGCGGCTCCAACACCGGGGAATCTGTGGCCTTCGTGGTGGGGTCGAGCCTCCAATCCTTGGATTCCGCAGTGTGCTCTGGATCTAAGGCCAGAGTGGTCGCAGGAGCTACTCCTGAATGCGGTCTGACGACAGATTTAGGTCATGTTCGTCAAGGTGACCGGGAGCGGTCGTCGCGGTCTCGAATCCGGCGAAGATCAAATATCCATGGATGTCCGCAACGTAATTCAAGCTCCCAAATCTGACCTGATGGCCAGGGGCGTAGCTATCGATCTATTCCAGGTGGCCAAACGAGTTGGCCTGCGGTGCGAAGCCGCCGAACAGGAAGATTTGTCCGGGGAGGAAGGTTTCTCCTTGGACAGCGTCACTATCGACGATTGAAGGGGCCATAAAACCTTTCGTCGACAGCAAAGTGGAACTCTCAATGAAAGCACCAATGTCGGTCAAAACTGGCGGATCTCGGGTAGGGGTCCTGAACTGTGCATCTAAGGTCGATGGTAACAGGAGACAGGGGACACAATGTTTACCCAGGTTCGGGCCCTCTTTATGGAGGTAATACCCTACTTTCTGCTTGATTGATCTTGATGGATATGAGTATTACAAGAGCTGATCTACCACAAGATCGTAATGAAAAAACCCTAAAAGTCTAGCCTCTATGACTATGGTAATGAATATCTGCCCTTTCCGGACTAAGTCCCCCGGTTTATATAAGCACCAGAGGATCTAGGGTTACACAAGGTCGGTTACAAAGGAAAGGAATCTACATATTCGGTCTCCAAGCTTGCCTTCCACGCCAAGGAGAGTCCCATCCGGACACGGGTGCAGTCTTCTTCACAGCCCATCAGTCCATCCCATGGCTAACAGGCCGGACGTTCGAGGACCCCTTAGTCCAGGACTCCCTCAACCCCTAAAAATGAATGTCTTCAACTGAAGACTTTGGTTTTCTTTAAGACTTTGAAAATGAGAAAATTGGTGTGACCTTGAAGACATTGATATTGATGGAAGGATTATGAAGCGTGAAGAATTTGTTTTCGTAGTTTCTTTTTCCTTTCTTGAGTCATTGGAAACACCATACTGTTGAAGGGGATCGAGGTAAAACTAAGGAAAATTTTCCAAGTGATGCTCATCTCAAAGCCTACACATATCCAATCCTTCGAGTGAAGCCTTTGGAAATCTCATACGGTTCAGTCGATTTCCTCAGTGACAGAGACGAAGATCTTCCGGTCTTTGAGGAATTTGTTCTGACTGAGGAGTTAGGAATTTGCCAGTGCGGATTGCCTACAAGTGAGGAACATGATAGCCCTAAGAAATTTGAGAGCTCAAATTTCCGACCGTTGTTGTGCTACGCGCCAGCTGTCCCAAATATCTTATCCACCTAATGGTCATATCATGATAGGCATTTATGTCTTATCATGTTGGGCTGCTCCCCGGCTATAAATAGCCGCCCCCTCAACCACTAGCTCGTTGGATGCTCCGAGAGAATCTGACATTTGTCATTTAGAGCATCCCATCCTCCGAGGACTTTGAGAGAAAATCATCAGTGAGGAAAAACCCAAAACCCCAACACCTACAACCCAAAGTTATTGAGCATCACTAAAGAGATTGTTCCTATGTGGAACCAACGCTTGTTACCTTTGAAGACTGTGCATCTTCCAGATGGTTAGGCGTCATGGTCTAGAGCATCCAAGAGGAATTGTGGATCACCGAGTGACCAAGTCTGTGAAGGTTTGAAAGTCACCTGAAGACTTAGCACGAGTGATTGGGCGAGGTCTGTGTGACCTTAGCTCAAAGAGAATACAGTAAGGACTGTGTGTCTTTTGATTTAAATACCAGGCTGCTCTAGTGAGACATATAACTGACACAGCAGTTGAAACTGGTCTACCAAATCACTATTTTCACCGAGCTAATGGTTATATTTTCTCAACCCTTTCATTTCCTCGCTCATGTGCTGATGAAATTGATCGTTACTGTTTGAAGACTTTGACTGAAGACTTTCTCAATTTCCTCAATCCTATTTCTTCAGTCATCTTGTCTTCTGCCTACTTATCCTGTTTACACGCTACATGTGCTATGTGTATGTTTCATTTCATTATGATGATCATGCTACTGTCTTGTTATGCATGCACGTGAGTACTTATTCCGTTGCTTGTATTTCGTCGCTTAGCAAATTCCTCAAGTTGAATTTCCTCAATGACGAATTTATAAAAATTGCCTATTCACCCCCCCCCCCTCTAGTCAATATAACGCACTTTCAATTCACAAACTTGAAAACATTCACAAATATAAGAAAACATTATTGAATTCCTAAAAAGTTCATGTACTCAAAAAATGTTTGTCAATTAAAATTTAAAAAATGTTCACGAACTCGTAAAATAAAGAAAGGTTCATGAAATTACAAAAAAAATCATGAGTTTTAAAAATGTTAGAGAACTTGAATAAATGTTCATTTGCTCGGAAAATCTTCAGCAAGTCAAAGTATATTCGTGAACTTTAAAATTAGCCCCAGATATAAATATATTCAGAAATATGATAGATGCTCACCAATTTTAGAAAATGTTTACAAATTTAAGAAAAACTTTCAACGTATTTAAACAAATTGGATAAATGCACACTCCTTAATAAAAAATATACATCAATAGATATAAAAATTTTATGTGTTGTAAAAAGAAAGCTAGAACATAAAAATTGAAAGGGAAAAAGAAAAAAGGAAACAAGAAAATAATGAAAAAAGAAAATAAAAATAACTAACCCAAAAAATTAGAAAAAACTATATTTAAAGGAAAAAAAACTCGCCTTCACCCGACTGATTACGCGCTCCGCGTCCGCCGGCTCCGCGCCCGTTGAATCGTCTGTTGATCGGACGGATGAGGGCGTCCCCGCTTCCGCGTCACGCGCGTCCATTTTTATGAAACAGAGCACTTGTTTCAGGACAAATTCTGCAACTGGCAGCTCCGTCGTCTCGTGTCTCTGGGAGGGCGACGCTTCTGGATTTGGGAGGGCGGCGGGCCAGCGGTGTAGGGCATTGGGCGACCGGGCATATCCAGCGCGGTGGCGACGGCGACGGGCTCGTCGGTGGCTGACGTCGACTCCAGCAGGTATGGATCTGAGATCCCCCATCCTTTTCCCCGGGGCGGCTAGATCCGTAGGGGGTGGCATATCCACCGAGATGACGACGATGGCGAGACTAGGAGGGAGACGGCTGATTTGTTGGATCTGCGTCAATGAGCCATCCCCGACCATTGTCAACGCCGCCCTGTAGCATTTGTTACGGCTGGAGCCGCATCTCCTGCCGCTCGTCGTTCAATGTCGCCACCGTCCTGGAGGAGCGTCGGCGTCCTTGGCTCTCGCCTCCTCGAGCTCAGACGCAACAATAGATTTGTTGCAATTTTTGCAACAAGGGTCGTATTGCAGAAAATTAGACACTGCAGGAGATCCTGTTGTAATTTTTGTAATAAGGGTCTTGTTGCAGAAAATTAGACGCAGCGGAAGATGTTGTTGCAATTTTTTGAACAAGGATCTTATTGTAGAAAATTAGACGCGTGAAAGATGTTGTTGCAGAAAAATAGACGCGGCGGGAGATGTTGTTGCAATTTTTGTAAGTCTTTTTGCAGAAAATTAAAAAAGAAGATGTTTTGCAACATGGATCTTGTTGCAGAAAATTGTAGAAGATGAGGTTTCGCAACAAAGGTCTTGTTGCAGGAAATCAGAGAAGACCAGGTCTTGCAATAAGAGCATCATTGTAGGAAATTAGAGAGGAGGATTGAACGGCTCGCGTCACGTCATCAAATGGCTCGTGAGGCGGCGGATCTTTTTAAAAGATCCACGGGCCGACGCGTACAGAGGATTCTGTTTCCGAAACTGAGCGCATGTTGCAGGAAGTAGGGAGGTGGTCATGCGCGTGCGATTGGTAGATCGGACGGCTGTCGGGGCACTAATCCAACGGTGCTCCATGCGGCGGATGTTTCTAATACATCCGCCGGAAGACGCATAGAAACACAAAAAGGGTACATAAAAAGATAAAGAAACAATGAAAACTAAAAACCTAAAGAGAGAAAAAATGATCTAGACGCTAGACCATTCCTGGAACGACATATTCAAAACCCCAGCTTAAGTTTCCACTGAAAAGAGAGCTTAAGTTCCTTTTTAGGTCACTAATTCACTCTTTCTTCAAAACTTTGGTATTTCAGTTTTTTGGTATTAAATTTTTTGTAGCGACCCGACCTCAGATGGTCAAGTCTCTGTGTTCCAGTGTCATCCCTGGATCAGTAATGCTGACACACACAGTACTCGAAGGGTTTATAACAGAGTAGCAATCACACACTTATTACATCGAATGTCTCAAAAGAGAACTTATTACAATAATATGGCTTAAGGCCATCTAATGTGATAACAGCGGAAGGCTTGGAAGATAAAGTGAGCCCATCAACTCCAACGGCATAGCTGAGCTGCACGGCAACGACCTAACGAACCTTACTCCTCATCTGAAAAGTCTGCAACATAATACGTTGCAACCCGAGAACGGGTCAGCACATGGAATATGCTGGCAATATAACACAATAGAGCAGGAACAAAATAATGCTATCACTATATGCATATATGGCTGGTGGAAAGCTCTATGGTTATAGTTTTGCGAAAAGCCAATTTTTTCCTACAACAAAGGAATATATTTTTATTTAACTATCATGGTGGTTGAAACATTGAGAAGGTATAACCCCAACTCAATCCCAATTAAAGTAGTTAATAACCCAACAATATTATTTAAGAGTGATGAGATACATGTGAATACTCAAATACTAGATACTCAAAATTGTCCATAACCGGGGACACGGCTAACCATGATTAGATTGTACACTCTGCAGAGGTTTGCGCACTTTTCCCCACAAGACTCGATCGCCTCCGTTGATTTGTCGCACTACATGATGTTTGAGAAACAGATGACCGAGACATAGTCTTTCAGAAACATTAACTCTCTACTCCGGGTAGACCATACCAAACCTACAAAACCCACTACCTGCTGATCTACCTCTTCAAGAGCTTCACGTAACCTACTCAACTATGCTAGAGCCCATAGTAGCTTGTGGCTGCACACGGAAGTTTCTAGCATGAATAATCTCAGTTCCCTTTGAGCCTGGGTGGCGGTCCATAGGAAGATCACACGGGTACCCCAGAATTTCCAAAAAATTAAAACAGACAACACTGGGTTCCCCAGGTGCCTCAATCCACCCAGATGTGTGTATTAAAGTTGCCACCTTAACTTAAACCATTAATTGACAATCTCACATCTGTCATGGATTCACTCAAACCCAACCACGTCTACGAGCATAGCATAGCAATATAAGCAACACGTAGAAGTAACTCCCAAGGGTTTGATAGTAACAGGGCAATAGGTTCTACCTCAACTAGTACTTCCCAACCCACAAGTTAATGACAACCTACCCATGCAATGTTTGAGGATTGGAACTAATGCATAAAAACTGGGTAAGAAAAGAGTATGATCAAAGTGTTACTTGCCTTGCTGACGATCCGCGAATCCTAGAGACTCGTAGTAACACGCTTCACACTCCGGGAATTCTATCGCAAGCAAACAATAACATACATAAGCAAAAAGCAAAGATGCACAAGCAAAACTTCAACTAAAAGAGGCTGACCAGAAAGTTCAACTTAAGAACTCCGGTTCGCAAATAGAATCAAACCAAACGGAGCAACGAAACTCAAACGGCGAAAGAAACAAGATCTGTTTTACTAATCTGAACCCAGGTCAAATTTTACAGAGGCAAAAACTTTTTTGAGTTGATTATTCGAAAAGAGGGTTTCGAGACGAAACTCTAGGCGCTTGAATCGCCTGATTCCGATAAACGAGCGAAAAGTTATACTAGATCGAAAATCGGATCAGAAATCGCGATCAGAAAAATCGCGGAATAAATCCGAGAAAAAGAAAAACGACGAACAGCTTAACGAACGAACGTTCGTTATCTGAACCTAAACGAAGAACATGTTCGTTAAAACGAACGAACGAGTGAACGCTCGCTAAATAAATAAACCGGAGAAATAGACCGATCTAAATAAAAAAACGAAAACCTAGGGTTTTCTAAAAAAAACTGAACGGTTTTTCTTTGGAAAACCAGGGCGGCGGGGCGGCTACCTCGCTCAGCTCCGGCGGGGCTCGGGCTCGGTGTGGGGTGGCGGCGGCGACGACTCCGAGCGGGGGCGGCGGTGGCGGGTGGTGGTGTGTGGCGGCGGGGTTCGGTATTTAAAGAAGAGTGCGGCGGCTTGGGGGAGGGGCAAGCGGCGGTGGCGGGAGGCAGTTGGCGGAGTCCGCCTCGGACACGGCGGCGGCGGCGGTTGGGCCGGCCTGGCTGGGCCTCGGCCCAGTCGGGTGCGGGCGCGCGCGCGTTTTTTTAAAAAATTCCGCCGAGACTTAGAAAAATCCTAGAAAAATAAATAAAAATCTAAAAATGCCAAAACAAATTTTCACCGTCTAAATGAAATATTTAGAACGAGATGAACATTTTCTAGGCCCTAAAATGCAATTTTTGAAAACGTGCAATTTTTTTCTAACGCAAATAAAATCCAACAAATGATTTTAACATTTTTCCTCCAATATTTCAATTGTTTTGAAGAAGTCATATTATCTCCCCTCATTTATTTTATTATGAAATATTTTTTGGAGAGAAAAATAATTAAAATAAAAAATCCTCATTTTCACTATTTGATAAAAATCGAATATGAAAACCGGAAAATCCCCAACTCTCTCCGAGGGTCCTTGAGTTGCTTAGGATTTCGAGGATTGCGGAACGAAGATGCAATAAAATATGATATGCATGAATGACCTATGTATAACATTCCAAATTGAAAATTTGGGATGTTACAAACCTACCCCCCTTAAGATGAATCTCGTCCTCGAGATTCGGGTTGGCTAGAAAATAGGTGCGGGTGGTCCTTGCGAATATCATCCTCTCGTTCGTGTGGCTTCCCCTCGGTATGGTGGCTCCACGAACTTTGCAAAACTTGATAACCTTGCTGCGAGTGACTCGGCCGGCAAAGTCAAGAATCTTCTTGGCTTCTCCTCATAAGTCAAATTCTTGTCCAACCTAATCGCCTCCAGTCTTGTATCTCTTAATGGTATATCAGCCATCTCAAAGATGACACTTCTTCAACTGTGAGACGTGGAACACATCGTGAACTCCTGACAATCCTTCAGGTAACTCCAACTTGTAGGCAACTTCTCCCATCTGTTCCAAAACACAGTACGGTCCTACGAATCTCGGAGCTAACTTTCCCTTAACTCCAAAACATTTCACTCCTCGTAAGGGCGATACTCGCAGATATGCTCTGTCTCCAATTTCATAGGTTATCTCCTTGCGTTTTGTGTACGCATAACTCTTACGCCTGGATCGAGCAATCTTCAATCTGTCACGGATCAGTTTAACCTTCTCATCTGACTCCTTGACCAAATCTGGTCCAAACAACTGACGGTCTCCTACCTCATCCCACATCAGGGGTGTTCTACATCTGCGTCCATACAGAGCTTCGAATGGTGCCATCTTCAAACTGGCCTGGTAGCTATTGTTGTATGATCCATAATCTCGTACAGGCAAATTGTCATCCCAACTAGATCCATAATCTAGCGCACAGGCTCTCAACATGTCCTCCAGAATCTGGTTGGCTCTCTGTGTCTGTCCATCTGTCCGCGGGTGAAATGATGTACTAAACTCCAATCTCGTACCCAGGGTCTGGTGTAACTGATGCCAAAACTTTGAAGTAAACTGTGTTCCTCTATCTGATACGATGGTCCTCGGAACTCCATGCAAACATTACGATCCTAGACATATATATCTTGGCCAACTTTGCACTTGTATAAGTTGTTTTCACTGGGATGAAGTGAGCCACTTTGGTCAAGCGATCCACTACTACCCATATTGATTCATATCCTGCTTTGGTCCTGGGCAATCCGGTGATAAAGTCCATGCCAAGTTTATCCCACTTCCATTCGGGAATCGACATAGGCTGTAACAGTCCTGCTGGCTTCTGATGCTCTGCCTTCACTCTCTGACATACATCACATACAGCTACATACTCGGCAATATCCTTCTTCATACCATTCCACCAGAAACGTTCTTTCAAATCCAAATACATCTTGGTGTTTCTGGGGTGTATCAAGTATGGTGAGTCATGAGCCTCCTGAAGTATTAACTTCCTGATTTCTGGGTTATTAGGCACATAAACTCGATCCTCAAACCATAAGGTATCATGCTCATCCTCGCGAAAACCTTTGGCCTTTCCTTTGCTCATCTTCTCCTTTATCTCAGCAATCTCTTTGTCTTCCTTCTGAGCTTCTCGAATCTTTTCCAAAAATGTAGACTGAACCTCCATTGTTGCAATGAAACCTCTTGGAACAATCTCCAACCGAAGTTCCATGATATCTTCAGCTAACTCCTTCGGCAATCCCTTACTTTCAAGGATATTAGCATAACTCTTCCGGCTCAAAGCGTGCCTCACGACATTGGCCTTTCCTGTATGATAGTGTAGCTTCATATCGTAATCCTTTATAAGTTCCAACCATCTCCTCTGTCTAAGGTTCAACTCCTTCTGTGTGAAAATGTACTTCAAACTCTTATAATCCGTGTACACATCACAATGGTTTCTAATAAGATAATGTCTCCAAGTCTTCAATGCATGCACTACCGCTGCTAGCTCCAAATCATGTGTGGCATAGTTCAACTCATGGGGCTTCAGTTGTCGTGAGGCATACGAAACAACCTTTCCGTCCTGCATAAGCACACATCCAAGTCCCAAGCGTGAGGCGTCACAATACACTTGAAACTCCTTATGTATATCCGCAATGTTAGTCTTGGGGCTGTAGTCAAACGTTTCTTCAACTCCACGAAAACTTGTCTCGCAATCCTCTGTCCATTTAAACTTAGTATCCTTCTTCAGCAATTCAGTCATTGGCTTAGCAATCTTGGAAAAATTCTCAATGAATCTCGATAATATCCTGCGAGTCCAAGGAAATCATGGATCTCGCCAAGCTGAAGTGGGTGCCAACCATTCGGTGGGCCCGAACCTTCTTTGGGATCTACTGCTATACCTTCTCCTGATATAACATGTCCAAGAAATCCAACTTCCTTCAACCAAAACTCGCACTTGCTGAATTTGGCGTATAACTGGTGTTCCCTAAGTTTCTAGAGAACTAAACGCAAATGCTCCTTGTGCTCCTCTTCGTTCTACGAATATACCATAATATCATCAATAAACACCACAACAAACTTGTCCAAATATTCCATGAACACCTTGTTCATCATACTCATGAAATATGCAGGGGCGTTAGTCAGTACAAACGACATGACCGTATACTCGTATAATCCATACCGCATGGTGAACGCTGTCTTTGGTATATCCTTCTCTCAGATCTTCAACTGATGGTATCTCGGTCATAGATCAATCTTCGAAAACACCTTAGCTCCTTGCAACTGATCAAACATATCATTGATCATCTGTAGTGGATACTTGTTCTTTATCGTTACTTCATTAAAGCTCGGTAATCAACAACCATCCTCAGGGATTTATCCTTCTTCTCCACCAAAAGCACTGGAGCTCCCCAAGGCGATGAACTCCTTCAGTGTATCCTTTCTCCAATAACTCCTTGATCTGTTTCTTAATTTCCTCCAGATCATTTGCGGGCATCCGATAGGGTCTCTTGGATATTGGCCCTGTACCTGGCAATAACTCTATCAGGAACTCGATGTCTCTATCCGGTGGCATGCCTGGTAACTCCTATGGAAAAACATCTGGCCCTTTACTACAAGCACTTCCTCCTGAACAACTCCCGTGAGGGCATTCACTTGGCTCCTCCTAGGCACATGCCTAGATACATACTTAATCCTTTTTCCCTCTGGGGTGGTAAGATAAATTGATTGAAAAGCACAGTCAATGTTTCCTCCATACTTTGACATCCAGTACATACCTAATATCACATCCAATCCTTGCGACTCCAAGATAATTAGGTCAGACGAAAAACATGTGTGCCAATGGTTAGGGGTATCTGGTTGCACCATCGACTAGCCATGTACTCTGCTCTAGGTGAGCTCACTAAGAGAGGGGTCCTAAGGGTTTGGACTGGTAGCTTAAACTTATCCACAAATCCCCTTGATATATATGAATGTGATGCACCAGTATCGAAAATAACAAGAGCGGCAAATGACTTAACCAAAAACTTACCTATTACCGCGTCCGGCTGCTCTTCAACTTCCTCCACGTTAACGTGGTTCACTTGTCCTTTGTTGAATGGATTGGGCTTCTTCCCAGCGCTCCCATTTCTGTTTCCATTCCTTCCTTCAGGGCAATCATTGGCATAGTGCCCTGTCTTCCCGCACTTAAAGCAAGTAACTTGACTTAGGTCCCTTTTGGCGGGTGTAGCTGGGTTGGAGCGGTTCTGATGGTTATTAACTCCATTCCCATTTCCCTTCTTGGCACCATTGTGGTTATGCGATCCTCCTCCAGTGTGGTTGTGACCTCCATGATTATGAACAAGTCCTCCCGAGTTTGGGGTTAAGCGGGGCTTCTGTTGAGCTCCTGAATTATACTTCCCTTGTCCATACTTCCTCTTACGGCTCTCAATTTGCTGCTGCTTTCCTTCAATCATAAGGGCCTTGTCTACCAACTCCTGGTAGTTGTTGAAAATTCCCACCATCAACTGCATGCTCATCTCATCAATCAGCCCTTCCATAAACTTCTCACCGCTTGAGGCATCTGTGGCCCACATCATGGGGGCATAGCGTGATAACTTGCTAAAATCATCCACGTACTGAGCTACAGTGCGGTTCCCCTAGCGTAAGTTGCGAAACTCGCGCTTCTTCATCTGCATGGCTCCAGTTGAGACATGGGTCGTGCGAAAAGCTTGCTGAAACTGGTCCCAAGTGACATTGGCTATAGGAAAAGTAGCCGTGTAATTCTCCCACCATGCAGCTGCTGGTCCATCCAATTGATGTGCGGCAAAGCGCACCTTCTCATCATCTGTGCATCCTGCGGTGGTTAACTCCCTTCCAATATGGCGTAGCCAATCATCAGCAACTATTGGCTCGGTGCTACTGGAAAACACCGGCGGTTGTAACCTTAGGAAACGGGCTAAGTTGTCCACTGGCGGCGGGTTATTGTTGTTGTTGTTGTTGCTCAGTTACGAACTAGCAATTGCATCAAGGCATTCTGCTGCTGGATCAACTAGGTGAGCTCCGGCGGGAAAGCAAAACCGGTGTCACGTCTCGGAGGCATCTGATGGGTTTAGATGGAAGAGATTAGAATAGAAAAAAGGTCTAATGAGAAAACACTACTCATATGCATATGAGGCAAACACAATCATTTCACTCAATAAATCAAGCAAGGGCATACAATGGTCTAGGACTATCGCAAAAGTGCTCAACTACTATTAGATACATGGGGGAAAATACTATTAATATATGGTGGTCATCTAGAAATTTTGATCGGTGGAAGACTCCATGATGTACGCTCGACTTCGTCTTCGTAGTCATCATCACTTGGATCGGAATCGGTGTAAATGCCGATGATGATGTAGTTGTCCGGGCAAGTGGGGTCATCGTCTTCTTCTTCCGGTGCTAGTCCTCCCATGAATACTCCGATCTTCTTAACTAGGTCGTCGTTCTTCTCCAGTAATGTCTTGATTTCCTCCTCATATCCGTCGCGCGTAAACTTGAGTTCTTCCTCCAGTTCGATGATCCTGGTCTTCGCCTTCTTCAACTCCATCATGTCTGCGCACATCTGGTTCTCCTGACGTCGAATGTGCTGGTTTAGCTCCTGGATGAAGGCTGCAATGGATCTATCCTTCTTGATGCTGATTACTTCCCATTGCTCGTCTCGGCGCCCACATATTTGATAGATGGTGTCCTTAAGCTCCTTGCTGTAGACTTCTCCAATGCGTCCCATGGTAATGTGGGCTTCCATGCTCTTGCCTAGACTCCAGGTGGGTGCTTCGAAAGAAAATTCTATGGGTTTAGAAGTTGGCGAGAACGTCCTTCCTGGAACTTGTACTTGTATCATCCAGCGCTCCTCTTGTGGTAAGGTGACGTTGTACGTCCTGGTGAAGCTTGGTATTCCAATGTTCAAGTACCTAGTGACTTCCTTCAAGTGGCGTCCAAAAGGTGTGTCTTCGTCCGGTTGTGCAAACTTGTTCTTCATCTCCATCATCCTAAAGAGTGGAAAAATGGAGAGGAGTCAGAAATGAGTAGAGAAGAGTGACCTATGGTTTATCTAAGTGGTCGTGTCCTACACTCAGCGTGTGCTCTTATACCATCTTGTAGCGACCTGACCTCAGATGGTCAAGTCTCTGTGTTCCAGTGTCATCCATGGATCAGTAATGCTGACACACACATTACTCGAAGGATTTATAATAGAGTAGCAATCACACACTTATTACATCGAATGTCACAAAAGAGAACTTATTACAATAATATGGCTTAAGGCCATCTAATGCGATAACAGCGGAAGGCTTGGAAGATAAAGTGAGTCCATCAACTCCAACGACATAGCTGAGCTGCACGGCAACGACCTAACGAACCTTAGTCCTCATCTGAAAAGTCTGCAACATAATACGTTGCAACCCGAGAACGGGTCAGCACATGGAATATGCTGGCAATATAACACAATAGAGCAGGAACAGAATAATGCTATCACTACATGCATATATGGCTGGTGGAAAGCTCTATGGTTATAGTTTCATGAAAAGCCAATTTTCCCTACAACAAAGGAATATATTTTTATTTAACTATCATGGTGGTTGAAACATTGAGAAGGTATAACCCCAACTCAATCCCAATTAAAGTAGTTAATAACCCAACAATATTATTTAAGAGTGATGAGATACATGTGAATACTCAAATACTAGATACTCAAAATTGTCCATAACCGGGGACACGGCTAACCATGATTAGATTGTACACTCTGCAGAGGTTTGCACACTTTTCCCCACAAGACTCGATCGCCTCGTTGATTTCTCGCACTACATGATGTTTGAGAAACAGATGACCGAGACATAGTCTTTCAGAAACATTAACTCTCTACTCCGGGTAGACCATACCAAACCTACAAAACCCACTACCCGCTGATCTACCTCTTCAAGAGCTTCACGTAACCTACTCAACTATGCTAGAGCCCATAGTAGCTTGTGGCTGCACACGGAAGTTTCTAGCATGAATAATCTCGATTCCCTTTGAGCACAGGTGGCGGTCCATAGGAAGATCACACGGGTACCCCGGGATTTCCAAAAATAAAGCATAACATCTGGGTTCCCCAGGTGCCTCAGTCCACCCAGATGTGTATTAAAGTTGCCACCTTAAATTAAACCATAAATTGAGAATCTCACATTTGTCATGGATTCACTCAAACCCAACCACGTCTACGAGCATAGCATAGCAATATAAGCAACACGTAGAAGTAACTCCCAAGGGTTTGATAGTAATTTTCTTTATTCTTTAAGGGTCATACCAATACCTCAAATCCATTCCTACTTCGGATTCTTTTTTTGTGAAATTTCACTATTTGTGCATGCTACCTCTTGAGCACTGCGTTGGTTTTTCCCTTGAAGAGGAAAGGGTGATGCAGTAAAGCAGCGCAAGTATTTCCCTTAGTTTTTGAGAACCAAGGTATCAATCCAGTAGGAGGCTACGCTCGAGTCCCTCACACCTACACATACAAATAAGAACCTCGCAACCAATGCGATAAAGGGGTTGTCAATCCCTTCACGGTCACTTACGAGAGTGAGATCTGATGGATATGATAAGATAATATTTTTGGTATTTTTATAATAAGGAGAAATAAAGATGCACAGTAAAATAAAAGGCAATGGAAATAGCTAAGTCTTTGAAGATTAATATGATGGAAAATAGACCCGGGGGTCATAGGTTTCACTAGTGGCTTCTCTCAAGCGCATAAGTATTACGGTGGGTGAACAAATTACTGTCGAGCAATTGATAGAATTGAGCATAGTTATGAGAATATCTAGGTATGATCATGTATATAGGCATCACGTCCGTGACAAGTAGGCGGCTCTGCCTGCATCTACTACTATTACTCCACACATCGACCGCTATCCAAAGCATGCATCTAGAGTATTAAGTTCATAAGAACAGAGTAACGCTTTAAGCAAGATGACATGATGTAGAGGGATAAACTCATGCAATATGATATAAACCCCATCTTGTTATCCTCGATGGCAACAATACAATATGTGCCTTGCTGCCCCTGCTGTCACTGGGAAAGGACACCGCAAGATTGAACCCAAAGCTAAGCACTTCTCCCATTGCAAGAAAGATCAATCTAGTAGGCTAAACCAAACTGATAATTCGAAGAGACTTGCAAAGATAACCAATCATACATAAAAGAATTCAGAGAAGATTCAAATATTGTTCATACATAATCTTGATCATAAACCCACAATTCACCGGTCCCAACAAACTACACCGCAAAAGAAGATTACATCGAATAGATCTCCACGAGAATCGTGGAGAACTTTGTATTGAGATCCAAAGAGAGAGAATAAGCCATCTAGCTAATAACTATGGACCCAAAGGTCTGAGGTAAACTACTCACACATCATCGGAGGGGCTATGGTGTTGATGTAGAAGCTCTCCGTGATCAATGCCCCCTCTGGCAGGACGCCGGAAAAGGTCCCAAGCTGGGATCTCACGGGTACAGAAGGTTGCGGCGGTGGAATTAGGTTTTCGTGGATGCCTCTGATGGTTTGGAGGTACGTAGGTATATATAGGAGGAAGAAGTACGTCCGTGGAGCAACATGGGCCCCATGAGGGTGGAGGGCGCGCCTTGGGGGGGGGGGGGGTAGGCGCGCCCCCTTGCCTCGTGCTCTCCTCGTTGATTCCTTTACGTGGACTCCAAGTCCTCTGGATCACGTTCATTCCAAAAATCACGTTCCCGAAGGTTTCATTCCGTTTGGGCTCCGTTTGATATTCTTTTTCTGTGAAACACTAAAATAGGCAAACAAAACAGCAATTTGGGCTGGGCCTCCGGTTAATAGGTTAGTCCCAAAAATAATATAAAAGTGTATAAATAAGCCCGTTAAACATCCAAAACAGAATATATAATAGCATGGAACAATAAAAAATTATAGATACTTTGGAGACGTATCAAGCATCCCCAAGCTTAATTCCTGCTAGTCCTCGAGTAGGTAAATGATAAAAACAGAATTTTTGACGTGGAATGCTTCTTTACATACTTCTGAATGTAATCCCTTTTTATTGTGGCATGAATATCTAGGTCCGAAAGATTCAAGATAAAAGTTTAATGTTGACATAAAAACAATAATACTTCAAACATGCTAACCAAGCAATTATGTCTTATCAAAATAACATAGCCAAAAAGAGCTTATCCCTACAAAATCATATAGTTAGGCTATTGATGTCTACTACGCAACCTTCTTCTTGTAGACGTTGTTGGGCCTCCAAGTGCAGAGGTTTGTAGGACAGTAGCAAATTTCCCTCAAGTGGATGACCTAAGGTTTATCAATCCGTGGGAGGCGAGGGATGAAGATGGTCTCTCTCAAGCAACCCCGCAACCAAATAACAAAGAGTCTCTTGTGTCCCCAACACACCCAATACAATGGTAAATTGCATAGGTGCACTAGTTCATGAAGAGATGGTGATACAAGTGCAATATGGATGGTAGATATAGGTTTTTGTAATCTGATAATATAAAAACAGCAAGGTAACAAGTGGTAAAAGTGAGCGTAAACGGTATTGCAATCCTAGGAAACAAGGCCTAGGGTTCATACTTTCACTAGTGCAAGTTCTCTCAACAATAATAACATAATTGGATCATATAACTATCCCTCAACATGCAACAAAGAGTCACTCCAAAGTCACTAATAGTGGAGAACAAACGAAGAGATATGGTAGGGTACGAAACCACCTCAAAGTTATTCTTTCCAATCAATTCGTTGGGCTATTCCTATAAGTGTCACAAACAACCCTAGAGTTCGTACTAGAATAACACCTTAAGACACAAATCAACCAAAACCCTAATGTCACCTAGATACTCCAATGTCACCTCATGTATCCGTGGGTATGATTATACGATATGCATCACACAATCTCAGATTCATCTATTCAACCAACACATAGAACCTCAAAGAGTGCCCCAAAGTTTCTACCGGAGAATCAAGACAAAAACATGTGCCAACCCATGTGCATAGGTTCATGGGCGGAACCCGCAAGTTGATCACCAAAACATACATCAAGTGAATCACGTGATATCCCATTGTCACCACAGATACGCACGGCAAGACATACATCAAGTGTTCTCAAAAAATTAAAGACTCAATCTGATAAGATTACTTCAAAGGGAAAACTCAATCCATTACAAGAGAGTAGAGGGGGAGAAGAAACATAAGATCCAACTGTAATAGCAAAGCTCGCGATACATCAAGATCGTGCCAAATCAAGAACACGAGAGAGAGAGATCAAACACATAGCTACTGGTACATACCCTCAGCCCCGAGGGTGAACTACTACCTCCTTGTCATGGAGAGCGCCGGTGTCGTGGAATTAACACGTCAGATGTCCTTAGTGTGAGGACTTAGTCGCGAGGCTAACGCATCTATGTGGTAGCTTGAGAGGGGTTGAGCGGAATCGAGGGACGCAACACAAGACAAGGGTTTAGACAGCCGGCCCCGGAAACATCATCCGGTAACAACCCTACATGCTGTTTGAGGCTAGATCTCATTATCATCACGAGGGAGTCGCCGTAAACCGGCTCTCCTCTAGTTGTGTCTAGCCCTAGAGATTATTTCTTGCTCGTCCCTCTTTGGGGAGCCCTGCCCCTCCTTATATAAGTTGAAGGGGCGGGTTACATGTAGAGTCCATCTCGGACTAAGACTTAAACTATTTTGACTTCCTTTCCTGGGCTTCTTAACGTCTGCCGGTTTAACATTGTCTGTGGACTTCTCAACGTCTGCCGGTTTAACATTGTCTGCCGGTTTAACATTGTCTATCGGTTTAACAACGTCTGCCGGTTTAACATTGTCTGCCGGGTTATGATTCACTTAACACCTGGCCGGTGCTACCATCTGTCTTAACTCTGCCGGTTTAACACTTACCGGTTTAACACTTGCCGGTTTACTGTCTGTCTTAGCCATCTGTCTTAACTGTCTGCCGGTTTAACACCCACCGGTTTACCAAGCCCCGGCCGGGTTACGACTTCGGCCGGGTCATGCCGCGGGGTATATCCCCGACATTAGCCCCCAGTTTAATTTGGATTTATCCATGTTAAACTGATTCTGATCATCCTTAAGTCCTTGTCACTTCCTTCTTCTAGAAAATCCGGTTTAACATGCCAGCTTCATAATCAATTTGCTGACAGTGGTTTCTCATAGAAAATATATTATGAAGAATAACTCCTTAGACTCAGCTTCCAATGCTTAAAAACAATATTGGTTCTTGAAATACGCATCTGATCTTCAGCCGGTTTAAGGACGTAGGACTTGCCGGTTTATAAATACTCATCTGAAATACTCATACTTGTAGTTAACATCCAACTTGAAAATATACCTCTTATATGACTATCACTTGTAGCCCTCAAGTCTTAAGAAGGTAGCATAGCAACAGCTTAAGACTTGCTTCAACATAAATATCACAACTTGAAGAAAACCAGGTTGTTCATCTCAATCACTAGTCAGAATTGAATATTCCACATATGTAGCCCCCAAGTGTCGGGTTGTCATGCTTGCAGCAACATGGGACTTGTAACTGCCTGATGCTCATAAAACTTCAACCAGTGTAGCCCCCAAGGGCCGGGTCATTATGCAATAATGAGCAGGGACTTTGTAAATATAATTATGTAAACCTTGAACATCAACGGTGTAGCCCCCAAGGTCCGGCTCAGTAAGATAATGTTGAGCTGGGACTTGATATATACTTCAATGAAAAATAACATCATATGATGTAACCCCATCATGGGGCTTGAATCCACGTCCACACGGTTAAGAGCCTTGTGTTTTACCAACTGAGAAGTGGACCCTTCAATATAATGAATAAAAAGCTTTGCACCTTAAATTGTTGAAGGAGCAATTGGTAGCCCCCAAGGGCCGGCTCATTACGATGTGATGAGTCGGGTATTCAATAAGATAAGCAAACAATGACTTTGCATTAGCCCCCAAGTGTCATGGTGCATGCTTGCAGCAACATGAGACTTGCACATTTGATTTTATCTCAATTTGAATAATGTAGCCCCCAAGTGCGGGGTCGTAAGCCTGCACCGACTCGGGACTATTCCCTCCATTGTAGAATAAATCATATCCGTTGATAAAATAATAGCCATTGCGCTGAAGCGACTTTGAAAACCTCAACCATAATATTGGTTATTAATAACCATAATAAAAATCCAGTCGTGTTGGCTACTAAAGATTTGAATAATCTAGTTTGAAAACCGATTCCTGCCATATAAACCGGTATATACGTGGACATATGATACATGATATGATGATGTAATGATGACGCAATATATGATGCAATATATGAAGATGTATGTGTATGATCAAGAGGGTTTAAGTTATGGTTCGGATACGACTAGAACCCCCAAGTAGTCATAATTGTGGCATTGCGCCGATCAAGAGGTGTAGCTATGGTTCGAATACGACCAAGCCCCCAAGTGATTTCCCTGGTGCCCTTATGCTTATCAAGAGGTGTAGCTATGGTTCGAACCCATAGCCCCCAAGTGATTTCCCTGGTGGCCCTTATGCCTATCAAGAGGTGTAGCTATGGTTCGGACACGACCAAGCCCCCAAATGATTTCCTTGGTGGCCCTTTATGCCTATCAAGAGGTGTGACTATGGTTCGGACACGACCAAGCCCCCAAATGATTTCCTTGGTGGCCCTTATGCCTATCAAGAGGTGTGACTATGGTTCGAACATAGCCCCCAAGTGATACTGTGAGATGTGCTCAAGGGATACCCATGTTTGAGCTATGTTATGCAGCAGACTCTCTTTGGCCCCTTATGATAATATTGGCTTGATAGCCGTATCAAGAGGATAGTAACACCATGTTCTCTTTGGTGAATATACCTATGTTTGAACAGGAAGCCCCCAAATGATATATTTTTGAGCTGTGCTCGCCGGGTGCCTATGTTTGAGTTGTGTTGCGCAACAAACTCTCTTTGGCCCCTTGTGATTTTTCTGAAAACTCGAACTTTGCGAGAGATATTTCTTCTTGAACCGGATGTTAAACCGGATTTTGAGAGCTTCAAAGCTTTGTGGGAGACATCTTTCCCTTGAACCGGATTGTAAACCGGATAATTGAGAGCTTCAGTGAGACTGACTGCCCTTGAGCCGGATTTTAAACCGGAATCCTTTCTGATGACCCGAAACTTCTTCCTTAAGCCGGGATTTTGTAACTGTCATATCCTTTCTAAGCCGGAAATTTTCTGACGGCATTTAAACTTTCATAAATATAATAATAGCCTCCGGGGCCGGGTTATCTTTCTCTTCAACATCCTGGGGTACTTGAAATGTTGAAACTGGAAAGATTCGCTGAGTCATGTCATCGTAGCCCCTGATACTCAAAGGTGACTCAAGGAGTTGGCTTGAGATTCTCCATATTGACCGTGATATAAATCAGCATAAGTTGTATATCATTGGTGTTGATAGCACGATGTGGATCCATAGAAGGTTGAGGTGACTACGGCGGGTTATATGTTCCCGTATGAGCCGTGTCAGCAACTCGGCCAATGGTTCCTTCCAACTGGATATTTGAAGTTAACCAAACCGTAGCGGTGGCGACTTGTGCTCATGCCCATTGATCCACCCAGTGCAGACGGCGGGTGATAACACATAATAATTTGCCCCCAATTTGTTGGAAGAAAACCGGGCTACCCAAGCAATGACAGTTAACAGCTCATCCAGACAGGTACGGCCCGGTTGTTGATGTAGACCAAGCCTCGGGGGCGGCAATTTGCGCACGTCCATTGACAACGAGCAGACACAATCCCAGCAAGCTGATGTGAACCGGACCGCAAGGGCAGCAGCTTGTGTGTGTCCATTCATCATTTGATAAGTCCCGGGTTATCCCCAGGCGAAATATTGTCCGTGGTATAAACCACATTTGTAGTGAATAATAATCCTGTATATAAAAACATACAAATCAAAGTAATTGTTCTTTAAACAATTTAATATGTACTGATAAAATACATAGAAAAGATAGCACCTGGTTTTTTCATCAGATGAATGTTGTCAGATGAATGTGGACACTGGGGATAAAAACATATCAAATGTCTGATGCGGCCCTGACTGATTTTTTGGATCGTCCTTCGCTTGTGTTAGGTGATGTGTGTCCTTGTGGGGGCAGCCCATCATTGTCACCCATCCTATCCTTATCTCTTTCCTGTGGATGTGAAAACTGTCCACACATTCTCGCTTGATCTTTTTCCTCTTTTTTCCTTCTCTACTCCGTTGACTATCCCCAACAACCACTCGTCGGCGTGAGCTTCATACTACAGAATCTCCACTGTTGTTTGCAATCGCCACATCTGGTGCAGCTGCAAAGACTCGCGTGGCGGAAGCGGCCGGCCGCGGGGGTGCCGTAGGGGCGGAGCGGGAGGCCCGCTGGCGCGCGAAGCGCGGTGGAGTAGCACACGCGCGGGTGATGCAGCCAGCCGTGGGGGTGCTCGGGAGCGGGCGGCGGAGCTGGTCGGCTATTTGGCGTGGAAATCCAAATCCAATCGGAGGTGACTTGGGGCGGTTTTGACGCGAGGCAGAGACACGGCGGAGGTGGTTGCGAGGTGTGGTCGCGGGCGCTCGGTGAGGCGACGGCGGAGGCCGGCCAGACTGGCGCGGGCAGCCTGGGCTACATCCATGGCCGCAACGGTGGCAACAGGGCGGCTTGGACGCCGGCTTGAGGCGCGGATGGGTCAGCGACAAAAAGACTCAACCAGGGCGGCCTCGTGGCAACGACGGATCGCCCGGGCGGCATTGTGATGCGGAAGCAGCAGAAGGTTTCCGTTGGCGCGAGGGACGGCAGCGGCGTAGGTGAATTGGGCGGAGGATGAGGAGTCATGCCGGCGACTCGTAACAAGGGCAAGGCCGTGAGAACGGCGGCTTGCGACGGCACGGCAGAGACGGATGGTTTGACCCGAACCAGTGGTGAGTCGGGGGTGAGTCGCTCGGAGGCGACGACAGTGTATTAGCGCGAGTTGCACGGACGGGGCGCGCAGTGGTTGGAGCCGGTGAGATGCGCTGAACCGGCAGCAGGTTTGGTGATGGTGACCCAGAGACGGCGACTCGGTCGGGGCTCGCAGCTGTGGAGTTGAGTGCGTGCGGCCGGCGGCTCAAGAGCGGCTGGGGAGGAGCGCTGCATGGGTGGGTCGCTAGTGAAACGGAGCAGCGATGCACAGGTCCGGGCTCGGCGCTTCAGGTGTGCAGGCGCGCTTGACAGGGCGCTACAGGTGTGCAGGTCCGGGCTCAACGTGCAGTTCTGTGAGTCAGGCCCCTACCTCAAGTTCGCATACTTGACCACGAACCAAGCCATGCTGGAGGCATTTGCCGGCTGCCGGCGTGTCCAGGTCATCGACTTGGGCATGAAGCAGGGGATGTAGTGGTCGGCCCTTCTCCAAGCCCTCGCCCTCCGTCCTGGCGGTCCTCCGTCTTTCCGCCTCACTGGCATTGGCCCCCAGCGGCCGGACGAGAACACTTTGCAGCAGGTGGGCTCGAAGCTTGCCCAGTTTGTGCACACTGTCCACGTGGATTTTCAGTACCGTGGCCTCGTCGCCACTACACTCGCCGACTTGGAGCCGTCCATGCAGCAGCCGGAGGGCGAGGTAGACCCAAACCAAGAACCCGAGGTAATTGCCATCAATTCCGTCTTCGAGATGCATCGGTTGCTCGCGCAGCCTGGCGCCCTTGAGAAGGTCCTAGGCACTGCGGTACGCCAGGCGGCCGAGGATCATCACCATGGTAGAGTAGGAGGCAAACCACAACTTCGGCTCTTTCCTGGACCGCTTCACCGAGTCTCTGCAATACTACTCTGCCATGTTTGATTCTCTTGAGGGTGCTGGCTCCGGCCCGTTCGAAGTCTCATCGGGGGCTGCTGCTGCTGTCTCCGATTTAAGAATTTCCGGTTCAAGGGTAAAAACGAGACGGCGCCGGCGACTCACAAAGAACGGGCGGCTCTCGCAGTTAGGGAGTGGCGCACGACGGCGACTCAAAGGGAGGCTGGGCTCCAACCGTGCAGCAAGATGTGAAAGATCGGGCGTGGCCGGCGGAAGGCACGGGTCGGCGAAAGTGATTTACTCAAAGCCGGCAGACGCGGCGGCGCAGGGCACTGCAAGGGTGACTCGGCGGTGATTTGGCGGGGCCGCTCGGTGGTGACCCAGCGGCAATTTGGCGGGGCCGCTCCGTGGATGGCGGTTCGCCGGTCGCCGGCTTGGGGTCGGAACGGTGGCGGAGGCCGGCTTGAAGCGTGGGCGTGGGCCATGGCAAGTCACGGCGGCGGGAGGTCGCGGCGGTTTGGGCAATTTGGAGGAAAACGGCGGTTCAGTCAAGGTAGATCGAGGCTGCGGTTGGATCAACGGCGGGTTGGAGACGCGCCGGTACGGCAGGGGCCGTGGCCGCACGGAGTTGAGGCGCGCCTGCTGATGGCGGTTCAGGACAGAGCCACAGTAGCGGAGGAGCGGCCGGGTCGGCCCAGGCGTTTTTTGAACCAGTCGTGGTGGCCGTGGATCGCCCACGCCTGTCCGGGTCGTGGTCCTCCCTATCTTTTCTTCCTCTTTCTTTTTTTTAAATGCTCACGTGAGAACCATGCAACGTACTTGCTAGCTAGCAACTTCCGTTACTTTTCCTTCTTCTCCTTTGCACCTGATCCGTATTCGAGTCGAAGTAGTACTCCACTTGATGTCTTGAGGCTTCACGTGGGATCATTCTTTGAGGTTGAAACGCCGCTGTTTTTGATAGGAAGAAGAGGCAGCGTGCTATGGAACTCATGGTACACTCGGTGACACACAAATTCTGGTCAGTCTTGCTGGATCGCTTCATTTAGTTAATTTCTTCTCTCCAATTGGTATATGTCAGATCCAAAATTAATCACTACTCGGAAACCACGGTCTTCGGAGACTTGTAATTTGACTGTGTCCCTGCGACATGATCCGTAATCGCTCGATCTCAAACACACCTTCGACTTGGCAAAGTAGCCAAGGGGCACCCAACGCGATCTTAATTTTCTTAACCTCAAACCTTCATATGTTCAAACACGAGCTTCTCAATCCCTGAAGAGATCCCTCAAGAACTCATCACCACCGTGCGCAGGCCCCACGGTGGGCGCCAACTGTCGTGGAATTAACACGTCAGATGTCCTTAGTGTGAGGACTTAGTCGCGAGGCCAACACATCTATTTGGTAGCTTGAGAGGGGTTGAGCGGAATCGAGAGACGCAACACAAGACAAGGGTTTAGACAGCTTTGGGCCCCGGGAAACATCATCCGGTAACAACCCTACATGCTGTTTGAGGCTAGATCTCATTATCATCACGAGGGAGTCGCCGTAAACCGGCCCCTAGAGAATATTTCTTGCCCGTCCCTCTTTGGGGAGCCCTGCCCCTCCTTATATAAGTTGAAGGGGCGGGTTACATGTAGAGTCCATCTCGGACTAAGACTTAAACTATTTTGACTTCCTTTCCTGGGCTTCTTAACGTCTGCCGGTTTAACATTGTATGTGGACTTCTCAACGTCTGCCGGTTTAACATTGTCTGCCGGTTTAACAACTTCTGCCGGTTTAACAACGTCTGCCGGTTTAACATTGTCTGTCGGGTTATGATTGACTTAACACCTGGCCGGTGCTACCATCTGTCTTAACTCTGCCGGTTTAACACTTACCAGTTTAACACTTGCCAGTTTACCGTCTGTCTTAGCCATCTGTCTTAACTGTCTGCCGGTTTAACACCCACCGGTTTACCAAGCCCCGGCCGGGTTACGACTTCGGCCAGGTCATGCCGCGGGGTATATCCCCGACAGCCGGGATGATGAAGATGGCCACTGGTGAGGGTTCCCCCCTCCGGCAGGGTGCCGGAACAGGGCCCCGATTGACTTTTGGTGGCTACAGAGGCTTGCGGCGGCGGAATCCCGATCTATTCTGTTCTCCGAAGTTTTTAGGGTATATGGGTATATATAAGAGGAAGAAGTACGTCAGGGGAGCCACGAGGGGCCCACGAGGGTGGAGGGCGCGCCCCCCTACCTCGTGGCTCCCTTGTTTCTTTTCGAACATGCACTCCAAGTTTATCTGGTAGCTTTCCTTCCAAAAATAACTTCTCCAGTTGGTTTCATTCCGTTTTGACTCCGTTTGATATTCCTTTTCTTCAAAACACTGAAACAAGGGAAAAAACAGAAACTGGCACTGGGCTCTGGGTCAATAGATTAGTCCCAAAAATAATATAAAAGTGCATAATAAAGCCCATAAACATCCAAGATGGATAATATAATAGCATGGAACAATAAAAAATTATAGATACGTTGGAGACGTATCAGCATCCCCAAGCTTAATTCATGCTCGTCCTCGAGTAGGTAAATGATAAAAACAGAATTTTTGATGTGGAATGCTACTTGGCATAATTTCAATGTAATTCTTCTTAATTGCGGTATGAATATTCAGATCCGAAAGATTCAAGATAAAAGTTCATATTGACATAAAAATAATAATACTTCAAGCATACTAACTAAGCAATTATGTCCTCTCAAAATAATATGGCCAAAGAAAGTTCATCCTTACAAAATCATATAGTTTAGTCATGCTCCATTTTTGTCACACAAGAATGCTCTCATCATGCACAACCCCGATGACAAGCCAAGCAATTGTTTCATACTTTAGTAATCTCAAACTTATAAACCTTCACGCAATATATGAGCGCGAGCCATGGACATAGCACTATGGGTGGAATAGAATATGATGATGGGGGTTATGTGGAGAAGACAAAAAAGGAGAAAGTCTCACATCAACGAGGCTAATCAATGAGCTATGGAGATGCCCATCGAATGATGTTAATGCAAGGAGTAGGGATTGCCATGCAACGGATGCATTAGAGCTATAAATGTATGAAAGCTCAACAAAAGAAACTAAGTGGGTGTGCATCCAACTTGCTTGCTCACGAAGACCTAGGGCACTTGAGGAGGCCCATTATTGGAATATACAAGCCAAGTTCTATAATGAAAAATTCCCACTAGTATATGAAAGTGACAAAACAAGAGACTCTCTATCATAAAGATTATGGTGCTACTTTGAAGCACAAGTGTGGTAAAAGGATAGTAACATTGTCTCTTCTCTCTTTTTCTCTATTTTTTTGGGCCTTCTTTCTTTTTTTATGGCCTTTCTCTTCTTCTTTTTTGAGCCTTCTCTTTTTTATGGCCTTTCTCTCTTTTTTTATTCCTCACTTGAGACAATTCTCTAGAAAATGATGATCATCACACTTCTATTTATTTACAACTCAATGATTACAACTCGATACTAGAACAAAGTATGACTCTATATGAATGCCTCCGGCGGTGTACCGGGATATGCAATGAATCAAGAGCGACATGTATGAAAGAATTATGAACGGTGGCTTTGCCACAAATACGATGTCAACTACATGATCATGCTAAGCAATATGACAATGATGAACGTGTCATGATAAACTGGATGGTGGAAAGTTGCATGGCAATATATCTCGGAATGGATATGGAAATGACATAATAGGTAGGTATGGTGGCTGTTTTGAGGAAGATATAAGGAGGTTTATGTGTGAAAGAGCGTATCATATCGCGGGGTTTGGATGCACCGCTAAGTTTGCACCAACTCTCAATGTGAGAAAGGGCAATGCACGGTATCGAAGAGGCTAGCAATGATGGAAGGGTGAGAGTGCGTATAATCCATGGACTCAACATTAGTCATAAAGAACTCACATACTTATTGCAAAAATCTACAAGTCATCAAAAACCAATCATTACGCGCATGCTCCTAGGGGGATAGATCGGTAGGAAAAGACCATCGCTCGTCCCCGACCGCCACTCATAAGGAGGACAATCAAAGAACACCTCATGTTTCAAATTTGTTACATAACGTTTACCATACGTGCATGCTATGGGACTTGCAAACTTCAACACAAGTATTTCTCAAATTCACAACTACTCAACTAGCACAACTTTGATATCACTACCTCCATGTCTCAAAACAATCATCAAGCATCAAACTTCTCTTTGTATTCAACACACTCATAAGAAAGTTTTTACTAGTCTTGAATACCTAGCATATTAGGATTAAGCAAATTACCATGTTGTTTAAGACTCTCAAAATAATATAAGTGAAGCATGAGAGTTCATCTATTTCTTCAAAATAAAACCACCACCGTGCTCTAAAATATATAAGTGAAGTACTAGAGCAAACAACAAACTACTCTGAAAGATATAAGTGAAGATCAATGAGTAGTCGAATAATTATGCGACTATGTGAAGACTCTCTCTCATTTAAGAATTTCAGATCTTGATATTTTATTCAAACAGCAAGCAAAGCTAAAGAAAATAAAATGACGCTCCAAGCAAAACACATATCTTGTGGTGAATAAAAATATAGCTCCAAGTAAAGTTACCGATGAACGAAGATTTAAAGAGGGGATGCCTTCTGGGGCATCCCCAAGCTTAGGCTCTTGGTTATCCTTGAATATTACCTTGGGATGCCTTGGGCATCCCCAAGCTTGGGCTCTTGCCACTCCTTATTCCATAGTCCATCGAATCTTTACCCAAATTTGAAAACTTCACAACACAAAACTTAACAGAAAACTCGTAAGCTCCGTTAGCGAAAGAAAACACCACTTCAAGGTACTGTAATTAACTCATTCTTTATTTATATTGGTGTTAAAACTACTGTATTCCAACTTCTATATGGTTTGTAAACTATTTTTCTAGCCATAGATTCATCAAAACAAGCAAACAACACACGAAAAACAGAATCTGTCAAAATGTAATAAATCAGTAGTAATCTGTAACTAACGCAAACTTCTGGAACTCTAAAAATTCAGCCAAAATAGGAAGACCTAAATAATTTGTTTGTTGATATTCTGCAATTGTCTAGAATGGTGGACCTGAGGAATTTGTCTAGTAATCTTCTTCAAAAATAATCAACTAAATATCACTCTCCAGTAAAAAGTTTTAGCTAATCTCGTGAGCGCTCAAGGTTCTGTTCTTTACAGCATGATCATAAAGACTTCACCCAAGTCTTACCAAAGGTTCTACTTGGCGCAAACACTAATTAAAACACAAAACCACATCTAAACAGAAGCTAGATGGATTATTTATTCCTAAACAGAACCAAAAGGCAGTAAACTAAAATAAAATTGGGTTGCCTCCCAACAAGCGCTATCGTTTAACGCCCCTAGCTAGGCATGATGATTTCAATGATGCTCAAATAGAAGATAAGAATTGAAACATAAAGAGAGCATCATGAAGAATATGACTAGCACATTTAAGTCTAACCCACTTCATATGCATAGGGATTTTGTGAGCAAACAACTTATGGGAACAATAATCGACTAGCATAGGAAGGTAAAACAAGCATAACTTCAAAACTTTAAGCACATAGAGAGGAAACTTGATATTATTGCAATTCCTACGAGCATATATTACTCCCTCATAATAATTTTCAGTAGCATCATGAATTAATTCAACAATATAACCAGCACCTAAAGCATTATTTTCATGATCTACAAGCATAGAATTTTTACTACTCTCCACATAAGCAAAATTCTTTTCATTCGGAATAGTGGGAGTTTCATAAGAGACTTGAATACTATAAATTGTTTCCACATTAAAAGAGTAATGTTCAGAAAAAGGGTAATCATAATCATGACAAGTTTTATAAATATAATCATCACTACTTTTTATAGCATAAGTTTCATCATAATAATCATCATAAGTAGCAACTTTGTTCTCATCATAATCGATTGAAACCTCTTCCGAAATAGTGGATACGTCACTAAATAAAGTCATGACCTCTTAAAATCCACTTTCATAAAAATTATATGATTCAACATCCTCCAAAATAGTGGGATCATTACTTCCTAAAGTTGACACTCTTCCAAACCCACTTTCATCAATATAATCATCATAAGTAGGAGGCATGCTATCATCATTATAAATTTGCATATCGAAACTTGAGAGGCTAAAACTATCATCTTCATTAGACATAGCATCCCCAAGCTTGGTACAAACATTAATTTCAGCAAATATATTCTCAAAAACATCATCTTCATCAAACATAGCATCCCCAAGCTTGGGCCTTTTCATATCATAAGCATAATCACTCTCATCATTAATAGTATGGATAGCACCAATAGTATAGTAATTGTCATATTCCAAGCAAGTGCCAAAAATATTTTCAAGATCATAAGAAGTATCATTATCTTCCAAATCATAATCATCACAACAAGCAATAGGCATAACGAGATCATCATCAAGTGCATCATCTTCCACAATTATTTTTGATTCATTTTCATGAGGCACAACAATAATAGGAGCAACATTATTTGGGAGAGATACCTTTTTACCT
This sequence comes from Aegilops bicornis, assembly GCA_021605145.1. Classification (NCBI taxonomy): domain Eukaryota; kingdom Viridiplantae; phylum Streptophyta; class Magnoliopsida; order Poales; family Poaceae; genus Aegilops; species Aegilops bicornis. The sequence goes on from CM038675.1 coordinate 222,775,591, forward strand.
CTCTTCCTTTTTCTTTTCTTCTTATTCACCACATAATGTGTGGGTTCAATCCTATTTTTGGAGCTCCTTATTAATGAGATTGGTTGAATAGAAGGCTCCTCCTCGTTACCTGGTTCATCATAAGAAATAATAGGAGGATATTGGGAAGTCTCTTCCCTTTCATTAGTACTCTCTTCATCCTCTATTTGTTTTCTTTTCTTTGTGTAATAGGAAATATAAGGATTTTCAATACAATTCATCGCACAATACATATAAATCTTCTCTAGATCAAAATCAAGAAATCTATCAAGATTAAACTTGGGAATACCCTCAGTTATACATTTCATTTCCTCATACCCCAAAAGAAGACTAAGCTCTTTATGATGCTCAAGGGTAATCAAATTATCACAATTTTGGATACGATACGGTCATGAAACAATTTGCATTGGAGATTTAAATGACCATGTTCATTGCAAAGTTCACAAGGGGCGCGAAAAATATTGAATTTTTCAGCACAAACATCAAGACTTTCTTGCAACAATTTAGTTTCTAAGTACTTGTGCCTCTTGCAATATCTATCTTCCCTATTTGGTGTATACTTGCAAAGCCAATGCACTCCACAAAAATTGACATGTTTATAGGAGACATTTTCATCATAACTAGTGCAATCATCATTAGTACCATGGATATTCAAGGAGTTCATACTAACAACATTGCAATCATGATCATCATTCAAAGATTTAGTGCGAAGCATTTTAATACATTCTTCTTCTAACACTTTGGCACAATTTTCCTTTCCATCATACTCACGGAAGATATTAAAAAGATGAAGCGTCTGAGACAAACTTAATTCCATTTTTCTGTAGTTTTATTTTATAAACTAAACTAGTGCTAAAACAAGAAACAAAAAGATTCGATTGCAAGATCTAAAGATATACCTTCAAGCACTCACCTCCCCGGCAACGGCGCCAGAAACTGCTTGATGTCTACTATGCAACCTTCTTCTTGTAGACGTTGTTGGGCCTCCAAGTGCAGAGGTTTGTAGGACAGTAGCAAATTTCCCTCAAGTGGATGACTTAAGGTTTATCAATCCGTGGGAGGCGTAGGATGAAGATGGTCTCTCTCAAGCAACCCTGCACCAAATAACAAAGAGTATCTTGTGTCCCTAACACACCCAATACAATGGTAAATTGTATAGGTGCACTAGTTCGGCGAAGAGATGGTGATACAAGTGCAATATGGATGGTAGATATAGGTATTTGTAATCTGAAAATATAAAAACAGCAAGGTAACAAGTGGTAAAAGTGAGCATAAACGGTATTGCAATGCTAGGAAACAAGGCCTAGGGTTCATACTTTCACTAGTGCAAGTTCTCTCAACAATAATAACATAATTGGATCATATAACTATCCCTCAACATGCAACAAAGAGTCACTCCAAAGTCACTAATAGCGGAGAACAAACGAAGAGATTATGGTAGGTTACGAAACCACCTCAAAGTTATTCTTTCCAATCAATCAGTTGGGCTATTCCTATAAGTGTCACAAACAGCCCTAGAGTTCATACTAGAATAACACCTTAAGACACAAATCAACCAAAACCCTAATGTCACCTAGATACTCCAATGTCACCTCAAGTATCCGTGGGTATGATTATACGATATGCATCACACAATCTCAGATTCATCTATTCAACCAACACATAGAACCTCAAAGAGTGCCCCAAAGTTTCTACCGGAGAATCAAGACAAAAACATGTGCCAACCCCTATGCATAGGTTCATGGGCGGAACCCGCAAGTTGATCACCAAAACATACATCAAGTGAATCACGTGATATCCCATTGTCACCACAGATACGCACGGCAAGACATACATCAAGTATTCTCAAATCATTAAAGACTCAATCCAATAAGATTACTTCAAACGGAAAACTCAATCCATTACAAGAGAGTAGAGGGGGAGAAGCAACATAAGATCCAACTATAATAGCAAAGCTCGCGATACTTCAAGATCGTGCCAAATCAAGAACACGAGAGAGAGAGAGAGAGAGAGAGAGAGAGAGAGATCAAACACATAGCTACTGGTACATACCCTCAGCCCCGAGGGTGAACTACTCCCTCCTCGTCATGGAGAGCACCGGGGTGATGAAGATGGCCACCGGTGAGGGTTCCTCCCTCTAGCAGGGTGCCGGAAAAGGGTCCCGATTGACTTTTGGTGGCTACAGAGGCTTGCGGCGGAGGAACTCCCGATCTATTATGTTCTCCGAAGTTTTTAGGGTATATGGGTATATATAGGAGGAAGAAGTACGTCAGGGGAGCCACGAGGGGCCCACGAGGGTGGAGGGCGCGCCCTAGGGGGGTGGGCGCGCCCCCCTACCTCGTGGCTCCCTCAGTTCTTTCCTGACGTACACTCCAAGTTTATCCGGTAGCTTTCCTTCCAAAAATAACTTCTCGAGTTGGTTTCATTCTGTTTTGACTCCGTTTGATATTCCTTTTCTTCGAAACGCTAAAACAAGGGAAAAAACAGAAACTGGCACTGGGCTCTGGGTCAATAGGTTAGTCCCAAAAATAATATAAAAGTGCATAATAAAGCCCATAAACATCCAAGATGGATAATATAATAGCATGGAACAATAAAAAATTATAGATACGTTGGACACGTATCAGCTATGTTTCAATATTGTCACACAAACGTTCTCATCATGCATAAACCCGATGACAAGCCGAGCAATTGGTTCGTACTTTTAACACGCTTCAGCCTTTTCAACTCTTACGCAATACATGAGCGCAAGCCATGGATATAGCACTATGGGTGGAGTAAAGTATAATGACGGGGGTTATGAGAGAAGACAAAAGGTAGAAAATCTCACATTGACGCGACTAATCAATAGGCTATGGAGATGCCCATCGATTGATGTCAATGAGAGGAGTAGGGATTGCCATGCAACGGATGCACTAAAGCTATAAATATGTGAAAGCTCAACAAAAGAAACTAAGTGGGTGTGCATCCAACTTGCTTGCTCCACGAAGACCTAGGGCATTTTGAGGAAGCCCATCATTGGAATATACAAGCCAAGTTCTATAATGAAAAATTCCCACTAGTATATGAAAGTGACAACATAGGAGACTCTCTATCATAAAAATCATGGTGCTACTTTGAAGCACAAGTGTGGAAAAGGATAGTAGCATTGTCCCTTCTCTCCTTTTCTCTCATTTTTTGGGCCTTCTCTTCTTTTTTTTTCTTTGGCCTCTTTTCTCTCTTTTTTTTGTCCAGAATCTCATCCCGACTTCTGGGGGAATCATAGTCTCCATCATCCTTTCCTCACATGGGACAATGCTCTAATAATGATGATCATCACATTTTTATTACTTACAACTCAACAATTACAACTCAATACTTAGAACAAGATATGACTCTATGTGAATGCCTCCGGCGGTGTAACGGGATATGCGATGAATCAGGAGTGACACGTATGAAAAAATTATGAATAGTGGCTTTGCCACAAAATACAATGTCAACTACATGATCATGCAAAGCAATATGACAATGATGAAGCGTGTCATAATAAACGGAACGGTGGAAAGTTGCATGGCAATATATCTCGGAATGGCTATGGAAATGCCATAATAGGTAGGTATGGTGGCTGTTTTGAGGAAGATATAAGGAGGTTTATGTGTGATAGAGCGATCGTATCACGGGGTTTGGATGCACCGCCAAGTTTGCACCAACTCTCAATGTGAGAAAGGGCAATGCTGCAATCAGAGAGGCTAGAAAATTGTGGAAGGTTGAGAGTGCGATATAAACCATGGACTCACATTAGTCATAAAGAACTCATATACTTATTGCAAAAGTTTATTAGCCCTCAAGCAAAGTACTACTACGCATGCCCCTAGAGGGATAGATTGGTAGGAAAAGACCATCGCTCGTCCCCGACCGCCACTCATAAGGAAAGCAATAAAAGAACACCTATGTGTCAAAATTGTTACACAACTTTTACCATACGTGCATCCTACGAGACTTGCCAACTTTAACAAGAGTATTTCTCAATTTCACAATTACTCAACTAACACACTCTAATATTACCACCTTTATATCTCAAAACACTTATCAAGTATCTAACTTCTCATGATATTCAATAAACTCAATATAGAAGATTAATTTAACAATTAAAGCAAGCTGTTTAAGACTCTCAAAATAATATAAGTGAAGCATGAGAGTTCAACAATTTCTATAATATAACCACCGCCGTGCTCTAAAAGATATAAGTGAAGCACTAGAGCAAAACTATATAGCCCAAAGAATATAAGTGAAGCACATAGAGTATTCTAACAAATTCCGAATCATGTGTGTCTCTCTCAAAGGTGTGTACAGCAAGGATGATTGTGGTAAACTAAAAAATAAAGACTCAAATCATACAAGACGCTCCAAGCAAAACACATATCATGTGGTGAATAAGAATATAGCTCCAAGTAAATTTACCGATGGATGAGGACGAAAGAGGGGATGCCTTCCGTGGCATCCCCAAACTTTGGCTTTTTGGTGTCCTTAGATTATCTTGGGGTGCCATGGGCATCCTCAAGCTTAGGCTCTTTCCACTCCTTGTTCCATACTCCATCAAAGCTTTACCCAAAACTTGAAAACTTCACAACACAAAACTTAACAGAAAATCTCGTGAGCTCCGTTAGCAAAAGAAAACAAAACACCACTTCAAGGTATTGTATTGAACTCATTATTTATTTATATTGGTGTTAAACCTACTGTATTCGAACTTCTCTATGGTTTATAAACTATTTTACTAGCCATAGATTCATCAAAATAAGAAAACAACACACGAAAAACGGAATCTGTCAAAAACAGAACAGTCTCTAGTAATCTGTAACTAACGCAAAATTCTAGAACTCTAAAAATTCAGCCAAAATAGGAAGACCTAAATAATTTGTTTGTTGATATTCTGCAATTGTAATCAATATTATATCACATTCTGGTAATTTTTAACAATTGTTTTCATGAACACAAAGTTTCTGGAATTTTTAGCAAGATCAAATAACTATCATCCAAGAAGATCCTATAGGTTTAACTTGGCACAAACACTAATTAAAACTTAAAAACAAATCTAACCAGAGGCTATATCAAAAATTTATTCCTAAACATAAGAAAAAAGCAAATAAACTAAAAATAAAATTGGGTTGCCTCCCAACAAGCGCTATCGTTTAACGCCCCTAGCTAGGCATAAAAACACGGATAGATCTAGGTATTGCCATCTTTGGTAGGCAATCCATAAGTGGCTCTCATAATAGATTCATAAGGTAATTTAATTTTATTTCTAGGGAAGTGTTCCATGCCTTTCCTTAACGGAAATTGGAATCTAATATTCCCTTCCTTCATATCAATGATTGCACCAATCGTTCTAAGGAAAGGTCTACCAAGAATAATAGGACATGAAGGATTGCAATCTATATCAAGAACAATAAAATCTACGGGCACATAATTCCTATTTGCAACAATAAGAACATCATTAATTCTTCCCATAGGTTTCTTGGTAGTGGAATCCACAAGGTGTAAGTTCAAGGAACAATCATCAAATTCGCGGAAACCTAACAAATCACACAAAGTTTTTGGAATCGTGGAAAAACTAGCACCCAAATCACACAAAGCATAGAATTCATGATCTTTAATTTTAATTTTAATAGTAGGTTCCCGCTCATCATGAAGTTTTCTAGGGACAGAAACTTCCAACTCAAGTTTTTCTTCATAAGATTGCATCAAAGCATCAACGATATGTTTAGTAAAAGCTTTATTTTGACTATAAGCGTGTGGAGAACTTAGCACGGATTGCAACAAGGAAATACAATCTATCAAAGAGCAATTATCATAATTAAATTACTTGAAATCCGAAATATTGGGTTCATTGCTATCTAAAGTTTTAACCTCTTCAATCCTACTTTTATCAATTTTTGCATCAAGATCTAAAAACTCCAAATTTTTGGAACGCCTTCGAGGTAAAGGTGGATCGTCTCCATTCCCATCATTAAGATTCATATTGCAAAAAAAAGATTTAATAGGGGACTCATCAATAACTTTTAGATCTTCATCTTTATTCTCATAAAAATTAGAAGAACACGCTTTCACAAAGCAATCTTTCTTAGCACGCATCCTAGCGGTTCTTTCTTTGCACTCATCAATGGAAATTCTCATGGCTTTGAGAGACTCATTGATATCATGCTTAGGAGGAATAGATCTAAGTTTCAAAGAATCAACATCAAAAGAAATTCTATCAAGGTTCCTAGCCAATTCATCAACTTTAAGCAAATTTTTTTCAAGCAAAGCATTGAAATTCTTTTGCGAATTCATAAATTCTTTAACACTAGTCTCAAATTCAGAGTGCATCTTATTAAAATTTCCATAAGAGTTGTTTTAGGAATTACCATAATTATTAGAGGAATTACTAGGATACGGCCTAGGACTAAAGTTTCCTCTATATGCATTGTTACCAAAATTATTCCTACCAACAAAATTCACATCCATAGATTCATTATAATTCTCAATCAAAGTAGACAAAGGCATATAATTAGGATCAGAATAAACACTCTTACTAGCAAATAATTTCATAAGTTCATCCATCTTTCCACTCAAAACATTAATTTCTTCTATTGCATGCACTTTTTTATTAGTGGATCTTTCGGTATGCCATTGAGAATAATTAACCATAATATCATCTAGGAGTTTAGTAGCTTCTCCTAAAGTGATTTCCATAAAAGTGCCTCCGGCGACCGAATCTAAAAGATTTCTAGAAGCAAAATTCAATCCGGCATAAATTTTTTGTATAATCATCCACAAGTTCAAACCATGAGTAGGGCAATTACGTATCATTAATTTCATCCTCTCCCAAGCTTGTGCGACATGTTCATGATCAAGTTGCTTAAAATTCATGATATCGTTTCTAAGAGAGATGATTTTAGCGGGAGGAAAATACTTAGAGATAAAAGCATCTTTGCACTTATTCCATGAATCAATACTATTTTAGGCAAAGATGAAAATCAAGCTTTAGCACGATCTCGAAGCGAAAAAGGAAATAGCTTCAATTTAACAATATCATTGTCCACATGTTTCTTCTTTTGCATATCACACAAATCAACAAAGCTATTTAGATGGGTAGCGACATCTTCACTAGGAAGGCCGGCGAATTGATCTTTCATGACAAGATTCAACAAAGCAGTATTAATTTCACAAGATTCAGTATCGGTAAGAGGAGCAATAGGAGTGCTAAGAAAATCATTGTTGTTGGTATTGGTAAAGTCACATAATTTAGTATTATCTTGAGCCATCGTGACAAGCAAGACATCCAACACACGAGCAAACAAGAAGCGAGCGAGAAAGAGGCGAATGGAAAAGAGAGGGCGAATAAAATGGCAAGGGTGAAGTGGGGGAGAGGAAAACGAGAGGCAAATGGCAAATAATGTAATGCGAAGGATAAGGGTTTGTGATGGGTACTTGGTATGTTGACTTTTGCGTAGACTCCCCGGCAACGGCGCCAGAAATCACTCGTTGTCGGGAGTCCAAATCTTGACTTGACCTTGCGTGAGCCTCCCCGGCAACGGCGCTAGAAATCCTTCTTGCTACCTCTTGAGCACTGCGTTGGTTTTTCCCTTAAAGAGGAAAGGGTGATGCAGTAAAGCAGCGTAAGTATATCCCTCAGTTTTTGAGAACCAAGGTATCAATCCAGTAGGAGGCTACGCTCGAGTCCCTCGCACCTACACAAACAAATAAGAACCTCACAACCAACGCGATAAAGGGGTTGTCAATCCCTTCACGGTCACTTACGAGAGTGAGATCTGATGGATATGATAAGATAATATTTTTGGTATTTTTATAATAAGGAGAAATAAAGATGCAAAGTAAAATAAAAGGCAATGGAAATAGCTAAGTATTGGAAGATTAATATGATGGAAAATAGACCCGGGGACCATAGGTTTCACTAGTGACTTCTCTCAAGAGCATAACTATTACGGTGGGTGAACAAATTATTGTCGAGCAATTGATAGAATTGAGCATAGTTATGAGAATATCTAGGTATGATCATGTATATAGGCATCACGTCCGTGACAAGTAGACCGACTCCTGCCTGCATCTACTACTATTACTCCACACATCGACCGCTATCCAGCATGCATCTAGAGTATTAAGTTCATAAAACAGAGTAACACATTAAGCAAGATGACATGATGTAGAGGGATAAACTCATGCAATATGATATAAACCCCATCTTGTTATCCTCGATGGCAACAACACAATACATGCCTTGCTGCCCTCGCCTCACCGGGAAATGACACCGCAAGATTGAACCTAAAGCTAAGCACTTCTCCCATTGCAAGAAAGATCAATCTAGTAGGCCAAACCAAACTGATAATTCGAAGAGACTTGCAAAGATAACCAATCATACATAAAAGAATTCAGAGAAGATTCAAATATTGTTTATAGATAATCTTGATCATAAACCCACAATTCATCGGTTCCAACAAAAACATCACAAAAGAAGATTACATCGAATAGATCTCCACGAGAATCGTGGAAAACTTTGTATTGAGATCCAAAGAGAGAGAATAAGCCATCTAGCTAATAACTATGGAACCGAAGGTCTAAGGTAAACTACTCACACATCATCGGAGAGGCTATGGTGTTGATGTAGAAGCCCTCCGTGATCAATGCCCCCTCCAGCAGGACGCCGAAAAAGGCCCCAAGATGGGATCTCACGGGTACAGAAGGTTGCGGCAGTGGAATTAGGTTTTCGTGGATGCCTCTGATGGTTTGGAGGTACGTAGGTATATATAGAAGGAAGAAGTACGTCGGTGGAGCAACATGGGCCCCATGAGGGTGGAGGGCGCGCCTGGGGGGTAGGCGCCCCCTGCCTTGTGCTCTCCTCGTTGATTACTTTACGTGGACTCCAAGTCCTCTGGATCACGTTCGTTCCAAAAATCACGTTCGCGAAGGTTTCATTTCGTTTGTTCTCCGTTTGATATTCTTTTTCTGCGAACAGTGAAATAGGCAAAAAAACAGCAATTTGGGCTGGGCCTCCGGTTAATAGGTTAGTCCCAAAAATAATATAAAAGTGTATAAATAAGCTCATTAAACATCCAAAACATAATATATAATAGCATGGAACAATAAAAAATTATAAATACGTTGGAGATGTATCAGTGCATATTCTTGCACATTAGAAAAAAGCACAATTTCTATTCAAACCGTGTGCAAATTTTGTCACTATTGTTTTTTACCTTTCTTTCTTCTTAAACGGCAATACCCATACCACTAATTCATTATTTTGATCCGAAGAAGTAGGGACACCATGGATCAAATACCAATGCCACTAATTCATTATTTCTTTACCTGCAAAAAATATCATTCTTTATTTAGAAAAAATTATTTTTGCAAAAAATTTCACTACTATGTGTTTATTCTGGCTTATTATAACAAAGCGCAATTTATGTGTAGATTGTGTGCAAATTTTTTCATTATTTAGTTTTAGTTTTTTATATTATTTTCTTTCAAATTTTGTCATTATTTAGTTTTAGTTTTTTATATTATTTAGTTTTATTTCTGTTTTTTCTATTTCTATGGGTTTTTCTTTTTCCCTCTTTCTTTTTCCTTTATTGGTTTTTTTTGTGGGTTTTTGGCTGAGTGCAACTATATACAAACAAATAGTATATAATATGTGCCAAAATTCATAATTATATGTAAACTAAAAATGCGCAACTTCTGTGCAAATTGTTTACAAAATATTTCATTATTTGTCTTATTATTTTTAGTTAACAGTAAACCAATGACACTTATTCATTGTTTCTGAGAAAACTTCACTATTTTAATTTTGTTTACGTTTCTATTTCATTTTCTTTATTCTTTAAGGGTAATACCAATACCTCTAATTCATTCCTACTTAGGATTTTTTTTTGTGAAATTTCACTATTTGTGCTTATTCTTGCATATTATAAAAAAGCGCAATTTCTATTCAAACCGTGTACAAATTTTTTCATTATTGTTTTTATACTTTTCTTCCTTCTTAAATGGTAATACCGATATTCATTATTTTGATCCGGAGAAGTAAAGACACCATGGATCAAATGTCAATGACACTAATTTATTATTTTTGATTTTGTTTTAGTTTTCATTTTCATTTATTTTGTAAAGGTAACACCGATGTCACTAATCCATTAGTTTTTAGAAAACACTATTTTTCACGCAAATCTCACTAGTGTATGCTTATTTTTCATCGTAATAATACATTTTTTATATATACGTATGCATATATGTAGTTTATGCATCTATAAAACTAAATATACATGTGTGAGATTGCAAATATAAAATAAATAATTCATTCCTTCTTACAAAATTTGTTTTTGCATAAATTCCACTCATGTATGCTTATTTTTGCATATCGTACAAATGTGCATTTTTTGTCTAAGTTGTCTGTATTTTTGTTTGTTTTTCTCTAATTTGTTTTTGTTTATCAATGGGCCATTGTTTTGCATTGGGCCCATGAAATCTTGTGAGCTTATGTTGGTTTTGTATGCAAAAAGGCTTAAGGTGTGCTATAACACTGAAATTGGCTGACCATAATTTTGGTTCAGTCAATTGGTTAGGAATCGACTGACCCCTTTCCTAAAGTCAGGCGACTGACCAGTAGCCGGTCCCAAAATAAACAGCTTAAGTTTGCCATGTGAGAGGGAACGCGCTCGAAAAAAAAATTTGCTGGGGCGGCCTGCCTAGGAATCACCTGGAGGCAAGCAATAGTTATTGTTGATTACATATCATTTCGGTACCTATGGGCTACACCATTCCTTTTGCTGCGGAAGTCGGCAGTCTATACAGCTTAGACTTACTTTATTCTCTTATACATAGCTTGCGCGTGTATAAAGTGAGTGTAACATGGACATCGTGCTCGCTCATATCTAACGCAAACAACCAGAATCGAGTTCCATCACAAAGCTCAGTTTTCGGACGATACTTGCATACCCAAACAAGCATTACTCTTTGGAATCTCCCTTCCTTTTTTACCCCCAAAAGGAGGAGCTCCCCGTACGATAAACAGACCCTTTCACGTCAATTTTGCTCAAAGGACATGCACCTCAGTCACTAGTTTCTAACCTAAATAATTGAATGAACACCATCTTCATGCATGGCTCGTTCTTCTGACATTCAGGCCAGTGGTTCAAGCTCATAGATGAACTGAAGAAGCAACCAAACCTCGCATTAGAAAAATCAATATGTATATGGTTTATATTAGTTCACGTGGACATAAAGGTACAACCAGATAATGAGCAATTGAACTCACAGATAAAATAGCCCTAAACAAATGTGAGATTACAACCAATGACATACGCCTTAATATAGTTGATCTCGTCTTTATTGTGCCACCATAGCTTTCGACAACAATGGAAAACATAGGGGAATTCAGCCACTTAAGTACTTGCAAGACATGTAAAAGAACCGGGCAAGCAGCCGCTCCATATTGCGAGACCATGCCGATGATCTTGCTCACAAAATCTCGGAAGAAGAGGTTGTTGAACAAGACGATGTTTTCCCTGACCATACCTATTGAACAATCCACAAAGAGTCTCCGGTTCCCTACGAGTGTGTCCCTGTACACGATCTCCTTGCACATGGAGGCATGAAATAAACCAGACACCCAATGGTGGCGTTGTTCAACCTACTTCCTGATGTCGAGCCGATGATGATCTCTTTGGCCGCGTTCCCGAAGCGTGCTGGACCCCGACACGGGCGACCGCTCGACCGACACAAGCACGGTCGTAGGCTCCTCCATCAGCCTGTCATCGTCTACCTCATCCTCCAGGGGCTCGGACTCCTCCACCTCCTCCTCCTCCATGGGCTCGACCTTCTCCCACCAACGACATAGATCAATCCGGACGAGAAAAAAACATCGCCGTTGGGAATGGGCAAGGGCCCTCCGGAGCGAGACCTGCAAAGCGAAGGGAGAGGGCAACGAGAGTGCGCCAGGTCCGAATTGTGCGTAAAACAATAAACTTGTAGGAAAATGTAATCGTCTCAAGAAAAAGACTCAAAACACCCAAGCCACAACAAAAAGACTGTAACGTCTAAGACACACCGAGGCCACGACAAAGGCAAACCGACATAATGGCTCCAACAAAAGAGCTGGGTAGCCAGGACGCCTGGGCAAGCGTCTCCCCAGGCAGCCCAACTGGCTGAACGACCCTTCGTACAGCCGACTGGGCGAACAGCCAGGTAGCCGGAACGACCGGGCAAGTGCGCCCCCCGGCAGCACAGCCAGCTGAATGGCCCTCCACACAATCGGCTGGGCCCACCATGCAGACGCGCGAGCCCGGCTCACACAGAACAACGCCTGGCCAGACGACACAATGCATAATGCATGGCTTGCGTGGGCAAAGCAAACCGTCCGGGACCGAAGCCACCACATGACCAGGCCCGTGTGCATCCTGGTCACCTCGCCCCACGCGACGCATGCCCCGCCTATTGTGACCAGACCAACCCGACACGGGGCGTACACGCCGGCAAGCGGGCCCTGCTGGGCCGTCGTGCGACAGACCTCGCTCGTTGGGGCGACGGACACCTCCCAATGAGGGTGGCCCCGGGGGCGCCCCCGCGGTCCACCTGTCATGGACCGCCTGGGTCCGAGCAGATCAAACATCTCCAAAAGGCCATGAGTAGCCCCCGCGTCACGCCAGCCACAAACGGACGGTACGAAGGCTCCCTCAGCCCGCGAGACGCGACCGGACCAACCCGGCGCGGAGCGTACACACCGATAGGCGGGCCAGCTGGACCGTCGCGTGTGGACAACGCAGCAGACCCTGTTCGCAGGCGTGACGGCCATCGCACAATGACGGTAGCCCCGAACGCGCCCCGTGGTCCACCCGTCATGGACCGCTCGGATGGGTCGTCCGGGTCCGAGCCGTCCGGGTAGATCGGACGACTCGGAGCCACCCTGGCAATGGACACCCATGAGGCTCTATCCATCCGCGAGGAGCCCAAAAAAGGCGGGTACTACAACATCCTTTATAGTGGGAAGTAATGTTTGTGTGCATCTCTCGATGTAGAGATCGGGCTTGCTCCCCTTTAAAAAAAAGAGAGGCAAAATGTGAGATCTGAAATCGGGGACTAGACGACCAGGTGTTTAGTGATGTGTCAAAAATAAATAAACAAAGAGGAATAAATCGAGCGATGTACCATTGGACATTGGATGGAGAGATCCGGTCGACATAATTGGTAACTGGAATATAGCAATCGACCCCGAAAAAAAAAACTGGATATAGCAATCTGGTCACCTGTACAGTAGAAGCTCACGGACACGTAGTGGATTCCAAGCAGAGAACCTCCTCCAAGTATCCAAGCAGAGTCTCCCTCACGCAGCTGTGCAAACACTTCACCGCGACCCCTATTTAAGCTTCCTCTCATGGCGTGGGCAATCGTAGCACCCAGGAACCAAGCTAGATAAAAATCCTCTGCCTTGCCTTGGAGTTGGAGGCTAAACTCGACCATGCCGTCGCCGATCCTGCCGGCCAAGGAGGTGGAGGAGGTGGTCACCGCCAACGAAGAGGTGACAGACATCATCGTCCAGAGGGTGCCGTACTGGGACCCTCCGACGGTCCGGGCGCTGGACACGAGCGAGCTGACCACCTGGTCCCTCTACCGCGCCCTCATCGGCGAGTTCACCGCCTCCCTCATCCTCCTCTACGTGAGCATCGCCACCGTCATCGGGTACAAGAACCAGTCCTCCGCCGCCGACGAGCGGTGCACCGGCGTCGGCTACCTCGGCGTCGCCTGGTCCTTCGGCGCCACCGTCTCCGTCCTCGTCTACTCCACCAGCGGCGTCTCAGGCACGCACGCGTACACATCTCCGCAACAACATACATACAGGTATGCGCAAGTTGTTGCGGCGATTAATTATCATCGCCTCCCGTGATGTGTGCAGGTGGGCACATAAACCCGGCAGTGACGTTCGCGCTGTTCATCGCCGGGAAGGTGACGCTGGTGCGCTCGGTGCTGTACGTGGCGGCGCAGTGCCTCGGCGCCGTCGTCGGCGTGGGCATCGTGAAGGGGATCATGAAGCACCCCTACGACGACTTCGGCGGCGGCGCCAACGCGGTGGCCGGGGGGTACTCGCTCGGGGCGGCCCTCGGCGCGGAGATCTTCGGCACCTTCGTCCTCGCCTACACCGTCTTCTCCGCCACCGACCCCAAGCGCACCGCCCGCGACGCCTTCGTCCCCGTACGTCGATCGCGCGCCTTCTCCTTCTCCTCTCAGCTAGCTCGCCGTGATCACGGCCGGCGGCATCTGATGATCTGTCGCTAATTTCAGCTGGTGGCGGCTCTTCCAATCGGTTTGGCGGTGTTCGTGGTGCACCTGGCGACCATCCCGATCACCGGCACGGGCATCAACCCGGCGAGGAGCCTGGGCGCCGCCGTCCTGTACAACCAGCACAAAACCTGGAAGCAACATGTACGTGAGATCCATGCACCATGTATTTAAACCGTACTACTGTATACAATTCTTGTAGCCATTGATTTTGCTCCAATGAGATTGAAGTGCTCCGTTGATCTGCTGCAGTGGATCTTCTGGGTCGGGCCCTTCACCGGCGCGGCCTTGGCGGCGTTCTACCACAAGATCGTGCTGCGCGACGAGGCTGTGGTGAAGGAGTCGCTAGAAAAGCTGGGCTCGTTCAAGAGGAGCGGCTCGACCGCTTGAAGGTCGAGGAGAGGTGACCATGCGCATGCATGCATATACAGTATTTTTCATCGGTGTAAAGAGGATCGAAAAGTTGTTGGTTGGTTTTTAGTTTTTTACTGCTTCTCTCGGCCCTGTAATGTACGGAATCTTGCTCTAGTGTCGTTGCTTAATTAAGCGCGTCTTGATGTGCGCCGTTCGTCACGATGCTTGTCAATTGGTCCATTTGGAGCGAGCGAAATGCTCAGATCTTTCGGAAGAAATCAATGCCACCTCCAATCATGGTTGCAAACATCAAGAGTGAGGCTAATCTGTGCGCAATCACGGGAGCTAAACATTTGAGTTGATATCTTACCAAGAGAGTAGTCCCCTTTCATAATATTTGGTTCTTTTTTCGCTTCAGAACATTGTCTTACTATCCTTAATTAATAGACGAGCCAAAAAACTTGTCTTCATTTCATATAAATAAATAATAACGCAA
This sequence comes from Aegilops bicornis, assembly GCA_021605145.1. Taxonomy (NCBI): domain Eukaryota; kingdom Viridiplantae; phylum Streptophyta; class Magnoliopsida; order Poales; family Poaceae; genus Aegilops; species Aegilops bicornis. The sequence continues at coordinate 222,790,763 of CM038675.1, forward strand.
GATTCGTGCAAACTTTTATGAGGTATATACCGAAGCAAAACTCATAACATGATGTATACCGAAGCAAAAATATTTTACCCGCTAGACTTTGAAGGTTGATCCACCATCTGGACGTTGAAAGCCTCTCTACCCTTGCATCCACCCTTCATTTTGTTTTAAACTTGGGCAATCTTAGTGACCTGTGACCATATATATCTATACGCGCTCTGGTGTCACAGCCAATGCTTAAATTCGAAGACAAACATGCAGGCGATTTTTTTGCTAATGATCCGGAACACAATAAATATGCAACCAATTCCATTAATATTGAGAGTGTTTTCCCAACAAGAATTTTCATCGACAGTGGTCTCCCACATGTCGTCCGTGCACGCACAACCCGGGAAGCTGCTGCTCCATTCTGCCCCCACCAGATCTGCCATTTATGTCGCCATGTACGGCTCTTCTCAGTTACTCGTACGTTACGTATTCCGTTCATATTTTCGTAAGTATACTCTATCTATCTCATGGGAGAGTAGACATAATCCTTGGATACACTGGTTCATCGTTGATTTCACTATGTGAGACTCTTCTAAACTAGCACGGTATCCAACATAGCTGCGTCGAAAACAATTCCAACAACGCTCAATCTTTTTATCTCACATATGAATATTTCCCTGGATTTTTTTTATAATTGTCGGCTCAAGATGTGTGGTCATAGACCCGGTGAGTTCTCTTATGATTAATGGACCACGAGAGATGGATAGATCATCATGACTGTATATAAATTTGTCAGATCTGATATGATATACAGATCTTCATAATTGTACATAGCTAAATTATTGTCGATGGATTTGTACGAAGGTCAATAGATCACCGGTAGCTCTCGGTAGGCTACAAAAGAAGAAAAGATAAGTCCGAAATACATGGAAGTTCACATGGACGAATTCAATGTGCCGGAGAATATTCGTCATGGCGTGGTTCGTTGAGTTTGTGTGAAATGTTGACGGGGGGGATACACCTGTAACCCATGACACGGGAATCAATGCCCGAGCGGCTGATTTTGCGGTGTTAATATACCCTGAAGAGTAGGCAAGTTCGCCAAATCTTGCTAAAAAACTTGGTGTCTCATCATGTTGTGATTGCTTGTTTTTCAGTAGATCGATCAAGTGCCTCAAATTATTCCAATCTTCGTACTTGCACCTACGTGTGTCACAATTGAAAAATCTTCTTCATTGTTGCGTCTAAATAAATCACAAATGGTCATTGATCCGACAGACCCTCATGATACCAACTTAAAGAAGATTGGACGCTCGCCATAACAACTTTACATTATTCAAGAGTTGAGATCTTATATATACTACAAACAATTAATCTTCACGTTGACATGTATATATATATGTATATATATATATATATATATATACACACACACAAACAGCAACGCATATACTTATCTAATATCACATACACATCAATTTAATTGTGATCCGACCATTTTGTGGCAGGACGCTACCACTTATTCGTGGTGGAATAAAGATCACCTCCACAAAAATGTTTTGGCCACCTCATTATTGTTATTACTGCTTAGTGGGTTGTGATGGTCGTGTCGAACCCACTAGGGATCAAATTACATGATTGATGTTATGTATGTCTCATTAAGACAACTTATTGTGTACGGGTCGGGTTACGTTTTGACTTGTTGTTGTAGTGTATGCAGCTAGGATGTGGTTACTGCATGGTTCAAACATGTTGTATCCTTGGCTTCCAATATAATGTGAGGGGAACCACACGTGTAATCCATGATGACTAGGTAGCTACTAGCACACCGACACAGGGGGGTCGCGCCCGTGGGGCCAATGTTGTGATATCAGGAGGAGGAGCGTATATAGTCATGTCCCGAGGAATTAGCAAGTTAGCCAAACCTCGTTAATATATTTCGGTTGTCGTCATGTTGTGATTGCTTGTTCCTCAATAAATCGACTACATGGCTCAAATTACTCTAACGCTACATAGATCTAACTAATAGACCTTTGAAGTGGCACCTACCTAAGTGTGTCACAATCGGCGAAACTTCACCTCTGGTGCGTCTAAATCAATCACAAATGGTCATTGATCCAGTGGACCCTGATGATACCAACTTATAGAAGATCGAACGACTCACCATATGAACTTTAGATTATTTGAGAATTGAGATCTTATATAGCACACACGCACATGCACGCACGTGCGCACACACACACACAAACAACCTACATGTCAACATAGGTACTACAAACAACAATGCAACATTCTCATGATCAGAACCTTAATGGCGTGTACTATCTACTATCACATACAGATGGCGCATCAACTTAATTGCAATTCAAACATTTCCTGGCGGGACGCTGCCACTTATGCATGGTGGAATAAAGATCACCTCCACATAATGCCGCTTCAGTATTGTTATTCTTCTCGAAAATAGTCATACTGGTTAGTGGGTTGGGATGGTCGTGTCTAACCCAACACTAGTAAAAAAGGGCCTATTGTCCCGGTTCGCAAGACCCATTTTGTCCCGATTTTTGAACCAGGACTAAAGGATCGTTACTAATGCTCTAGGTCTTTAGTCTCGATTCTTACACAAACCGGGACAGATAGGCCTCCACGTGGCCGGTGTAGCGAGCCCAGGCAGGAGGGCCTTTAGTCCCGGTTGGTGGCATCAACCAGGACCAATAGTCATCCACGCGACAGGAGCTGAGGTTTTTGTTTTTTTCTGAAAGGGGGTGGTTTAGGGGGTAATTTAGGGTGTGTAAGCTAGCTAATAGAGAGAAGTGTCCTTTCTTATTTCCGTGCTTGGTTTACCAACGCTACTGCTATGCCTAAACATAGCTTAGATTAAAGTGAAGGCAACATGTGGTGCATGTCGAAAGTAATATTAATCCTAACTTGATCAAGTTTGGATTAGTACTACTTTCGAGATGCACCACATGCTTGTTGCCTTCACTTCAATCCAATCCATGTTTATTTCATCCACTGATATATAATAACTCTTCATGCCTGCATCAATGCATCATCATAATAATAAGTCCTACTAATCATCACCATACAACTTCTACTCATTATTAATAACAAGTCATACGATCATCATCCCCATAGTCATCGAACCAACCCTACTTAATTGTTCTAGGCACATGATCATCAGTATTAGGTAGGACCTAAATACCCTCTTTAAGGTAAAATATCATAAAATAATATAGACCCTGACTCTCCATTATGAAGAATGGAGATCATCATGTCTCCAATTCTTGCGCTTCGCTTCCTTTTGCTTCCAAGAACCTCCTTACGACTGTCCATACATTTTTTCCATTCCTTGATTTTCATGTCTCCACTTTTTAGAAATCCGGTATGGACAGTTGAGATTCGTAGGATGACCTGGACGTATGTTCAAAACATCAAGGCGACCACTCTGATACATCAGATGAGGCACACAATCCTCTGGGATTATATGTTGAAAAACATAGTAATAAATTCATAGTTAGCAATGATGTACTAGTTTTAGAAGTATGCAAAAGATGCACGGATGTCGTAATAGTATAAAATCTTACCAGCGTATCTCCACAGTAGTTACCGTAGTTCAACACGTGCACTAGTGGCACGTATTGACCATAATGTGGAGGAGTTTTACAATAGATATTTTAATTCTCAAGATCAGTATAAAATCCGACCAGATGATTTTTCTCCTTATAAGTTAACTCAGAGCCATCGGTGTAGTAGGTTCTGTCTACCATGTTCCGCACATTGTTTGAACAACCAAAATAAGCTGTCAATGGAAATAAGCTGTCAACTATTTTGAAATAAACAATATAAATTAGTTAATAACTATGTTTGAGAAACTCACATAGCGGTAGAATTGGAGGCGTATCAACAAGGACCCAAATGTCCATTCTTGCTCGATGTCAGGATCACCAAGATCCATGGTGACAAGCATACCCTCATCAAAATCATACATCTTGCAAAATGCTTCCCAATTTTTACAACCAAAATGGGTTACGCTCTCATAATTATACAGATTTACTTCAAAATCCATATCATGATGGGTCCTTAGGTGAATTTTCTTTGTTTCCATACTTTCATGGTCTTCAAAACCCATCCTCTCCCAGACATAGCGTCTTGCATGGCATGGGATAAGCTAGTCGAATTGTAAAAGATAAAAATTACACGTTGAAATAGTTGAAGTCGTGCTTAATTACGAAAAAATAACACTTGTCGTCCTTGCGTACCGTTTCAACATCGAAGGTCTCCTCCAACTTAATGCTGAAGCACCGATCTTCGTCTAGGTGAGGCCTGTCGCACAGACCTCGGTCATCGTGGCACCAGTCGCACTCCCCCGGGAGACTTTCGTCGTCCGAGTACGACATTTCCTATGTTCATAATTCAAATATTAAACTTGTACAATTAAATATATGTACTAAAAAACCTAAATTAGATCATTATTATTCAACACGAGTTGACTATCGGTCTGTCGAGTCTTTTTTTGAAAACACTCATCTCACGTGGTGTGCATATTCGACCATCGGTGATGGTAGCTCCTCCTTTCATCCCCGAGTGCATTACACCAAGTTGTCTAGCACACGAGAATGAAGGAGAAGCTACCCCACGACAACAGTCAGGATTCTTCGTCCTCTCAATATATATGGTGGAGACTCTCCCTCACTGATTCCTCTCTCTCTCTGACATTGCGACCGTCAGTGATGTTAGCTCCTCCTTTTGTTCCCGAGTGCATTACACCAAATTGTCTAGCACACATGAACGAAGGAGAAGCTACCCCCACGACAACAGTCGGGATTCTTCGTCCTCTCATATATGGTGGAGACTCGACAGACTTAAAGTCAACCCAAAATATCGTTTAATTATCTTTCTAAAAAAGGACATATCGTCCTCTCACATATATAGGACTCATATTGACATAGAGATTTGGCTGGTCTCACCTCGAGGTCGGAGGGGGGTCGGTGACGGGGACGACAGCGGGGATGATGGAGGGGCTCCTAGATTTCTGCAAAAACATAAAACCTATAAGCTATCAACTAATCAAATGCATACGCCTTGCATAGTGCTCTGCAATTTTAGCATTCAAAGTAGAAGTACTTTTCCAATTTGAGCATTCAATAAGCAAAACCAAATCGTAAAATAAAGTAGTATTCAAATTAGAATGCATTCAATTATAAGCAAAACTACATCATCTCTTGCGTCCGTACATCGTCGAATATTATCACTAATACACCTCGAATACTATCATACATATAGCATCTCTAATACAGCTAGAACCGTAGCGCCTGACGGTATCGGCGTAATGTGGACACCCAAAGAGAAGGAACCATCACAGGATCATAGCTCCAAAGGTGAGATCCTCAAGAACCTGCTGTGTATTGTCGGACCTGCCCTCCAACGCAACCATGTAGCGACGGACGTGCTCGTCCTCCTCGCTGACACGGTGACGTACCACCTCCGCGGTGTCCAAAAGCCTCGGCACCATCACTGACCCACGCGACCGCCACCAAACAAGGATCGGGTCAACGACGGGCTGGCTCCTCGCCAACCTACGCCCCCCGGAAGGTAGCACCTCCCAATACCAGCCTGGCGGAGCCCAATCCCGGACATGGCCCCTCTGATCAAGCCGGCCTCCTCCGCCGAGTCGACGACGAGGATGCGGGATAGGCATCGTCGACGTCGATGCGGGAATAATTGCTTGAACTAAAAAAATAAACTAGTTCTATTAATTTTCTTGCTAAAAATAAACTACTTCTATATATAGTAAAATAAAGTAGTTTTCTTAAATAAACTAGTTCATCTACTACTAAGCACTTAATTACTATAAATAAAATAAAGTAGTACTTACTAAAAATAAACTACTTCTATATATAGTAAAATAAAGTATTTTTATTAAATCAACTAGTTCAACTACTAAGCACTTACTATAAATAAAATAAAGTAGTACTTACTAAAAACAAACTACTTCTATATATAGTAAAATAAAGTAGTTTTATTAAATCAACTAGTTCAACTACTAATTAAGCACTTACAATAAATAAAGTAGTTTTATTAAATCAACTAGTTCAACTACTAATTAAGCACTTACTATAAATAAAGTAGTTTTATTAAATCAACTAGTTCAACTACTAATTAAGCACTTACTATAAATAAACTAGCTTAACTAGTTCAACTACTAATTAACCACCTCTGCGGCGTCTGGAAGAAGAAAAAAAAGGAGAAGAAGAAAGGATTAATAGAGGAGAAGATCGAAGAAAAAAAGAAGAAGAAAAAAGGAAAAGAAGAAAGGAATAGAGGAGAAGAAGAAAAAATAGAATATTTTATTTTTTTTCTTCTTCTCCTCTATTCCTTTCTTCTTCTCCTCTTTTTTTTCTTCTGTTTTCCTCTTCTTATTTATTTCTCCTATTTTTTGCTCTTCTTCCTCTCCTCTTCTTCTCCTTCTTCCTCTCCTTCTTTTTCTTCTTCTTCTTCCTTCTTTCCTTCTTCATCTTTTCTTCCTTTTCCTTATTTTACTTTTTCATCTACACTAACCTAAAATCGATATCTACTAACAACCTAAATAAAAAATTAATACATATATGAAAAAAACATATATAAACAAAAAAATGCTATGAACATTATATTCATACATACATAGACACATCCATTCATCATATAAAGCTACCACATACATATATACATTATATATATGAAAAAAATGCAATGAACAAAAAAATAATACAAATTATATGGAAAAAAATGAACAGAGCCGTGGCGGCGGCGGCTCACATCGGGGCGGCCGGGCGAGGGCGACGGGCGGCGTGAGGGCGACGGCGACGGGCAAGGGGGGCGGAGGGCGACGGTGATAGCTCGAGGCGGCGGAGGCGACGGCGACGGCGATGTCAAGGGCAGCTGGCGGCATCGTGAAAACTGATTTTTTTTACAAGTGTTTATTATATAGTCGAAGCATTGGCCCCGGTTCATGGCACCAACCGGGACCAATGCTACCCTTTAGTCTCAGTTGGTGCCACCAACCGGGACCAAAGATCTCTTTTCAGCAGTCCAAAGGGCGGGAAACAGAGGCCTTTGGTCCCGGTTTGTGGCACCAACCGGGACTAAAGGGGGTGCATTGGTACCGGTTGGTACCACGAACCGGTACCAATGGGCCCCTTTAGTCTCGGTTGGTGCCACCAACCGGGACCAAAGGCCTTGCACAACGGCGTGGTGGTGGGAGTTTAGCCCACCTCGCTAGTTGAGAGGGGCGCGCAGTGGTTTATAAGCCCCACTGCTGCACCTCTCTCGAACTCCTCTCCATTGCAGGCTTACGGGCCTAATTGTGACTGCTATGCCTGATGGGCCTACTGGGCCTTCTTCGGGCCTGAATCCTGGCCCATGGATGGGTTTCTAGTCGTATTCAGGCCGTGGTGGCCAAGTAGGTGGCAAATTTTTTATTTTTTCCCAGTTTTTTTGTTTTCTTTTTTCTTTTATTTATTTTGTTTTGTTTCTACTTACAACAAAATACTTATTTGTTTTATTTTATTTTGCTTCTAATTAATCAATTATTTTATTTTCTGATAATTCTTTTTGCTTTGTTTATTTAATTTTGTTTCTAATTACTTTGATAATTTTAGTTTCATAAATTTTATTTATGTTATTAAAGTTTATTTTATTTTATTTTATTTTGTTTATACTTATATATTTTATTAAATTTTATATTATTTTGTTTCTAATTACTTATTTATTTTATTTTATGATAATTCTTTTTGCTATTTTATGATAATTCATACGAAAACTAAATGCATTACAAAGGGATTTCATTTTTTTGAACTTATTTGAACTCCATAGTTTTTCTGTGTTCAAAATGCACCATTCAAAGCCACATCATCAATTTTCAACCCTTTTTCTGACTTCATTTGTTATTTTTCATGCATTTATTGATTATTTTGAGCTATAAGACCCTGAAATTGAAAAGCATTTCAAATGAACTCTGAAAAGGTTGAAAGTTGGCATGGTATCATCATTTCATCCACATAGCATGTGCAAGAAAGTAGAAAGGGTTACGGCAAAAACTGGATGCACTTCGTGTACAGAATAGACAATCTCTTTCGAAGTATCAGGGTTTCATACGGAAACTCGTGTGTTACAAAGGGATTTCATTTTTTGAACTTATTTGAACTCCATAGTTTTTCTGTGTTCAAAATGCACCATTCAAAGCCACATCATAAATTTTCAACCCTTTTTGACTTCATTTGTTATTTTTCATGCATTTATTGACTATTTTGAGCTATAAGACCCTGAAATTCAAAAGCATTTCAAATGAACTCTAAAAAGGTTGAAAGTTGGCATGGTATCATCATTTCATCCACATAGCATGTGCAAGAAAGTAGAGAGGGTTACGGCAAAAACTGGATGCACTTCGTGTACAAAACGGACAATCTCTTTCGAAGTATCGTGGTTTCATACGGAAACTCGTCTGCATTACAAAGGGATTTCATTTTTTTGAACTTATTTGAACTCCATAGTTTTTCTGTGTTCAAAATGCACCATTCAAAGCCACATCATCAATTTTCAACCCTTTCTGACTTCATTTGTTATTTTTCATGCATTTATTGATTAATTTGAGCTATAAGACTCTGAGATTGAAAAGCATTTCAAATGAACTCTGAAAAGGTTGAAAGTTGGCATGGTATCATCAATTCATCCACATAGCATGTGCAAGAAAGTAGAGAGGTGTCAGGACCCCGATTCCAAGTCACATCGATCAAGCCGGTAACACCTCATATCACTTTGCGGCCTCACGCACGGTATTCCCACGGGTGTCGCCTTACCATGGCCCGGGACCGTTTGCGCTTTTTGGCTCACGTATATGATAGTGTCGCTAGCATCCATATGACAGAGAACCCGGACCGACATGGCTAGTCGTGAACCCAAATCGACACTAACCCATGGGAACATGCATACATGAATCACATCGAGCATGTCAGTCAGCAGCGTGTGAATCCGGGCTGTAGCACTAGGCTAACAGGACTCCGGGAACCCGGGCTGTATGTGAGCTAGGCAGGACTCGGATGTCACTGCGTGACATTTCCCGAAGGGAGACACGAGGAACGAAGTGAAACACATGCTTGGCAGTCAAGTGTCCCGAGCGGTAGTCTTGGGCTAATGTAACTCTAGTGAACCGGGCTGTAGCGGACTACTATGGCTCTAGGAAGCACTAGACTACATTTCCCCATAAGAGAGGCTGCCAAGGATAAACAACTAGATTGTCGGATCCCACACATACCAAGCATTTCAAACATACACACAATATGCCCGATATGTGTAAATACAACATGGCATCACAACATAACTCTACGACTCAAGTATTATTCATTAGGCTCCGAGGAGCGAGATATTACAAACATGGGTCTCATGACCCAACATTCAAAGCATACAAGTCAAAGCACATGCGGAAGCTTAACATGTCTGAGTACAGACATCTACAAATGACAATGGCTGATAAGCTGGACTATCTACCAGATCCTGCCGAGGGCACAAGATCGTAGCTGAGGTAACAAGCTAAACGTCGAAGTCCATGCGGAACTACTAGCGAGACTGACATCTCTCTACAAAACATAAAATAAGCAAACGTGAGTACAAATGTACTCAGCAAGTCTTACATCAGAACTAACTACATATGCATCATTATCAACAAAGGGGTGGTGGTGTTTGATCGCAACAAGCCAGCTTTGACTCGGTGGCTATCCCGAACTACATCGCAAGTAACTCTTTTTAGGTGACGCACACGAGTCCACATATTCACCATATCAATACACCACTGTGGATCCGCTCCCGTCTCCCTACGAGAACGCCATCCATAGCACTCACGCTTATCTTGCGCATTTTAGAGTATCCACTTTCACTTGTCTATGAACTGTTATAGGCAACCAGAAGTCCTTCACCGCGGACACGGCTATTCGAATAGATGATGTTAACCTGCAGGGTGTACTTCTTCACACACGCTCTCGCCACTTACCACCATGTACACGTCGTGTATCTCGGCAACCTTCAAGCGGAAGCATGGCGAGGGAGTCGGCCACGACCTGACTAACCACACAAATCTCTAGTCCAGGTTTATCGCCTATTCGGGTTCCATCCACGAGGAGATACGGCCGGGGTGTCGCTCACGGCCCCAAACGATGAGAGCAGGGTTCCCGAGGCACCAAACGGGTGTCCCGGTACACCGTGCCTCGTGTCTCTACCGCAACATAGCCCACCCCTAGGGTCAGCGCTACGCACGGCCCCCAACACATATCCTACAAACACCGTAAACTAGTTGCAACTCCCGGACAGAGATCAAGTTGATTAATAAGTCGAGAGAGCTTGGAGTGCCCGGAGCCCAATGTGTGGTAGTAACTGCTTTCATGGATCACAAACACGTAACTTCAGTTCACGAGGACGGGCTGCAATGAGACAACCCACCATGTACTCCTACATGGCCTCTCACCGCTACCTTTACCAAATCGTGTTCACACACTTAGCTCACACACAAGAGGGACATGTTCACACACCTCCGATTCATCCTCGATGAACCAGACCCGACTCAACTCTAAGCGATGGCAGGCATGACAAACAAGCATGAATGAGTAGGCACAACAGGCTCAAACAACTCCTACTCATGCTAGTGGGTTTCATCTATTTACCGTGGAATGACAAGTCATGCAGAGAGGATAAAGGGGTTCAGCTACCGCAGCAAGTAATGTATGAATCGTTGTTGTCCTAATGCAAGAAAAGAGAGCAGGAGCGAGAGTGGGATTGTATCGAGAATGAACAAGGGTTTTGCTTGCCCGGCACTTCGAAGATAATATAGTTCTTCATCGGTGTCATCAAATAATCGTCGAACATCGTCTCATCGAGAGGGGACAATCAGCAACAAGAGAAAGAACACCGTCAAGGCAATGCGACTATATGATGCTTGATCATGTCATGGCAATATGATGTTGATTGAGCTAATGCAACTAGCAACCATATTAAATGAAGTTGGTTTGAACCAAGGGTTCAAATTCAAACTCCATATGTGAAATTCAAATGCCATTTAATTGATTTGACACGATCGGCAAGTATAAGTTGATCTAACATGCATGAAAGTGGTACAGATGGATAGATTGGATTTTCTGATCATTTTTCATATATAAATTATTTCATTCTGAGCTACTGTTGATTTTATATGAATTTCAGAAGTTTATACTAATTTCTGGAATTTCTTGAATAATAATAAATCCAGAAAATGAGTTATCGTGGTCAAGATGACGCCACCGTGATGTCAAGATCAACTGGTCGGCCAGTCAAACCGACCGATGGGACCCATACGTCAGTGTCTCAGGCTGGTTTAGGTGGATGACATGTGGGACCAGTCAATGCCGACTTGGCCAAAGTCAAACTGACACATGGGGTCCACGGCATTAACACTAATTTAACAGAAAAATTATACTAATCCTAATTAAGCGCAGGGGCCCACATGGCAGTGGCTCATGGGGTGCTTATAGTGGTCATTAGCACTAACTAACCGGTGCCATGTCAGCAGGTGACGCCGGCGACCACAGCAGCGGCGGAAACTCGCCGGAGTTGGTCGGGGCGGCGCTATGTGCCGGGTCGGGCGCGAGGGCATCTACGCGAGTCGGAACTCACAAGATCCAACGCGGTGCAAGCAACACCTGGGCGGCCGGAAACGACGACGGCGTCGAGGTCAGCGGCGACCGGAGCTCGGGTGTCGACGGATTCGGCGCTACGTTGAGCAAGGCGTGCGTTGCGTGGCATCTACGGCGGCTGCACGTGCTAACAAGGCTATTGGGCATGCTAGCATGACCAAAGGGTCACCGGACTGACGCCGGCGACGAGCTCGGGCGGAGGTGAGCTTCGGCCTCGATGAATACGACGGCTGCGGTGTGCAAATGGGCGAGGCGTTAGGGGGAAAATGACCGGAGGCTCACAGCGCGTCGATTGAAGTACTCATCGGGCTCGGGGAAGGCCTGCAGATGACGGAGCGACGACGGCGATCGCCGGAGTCCGAGGAAGAAGACAGAGCCGATGGCGGCGTTGTACGGTCTCCCGCGGGGCATGGCTCGGTGAGGAGGAAGAGGGGGTCGAGGCAGAGCCCCTGAGAGCATCGGCGAGGCGAGGCAGTGGTTGTGGCCACGGCGGTGCTCGTCGGCGGCGACGGCTGCAATCGATGGTTGCGTGCGAGGGAGCCCGAGGAGGAGAGGAGCTCGGGGAGAGAGTGAGAGAGGTCCAAGGGGTTGCGTGGCCGCCTCCGTGGCGCTGGAAGGGCCTCGAGGGCGTGAGGCAGGTAGGGAGGAGGCCACGGCGTCGCCAGCGCTCGCCACCGAGCTGCTTCGGGGCGAGGGGAGGAAGACGACAGGAGGAGGTGGGCTGGCCAGGTGGCTGGGCTGCCAGCTGGGCCGGCCAGGTGAGGCCCAGGTGGGCTTGGTGGGCGCCAGGTAAGTGCCCAGGTGAGCCTCTCTCTCTCTCTTTTATTTTAGTTTTTCTATTTCTGTTATTTTGTTTTGATTTGATTTAGAACATCAAATCATTTTATAAACTTTCAGAAATTGTTATGTGATCTCGTGACTAGCCCAAGGTCACATGCAACTTACAAAATGTTTGGGCTTTATTTCTTATATAATAGAAATAAATCCAACTCAAAAATGTATTGATTTAATTCAAAAGGCCCAAAATAAATATTTCAGTCACTCCAAAAATCTTGGTTTGCTTTTTACCTCATGCCAATATTTTCTTGAATAACAGGAACATTTTCTTGGACTCATTTAATGAGATTTAAATGTTGGTTATTTTTAGAGGTTTTCTGAGGCTTTTGAAAATTCCTCAATTCAAATTTTCATGAAATTTAAACATGATGCAACAAGCAAGGCTAGCCACAAGCAAAGCTAAAGTTAGGGCTGTGACAAGAGGGTTACGGCAAAAACTGGATGCACTTCGTGTACAAAACGAACAATCTGTTTCGAGATATCAGGGTTTCATATGGAAACTCGTCGGTTACAACATGCATTTCAAATGAACTATGAAAAGGTTGAAAGTTGGCATGGTATCATCATAATAGTTGTGGAGAGAAAGTCTTCACTTTTTCTTCGCTTGTGTCATTTGCTTATTGCGCCGTAACCATGGATAATCTTCATCTTATCAGGATGCTTGGGTCAGCCTTGAATTTGAAGGGAGGAATTTCATGAAACTTTTCATAATCTTCAGACATGTCTGTCTTGCCCTCCACTCCCACGATGTCCCTTTTTCCTGAAAGAACTATGTGGCGCTTTGGCTCATCGTATGATGTATTTGCTTCCTTATCTTTTCTTTTTCTCGGTTTGGTAGACATGTCCTTCACATACATAACATGTGCCACATCATTGGCTAGGACGAACGGTTCGTCAGTGTACCCAAGATTGTTCAGATCCACTGTTGTCATTCCGTACTGTGGGTCTACCTGCACTTCACGCCCCGACAGATTGACCCATTTGCACTTAAACAAAGGGACCTTAAAATCATGTTCGTAGTCAAGTTCCCATATGTCCACTATGTAACCATAATATGTGTCCTTTCCCTCTCGGTTGCTTGCATCAAAGCGGACACCGCTTTTTTGGTTGGTGCTCTTTTGATCTTGGTCGATCATGTAAAATGTATTCCCATTTATCTCGTAACCTATGTAAGTCAATACAGTCTAATATGGTCCCAGGACAACGGGTACAACTCATCAAAAACAGTTTTGTCACCTCTGAGACGTGTTTCCCACCAAGCTGCTGAAAGTCCCGATGTGTTCACATGTAATCTAGTCGTCGACCGCTCCGGGTGTTTGGAGCGCAGATCGTTCTTGTGTTCATCGACATACGGGGTCACCAAGGTAGAGTTCTCAGAGAACTGTAGTGTGCTTGAGACCAAGAATATCCGTCCCTACATATTATTGAGTCCCCTCCAAGCGTGCCTTTTCCAGTCAGTCTCCCCTCATACCGCGATTTAGGGAGACCTATCTTCTTAAGGCCAGGAATGAAGTCAACACAAAACCCAATGACATCCTTTGTTTCATGGCCCACGAAGATGCTTCTTTCAGGCCTAAGCCTTGATTCTGGACATATTTCTTTAGGACTCCCATGAACCTCTCAAAGGGGTACATATTGTGTAGAAATACGGGGCCCAGAATGACAATCTCGTCAACTAGATGAACTAGGACGTGTGTCATGATATTGAAGAAGAATGGTGGGAACACCAGCTCGAAACTGAAAAGACATTGCACCACATCATTCCTTAGACTTGGTATGATTTCTGGATCGATCACCTTCTCAGAGATTGCATTGAGGAATGCACATAGCTTCAGAATGGCTAATCGGACATTTTCTGGTAGAAGCCCCCTCAATGCAACCGGAAGCGATTAACGTCATAATCACGTGGCAGTCATGAGACTTTAGGTTCTGAAACTTTTTCTCTGGCATATTTATTATTCCCTTTATATTTGATTAGAATCCAGTCGGGACCTTCATACTAAGCAGGCATTCAAAGAAGATTTCCTTCTCTTCTTTGGTAAGAGCGTAGCTGGCAGGACCTTCATACTGCTTTGGAGGCATGCCGTCTTTTTCGTGCAAACATTGCAGGTCCTCCCGTGCCTCAGCTATATCTTTTGTCTTCCCATACACGCCCAAGAAGCCTAGCAGGTTCACGCAAAGGTTCTTCGTCACGTGCATCACGTTGATCGAAGAGCGAACCTCTAGGTCTTTCCAGTAGGGTAGGTCCCAAAATATAGATTTCTTCTTCCACATGGGTGCACGTCCCTCAGCGTCATTCGGAACAACTAGTCCGCCGGGACCCTTTCCAAAGATTACGTGTAAATCATTGACCATAGCAAGTATGTGATCACCGGTACGCATGGCGGGCTTCTTCCGGTGATCTGCCTCACCTTTGAAATGCTTGCCTTTCTTTCGACATTGATGGTTGGTCGGAAGAAATCGACGATGGCCCAGGTACACATTCTTCCTGCATTTGTCCAGGTATATACTTTCGGTGTCAGCTAAATCTTGATAACCCACAAGTATAGGGGATCGCAACAGTTTCGATAAGTAAGAGTGTCGAACCCAACAAGTAGCTAAAGGTAGAACAAATATTCCCTAAAGTTCTATCGACCACCGATACAACTCTACGCACGCTTAATGTTCGCTTTACCTAGAACAAGTATGAAACTAGAAGTACTTTGTAGGTGTTTTCGGGTAAGCTTGCAAGAAAGTAAAGAGCAAGAAAATAAAACTAGGGGCTGTTAAGGTAAAGACACAACTAAAGTAAATATAGCGAGTGTGGAAAAGTGATGGTAGGTGTGGCGAAATTGTCCCTTAAGCAATTGACTACTTTACTAGACCGATAGCAAGTTTTATGTGGGAGAGGCCTTGCTAGCATGTCATCCCTTACTTGGAATTCTATGCACTTATGATTGGAACTATTAGCAAGCGTCCGCAACTACTAACGTTCATTAAGGTAAAACCCAACCATAGCATTAAGATATATTGGTCCCCCTTCAATCCCGTATGCATCAATTTCTATGCTAGGTTGAAGCTTCTGTCACTCTTTCCCTCCAATACATAGTCCTATCAACATACAACTAACCCTAAGGTGTGATCCACGCGCGCTCTCATATGATGGGCACCAAAGGACAGCAACATGAACACAAGCAATTTAAATCAATCATAGCAATTCATCAACCACCAATAGGACAACGAAAATCTACTCAGACATCATAGGATGGCAACACATCATTGGATAATAATATGAAGCATAAAGCACCATGTTCAAGTAGAGGGTACAGTAGGCTATGAGAGTGGACTGCTGAATATAGAAGGGGAAGGTGATGGAGATGTTGGTGAAGATGATGGCGGTGTTGGTGAAGATCTCGGTGATGATGATGGCCCCGGCAGGCGCTCGGCGCCACCGGAAGCAAGGGAGAGAGAGCCCCCCTTCTTCTTCTTCTTCCTTGACCTCCTCCCTAGATGGGAGAAGGGTTTCCCCTCTGGTCCTTGGCTCACATGGCTTGGGAGGGCGAGAGCCCCTCCGAGATTGGATCTATCTCTCTGTTTCTGCGTTCTGTTCTGGCTCTGTTTCACCGTTTCGCGTATATATGGAGATCCGTAACTCCGATTGGCCTGAAACCTTTTCCGTGATTTTTTTTTCTGAATATTATCTTTCCTGCGGCAAAAGAAGAGCATCAACCGCCTTACTGTGGGCTCACGAGGGCAGGCGGCGCGCCCAGGGGGGAGGCGCGCCCCCTGCCTCATGACCACCTCGGGCACCGTCTCGCGTGGATTTTTCTTCTGCAATTTTCCATATTTTCCAAAAATAAGCTCCGTCTGTTTTTATCCCGTTTGGACTCCGTTTGATATGGATATTCTGCGAAACATAAAACATGCAATGATGTGAACCGCATCGGGCAATCGGATCAATATGTTAGTCCCAAAAATAATATAAAAAGTTGCCAAAAAGTATATGAAAGTGAATAATATTGGCATGGAACAATCAACAATTATAGATACGACGGAGACGTATCAGCATCCCCAAGCTTAATTCCTGCTCGTCCTCGAGTAGGTAAATGATAAAAAAGGATAATTTTTGATGTGGAATTCTACCTAGCATAATCTTGATCATATGTCTAATCATGGCATGAATATTAATACACGAGTGATTCAAAGCAATAATCTATCCTTTGACATAAAAACAATAATACTTCAAGCATACCAAGCAAGCAATTATGTCTTATTGAAATAACAAAGCCAAAGAAAGCTCATCCCTACAAAATCATATAGTTTGGCTATGCTCCATCTTCACCACACAAAATATTCACATCATGCACAACCCCGATGACAAGCCAAGCAATTGTTTCATACTTTTGACATTCTCAAACCTTTTCAACTTTCACGCAATACATGAGCGTGAGCCATGGACATAGCACTATAGGTGGAATAGAATATGATGGTGGAGGTTATGTGGAGAAGACAAAAAGGAGAAAGTCTCACATCAACTAGGCATATCAATGGGCTATAGAGATGCCCATTAATAGATATCAATGTGAGGAGTAGGGATTGTCATGCAACGGATGCACTAAGAGCTGTAAGTGTATGAAAGCTCAAACTGAAACTAAGTGGGTGTGCATCCAACTTGCTTGCTCATGAAGACCTAGGGCATTTGAGGAAGCCCATCGTTGGAATATACAATCCAAGTTCTATAATGAAAATTCTCACTAGTATATGAAAGTGACAACATAGGAGACAATCTATATGAAGAACATGGTGCTACTTTGAAGCACAAGAATGAGACTCACTACATGAAGAACATGGTGCTACTTTGAAGCACAAGTGTGGAAAAAGAGATAGTAACATTGCCCCTTTTATTTATTTTCTTTTTTTTCTTTTTTTTTGCGGACTTCTTTGGCCCCATTTTTTTAGGCTTCTTTGGCCTCTTTTTTTTGAATGGGGCAATGCTCAAATAATGATGATCGTCACACTTTTATTTACTTACAACTCGATATTACAACTTGATACTAGAACAAAGATATGACTCTATATGAATGCCTCTAGCGGTTTACCGGGATGTGCAATGATCTAGCGTAGCAATGACATCAAAAAACGGACAAGCCATGAAAACATCATGCTAGCTATCTTATGATCATGCAAAGAAATATGACAATAAATGCTCAAGTCATGTATATGATGATGATGGAAGTTGCATGGCAATATACTCGGAATGGCTATGGAAATGCCATAATAGGTAGGTATGGTGGCTGTTTTGAGGAAGATATAATGAGTCTTACGTGTGACAGAGCGTATCGTATCACGGGGTTTGGATGCACCGGCGAAGTTTGCACCAACTCTCGAGGTGAGAAAGGGCAATGCACAAGATCAAGAGGCTAGCAATGATGGAAGGATGAGAGTGCGTATAATCCATGGACTCAACATTAGTCATAAAGAACTCACATACTTATTGCAAAAATATATTAGTCATCGAAACAAAGTACTACAAGTATGCTCCTAGGGGGATAGATTGGTAGGAAAAGACCATCGCTCGTCCCCGACCGCCACTCATAAGGAAGACAATCAATAAACACCTCATGCTCCGACTTCGTTACATAACGGTTCACCATACGTGCATGCTACAGGACTTGCAAACCTCAACACAAGTATTTCTCAATTTCACAATTACTCAACTAGCATGACTCTAATATCACCATCTTCATATCGCAAAACTATTGCAAGGAATCAAACATATCATATTCAGCGATCTACAAGTTTATGTAGGATTTTATGACTAACCATGTGAATGACCAGTTCCTGTCATCTCTCTAAATAGATATAAGTGAAGCAAGAGAGTTTAATTCTTTCTACAAAAGATATGCCCGTGCTCTAACAAATATAATTGAAGCAAAAGAGCATTCTACAAATGGCGGTTGTCTATGTAAAGAGAAACAGGCAATCCAAACTTCAAATGATATAAGTGAAGCACATGAAGCATTCTATAAAGCCATACTCAAAAGATATAAGTGAAGTGCAATGAGCATTCTATAAATCAACCAAGAACTATCTCATACCAGCATGGTGCATAAAAGAAAAATAATAACCTAATTGCAAAAGACGCTCCAAGACTTGCACATAATGCATGAACGAAACGAATCCGAAAACATACCGATACTTGTTGAAGAAAGAGGGGATGCCTCCCCAGCATCCCCAAGCTTAGACGCTTGATTCTCCTTGAATATTTACTTGGGGTGCCTCGGGCATCCCCAATCTTGAGCTCTTGCCTCTCTTCCTTCTTCTCACATCGAAACATCCTTGATTAGACACTACATCCACACAAAACTTCAACAGAAAACTCGGTAAGATCCGTTAGTATAATAAAGCAAATCACTACTATAAGTATTGTTGCAAACCAACTCATATTTTGTTTTTGCATGGTGTCTACTGTAATATAACTTTATCATGGCTTAACCCACTGATATAAATTGATAGTTTCATCAAAACAAGCAAACTATGCATCAAAAACAGAATCTGTCTCAAACAGAACAGTCTGTAGCAATCTGAACATTCACCATACTTCTAATACTTGAAAAATTCTGAAAAAATTAGGAAAAATAAAAAAGTTGTACAGCAAGACAGTGCAAAAATAATCAGAACCATTTGACGTTCCAGTAAAAAGTTAAAATTCACGCACTACAGCCAAAGTTTCTGTCCTGCACCGCACAAACCAACAAGCATTGTAAACATCCTAAAGGCAAACCTTGGCACATTATTTTTATAATACAATGGAATTGTACAAGGGGATAATTATTTTTATTGAAAAGTTTCTGTAATTAAGATTCACAAAGTTCCCATGGCTTGAACAAGTTTAACGACGTCTCGCACTTTCACAATGCTTGTCTCTCTCACTTTCACTTTTCTTTTTGAAAAGTTTTGGGTTCCCATCTTTATTTTTGTTGCTTTTCAACTATATGAAAGCACTCAACAGAAATAAATGACTCTCTAAGACTTCCGGGTTGTCTCCCTGGCAGCGCTTTCTTTAAAGCCATTAAGCTAGGCATATAGTGCTCAAGTAGTGAATCCACCCGGATCCCAAGGTATATCAAAGCCAATTTTAATTAGCAATGATTTGTAATTTAGTAGTGAGCATGAAGTAACATATATCATGTAATGACAAAGTCTATCTCTCTTCCTATGCATCGTCATGTCATAAAAGAACAATTCATGCACACATAGTAAAGGCCAATGCATATTATAACCAGTTTCTTGCAATTCTATCATATTGGAAACATAGAGAGGTGGAGATATAGTTCCTATCTCATAATAATTGCAAGTAGGAGCAGCAAGCACATGCATATTATATCTATCAAAATCATCATGTGCACCAGTAAAAGGCAACCCATCAATATAATCCTTGATAAGGGCAAACTTCTCCGATATAGTATAATCGGAAGAATTCAAAAAGATAATAGGACTATCATGCGTGGGTGCAATAGCAACAATTTCATGTTTAACATAAGGAACTATAGGAAGTTCATCTCCATAAGCATAATTCATATTGGCATCTTGGCCACAAGCATAGGAAGCATAATCAAAAAGGGATATTTCAAAAGAATCATAGGGATCATAACAGTCATCATAGCAATCATCCTTCAGTAAGCACGAAGGGGAATTAAACAATGTATGAGTTGAAGTGTTACTCTCATTAGAAGGTGGGCACGGGTAGCTAATCCGCTCTTCCTCCTTTTGTTCTTCGCTCTCCTCATCATCTTTTTCATCCAATGAGCTCACAGTTTCATCAATTCTTCTTCCATAGCTTCCTGCAAAATATTAGTCTCTTCTTGGACAGCGTTAACTTCCTCAATAAATGTATCAATATTGGCATTGAATTTATAATGTTCATAGCAATATCTAAGTATAGCAAAATTTTCAGGTCTGTAAATAGCATCATCAAAAATTTCACAAGTTTTAAACAAAGATTCTATTTCATAAGCACCCATAAAAGCAACAAATTCTTCTATTTGTTCCACATCATAGTAATCATATATACCTTTAGCATAAGAAGCTAAGGTTTTATTATCATTAAATTCGCATGAAAAGTCAAGATGTGGAGACTTCATCCTAGAGCAACAAGTATAATCACATCTCAAGCATAGTTCCCAAGCATACCAACGCAACATAATAAATTGATCTCATAATAGTTTTCCTTTTTGTGTCGAGCGATAATCCCTAAAGTATTCACGTTGATCCAACGTGTCTCCCATTATAAAGTTGAGTGGGGTTTTCTTAGGATTATCAAAGTAGTACAAAATATTTTTCTCATGATGAGAATCGAGGGTTTTAGGAGTTACCCCATCCTCATGAGTAGCAAGTACAGCTAATTTTTTTGATATTTTGCGTTCCATATCCATAACTAAAGATAGAGAACAACTAAGAACAGCAAATAAAAATTACTTAGTGATAAAGCAAACAAGCACACACGAGAATATTCACCCCACGTTATGACTCCCCGGCAACGGCGCTAGAAAAAGGTCTTGATAACCCACAAGTATAGGGGATCGCAACAATTTTTGATAAGTAAGAGTGTTGAACCCAATGAGGAGCTAAAGGTAGAACAAATATTCCTTAAAGTTCTATCGACCACCGATACAACTCTACGCACGCTTAACGTTCGCTTTACCTAGAACAAGTATGAAACTAGAAGTACTTTGTAGGTGTTTTCGGGTAAGCTTGCAAGAAAGTAAATAGCAAGAAAATAAAACTAGGGGCTGTTAAGGTGAAGACACAACTAAAGTAAATATAGCGAGTGTGGAAAAGTGATGGTAGGTGTGGCGAAATTGTCCCTTAAGCAATTGACTACTTTACTAGACCGATAGCAAGTTTTATGTGGGAGAGGCCACTGCTAGCATGTCATCCCTTACTTGGAATTCTATGCACTTATGATTGGAACTATTAGCAAGCATCCGCAACTACTAACGTTCATTAAGGTAAAACCCAACCATAGCATTAAGATATATTGGTCCCCTTCAATCCCGTATGCATCAATTTTTATGCTAGGTTGAAGCTTCATCACTCTTGCCCTCCAATACATAGTCCTATCAACATACAACTAACCCTAAGATGTGATCCACGCGCGCGCTCATATGATGGGCACCAAAGGACAGCAACATAACCACAAGCAATTTAAATCAATCATAGCAATTCATCAACCACCAATAGGACAACGAAAATCTACTTAGACATCATAGGATGGCAACACATCATTGGATAATAATATGAAGCATAAAGCACCATGTTCAAGTAGAGGGTACAGTGGGTTGCGGGAGAGTGGACCGTTGAATATAGAAGGGGGAAGGTGATTGAGATGTTGGTGAAGATGATGGCGGTGTTGGTGAAGATCGCGGTGATGATGATGGCCCCCGGCAACGCTCCGGCGCCACCGGAAGCAAGGGGGAGAGCGCCCCCCTTCGTCTTCGTCTTCCTTGACCTCCTCCCTAGATGGGAGAAGGTTTTCCTCTCTGGTCCTTGGCTCCCATGGCTTGGGAGGGGCGAGAGCCCCTCCGAGATTGGATCTATCTCTCTGTTTTTACGTTCTGTTCTGGCTCTGTTTCACCGTTTCGCGTATATATGGAGATCCGTAACTCCGATTGGCCTGAAACCTTTTCCGTGATTTTTTTCCGAATATTATCTTTCTTGCGGCAAAAGAAGAGCATCAACCGCCTTACGGTGGGCTCACGAGGGTAGGCGGCGCGCCCAGGGGGGAGGCGCGCCCCCCTGCCTCGTGACCACCTCGGGCACCGTCTCGCGTGGATTTTTCTTCTGGAATTTTCCATATTTTCCAAAAATAAGCTCCGTTCTTTTTTATCCCGTTTGGACTCCGTTTGATATGGATATTCTGCGAAACATAAAACATGCAACAGACAGGAACTGGCACTGGGCAGTGGATCAATATGTTAGTCCCAAAAATAATATAAAAAGTTGCCAAAAAGTATATGAAAGTGAATAATACTGGCATGGAACAATAAAAAATTATAGATACGGCGGAGACGTATCACTAAACAGTGCGTGCATGCGTGGTATCCCTCGTTTGTCTGTCCTGAAAGGTTACTGAGAGCGGGCCAATAGTTGATGGTTACAAACAGCAACGCGTGCAGGTTAAATTCCTGCTGTTTGTGCTCATCCCATGCACGTACACCGTTTCCGTTCCACAGCTGTAAAAGTTCTTCAACTAATGGCCTTAGGTACACATCAATGTCGTTGCCGGGTTGCTTAGGGCCTTGCATGAGAACTGGCATCATAATGAACTTCCGCTTCATGCACATCCAAGGAGGAAGGTTATACATACATAGAGTCACGGGCCAGGTGTTGTGATTGTTGCTCTGCTTCTCGAAAGGATTAATGCCATCCGTGCTTAAAGCAAACCATACGTTCCTTGGGTCACCTGCAAACTCAGCCCAGTACTTTCTCTCGATTTTTCTCCATTGCGACCCGTCTGCGGGTGCTCTCAACTTCCCGTCTTTCTTACGGTCCTCACTGTGCCATCGCATCAACTTGGCATGCTCTTTGTTTCTGAACAGTCATTTCAACCGTGGTATTATAGGAGCATACCACATCACCTTCGCAGGAACCCTCTTCCTGCGGGGCTCGCCGTCAACATCACCAGGGTCATCTCGTCTGATCTTATACCGCAATGCACCGCATACCGGACATGCGTTCAAATCCTTGTACGCACCGTGGTAGAGGATGCAGTCATTAGGGCATGCATGTATCTTCTGCACCTCCAATCCTAGAGGGCATACGACCTTCTTTGTTGTGTATGTATTGTCGGGCAATTCGTTATCCTTTGGAAGCTTCTTCTTCAATATTTTTAGTAGCTTCTCAAATCCTTTGTCAGGCACAGCATTCTCTGCCTTCCATTGCAGCAATTCTAGTATGGTACCGAGCTTTGTGTTGCCATCTTCGCAATTGGGGTACAACCCTTTTTTGTGATCCTCTAACATGCGATCGAACTTCAGCTTCTCCTTTTGACTTTCGCATTGCGTCCTTGCATCGACAATGACCGGCGGAGATCATCATCATCGGGCACATCATCTGGTTCCTCTTGATCTTGACAACTTCCCCGTTCTGCGGCATCATCGAGCACATTGTCCGGTTCCTCTTGATCTTCGGCAGCTCCCCGTTGCAGCATCACCGTATTCGGGGCACATAGTTGTCATCGTCCTCTTCTTCTTATTTGTCTTCCATCATAACCCCTATTTCTCCGTGCCTCGTCCAAACATTATAGTGTGGCATGAAACCCTTGTAAAGCAGGTGGGTGTGAAGGATTTTCCGGTTAGATTAAGACTTCGTATTCCCACATTTAGGGCATGGACAACACATAAAACCATTCTGCTTGTTTGCCTCAGCCACTTCGAGAAAATCATGCACGCCCTTAATGTACTCGGAGGTGTGTCTGTCACCGTACATCCATTGCCGGTTCATCTGCGTGCATTATATGTAATTATGTGTGTCAAAAGTAAGAAAATTAGACAAGTATCTATGTAAAGTAAGAATTTTTTTTCTTTCAGAAAGAAGATAAGAACAAGAGGCTCACCACGGTGGTGCCGGCGACGAGATCGTGAGGCGATCGACGGCGGTGAAGACAGGGACGGGGCGTGATGGACCGCTAACATAAACCTAGACAAATCTCGGGAAAAATGGAGCTCGAAGGTCAAGCTTCAAGAGGAGAAAGCTTAACTAGTGTGGCTCGAGCATTTCATAAAACACCTCATGTGCATAGGTGGTGAGCTAAAGCACCCAATGCCCCCCCCCCCCCCCCCTTGCCGGCCAGCAAAAAATAGAGCATCGTGGAGTGCTCTACTGCGGCGATGGGGTATATATATAGGCAACTCATTTGTCCTGGTTCGTGGCTGGAACCGGGACTAAAGCTCCCCCTTGTGTCCTGGTTCGAGCTACGAACTGAGACCAATGGTTGTGGGCCAGGAGCGAGGCCCATTGGTCCCGGTTCGTGCCTAGAACCGGGACAAATGGGTCGAAACGAACCGGGACCAATGCCCACAAGGTCCTGGCCGGTCCCTTGGGCTCACGAACCGGGACTAATGCATCCCATGGGTCCCGGTTCATGCCGAACCGGGACTAATGGGCTGGTCAGGCCCGAACGAAAGCCCTGTTTTCTACTAGTGCAATAGGGATCATATACCACATGTTTGACGTTATGTATGTCTCATTAAGAGGTATTGTTCGTTTGGTGGATAGCACTTTTCTAGATATGGTGTTCGTCGATTTTGGAGCTTCGCGACTTCGGTCTTCAAAAGGTGTTGCGTGCATGTGTGTACGCCAGTGTTGTTCACGGTGTTGGCAAATCAAACCATATTATCATTTTATGTTGCACCGAGCGACTCTACTTCCAACTGTTGTAAATAGCACAATACTACACATCTATGATGAATATGTAGATGTGTGACATAGTTAAGTACAAATATGAATCTATTGGTAATGATATGTTTGTGCATAATTATAAAGATTGCTAAAAAATAGGTCCACCAAATTAATCACCAAATATTTGCTTTAACTTGAAAATTTCTGGTATATGTATATTTTTGTGATTTTAGTTCTCCACCCACATCGCTGCCATCATTCATGATTTGTCACATTTAATGATTTGCCGATCATCTCGTGAATTCGATAAATTCCTTAGAAACTTATTATAGACTATCGCGTCTCTTGTGCTCAAGTCATTGCCAGTGAATCTAGACCTGGTTAGATTGTAGAACAAATAATTTTAGAAACGATTGCGTGCATTGTGGTGACTCTTGACCATCCAGTTCTATGGCAAATATGTCGACTCCAAACTAGTGGTCTCCCATGTAACATGGATGTAGTTATTACATATTAATATTGACATAGATATGTTACCTACCTGAGATATGTCTAACAGAAGCTGAAGCAGTATTTTTAAGGGGAAGGGGGGCTGTGATTATGCATCTGGTAATGGACAAAAGAACAATACACCACTCTTTTCTCTCAGTCTCAAAAAGAAAATAAAGAACAATACACGAGGCAACAAAGCACTTATTAGAATTGACATGTGTCTACAGCAAGTAATATTGTCTAGTGATGAAGCTCAATTTCGCCTCTATTATCCTACAAATAAATTTAAAAAAATAGGAATTCCAATTTTATTTTAGTTATTATTCTTCATAAAGAGATAAGTATGGGACAAAATTGACCCACTATCCAAGGCGGTAGGTACACATGCCATCCATCTGCCTCGCCTAAGAACCAACTAGTAATTGGATGGTTAGAAGTATGGTGGTACCCTCAACCCATTAGGGATTAAACCCCGTTTTATAATTTTAATGTCTTATTAATGTGAATTATTTTCTAGTGTGAAACGACATTTTTATCAACAGTGGGACATGTATGATGACTATGTCGATTTTAAAACTCCACAACACCGACACAATTCCAGTAGGCGCTATGTGAGTGTTGTGTGATGATGTGTGTGTATGCATTGATTGTGATTAGTATTTATATTTATTTATTATGATAAAGAATTATAATCTTTTTTGGAGGGTAGAGAGAATTGTAATCGGTATTTATAAACGTACCTCCTCTGCCTTCACGCGCATTTGTTTTTTTTTTCTTTGAGATAATCACGCGCATTAGGTAGGTAACCAGATAGTCCACGGGCCATCAGATTTTCCCTTTTTCTGGGATGGAATCACGGGCCATCATACAATCCTAGACGTGGTTACTTTCTCGTGGGCCATCTCTCTCACTCCCTAACGCCGGGCCTTTTGTTTCTTGGGCGATTTTTCACGTGGACTGGGAGTGGCACTCCACCTGTCCTTACCATTTGTTCGCTGTTCTCAAACACTTGTTCCAAGAGTTCCAAGCTCTCCAGGTATCAAACCTACTCAATTCCTACTGTGGGGCTTCAGGACAAAAAGTGAACAATGCAAAGTCATCCATTTTCTTCAGCAAAGGTTGTCCTCAAACCTCAAGGGACGGAGTGAAGGACAAACTTCAGGTACATAATGAGTCTCTCAGTGATCATTATCTGGGCATGCCAACTGAAGTGGGACACTCTAGGAACGGTACGTTTCAATACCTGAGGGATAGAGTTTGGGAGAAAGTGAAGGGTTGGATGGGAAAATTACTATCGGCAGCTGGTAAGGAGATACTCATAAAATCAGTGGCCAAGGCAATACCGATCTATTCTATGTCGTGTTTTAGGCTCCCAAGGGGGCTGTGTGAGAGTGTCACAACTATAATCCGGCAGTTCTGGTGGGGAAGCAAGGGAGGTAAAAGAAAACCAGCATGGGTTGCATGGGATACAATGACCATGCCAAAATATATGGGCGGTATGGGATTCCGAGACTTGGAACTATTTAACTTGTCTCTCTTGGCTAGGCAAGCATGGAGGGTGTTGCACGATCCAGAGTCCTTGAGTGCAAAAATTTTGAAGGCTATCTACTTCCCAGATCGGTCTCTTTTGGATGCAGAGTTGGGATCTCATCCCTCACAAATCTGGAGAGGAATACTTGATGGAAGAGATATAGTGGCACAGGGCATTATTTGCCGAATAGGAGATGGAGAAGATACAGACATCTGGAACCATAATTGGATCCCAAGGAAGAGCTTCAAGAGGCCGGTCACTTCTTTGGTTGCGGACCCCCCTCGACGTGTTGCAGAACTCATAGAAACAGCGACAGCTTCGTGGAAAGAGCAGCTTGTGCGGACTGTCTTCACACCTTTTGATGCGGAGGAAATTGTAAAGATACCTTTATGCACTCGGAGGATTTCCGACTTCTGGGCATGGAGTGAGGAGCCCCGTGGTCACTTTTCGGTAAGCTCAACGTATCGCATGCTTGTACGCACGAAGCTAAACAGAGAGGCGTGGCTGGAGGGTCGTGAAGGTACATCAAATGAAGAAGCAGTAGGAGCGGAATGGAAGGCATTGTGGAAGGTGCAGGTCCCATCAAAGATCAGGGTGTTTATGTGGAGATTGGCAAAGAGTTCTATTCCGTCGAGTGCATTGCTACATAGGAGAAACATGGCCACATCTACAGCATGTTATGTGGAGTTCATGATTCATGGAGGCATGCATTACTGGATTGTCCTATGTCTCGTAGCACATGGGCACTCTCTACCGAACCAATTCTGGACCAGCTCAGTACCAATCAACATGATTGCGCCAAGGAGTGGATCTTTGCCATGAGTAGATCTTTATCATCGGATGAGTTTATCAGATTTGCGGTAACTTTATGGGCCATTTGGGGGGCAAGGCGCAAGGCGATATATGAAGATATCTTCAAAAGCCCATTTGCAGTTCATGGTTTTGTTAACACTTACCTCGGAGAGCTTCTTGCTTTAGCTCAAAAGGGAGATTATCATGGAACTGCAGTTATCAGAGGGGCGGGATGGTTAGCGCCACCTGAGCTTTATGCAAAGGTTAATGTGGATGCAGCCGTGAGCAGAGGAGGAAAACATGGTGCAGTGGGCAAAATTTGCAGAAGTAGAGAGGGTCTGTTCCTAGGTGCGTCGGCTTTTGTCTTCAAAAATCAAGGTGAAGCAGCAACTCTTGAAGCAATGGCGATTAGGGAAGGCTTGGCTCTGGCTCAAGATTTGAATCTTAACCGTATACATCTAGCGTCAGATTGCCAGGGCGTGGTGTCAGAAATCAAAACGGGAAGTGGATCGGCGTACAGAGCTGTCATCGAGGAGATTAGGGTGACAACCACTTCTTTTATTTCATGTAACATAGTTCATGAGTATAGGAGCTCCAATAAGGAGGCTCACAATCTAGCGAAGCATGTTTTAAATTTACATCCTAGTCGTCATGTATGGCTAGGTCAGTCAGAAGGAATTTCCTTCGTCCCTGTAAACATTGTGACGGTTTAAATAAAAGTTTCGCGAGCTTGCCTAAAAAAAGAATTCCAAGCTCTCCGATGGCGACACATACTCCTATGTTCCTCAAAAGTTTCTTGGCCGACATAGCTTTGGGGGACGAGCCATGTCGCAAAGTTTCGCCAAGCGCCACGGTCAGAAATATTTTGCGAATCGTGGTTTCCTTCCCCGCATGGTATGTCTAAACTTAATGTAGATGGTGCTCTTTATTGGGAGGGAGAAGCCGGATCTGCAGCAGTGGTATTTCGCGATCAAACAGGCAATTTCTTGGGTGCATCAGCAGTGGCATTTTAGGGCATCTTGGACCCCTTCCATGCTAGAGACCCTGACATGCAGAGGGGCACTTTGCTTAGTTGAGACATCTCTTTGTGACATGTGACTGTAAATATGTGGTTAAGGAGATCTAGGAGCAATCAGGAGAGGGTAATGGAGCTATTATCCAGGGAGATAAATACTACTTCAATCCAAATTAATTAACGCAACCTCTATACAACACTTTATAGATGTTGTGATTTTTTCTCTCGAGAGAACGTTCAATCCATTCATCATGTCATCGCAATATAAAGAATACAGAAATAACAAAAAAAATACACCCATGCCCATAGACCACCTAACTACAACTACAAGCAGTGAAGCGAGCCGAAGGTGCGCTGCTGCCATCACCCACCCTCACCGAAGTCGGGTAAAACTTGTTGTGATAGACAGTCAGTAAGTCATCGTGCTAAGGCCCCACAAAAACAGCACAACAAAACAACAACCATCATCGATAAAGAGAAACTAGCACAGATGCCCGTGCGTTGCAACGGGGGAAATGACGGGTTGTTGATGAAAAAACGATGGACCTATTGAGAGTATGGTTCTTCGGTACGCCAGTTCGGGATATACGATATTTATTCTCATCCTCCTAAGTCATGAACTAAATTTGATCATAGGCTCCTAGATTTTCAGAAACATTGTACATCATATGAGTTGTGATATCATTTGAATCATGGTGCTAAAATTTAGATCATGCATCCTACCTGTTGTTTCTTCTCGGCTTCAACATCAATTTAGCTAGGCAATTGAGCATTTTTACCATGATTAGAAAATTACAACAATTGAAGAAATAGCAACGCATTGTACAACAGATTGGACATAATCTAAGTTAATACTATACTTCACATCGTTGTGATATATGTGCTGAAGTTACCTGTACAATTATGAATAAGAGGAGTAGACCTTATCCAATGTAGCAATAAACAAATAAAAAAAACAATCATAATACCGCATGTCTTCACCTACACATGATATGCTAATGCACTTGTTCCTCGTAGGAATGTTGATGCATTTGCGGTTTGATTGTCCTGAGAAAGAACAGTCAATCTTTTCTAGGACTAAATGAAACCAATAAAATTTCAACTTCCTAATATTGCAGCTCAAAAGCTTACACTGATTTTACCTTTTTCACGTTGAGCAATAGATCCTAACAACGGTGTTTTAAGCATCCTTTCAAAATTTAATAGGTTCAGTTGCTATTTCGGTCAACTTTGAATATAAATGCTAGTGTAGTATAACTACCACTCAAAGGTTTGGCTATTTATATGCCGAAACCTGATCGAATTATATGGTTCAGTTTAGCCCTTACCTATACACCTAAATCAAATAAATATGCGAACATTGCATTTGAAAGAGAGGAACAACACAACCGATGTAAACTCCAAGGTGTAAGTCTGTATTGAACTTTCAGCGATGTTCTTGTTTCGGCAACAACCAAGTGGTATGCTAGCAGCTACTCCCTCCATCCCAAAATAAGTGTCTCAATTTTGTACTAACTTTAGTGAAAGTTGTACTAAAGTTGAGACACTTATTTTAGGACAGAGGGAGTTGGTTATTACAGGGGCAAATTGCAAACCACAGCTAATAACAACGATTCTTCTGCTTTCCTAGACTGGATGCAAGGATTTTGCTAATCATAAATACATTATTCTAGATTGCAACTTAATTATGATGAGCAATCTTACTATTTGAGTGACGACTGACTGATAAGATGGCGAAATTAGCCGGCAGTACTTTTGGTTCCGACACAGGAAACATAATCTTTTATTTCAAACTTTTGCTCTCTTTATTCGAGTGACGACTGACTGATAAGATGGCGAAATTATAGGAAATGAGCAGCATGGTCCTATGTCAATCTACCAGTATTGCTCGTCCTGGGCCGGAAGCAGAGGAACACATGTAGTCATCAATTTGATCAAAGTGAACCAGAACAGCTGAACCACAATTGCAACTTAATTATGATGAGCAATCTTACTAAATAACATTACAATTATGAATTATCAAAATTTCCAACACTTACAATGAGCAATCTCTATTCCCCTAGATCCCTTGATTTTTCTGTAACTCTAATGTCATGCTCGAGAGGGAGCGAGGTGTGGGGTATAGAAACTGAGAGAGGCGAGTTGTGGTGTACAGTGGTCATCTGGGGACAGCGACTGATAGATGGGGGCACCGCATGGGGTTGTGACTAAGGAGTAGGCACCCGGAGGGCGGCGACCATGGAGAAGTAAACTGGATAGGGGCAGAGTACGAAGCCCAATTGTGTTGTGGCTGCGCCAATCGGCAACAGAGGCATGTTGTGAAGGGCAATGGTGAAAAACAATTTGGATGGGGATGGGGGATTAAGATGAAGAAAGGGAAGGACAAAATGGACGGCCGGAGCGCCACCACCTTCGTTGGTGAACCACCGCCCTTCCGCTGCTTGACGTCGCCAACTCAGGCCCTCCGAGAGCAGCAAGTTCAAAATAGACAGGAACAAATATGCAACTTTGTAGTCTATTTTTTCTCTAAATAAAAAGGCGGTTGTACGGTGAGTTTCCTGAAAGAATCTGAATGTACATGGAAGCAAGTAAACGAGCTAAGCATCTTGATTTGATCTTGGGCCATATGCGTAAGACTCACACATAAATAGATCAATTTCTTGGACACAAGAAGAATCCTAAATGCTTTTGAATTTTAGAAAAAACATATTTCCTTCCTGCCACTTATTAACATGAAATTTCTGGGAGAGAAAATGAGAAGCCAATAAAGGAAAAACAAAGGAAATAAAAGGGAAAGATAGATATGTGACAGATAACAGTGTTGAACATCATGTTAAGGAGGAAGCCAAGATAAGTATCTAACTGGCTAACTATCTGGAGGGGACATAATATAGATAATCAATACAAATGCTGTCCAACCAAAGCTTATGGGGAAACACGGTCTAGTATTTTGCATAGCATGAAAGTATTAGTCGGAATATCTGTGCAGATACATGTAAACATTAAGGAAACACATTTTCCTAACTAAAATAAAACAAAGAAGACATCCTTATTGTAATTGCATTCTCAACTAAGTGAATTATTGCGCCTTGCATGCCAATGAGCTCATCAAAAGGAACATCTTCGGCACCATCCGTGTCATCCAGACCATCTAACATATGCTCAACTTGGGCCTATTGGAGTGATATGGATGTTTGTCAAAAAGCTTCTTCACCCAGCTGGCAAGTCTTAAAATCGATCATGTAAATGTAGCGTCTTTTGCTTTATAATGTTTCATGCATAATCAATAATCTACAGTCTGATGATCTGCTACCCACAATTCAAAACCGTTACAGGTTTTCAGCCACATAAGTGAACAAAAACATCAGATCTTCAGACAAACTGCCATTTGGTAAGTAGCTCGATATACCACATGTTTAACAGTAGCTGCTTCTTTCTCCGCCAAAAGGAAAAACAGTAACTATTTCTTGATCTACTTGTCTTCTCTGCCATGCAATTCTGACTTTCGAAGCAAGTCTACTGATCTAAAATTAAAATAGATATTAGATCTACAGGAAACCATGACCAGAAACACTAATAAGTAACGACTGGGACAGATCATTCCAACCATAAACTTTTCTAGTATATAAGTTGTACATCAGAAAAATCTGCCACTGCATTATCTAACCACGTACAAGAGACCACTTCAGACCATCAGTTCAAGAAGGTAAATTTTGCAAAACTGTTGGTACATAGTTGAGTCTTGATGCGATTTATTAACCATAAAAATAAGAATTTTCAGGTTTGGATAGGGCACAATTGAAAAGCAGATGAGATGCGAGCTTGGCTTTAGCAATCATGAAGATATATATCAATAAATTGCAAGGTTTGTTTCTGTAAATACCTATGTGCAGAATCGGCAGATGGAGTTCCGACGAAGTGTGGAACAGGGACGGACAGCGGATGGTGTGCCGGCGAAGTCTGCGGAGGTGACATTGGACGGTTCAAGCATTGTCTGGTAGTGGGCAAGCTCGACCAAGTCAACAGCCAACTCGATCCTGCGGCAGGCTACCTGGAGGACTTCCTTGTGGTGTCGTGCACGTCCGGCAAGCTGCGCGGTGAGAATGGCGGCATTCCGGCAGTGCCCGATTGAATCACAGGGCTCGGCTCCCATCCCCAACAGCCTCCCTGTGGTGTCGCGCGCGTCCAGCCCGCTCGACTATGAGAACGGCGGCGATCCGAAAGTATCACATGGCTCGGCTCCCATCCCCAATTACCTGTTCACGTTCGTGCACGTGGTCGTGGCCTCCGGCGATGGCTGACAAGGGTGCTCCTCAATTTCCCCGACCTGCCACCGAGAAGACGCGTACGAGAGAGCTCGGGGGTGCTTTTTGGTTTCTCTGATCTACGACGAGCGGAGGTGTGAGAGAGAGATCGGGAGAGAAAAGGGATTTGGATTCTATCACGTAAATTTGGTTGGTTCCTACCCTCTCCGTTCCAAAATAGATCATCCAACTTTATACTAACCTTGTATTAAAATTAGTATAAAGTTAAGTCATTTATTTTGAAATGAAGGAAATATTTTTTTGTTAATAGGAAAACCGTGCCTATGCTTTTTCCTTCTTGATTTTCTTTCCTTTTGTGCCTCCATATTGTGTTTCTTGGTCTCTTTACCTACGATGGGAGGGGTTTATAAGTGTTTTTTTAACCTGTAATGTAGATCTATTTTATATCTCAGCCGTCAATCTTTATGTTTAACACAAAATCAACGGATATAAATAGATGACGGATGGAGAACAATAAAAGTTTCTGTCCTTTATTATCAGATAAAGATATAGATCGAAAAGATTCAACCTGTACACACATAGATAAAGACAAACAACGACTGGATCCAAGATGATCCATAACATTGACCGAATCCGTGAGATTCGTCGGAGACACATCTCCACAAGCCCTCCAACAAATCGGAACGGGGTTAACCGGGGAGAACCTTATTCCATCTTTAAGGAGCCGCCGCCGTTTCATCTTCCTGAGTAGAAAAACAAACTCACAAAAACACATAAAAATGAAGCAAGATCCCTCCCGACGGCAAGGGCCGGGCACACCATGGCTCCATGGCCCTAAGAGCAACTCTAGCACACCCCGCATCCCGCCGACCCGCAAAATGCGTTTGCAGTTCGCGCAAAACAGCTTTTGCGGGCCGGCTCGGGCTGGCACAGATGCAGACCCCTCAAACGGATCCGTAGAAAGGCATATTCGTGAAATATGCTATTTTACGGGTCGGCTATGCGGGGTCTGCTCTTTGCGCCGCTGCATCCCGCATATCATCAGCCCGCAAAAATCAAATCCAACATAATTCAACAATCGAAAACAAACTGAATTATTCAAATCGAACATAAAACAATAATCATCCGCATTACAATTAATTATTCAAATCACCGTAGCAAACTTAAATAATGCAAATATGAAACTTAGTCACTTGTCATGAATACAAATACAAATGAATACAAAAATTAGTCACTGTCCAGCCCTTTGCCAATGGTGCTCAATGAGATCTTCCTAAAGTTGAAAGTGTGTGTCTGCATTTTCAATCTTCTTGTATGTCTGAAGAAAAGCTCTAATGCGGTTTGGGTCTCTGGCTGGTTTGACATGGCTACCCACATTGTCGTAAAAGAATTCTAAGTTCATTCCTCTCTCATCTTCAAGAATCATATTGTGCAGAATAACACATCATGTCATGATGTTCTTCAAGGTTTTCTTATCCCAAAAATGAGCAGGATCACGGACAATGGCAAACCTAGATTGCAAAACACCAAATGCTCTTTCAATGTCTTTTCGGGCTGCCTCTTGCACCCTTGCAAATTCACATTGTTTTTTTTTGTTTTGGGTTCTTTGATGCTCTTGACAAATGTGCACCAAGGAGGGTATATACCATCTGCAAGATAGTACCCCTTTGTGTATTCATGCCCATTGATAGTGTAGTTGCAAGCAGAAGCATCACCATTAGCAAGCCTAGCAAACAAATGAGAGCGTTGCAAAACATTGATATCATTAAGAGTGCCAGGCATACCAAAAAAGCAATGTCAAATCCATAAATCCTCAGATACAACGGCCTCTAGCACAATGTTGCATCACGAGACTTGCCACAATGCATTCCTTGCCAAGCCTTGGGGCAATTTTTTCAATTCCAATGCATACAAGCAATGCTACCTAGCATGCCAGGCCAACATCTCCTCTCATTAGCTACCATCAATTTCTTTGTGTCATCTTCATTGGGTGCCCAAAGATACTCAGGACCAAAGACACGGACGATCACTTTCGCAAATCTCCGCACAGACTCAATTGTGCTATCTTCACCAATGCGAAGATACTCATCGGCATAGTCAGCCGGAACGCCATATGCAATCACCCGCATCGCTGCAGAGATTTTTTGATATGCACTAAATCCCTTTAAGCCCGCGGCATTTCTTCTTTGAGTAAAATACCGGCAATTTGCCTCGCAAGCTTCAACAAGTTTCACAAAGAGGGATCGGCGCATTCGGTACCTTCTGCGGAAGAGGTGTGCAGGATAGGTAGGATTCTCCGCAAAATAATCTTGCATCAACATCTCGTTCCCAAGATGGCGATTCCGAGGAATGCACATACGCCCGACAGTAGATCCTCGCCTCCTCTTCCGGTACTCGTCTTCATGCTCCTTCACGGCAAGCGCCATGACTAATGTTTGTTGCCGAAAGGTTGCAAGCATGGTCTCCACATCCGAGTCGTCCGAATCGGACGAATCGGATAGCAAGAACTTCTCGCACGGGGTCAACTCCATCTACACGCACACCGGCGCGTCAATCTACCACACAACTCGCAAAAAACACAAAAAAGAGACTAACCGGTGGCGGGTGATCCCGGGCGGCGACGAGGGGGGTGCGCTCTATTGGGGAACGTAATAATTTCAAAAAAAATTCCTACGCACACGCAAGATCATGGTGATGCATAGCAACGGAAGGGGAGAGCATTGTCCACGTACCCTCGTAGACCGAAAGCGGAAGCGCTAGAACAACGCAGTTGATGTAGTCGTACGTCTTCACGGCCCGACCGATCAAGCACCGAAACTACGGCACCTCCGAGTTCTAGCACACGTTCAGCTCGATGACGATCCCCGAACTCCGATCCAGCAGAATGTCGGGGAAGAGTTTCGTCAACACGACAGCGTGGTGACGATCTTGGTGTTCTACCATCGCAGGGCTTCGCCTAAGCACCGCTACAATATTGTCGAGGACTATGGTGGAGGGGGGCACCGCACATGGCTAAGAGATCAAGAGATCAATTGTTGTGTCTATGGGGTGCCCCCCTCCTCCGTATATAAAGGAGTGGAGGAGGGAGAGGGCCGGCCCTCTCTATGGCGCGCCCTAGGGGAGTCCTACTCCCACCGGGAGTAGGATTCCCCCTTTCCTAGTAGAACTAGGAGACCCTCCAAGTAATAGGAGTAGGAGAGAAGGAAAGGGAAGGGAGAAGGAGAAGGAAGGAAGGGGGCGCCCCCCCCCCTCCCTAGTCCAGTTCGGACTAGTCCATGGGGAGTGTTGGGGATATAACTATTTGTGTAAGCCGGCTAGGAAGGGCCGGGTTACGTAAATAGTTACCAGACAGAAGCCCAAGTCCAAGCTTGAAGATGGCGACTCAACAAGGAGCCTAAGGCCCACAGGCGACTTAAGGCCCGTTGTAGTAAACCGCCATAATGGCATGACTTGTATCATAAGGTAGACTTGACTAGTTACCGAGCGGACACCTTTATGAGCCGGCCGGGATTCTGTAAGCCGTAGGGCGTCAACCCGTGTATATAAGGGGACGACCCGGCATCGGCTTAGGGCAAGAAACAACCCTTCGAGAACCGGGCATAGCGTATCTCGCTCCCTGGTTATCGAAACCTCAAGCAATACCAACCCAACTAGACGTAGGCTTACCTTCACCGTAAGGAGCCGAACTAGTATAAACCCTCTCGTGTCCTTTGTCCCGATTAACCCCTTTAAGCTTCCTAGTTGCGATGGCTCCGTGATTAAGTCCTTGCAAAAGGACATCTGCCGTGACAATTCCACGACGGTTTGGCCCACCGTGGGGCGGCCGCAGTGGATTTGAGTTCTTGAAGGGCAGCTTTGAAGGGCTCAAGGGATCTGAAGTGGGCGGATGACCAAGAGTCATCGCGGCAAGATCTACATCGACAACGAAGGCTGGGGCCCCGAGGCCGACTCAATTGAGTCTGGTACCGGGTCCCTTCAATGAATTCACGTCTTCATTGGGCGGATTGGTGAAGGCCCCGAGCCGGACAAATTGTACCGGCCTCATCGAGACGGCTCAGCGTGCGAGACCCGCTCAGATTCAACATGTGATGAAGCGTGCCTTTGTGGGCTGTGTTCATGGAGAGGCACTTTCGGAAGGATCTAAAGATGGCGAAGAGACGGCAGTCCCATCAGATGATGATTCGTCCTCCGGTTCAACAGATTCTCTATATCAGGTCCAGGAAGGCATGCTAGGGGGCTGTTCTGACGACTCTAGCGTTCCAGATTGCTATGAGCCGCCGAGCTGGGCAGGAGTCTTCATGGCTGGTACCCAACCCGGCCAAAACTCGACGGTTGCGACAGCAATCACGTCCGGGTTAGGAGCGGCCGGGGCAGGAGGCCCCGCGCGCCCGCCGGCTCAGGTGTTGATAGATCTTATGGACAAGTTGAAGGCCTTGTTAACCTCCACGGTTATTCCTGCAAATCCAGATGAACATAACGTGGAGGTGGCAAAGGTACGTGAGGAGATAGCCCAGGCCAAGGAGGCCTTGGCGGCTGAGGACACCAGGCTAGCTGTGGAGCGGGCGGCTTTGGATGCTGCGAGCGCGGCGACTCGGTCGAGGCTTTCCGACTTAACATGAATCTGAATGCATCCAATGAGGTGATGAGAAGGAGGCATTAGAAAACCCAGTCCCGTCTGCCTCCGGTTTACGATACTCGGAATCTTTTCACGACACCCGGAGCCGGTCCTAGTAATCCGCCCGAAGCCAATCAATTTATGACACCCGGAGGGCCGGTTCAGCCTCGAGAGACGGCGCCTCTTCACGGGAGCATGGCCCCGCCCCGATACATACCAACACCTCCGGGCCACTTTTCCAACCCCATGGATAACCTGATAGCAGCATCGGTGCGGCTGGCGGCTCTTCCAGTGGATGGTGACGACCCGACGGCAGTGAAAACCCGGAGGGTTAGGGAGCTTCTTCAGACGGCCTTGGCACAACAAGAGGCCTATTCTTACAGCAGGGACAGGATTCATTCCACTCCTCAGCCTTGGGTAGCACCTCGACCAAACCGGAGTCCGAGTTACAGCAGACACATGGAGTCAGAGGCTTTATCAAGTAATGCCCAGTGTTGCAACCAACCCGGCGGCTATAACCCGGTGCAGGATCGATTGCGTCAGGAGGATGAACGAGCGGCTCAATTAGCGGCTCAGCAGACGGCGTATGATGGTTTCCCAGAGTATCCAATGACTTCTGTTGGAGCCGGGGTGGCCACTAGAACCGGCGATGTCCCTTGTCTGGTGCCGGCTCTTCGAGATGTGCGTCTGCCCAAGGATTTCAAGGGTCCTCGAAAAGTGCCGAATTACATGGCCGACTTACAGCCGGGGGCATGGATTGAAAGTTCTGAGATGGCCATGGAATTATTGGAAGTCGGCGACGGCAATGGCTAAGTATTTCACCATGATGTTAGATGGAACGCCCGAACTTGGTTGAAAAGCTTGCCTCCCAATTCCATCAGTTCATGGGCCGAGTTAAAGGCCCGGTTCATCCAGAACTTTAAGGATACTTGCAAGCAGTCTATGTCCATTATGGACTTGACCAATTGTAAGCAGGAGGAGGGTGAGTCCACAACTCATTGGGTGCGCCGGGTCAAAGAAATAATACATTCTCTGATAAGATGGATGCCGTCTCGTCGGTACTTATGCTCCATCAGAATTGTCGTTTTGTGCCACTTTGAAGCGGAAGTCACGCCTTAAGCGTGATTGCAATGACATGGGTACACTGATGGCGGCTTTGGTTAAATATGCCGATTCTGATACTACTGAAGATCCCGTGTCTGAGGAGGAAAAGACAGGGAAGGGAAAGAAGAACGGCAACGGAAAGGGTCAGCAGCAACAGCCGGCAAATCAAGGTGGTAACAAGCGTAAGCCGGACGGTAACCCGGCGTTTGTGGCCAATGCTAATGCTCAAGGTAATAACAAGAAGCGTAAGGGGAGAGGACCTCCTCGATCTGGTGGCTCAGGTCCATCTCTTGAGCAGCTTCTGAATGAGCCTTGTCCAGGACACGGTACTCGAGAAAATCCGGCCACCCACTTATGGAAGGACTGCGCAATCATGAAGGCTTTCAAGAATTCAAACATGTTTGATGGCAATCATGGATCAGGCGGCGGTTCAGGTGCAGGTGGTTTCCATGGCCCGGGTGGCGGCTCAAGTTCCGGTTTTCAAGGTGGTCAAGGTGACTATAATCAGCAGCAGTCCGGACAAGGAGGACAGCAGCAGCGATCGAGTTATCGAGCCATCCAAAACAGTTAAACGGTGGGCAATACCATGTGTTTACCACTAACTTGTGTAAACGTGACCAGAAGGTTCATAAAAGGGCTGTGAATTCGGTTGAACCGGCAGTTCCCCGGTATCTGAGGTGGTCAGAACAGCCTATCATTTGGAGTAGAGAAGATCACCCCCCCCCCCGGGTTGATAACCCGGGTTAGTTAGCCTTGGTGGTGGCTCCTCAGGTCGATGGATATAAATTCACTAAGGTGCTCATGGACGGCGGAAGCAGCATCAATATTCTCTATTATGAGACCTTTCGCCGTATGGGTCTGACTGATAAGGACTTGAGGACGTCCAACATTGTTTTCCATGGGGTGGTACCCGATGAAGTCGGGCGTATCCTGTTGGAAAGATTGAGCTGGAAGTGGCTTTTGGAGACGAATACGATTCCGTGGCTGAGAAGTCGACGCGTTTGAGGTAGTCAAAATCGAAGCCCATATCATGCTCTGTTGGACGGCCGGCTTATGCCAAGTTCATGGCACGGCCGTGTTATGTTTATCTGCAGCTCAAGATGCCGGGGTACAAGGGCACCATCCTTTGTGCATGGGAGTCGAAAGGTGGCCTTGGAGTGCGAGGAAGGAGATGCGGCTTATCTTGAATCCGTTTGTGTTGAAGAGGAGCTGAAGTTTTATCAAACTAATGTTGACCGGCAGATATGACCTCTTTGAAGAAGCCAACCACAGAGCAAGACTCGGCTTTGAAATTTAAGTCGGCCGCCGAGACAAAAGTGGTTGACTTCACTCCGGTGACTCTTCTAAGCGATTCAAAGATCGGTACCAATTTGGATCCCAAATAGGAAAGCGCTCATCGAGTTCATCCGTGAGAACCGGGACATCTTTGCATGGAAACCTTCTGACATGCCGGGTGTCCCGAGAGAACTCGCTGAGCACACTCTTAATATTGATCCAAAGTATAAGCCGATCAGGCAGTTTCTCCGGCGATTCAATGAGGAAAGGCGAAAGTCTATAGGGGAAGAGGTCGCTCGGCTCTTAGCGGCAGGGTTCATCGTGGAAGTTTTTCACCCGGAGTGGTTGGCTAACCCGGTGCTTGTGCTCAAGAAAAACGGCACTTGGCGGATGTGTGTCGATTACACGGACCTAAATAAGGCTTGTCCGGCTGATCCCTTTGCTTTGCCCCGCATTGATCAAATCATCAATGCCACTGCGGGTTGCGAGCGGTTGAGCTTTTTGGATGCTTACTTTGGTTATCATCAGATCAAGATGGCAGTTAAGGACCAGGATAAGACGGCTTTCATTACTCCATTTGGAGCTTTCTGCTATGTGTCTATGCCGTTTGGGCTCAAGAGTGCCCAGGCGACTTATCAGCGGTGTGTGCAGAATTGTCTCCACAATCAGATTGGGCGCAATGTTCATGCTTATGTGGATGACATTGTGGTGAAGTCCAGAGAAGGAAACCTTGATCTCCGATTTAAAGGAAACCTTTGATAATCTCCGGGTCTACAAGATGATGCTTAACCCGGATAAGTGCGTATTTGGTGTACTGCAGCAAACTTTTGGGATTCCTGGTCTCAAACAGGGGCATTGAAGCTAACCCGGAGAAGATAAAGGCGATTACCTCTCTGGCTAAGCCGGTGTGCATCAATGATGTTCAGCGACTGGCGGGTCGCGTTGCTACTTTAAGACGATTCATAAGCCGGCTAGGGGAGAAGGCTTTACCGTTGTATCAGATGATGAAGAAAGCAGACACCTTTATGCAGGTGAAATTTCTTGATGCTGCTTTTGAGGATTTAAAGAGACAATTGGCTGAGCCACCGGTTCTCGTAGCTCCGATTGATAAAGAGCCATTGCTATTGTATGTTGCTGCTAACGCACGTGCTGTTAGTGTGGCTATTGTGGTGGAGCGTAAGGATACTGGCAAGGAGCATCCGGTTCAACGGCCGGTTTATTACATCAGTGAGGTGCTCATAGAGTCCAAGCAAAGGTATCCGCATTGGCGTAAACTGGTTTATGGGGTGTTCATGGCGAGCCGGAAGCTAAAACAAGATTTCTGGGTCATCCTATAACTGTGGTAAGTCCAGCCCCCTTGGGAGACATCATCCAGAATAGGGAAGTCACATGACGAGTTGCCAAGTGGGCCATCGAGCTTGGTCCTCACGGTTTGAAGTATATGTCGCACACAACTATCAAGTCTCAAGCCCTAGTGGACTTTATTAATGATTGGACGGAGTTGCAGGCACCAGAGGAAAAGCCGGGTAACACATATTGGACTATTCACTTTGATGGGTCCAGACAGTTGGAAGGCTCGGGGGCTGGGGTTGTTTTAACTTCCCCTCGAGGTGACAAATTTTGTTATGTGCTCCGGCTTATGTTTCCCTGTACTAACAATGCAGAATATGAGGCCTTACTCCATGGCCTCCGGATGGCCAAGGAGATGAATTTAAGCCGGGTAAGATGCTTGGGCGATTCAGACCTCGTTGCTCAACAGGTGTCAGGCACGTGGGATTCTAAGGATCCCCTTATGGCATCTTATCGTCGTGAAGTTGATGCGGTGGCTGGGCACTTCAGGGTTATCAAGTAGAGCACATTGATCGAAGGAAGAATGAGGCGGTGATGCTTTAAGCGGCTGGGGTCTCAGCGTAAGCCGGTGCCACCAAATACTTTCCTTGACGTTTTGCATAACCCTTGGCCGAGTGCCTACAGAGGAAGAGCTTGCGACTGCAGACCGGAGGTGCGGTGGTGGCGGCTCTCCATGCCATCCCGGACTGGACGGTTCCATACTTAGCCTATATGACCCGGGGAGAGTTGCCTGAGGACGAGACCTTGGCAAGGCAAATCATCAGGCGGTCCAAATCCATGACGATTGTTCACGGCGAGTTGCATCACCGCAGCGTCACTAGGGCGTTTCAGCGTTGTGTGTCACCTACGGAGGGTCAGGAGATACTTCGTGAGATTCATGAAGGTGATTGCGGTCATCATGCCGGTTCAAAGTCTCTGGTAGCCAAGGCTTTTCGTCATGGTTTTTATTGGCTCACGGCTCATGCTGATGCGGAGGATCTAGTCAAGACCGCGACGGATGTCAAAAATTCTCAAGACGAAGCTCATGTGCCGCTCAAGAATTGAGGATGATTCCAATTACTTGGCCGTTTGCGGTCTGGGGCTTGATATGGTTGGACCTTTCAAAAGGTCTAAAGATAAGAAGACACACCTGTTGGTGGCGGTGGATAAATTCACCAAGTGGGTTGAAGCGAGCCGGTCGGTAAGTGTGATGCAGCCACGGCGGTTCAGTTCATCAAAAGGTGATCTTTCGCTTTGGTTTTCCGCGATATTATAACCGATAATGGCACTAATCTCTCCAAGGGTGCCATGGAAGAGTTCTGTCAACAAGAGCACATCCGGCTTGATGTTTCGCTGTTGCTCACCCCCGCCTAATGGTCAGCAGAAAGAGCTAATCAAGAGATCTTGAAAGGTATCAAACCCGGCTCTTAGTTCCTTTACAAATAACTCGGGTTGTTGGGTGGAGGAATTACCTTACGTGCTATGGAGCATCAAAGACAACGCCAAACAGTTCATCCGGGTTATACACCTTTCTTCATGGTGTACGGAGCAGAGGCGGTTCTACCAAGTGACATCCGGCATGATTCACCCCGGGTGGCGGCTTACGTTGAGGCTGATAACGAAAAAGCTCGACAGGACGCACTTGACTTGTTGGATGAAGAGCGAGACTTGGCCATAGCCCGCACGGCGATTTACCAGCAAGACCTGCGCCGTTATCACAGCCGCCGGGTTAGAAGCAGAACTTTCCAGGAAGGCGATTTGGTGCTCCGGCTCATCCAGGATCAGACTGATATGCACAAACTGTCCCCTCCTTGGGAAGGACCTTTCGTGGTCAGCAAGATGTTGGGGAACGTAGCAGAAATTCAAAATTTTCCTACGTGTCACCAAGATCTATCTATGGAGAAACCAGCAACGAGGGGAAGGAGAGTGCATCTACATACCCTTGTAGATCGCTAAGCGGAAGCGTTCAAGAGAACGGGGTTGATGGAGTCGTACTCGCCGTGATCCAAATCACCGATGATCCTAGCGCCGAACGGACGGCACCTCCGCTGTTCAACACACGTGACAGCTCCGGGACGTCTCCTCCTTCTTGATCCAGCAAGGGAGAGGAGAAGTTGAGGAAAACTCCGGCAACCTGACGGCGTGGTGGTGATGGAGCTCGTGGTTCTCCGTGAGCTTCGCTAAGCACTACGGAGGAGGAGGAAGTGTTGGAGGAGGGAGGGCTGCGCCAGGAAGGGTGCGGCTTCCTCTCTCTCCCTCACTATATATAGGGGTAAGGGGGTGGAGGAGGCGCCCTAGGTTCCCTAGGGGAGGGCGGCGGCCACCGGGGAAACCCTAGATGGGTTTGGGCGCCCCACCCCTAGGAAACTTGCCCCCAAGCCGGGAAGGGGGCTGCCCTAGGGAGGCGCCCCCACCTCTCCTGGTTACGTGAGAGGGGCTGGGAGGCGCACCACCCCTTAGTGGGCTGGTTTGCCCTTCCCTTTGGCCCATGAGGCCCTCCAACACTTGCCAGGGCTCCCAAAACACCTTTCGGTCATGCTGGCCATAGCCTGGTACCCCCGGAACACTTCCGGACTCCAATACCCTTCGTCCAATATATCAATCTTCACCGCCGGACCATTCCGGAACTCCTCGTGACGTCCGGGATCACATCCAGGAATCCGAACAACCTTCGGTAACCACATACTATTTCCCATAACAACTCTAGCGCCACCGAACCTTAAGTGTGTAGACCCTACGGGTTCGGGAACCATGCAGACATGACCGAGATGTTCTCCGGTCAATAACCAACAGCGGGATCTGGATACCCATGTTGGCTCCCACATGTTCCACGATGATCTCATCGGATGAACCACGATGTCGAGGATTCAATCAATCCCGTATTCAATTCCCTTTGTCTAGCGGTATTGTACTTGCCCGAGATTCGATCGTCGGTATCCCGATACCTTGTTCAATCTCGTTACGGCAAGTCTCTTTACTCGTTCCGTAACACATCATCCCGTGATCAACCCCTTGGTCACATTGTGCACATTATGATGATGT
This sequence comes from Aegilops bicornis, assembly GCA_021605145.1. NCBI lineage: Eukaryota > Viridiplantae > Streptophyta > Magnoliopsida > Poales > Poaceae > Aegilops > Aegilops bicornis. The sequence goes on from CM038675.1 coordinate 222,835,110, forward strand.
CCTACCGAGTGGGCCCAGAGATACCTCTCCGTCAACCGGAGTGACAAATCGATCTCGATTCGTGCCAACCCAATGAGATACTTTCGGAGATACCGTAATGAACCTTTATAGCCACCTAGTTACATTGTGACGCTTTGGTACACCCAAAGCATTCCTACGGTATCCGGGAGTTGCACAATCTCATGGTCTAAGGAAATGATACTTGACATTAGAAAAGCTTTAGCATACGAACCACGATCTTTGTGCTAGGCTTAGGATTGGGTCTTGTCCATCATATCATTCTCCTAATGATGTGATCCCGTTATCAACGACATCCAATGTCCATGGTCGTGAAACCGTAACCATCTATTGATCAACGAGCTAGTCAACTACAGTGCTTACTAGGGACATGGTGTTGTCTATGTACCCACACATGTATCTGAGTTTCCTATCAATACAGTTATAGCATGGATAATAAACGATTATCATGAACAAGGAAATATAATAATAACTAATTTATTATTGCCTCTAGGGCATATTTCCAACACAAGAATCTCAACAACGGGTCATATTACCTCATCGATGTTCGAGAGCACAAAGACTCACGTAAGTCGGAGGAGGAGACCCGCCGGCCGTGGAACATAGCGCATCCCCGGCCCTACTATACTTAAGCCTCTGGCTTTCAGAGTATATTTATCTTTTCTTTTTTAGCAATGTATATATTATAAAGCAATAAAGCATGACCTCTTTCTTTTCCATCCTACAAGGTTTATGTGTCTTCTTTACTGTGATGGAAACGACTAACAGGGAGCGGATCATATCTGAATCCGGCTTTCCCTTTGGTCCGGCTTATGATCATATCTGAATCAAGCCATGGTCATTTGGGGGCTTCCTGTTCAAACATAGGTCATATTCGAACCAAAGAGAACATAGTTGTCGATACCCAATTGATTGGCACACTGCCGAACCCACTTGGGGGCTTCTTGATCATATTTGAATCATAGCTTAACCTCTTTGGGTCTGATGTGGATCGTATTCGAATCAGCGTCATTAAACAACTCTCATGGTCACTTGGGGGCTTCCTGTTCAAACATAGGTCGTATTCGAACCAAAGAGAACATAGCTGTTGATACCCATTTGATCGGCATCGCCAAAGCCATTGGGGGCTATATGATCGATCTCGAATCTTAGCTTAACCCCTCTGGAACGGTTCTCTTGATCGTATTCAATCAGAGGCCTTTGAAAATCAGGTTTACTTTATTCTATAAGAGTAAATAATACTAAGGGCCGTAAACATTATATGTGCCAATTTTCAGAAGTTAAGTATAACGGTCTGCTTTTTTGGGATCAAGTAAGCCGGTAAGGTACGCCTTAAACCGGCTGATACTTATGATGTTTTGGTTCCTACTCCGGATTAACGTTATTTTACATGACTCCGGATGTGGTGAGATGCCAAAGGAAATTTTTGTTTTATACACAGAGTAAATCAGAAAGCTTTTGGATGATTCAAGTAAGCCGGCAGTGCACATTGCTGGCGGCTTGAGACATTGTTAAGCACCGCAAAACATGCGCGAAGGCATGATAGAGTTAAGGAGTTTTCTCTATCCTATTACAAGACTCCCCGAGTCTAAAGTAAGTGAAGCGTTATTTTGCAAAAGTCATAACACATCTGGCGGCTCATTCTTCCGGCTGGCTTGATGACTCCGGGTTATCCTTCCCCGCCTCTCCTTTGGTTGTTTTGTCCTGGAAGGTTGATGAGGTCCAGTCAATGCCGCTTAAAGCTTCAAATTCAGCTTCATCATCTATTAAGCTGGCCGGATCAACTTCAGGAGCAAAGGTATGCTTACGAGTTGGAGGGATCAGGCTGACGTCATCATAATGTGGAGTTGGAATCCTCTGGTTCTCGTTGTCATAACCCGGCTGGTACTTTGTAAGATCAATATCGTTGCTGATGATGGTGGCCAGAGGACGTACGACTCTCACACAGGTAGTGAAGTCTGATTGACTGAATGCAGAGCCGTCCTCCTTTAAGCTGGGATATCCAAGAGCAACGTCGCTTAAGTCTAACTCTGGAGCCAATGCTTTGGCCCGGCTTAACGCTGCTATGGCCCCGGCTCTACCAGATGCTCGCCTTAGCTCCACGAATCCGTTGAGGTAACACGGCAAGCCGCTTGAGTACATCTTGCAGGAGGTAAGGAGCATCATTTGATAAAGCCACAACGGCTAAAGCACGTTGTGACCCGGTGTATAGTTGTTCCACCAGAGTGTACACCGCCTTAAGCTTGACCGGCATATTCTGCTTGAGGTTCATGCTCCTGGGGCCTGCGTTTATACATATAAGGTGAGCCAGAGTTAACAATTAAAATGGACATCAAAGGAATTATTGTGATATTCAGAGTTATACATGGTAACTTACCAAAGATTGTTGAGACCATTTGAGATATCTGGCGCTTTAAGCCGGACAGACTCGTGATTGCCTCGGCAAGAGATGCTTCATTGTTTCAGCCGGGTCACCAATGAAGCCCTCTCCTCAACCCAAGTTTTCTTCTCCGATTCAAACTTTTTCTTCGCTTTCTCTTGTTCGTAGACACCGAATTCAAACTTGGAGTTGGCTTTACGAGTTTCAAGCTCTTGGGTTTTCAAGCTGACTCTTGAATTGACAATCTAAAATCTCAAATTGACTTATGGCGGCTGCATCGACATCAAAGTTATGGTAAGAATCATGGTAAGATTACATTCAAGTCCCAAACACTTTACAAGTAAAGATACTTGGCACTTGGGGGCTAATGTATGTTTAAAGAATTTCTTAACCTATTTTATCGGGTCATGTATATTAAGTCTCAAGCACTTTACAAGTAAAGGCACTTGACACTTGGGGGCTAATGTGTAACCCAAATTCAAAGTTTCATCGTCACGGGTTAAATATATTCAATTTAAGCCGGACAAAGCTAACGATAAGTAGATTTCTAAGTCTATGACATATTCATTCATAAGCAATAGACTTGGGGGCTGATACTGATAAGTAAGGTTCAGGAAAAAGTTAAAGGTATACCTCAGATTTATGTTGTATTTGCTTCACCATGTCAATTTCCAGGTCACGGCTATTGTGCACTTGATTCAGATAGCCCGAGACTATATCACCAATGCTTAGGTGAGTATAATCAGTGATGTCCTGTTTGGTTTTCCGATGTTGGGCAAACTCCTCTTTGGTAGTGCATCGAGCAAGGACAGTGGGCCGTCCTGGGTCAACGTATTGGCTTTTCATAAATTCAACTTCTGGTTCAGTCGTCTTGACCGGGCTAGGAGTCTCCGGTTTATCAGAATCGCGGACAACGTCTTCTGCAGGCGGGTCAGAGGTTGACACCAGAATATCAAAAGCCGGTTCAAGCGGTGGCTGATGAATGGAGCTCTCAGGAACGGATGAGTCAATTGCCGGCTCAGTGACCACCGGGTCTTGGGACAAATTATTCTTTCTGGCCCTCTTGCTAGGCTTCGCTATGTGCTGTCACCAAAGTGGAAGGATGAGTACCAACGAATAAGTATGGAAAAAACTTAAAGTAAGAAAGCTGGCATTACCCGGGAGCTGTTTTAAAAGCCGGCATGTTTGATTGCATCGACTCGCCGGAAGATGGAGAGGTATCCTGATAATTGGAGTCAGATGAATTGAGGGGTCGACGAAATAAACCTGCCAACGGATAAATAGAACGCAAAGCGGAGATGACCTCAGTTCGACGCTTCCTAGTTATACCGGGTAAGCCGGAAGAGAGTTCTGCGTCTTGAGTGGCCCGAGTTTGCCTCCGGTTCTCAAGTTGTTGTTTCTTCAAAAGAAATTGAGGATCTTGGTAAGCTAGAGGGTGTGAAAACCTTACTTTCCGGGTCACCCTTCGGATTTTTTGTGTTGGCAAAGGCTCTGAGTTGGAGGAAATTATAGTTACCTCTTCGCCACCGCTTGACTGCTTCAAAGATCTTCCCGAAAGGATCAAATGTTAGTAAGGAATGGCAAAGGAGTTAAAGAAAATTGAAAAGATTACCTCTTCCTCATCCGAAGAAGAGTCATCCAGCTTTTAAGCAGATCGAGGCGCCGGGTCTCTTCTTCTTAGAGGTGCCCGCCCTGGCGGTTTTTCTTCGATCTTCTTGGCCGCCCTAGCCTGTTTAGCAGCCTCATGGTCATACTTGACCTTCCAGAAGTCATCGCTGGCCTGTGGAAACAGATAAGGAATCATAAGTATAAGAAGGTAACATATAAAAGAGTATTTGTGAAGACTAGTAACTTCATCATAGAGCCGGGTTCTTCTTACGAAGGGAAGTAAGCCAAGGCATTATCGTTACTGATGCCTTCCTTCAATGTAGTTTGGAATGTAGCATCTATTGCATCGTCTGATAAATCATCAGAGCTATGACGCATCGAGTCATCTTTTTCGCCTGTATAAGTACACATTAAGCCGGAGCGGCGGCTTAATGGTAGTATCCGCCAGGTGACCCAAACTCGAACCAGATCGATGCCATTTAAACCGTTCCCTAGAAGAGCTTTGATCTTCTTGATGGTGGGGTTGAGAGGCAGGCGTTCAACACCGGATAACTCATCTGCCAACGGGTGATTGGATTCGAGACGCAGGCGCGAAGTCGGGCAAAGGGCTTCTCATCGCCAGTGATGTATCTTGGCGGTAGAACCACGTCGGTTCCGATCTTTCGGGTGACTTGGCAGCTCAAAGATAAGGGAAAAGACAATCTCTTCGCCGTTGGATGGAGATGCCGCCAAGTTCAAGACTAGGCCCGTTGGCACGTTCGTTTTGCCGGTTCAAATAAAAAAGTTCTCTGAACAAAAGCAGACTTGGTTCTTCTCCCAGGTACACTTCGCAGAAAACTTGAAAATTGCAGAGATTTGACACGGAATTAGGCCCGATGTCTTGAGGTCTAAGGTCAAAGAAATTCAGAACTTCTCTGAAAATTTTTGAGCCGGAGGGCAAATCCTGGTTCATGTGATCCGTGAAAACTATCACTTCCCGTCTTTTGGTTGAGGCTTTTCTTGGATGGGTCAGAACACGATAAGACATGATTTCCTTCTTTGGCAAGTGACCAGACTTCACAAATTCAGCCAGCTTGCTTTTGGTGACGATGGATGGAACCCGATTGCTGTTATGAGGAGCTTTGGTTGGCTTAGGCGCCATGACAACAGATTGGCCTATTGCAAAATAAGAAGTTCCGGCTTAAATTTTAACCCGGAATAAGATATTCAAATTGCTGAATGGTAGCGGCTTAAAGGGGCCTAATGACATAAGGATAATTGGGCAGCATTATTTAAGCCGCCACAAGTGTTAGCGACAGTTCAAAAGTTTTAAAGACCTGAGAAGGTGCCAAGGTTTACAGACCAAGTGGGATGCATTTAAACCGGACATTTGGACAGTCATGTTGAAGGCATTTAACATAAGAAGTGTTCCGGGTGAAAAAAACATATTTCATAAGATACAACTGTTATTTTGGATCAAATGGTCGTTCAGAAAAGGAAAATTTCTAGACCTAAAACATGATACATAGGAGTTCATGCATCCTAATGAGGATTCTTTGCAAGAAAAGAAGATCTGCTAGTATATAAAATGGATGCGGAGTAGGTACCGCACGAGATTTATGCTGTGGTGGGATCAAAAGAAGCCCCGGCAGAGGAAATCTGAAGAATGTGGGATGAATCGCGAATCTGCATGGAAGAACTATCAACCCTAGCATAGATACAAGATGCGAAAGGGAAACTTACGATCGGATCTCATTGCGAGGGGGGGTGCTGCCGTTTCTCTGGTCGGATTCAAGTCGATGCAGCGGCCAAGGTTGACGGAGATGAGGTGCGCTGCGGCGGCGACGGAGCTTGAGCGTCAGGAAGAGAGCGAGCAGAGGAAGACGACTGGAAGAGGGGAAAAAATGAAACCCCAAGTCGCGCCTATTTATAAGGAGAGAATAACTAAGACGGCACGGGAAACGAGGGGATAAGAATTACTATCTAGCGGCCCCGACGCCTCGATTCTCGGAACGGGCAATAAAGACAAAGATCCGTTGGGCCGATTCGGCGGGATTAAAGGAAAGATGACGTCATGACGGGTTAACACGGATCCAAAGAGTGACGTCACGCCGGGTTAAAGAAGGTCTTTTTTGCGCAGTCTGAAGACTGAGGATTTATATTTTAAGTTATTTTAAGATTGACATGAACAGATTCAAATCAATCTGGGGCCTAATGTTGGGGATATAACTATTTGTGTAAGCCGGCCAGGAAGGGTCGGGTTACGTAAATAGTTACCGATAAGCCCAAGTCCAAGCTTGAAGATGGCGACTCAACAAGGAGCCTAAGGCCCACAGCGACTTAAGGCCCGTTGTAGTAAAACCGCCATAATGGCATGACTTGTATCATAAGGTAGACTTGACTAGTTACCGAGCCGGACATCGCTTATGAGCCGCCGGGATTCTCGTAAGCCGCAGGCGCCAACCCGTATATAAGGGGACGACCGGCGGCTTAGGGCAAGAAACAACCCTTCGAGAACCGGGCATAGCGTATCTCGCTTCGGTTATCGAAACCTCAAGCAATACCAACCCAACTAGACGAGGCTTACCTTCACCGTAAGGAGCCGAACTAGTATAAACCCTCTCGTGTCCTTTGTCCCGATTAACCCCTTTAAGCTTCCTAGTTACGATGGCTCCGCGATTAAGTCCTTGCAAGAGGACATCTGCCATGACAATTCCACGACAGGGAGGGGTGCGGCCACCCTTTGGGGCCTTTCTCTCCTTTCCCGTATGGCCCATTAAGGCCCAATACGAATTCCCGTAACTCTCCGGTACTCCAAAAAAGTACCCGAATCACTCGGAACCTTTCCGATGTCCGAATATAGTCGTCCAATATATCGATCTTTACATCTCGACCATTTCGAGACTCCTCGTCATGTCCCCGATCTCATCCGGGACTCCGAACTCCTTCGGTACATCAAAACTCATAAACTCATAATAAAACATCGCCGAAACCTTAAGCGTGCGGACCCTACGGGTTCGAGAACAATGTAGACATGATCGAGACACGTCTCCGGTCAATAACCAATAGCAGAACCTGGATGCTCATATTGGCTCCCACATATTCTACGAAGATCTTTATCGGTCAAATCGCATAACAACATACGTTGTTCCCTTTGTCATCGGTATGTTACTTGCCCGAGATTCGGTCGTCGGTATCTCAATACCTAGTTCAATCTCGTTACCGGCAAGTCTCTTTACTCGTTACGTAATACATCATCCTGCAACTAACTCATTAGTTACAATGCTTGCAAGGCTTATAGTGATGTGCATTACCGAGTGGGCCCACGGATACCTCACCGACAATCGGAGTGACAAATCCTAATCTCGAAATACGCCAACCCAACAAGTACCTTCAGAGACACCTGTAGAGCACCTTTATAATCATCCAGTTACGTTGTGACGTTTGGTAGCACACAAAGTGTACCTCCGATAAACGGGAGTTGCATAATCTCATAGTCATGGGAACGTGTATAAGTCATGAAGAAAGCAATAGCAACATACTAAATGATAAAGTGCTAAGCTAACGGAATGGGTCATGTCAATCACATCATTCTCCTAATGATGTGATCCCGTTAATCAAATGACAACTCATGTCTATGGCTAGGAAACATAACCATCTTTGATCAACGAGCTAGTCTAGTAGAGGCATACTAGTGACACTGCTTGTCTATATATTTACACATGTATTATGTTTCCGGTTAATACAATTCTAGCATGAATAATAAACATTTATCATGATATAAGGAAATAAATAATAACTTTATTATTGCCTCTAGGGCATATTTCCTTCAGTCTCCCACTTGCACTAGAGTCAATAATCTAGATCACATCGCCATGTGATTTAACATCAATAGTTCACATCACCATGTGATTAACACCCATAGTTCACATCATTATGTGATCAACACCCAAAGGGTTTACTAGAGTCAGTAATCTAGTTCACATCGCTATGTGATTAACACCCAAAGAGTACTAAGGTGTGATCATGTTTTGCTTGTGAGATATTTTTATTCAACGGGTCTGTCACATTCAGACTCGTATGTATTTTGCAAATTTCTATGTCTACAATGCTCTGTATGGAGCTACTTTAGCTAATTGCTCCCACTTTCAATATGTATCCAGATGGAGATTTAGAGTCATCTGGATCAGTGCCAAAACTTGTATCAATGTAACCCTTTACGACGAACCTTTTGTCACCTCCATAGTCGAGAAACATATCCTTATTCCACTAAGGATAATTTTGACCGATGTCCAAAGGATCTACTCCTAGATCACTATTGTACTCCCTTGCCAAAATCAGTGTAGGGTATAAAATAGATCTGGTACATAGCATGGCATACTTTATAGAACCTATGGCTGAAGCATAGGGAATGACTTTCATTCTCTTTCTATCTTCTGCCGTGGTTGGGCTTTGAGTCTTACTCAATTTCACACCTTGTAACACAGGCAAGAAACTCTTTCTTTGACTGTTCCATTTTGAACTACTTCAAAATCTTGTCAAGGTATGTACTCATTGAAAAAAAAACTTATCAAGCGCCTCGATCTATCTCTATAGATATTGTGCTCAATATGTAAGTAGCTTCATCAAGGTCTTTCTTTGAAAAACTCCTTTCAAACACTCCTTTATACTTTGCAGAATAATTCTACATTATTTCCGATCAACAATATGTCATTCACATATACAGATATACTTATCAGAAATGTTGTAGTGCCCCCACTCACTTTCTTGTAAATACAGGCTTCACCGCAAGTCTGTATAAAACTATATGCTTTGATCAACTTATCAAAGCGTGTATTCCAACTCCGAGATGCTTGCACCAGTCCATAGATGGATCGCTGGAGCTTGCATATTTTGTTAGCACCTTTAGGATTAACAAAAACTTTCTGGTTGCTTCATATACAACTCTTTTTAATAAATCCATTAAGGAATGCAGTTTTGTTTATCCATTTGCCAGATTTCATAAAATGCGGCAATTGCTAACATGATTCGGACAGACTTAAGCATAGATAAGAGTGAGAAACTCTCATCGTAGTCAACACCTTGAACTTGTCGAAAACCTTTTGCGACAATTTTAGCTTTGTAGATAGTAGCACTACTATCGCCATCTCCTCTCTTGAAGATCCATTTATTCTTAATGGCTTGCCGATCATCGAGCAAGTCCACCAAAGTCCACACTTTGTTCTCATACATGGATCCCATCTCAGATTTCATGGCCTCAAGCCATTTCGCGAATCTGGGCTTATCATCGCTTCCTCATAGTTCGTAGGTTTGTCATGGTCAAGTAACATGACCTCCGTAATAGGATTACCGTACCACTGCAGTGCGGATCTCACTGCTTTTACCTACGAGGTTCGGTAGTAACTTGATCTGAAGTTACATGATCATCATCATTAGTTTCCTCACTAATTGGTGTAGTAGTCACAGAACAGATTTACGTGATGAACTACTTTCCAATAAGGGAGCAGTCTGATTACCTCATCAAGTTCTACTTTCCTCCCACTCACTTCTTTCGAGAGAAACTCCTTCTCTAGAAAGGATCCATTATTAGCAACGAATGTTTTGCTTTCGGATCTGTGATAGAAGGTGTACCCAACAGTTTCCTTTGGGTATTCTATGAAAACGCACTTCTCCGATTTGGGTTCGAGCTTATCAGGTTGAAACCTTTTTCACATAAGCATCGCAACTCCAAGCTTTAAGAAACGACAGCTTAGGTTTACTGTTAAACCATAGTTCATACGGTGTCATCTCAACGGATTTAGATGGTTCCCTATTTAAAGTGAATGCAGCTATCTCTAATGCATAACCCCAAAATGATAGTGGTAAATCGGTAAGATACATCATAGATCGCACCATATCCAATAAAGTGCGGTTACGATGTTCGGACACACCATTACGCTGTGGTGTTCCATGTGGCGTGAGCTGTGAAACTATTCCACATTGTTTAAAATGAAGGCCAAACTCGTAGCTCAAATATTCATCTCTACGATCAGATCATAGAAACTTTATTTTCTTGTTACGATGATTTTTCCACTTCACTCTGAAATTCTTTGAACCTTTCAACTATTTCAGACTTATGTTTCATCAAGTAGATATACCCATATCTGCTCAAATCATCTTGTGAAGTTCAGAAAATAACGATACTTGCCACGAGCATCAACACTCATTGATCGCATACATCGGAATGTATTATTTCCGATAAGTCAAGAGCTTCGTTCCATTGTTCCGAGAACGGAGTTTTAGTCATCTTGCCCAAAAGGCACGGTTCGCAAGCATCAAATGATTCATAACCAAGTGATTCCAAAAAATCCATCTTAATGGAGTTTCTTCATGCGCTTTACACCGATATGACCCAAACGGCAGTGCCACAAATAAGCTGCACTATCATTATTAACTTTGCATCTTTTGGCATCAATATTATGAATATGTGTATCACTACGATCGAGATCCAACAAACTATTTTCATTGGGTGTATGACCATTAAAGGTTTTATTCATGTAAACAGAACAACAATTATTCTCTGACTTTAAATGAATAGCCGTATTGCAATAAACATGATCAAATCATATTCATGCTCAACGCAAACGCCAAATAACATTTATTTAGGTTTAACACTAATCTCGAAAGTATAGGGAGTGTGTGATGATGATCATATCAATCTTGGAACTACTTCCAACACTCATCGTCACTTCCCCTCAACTAGTCTATGTTTATTCTCAGAACTCCTGTTTCGAGTTACTAATCTTAGCAACCGAACAAGTATCAAATACTAGGGGCTACTATAAAAACAAGTAAGGCACACATCAATAACAAGTATATCAAATATACCCTTGTTCACTTTGCCATCCTTCTTATCCACCAAATATTCAGGGCATTTCCGCTTCCAGTGACCATTTCCTTTGCAGTGTAAGCACTCAGTTTCAGGCTTTGGTCCAGCTTTGAGATTCTTCTCGGGAGTGACAACTTGCTTGTCATTCTACTTGAAGTTCCCTTTCTTTCCCTTTGCCCTTTTCTTGAAACTAGTGGTCTTTGGCAATCATCAACACTTGATGTTCTTTTCTTGATTTCTACCTGTTGATTTCGACATCGCGAAGAGCTCGGGAATCGTTTTCGTCATCCTTTGCATACTATAGTTCATCACGAAGTTCTACTAATTTGGTGATGGTGACTAGAGAACTCTGACAATCACTATCTTATCTGGAAGATTAACTCCCACTTGATTCAAGCAATTGTAGTACCCAGACAATCTGAGCACATGCTCATTAGTTGAGTAATTCTCCTCCATCTTTTAGCTATAGACTGTTGGAAATATGCCCTAGAGGCAATAATAAATTAGTTATTATTATATTTCCCTGTTCATGATAATCGTTTATTATCCATGCTATAATTGTATTGATAGGAAACTCAGATACATGTGTGGGTACATAGACAACACCATGTCCCTAGTAAGCCTCTAGTTGACTAGCTCGTTGATCAATAGATGGTTACAGTTTCGTGACCATGGACATTGGATGTCATTGATAACGGGATCACATCATTAGGAGAATGATGTGATGGACAAGACCCAATCCTAAGCCTAGCACAAAGATCGTAGTTCGTATGCTAAAGCTTTTCTAATGTCAAGTATCATTTCCTTAGACCATGAGATTGTGCAACTCCGGATCTTGTAGGAATGCTTTGGGTGTACCAAACGTCACAACGAATCGGGTGGCTATAAAGGTGCACTACAGGTATCTCCGAAAGTGTCCATTGCGGTTGTACGAATTGAGATCGGGATTTGTCACTCCGTGTAAACGGAGAGGTATCTCTGGGCCCACTCGGTAGGACATCATCATAATGTGCACAATGTGACCAAGGGGTTGATCACGGGATGATGTGTTACGGAACGAGTAAAGAGACTTGCCGGAAACGAGATTGAACAAGGTATCGGGATACCGACGATCGAATCTCGGGCAAGTACAATACCGCTAGACAAAGGGAATTGTATACGGATCGAATGAGTCCTTGACATCGTGGTTCATCCGATGAGATCATCGTGGAACATGTGGGAGCCAACATGGGTATCCAGATCCCGCTGTTGGTTATTGACCGGAGAACGTCTCGGTCATGTCTACATGTCTCCCGAACCCGTAGGGTCTACACAATTAAGGTTCGATGACGTTAGGGTTATAAAGGAAGTTTGTATGTGGTTACCAAATGTTGTTCGGAGTCCCGGATGAGATCCCGAACGTCAAGAGGAGTTCCGGAATGGTCCGGAGGTAAAGATTTATATATGGGAAGTCCTGTTTTGGTCACCGGAAAAGTTTCGGGTTTTTTCGGTAACGTACCGGGACCACCGGGAGGGTCCCGGGGGTCCACCAAGTGGGGCCACCAACCCCGGAGGGCTGCGTGGGCCAAGTGTGGGAGGGGACCAGCCCCAGGTGGGCTGGTGCGCCCCCCACAAGGGGCCCAAGGCGCAGGGAAGAGTGGGAGGGGGCAAACCCTAGGGCAGATGGGCCCTAAGGCCCACCCCAGGCGCGCCTCCCCTCTCTCCCCCTCTGGCCGCCTCCCAGATGGGATCTAGGGCTGCCGCCACCCTTGGGGACGGAACCCTAGAGGCGCAGCCCTCCCTCCCCTATAAATACTTGAGGCTTGGGGGCTGCCCAACACATGAGTTTTCTCCCTCTATTGGTGCAGCCCTGCCTCTCCTCCTCCTCCTCTCCCGTGGTGCTTGGCGAAGCCCTGCAGGATTGCCACGCTCCTCCACCACCACCACGTCGTTGTGCTGCTGCTGGATGGAATCTTCCTCAACCTCTCCCTCTCGCCTTGCTGGATCAAGGCGTGGGAGACGTCACCGGGCTGTACGTGTGTTGAACGCGGAGGTGCCGTCCGTTCGGCACTAGGATCTCCGGTGATTTGGATCACAACGAGTACGACTCCTTAGACCCCGTTCTCATGAACGCTTCCGCTTAGCGATCTACAAGGGTATGTAGATGCACTCTCCTTCCCTCGTTGCTAGTTTCTCCATAGATAGATCTTGGTGACACGTAGGAAAATTTTGAATTTCTGCTACGTTCCCCAACAGTTGCATCATGAGGTAGGTCTATTGTGTAGATTCTTTGCACGAGTAGAACACAAAGTAGTTGTGGGCGTTGATTTTGTTCAATATGCTTACCGTTACTAGTCCAATCTTGTTTCGACGGTATTGTGGGATGAAGCGGCCCGGACCGACCTTACACGTACACTTACGTGAGACAGGTTCCACCGGTGACATGCACTTGGTGCATAAGGTGGCTAGCGGGTGCCGATCTCCCACTTTAGTCGGAACGGATTCGATGAAAAGGGTCCTTATGAAGGGTAAATAGCAATTGGCATATAACGTTGTGGTTTTGCGTAGGTAAGAAACGTTCTTGCTAGAAACCCATAGCAGCCACGTAAAACATGCAAACAACAATTAGAGGACGTCTAACTTGTATTTGCGGTGGTATGCTATGTGATGTGATATGGCCAAGAAGAATGTGATGAATGATATGTGATGTATGAGATTGATCATGTTCTTGTAATAGGATTCACGACTTGCATGTCGATGAGTATGACAACCGGCAGGAGCCATAGGAGTTGTCTTTATTTATTGTATGACCTGCGTGTCATTAAACAACGCCATGTAATTACTTTACTTTATTGCTAACCGGTAGCCATAGTAGTAGAAGTAATAGTTGGCGAGACAACTTCATGAAGACACGATGATGGAGATCATGATGATGGAGATCATGGTGTCATGCCGGTGACAATGATGATCATGGAGCCTCAAGATGGAGATCAATGGAGCTATATGATATTGGCCATATCATGTCACTACTATATAATTGCATGTGATGTTTATTATGTTTATGCATCTTGTTTACTTAGAACAACGGTAGTAAATAAGATGATCCCTTACAACAATTTCAAGAAGTGTTCCCCCTAACTGCACCGTTGCTAAAGTTCGTCGCTTCTAAGCACCACGTGATGATCGGGTGTGATGGATTCTTACGTTCACATACAACGGGTGTAAGACAGATTTACACACGCCAAACACTTAGGGTTAACTTGACGAGCCTAGCATGTACAAACATGGCCTCGGAACACGAGACCGAAAGGTCGAGCATGAGTCGTATAGTAGATACGATCAACATGAAGATGTTCACCGATGATGACTAGTCCGCCTCACGTGATGATCGGACACGGCCTAGTTGACTCGGATCATGTAATCACTTAGATGACCAGAGGGATGTCTATCTAGGTGGGAGTTCATAAGATGAACTTAATTATCTTGAACATAGTCAAAAGACCTTTTGCAAATTATGTCGTAAGCTCGCGCTTTAGTTCCACTGTTTAGATATGTTCCTAGAGAAAATATAGTTGAAAGTTGAAAGTAGCGATTATGCGGAAGAGAAAGCTTATGTCCTTAATGCACCGCTCGATGCCGAACCCCAAACGTCGTTTGTGGATGTTGCGAACATCGGACATACACGTTTTGATAACTACGTGGTAGTTCGGTTAAACGGTTTAGAGTTGAGGCACGAAAGACGCGTTTTGAAATGTCGCGGAACATGTGAGATGTTTCGAGGGCTGAAATTAGGATTTCGGGCTCGTGCCCACGTCAAGAGGTATGAGACCTCCGACGATTTTCTTAGCCTACAAACTAAGGGAGAAAAGCTCAATCGTTGAGCTTGTGCTCAGATTGTCTGAGTACAACAATCATTTGAATCGAGTGGGAGTTGATCTTCCAGATGAGATAGTAATTTTTCTCCAAAGACATTGCCACCAAGCTACTAGAGCTTCGTGATGAACTATAACATATCAGGGATAGATATGATGATCCTTGAAGTGTTCGCGATGTTTGACACCGCGAAAGTAGAAGTCAAGTAGGAGCATCAATTGTTGATGGTTGGTAAAACCACTAGTTTCAAGAAGGGCAAGGGCAACAAGGGATACTTCATGAAACGGCAAATCAGTTGCTGCTCTAGTGAAGAAACCCGAGGTTGAACCCAAACCCGAGAATAAGTGCTTCTATAATAAGGGGAACAACCATTGGAGCAGATTTACCCTAGATACTTGGTAGATGAGAAGGCTGGCAAGGTCGATAGAAGTATATTAGATATGCATTATGTTAATGTGTACTTTACTAATACTCCTAGTAGCACCAGGGTATTAAGATACTGGTTCGGTTGCTAAGTGTTAGTAACTCGAAATAAAAGCTACGGAATAAACGGAGACTAGCTAAAGGTGAGTTGACGATATGTATTGGAAGTTTTTCCAAGCTTGATGTGATCAAGCATCGCGACGCTCCCTCTACCAACGAGATTGGTGATAAACCTAAATAATTGCATTTGGTGTTTGCGTTGAGCATAGACATGATTGGATTATGTCTATCTTAATACGGTTATTCATTTAAGGAGAATAATGGTTACTCTGCTTTATTTGAATAATACCTTCGATGGTCTTGCACCTAAATAAATGGTTTATTGAATCTCGATCGTAGTGATACACATTTTCATGCCAAAAGTATAAGATAGTAATGATAGTACCACTTACTTGTGGCACTTGCCATGTAAGTCATATTGGTGTAAACGCATGAAGAAGCTCCATGTTGATGGATCTTTGGACTCACTCGTTTTGAAAAACTTGAGACATGCGAACCATGTCTATTGGTGTGTACGCATGAAGAAACTCCATGCAGATGGATCGTTTGGACTCACTTGATTTTGAATCACTTGAGATATGCAAAACATACTACATGGGCAAGATGATGAAAAGCCTCGGTTTCAAAGAAATGGAACAAGATAGCAACTTGTTGGAAGTAACACATTTTGATATGTGCAGTCCAATGAGTGCTGAGGCATGCGATGAATATCGTTATGTTCTTACTTCACGAGATGATTCGAGTAGATGTTGAGTATATTTACTTGATGAAACACAAGTCTGAATTATTGAATGGTTCAAGTAATTTCAGAGTGAAGTTTAAAGATCTTCGTGACAAGAGGATAGAATGTCTATGATATGATCATAGAGATGAATATCTGAGTTACGAGTTTTGGCACACAATTAAGACATTGTGCAAATTGTTTCACAATTAATACCGCCTGGAACACCATAGTGTGATGGTGTGTCCGAACATCATAGTTGCACTCTATTGGATATGGTGCGTACCATGATATCTCTTATCGAATTACCACTATCGGTCATGGGTTAGGCATTAGAGACAACCGCACTCACTTTAATGGGGCACCACATAATTCCGTTGAGACGACACCGTTTGGAGAAACCTAAGTTGTCGTTTCTTAAAAGTTCGGGGCTGCGATGCTTATGTGGAAAAGTTTTAGGTTGATAAGCTCGAACCCAAAGCGGACAAAATGCATCTTCATAGGACACCCAAAACAGTTGGGTATACCTGCTAATTCAGATCCGGAAGCAATAGGGATTGTTTCTTGAATCGGGTCCTTTCTCGAGGAAAAGTTCGTCTCGAAAAGTTGAGTGGGAGGATGGTGGAGACTTGATGAGGTTATTGAACCATCACTTCAACTAGTGTGTAGCAGGGCGCAGGAAGTTGTTCCGTGGCACCTACACCAATTGAAGTAGAAGCTTATGATAGTGATCATGAAGTTTCGGATCAAGTCACCGACGCACCTCGTGGGGTGACAAGGATGCGTACTACTTGAGTGATGCAATCACATCTTGAAGGTCATGTTGCTAGACAACAATGAACCTACGAGCTATGGAGAAGCAATGGTGGGCCCAAATTCCGACAAATGGTTAGAAGCCATGAAATCCGAGATAGGATCCATGTATCAGAACAAAGCATGGACTTTGGTGGACTTGCCCGATGATCGGCGAGCCATTGAGATAAATGGATCTTTAAGAAAAAGACGGACGTGGACGGTAATGTCACCGTCTATGAAGCTCGACTTGTGGCGAAGAGTTTTTCACAAGTTCAAGGAGTTGACTACGATGAGATTTTCTCATCCGTAGCGATGCTTAAAGTCCGTTGGAGTCATGTTAGCACAAGCTGCATTTATGAAATCTGGCAGATGGATGTCAAAACGAGTTTCCTTACCAGTTCGTAAGGAAAGGTTATGCGTGATACAATCGTAAAAGTTTTGTCAATCCTAAGGATGCTAAAAGGTATGCTAGCTCCAATAATCCTTCTAAGGACCGGAGTAAGCATCTCGGAGTTGGAATATGCACTTTGATAGGATGATCAAAGATTTTGGGTTTATACAAAGTTTATGAGAAACTTGTATTTCCAAAGAAGTGAGTGGGAGCACTATAGAATTTCTCGATGAGTATATGTTGTTGACATATTGATGATCGTAAATGATGTAGAATTTCTGGAAAGCATATAGGGTTATTTGAAAGATGTTTTCAATAGAAAACCTGGATTAAGCTACTTGAACATTGAGCATCGAGATCTATAAGGATAGATCAAAATGCTTAATAATACTTTCAAATGAGCACATACCTTGACATGATCTTGAAGGTGTTCAAGATGGATCGCCAAAGAAGGAGTTCTTGCACGAGATGTAAGGTATGAAGTTAAGAGTTAAAGCTCGACCACGGCAGAAAAGAGAGAAAGGATGAAGGTCATCCCTATGCTTCAGACGTAGGCTCTATAGTATGCTATGTTGTGTACCGCTTAGGAAGTGTGCCTTGCCATGAGTCGGTAAGTACAAGAATGATCCAGGAATGGATCATTGGAAAGCGGTCAAAATTATCCTTGGAGTAAATAAGGACATGTTTCTCGATTATGGAGGTGATAAAGAGTTCGGCGTAAAGGGTTACGTCGATGCAAGCTTTAACACCTATCCGAGTGACTCTGAGTAGCAAACCGTATGACATAGAGAATTGCGAAGTGGGTTCAAGTGGAGCAACCATTTGGAATAAGGTTCAAGTGGAGCGTGGAAGCAGCATTTACAATATGACATAGAGAATTGCGAAGTACACACGGATCTGAAAGGTTCAGACCCGTTGACTAAAACCTCTCTCACAAGCAAAACATGATCAAACCTCAGAACTCATAGAGTCTTAATCACATGATGATGTGAACTAGTTTACAGACACTAGTAAACTCTTTGGATGTTGGTCACATGTCGATGTGAACTATCGCCGATTAATCACATGACGATGTGAACTAGATTATTGACTCTAGTGCAAGTGGGAGACTGTTGGAAATATGCCCTAGAGGCAATAATAAATTAGTTATTATTATATTTCCCTGTTCATGATAATCGTTTGTTATCCATGCTATAATTGTATTGATAGGAAACTCAGATACATGTGTGGGTACATAGACAACACCATGTCCCTAGTAAGCCTCTAGTTGACTAGCTCATTGATCAATAGATGGTTACAGTTTCTGACCATGGACATTGGATGTCATTGATAACGGGATCACATCATTAGGAGAATGATGTGATGGACAAGACCCAATCCTAAGCCTAGCACAAAGATCGTAGTTCGTATGCTAAAGCTTTTCTAATGTCAAGTATCATTTCCTTAGATCATGAGATTGTGCAACTCCCGGATCGTAGGAATGCTTTGGGTGTACCAAACGTCACAATGTAACTGGGTGGCTATAAAGGTGCACTACGGTATCTCCGAAAGTGTCTGTTGGGTTGGCACGAATTGAGATCGGATTTGTCACTCCGTAAACGGAGAGGTATCTCTGGGCCCACTCGGTAGGACATCATCATAATGTGCACAATGTGACCAAGGGGTTGATCACGGGATGATGTGTTATGGAACGAGTAAAGAGACTTGCCGGAAACGAGATTGAACAAGGTATCGGGATACCGACGATCGAATCTCGGGCAAGTACAATACCGCTAGACAAAGGGAATTGTATACAGGATCGATTGAGTCCTTGACATCGTGGTTCATCCGATGAGATCATCATGGAACATGTGGGAGCCAACATGGGTATCCAGATCATTTGTTGGTTATTGACCGGAGAATGTCTCGGTCATGTCCACATGTCTCCCGAACCCGTAGGGTCTACACACTTAAGGTTCGATGACGCTAGGGTTATAAAGGAAGTTTGTATGTGGTTACGAATGTTGTTCGAGTCCGGATGAGATCCCGGACGTCACGAGGAGTTCGGAATGGTCCGGAGGTAAAGATTTATATATGGGAAGTCCTGTTTTGGTCACCGGAAAAGTTTCGGGTTTTTCTGGTAACGTACCGGGACCACCGGGAGGGTCCCGGGGGTCCACTAAGTGGGGCCACCAACCCCGGAGGGCTGCGTGGGCCAAGTGTGGGAGGGGACCAGCCCCAGGTGGGCTGGTGCGCCCCCAACAAGGGCCCAAAGGCGCAGGAAGAGTGGGAGGGCAAACCCTAGGGCAGATGGGCCCTAAGGCCCACCCAGCGCGCCTCCCTCTCTCCCCCTCCGCCGCCTCCCAGATGGGATCTGGGGCTGCCGCCACCCTTGGGAGGGAACCCTAGAGGCGCAGCCTCCTCTCCCCTATAAATACTTGAGGCTTGGGGGCTGCCCAACACATGAGTTTTCTCCTCTATTGGTGCAGCCTGCCTCTCCTCCTCCTCCTCTCCCGTGGTGCTTGGCGAAGCCTGCAGATTGCCACGCTCCTCCACCACCACCACACCGTTGTCTGCTGCTTTGGATGGAGTCTTCCTCAACCTCTCCCTCTCTCCTTGCTGGATCAAGGCGTGGGAGGCGCCACCGGCTGTACGTGTGTTGAACGCGGAGGTGCCGTCCGTTCGGCACTAGGATCTCCGGTGATTTGGATCACGACGAGTACGACTCCTTCAACCCCGTTCTCATGAACGCTTCCGCTTAGTGATCTACAAGGGTATGTAGATGCACTCTCCTTCCCTCGTTGCTAGTTTCTCCATAGATAGATCTTGGTGACACGTAGGAAAATTTTGAATTTCTGCTACGTTCCCCAACATAGGCTTTGTTGGAGACTTCATATCTCTTAACTCGGGTATTTGCTTGAAATATTAACTTCAACTCCTGGAACATCTTATATGGCCCATGACGTTCAAAATGTCTTTGAAGTCCCGATTCTAAGCCATTAAGCATGGTGCACTTAACTATCAAGTAGTCATCATATTGAGCTAGCCAAACGTTCATAACGTCTGCATCCGCTTCCTCGCAATAGGTTCTTCACCTAGCGGTGCATCAAGGACATAATTCTCCTGTGCAGCAATGAGGACAATCCTCAGATCACGGATCCAATCCGCATCATTGCTACTAACATCTTTCAACACAGTTTCTCTAGGAACATATCAAAACAAACATATGAAAGCAACAACGCGAGCTATTGATCTACAACATAATTTGCAAAATACTACCAGGACTAAGTTCATGATAAATTTAAGTTCAATTAATCATATTACTTAAGAACTCCCACTTAGATAGACATCTCTCTAATACGGTGATACGTGGAAGTTACAAGTTGAGAAGCTTATTACTCTTGGGTGCTTGGTACCCTTGAGCTTGTTCCTCTTGGGTGCTTGGGCGCCCTAGACAGTTGTGGTGTTCGGAACTCAATCATTGTGGTGTAAAGCTCCGGGCAAGCGTCGGGGTCTCCAATTAGGTTGTGGAGATCGCCTGAGCAATTTGACGGGTTAGATGACCGCCCCAAGGGTTGCCAAAGTATATGGGTCGGTGACCGCCCCAAGGGTTGCCATTTGTACGGGTTCGTGGATCGCCTCAAGGGTCCCTTAGTGGAATCACGGCATCTTGCGTTGTGCGAGGGTGTGAGGAGATTACGGTGGCCCTAGTGGCTTCTTGGGGAGCATTGTGCCTCCACACCGCTCCAAACGGAGATTAGCATCCGCAAGGGTGTGAACTTAGGGATACATCGTCGTCTCCGCGTGCCTCGGTTATCTCTTACCCGAGCCCTTTACTTATGCACTTTACTTTGTGATAGCCATAGTGTTCTTTGTCATATATCTTGCTATCACATAGTTGCTTATCCTGCTTAGCATAAGTTGTTGGTGCACATATGTGAGCCTAGTTGTTGTAGGTTTTGTGCTTGACAAATTAACCGTTAGGTTTATTCCGCATTTGTTCAAGCCTCTACCACAATTCTTTTAAAACGTCTATTCACCCCCCCCCCTCTAGGCGACATCCACGATCTTTCAACCGGTCTTATCCGAGGAAGGGTTCTCACCATTTTCTTTTGGGCCTTTTCTCATTTGCTTATTATTGGTATTTCTATCAAGATTGTGTTAGCCCTTGTCGCTAGCTTTCCAACAAACTTGGTTTCGCCGAATTCGAGTCTGCTTTGCGTAAGTCGTGGTAGTTTTGGTGTTCTGAAAAGGCTGCAGCGGTACTACCGCGGGTAGGAGCGGAAGTAATTTTTTACTGCCGCTCTTGGGAGCGGTACTACCTCTTGGAGCAGTACTACCGCGGCTACTTTCGTGGCTACTTCCGCTCGGGACCAATAACTCGTCACAAGTCCAGCGGTGGTAGCCAAGGTTGTAATTTTTTAGTACCGCTCGCAAGCAGTAGTTGAAGGAAATATGCCCTAGAGGCAATAATAAAGTTATTATTTATTTCCTTATTTCATGATAAATGTTTATTATTCATGCTAGAATTGTATTAACCGGAAACATGATACATGTGTGAATACATAGACAAACATATAGTCACTAGTATGCCTCTACTTGACTAGCTCATTAATCAAAGATGGTTATGTTTCCTAACCATAGACATGTGTTGTCATTTGATTAACGGGATCACATCATTAGGAGAATGATGTGATTGACATGACCCATTCCGTTAGCCTAGCACTTGATCGTTTAGTATATTGCTATTGCTTTCGTCATGACTTATACATGTTCCTATGACTATGAGATTATGCAACTCCCGTTTACCGGAGGAACACTTTGGGTGCTATCAAACATCACAACGTAACTGGGTGATTATAAAGGAGTACTACAGGTGTCTCCAAAGGTACATGTTGGGTTGGCGTATTTCGAGATTAGGATTTGTCACTCCGATTGTCGGAGAGGTATCTCTGGGCCCTCTCGGTAATGCACATCACTATAAGCCTTGCAACCAATGTAGCTAATGAGTTAGTTACGGAATGATGCATTACGTAACGAGTAAAGAGACTTGCCGGTAACGAGATTGAACTAGGTATTGTATACCGACGATCGAATCTCGGGCAAGTAACATACCGATGACAAAGGGAACAACGTATGTTGTTATGCGGTTCGACCGATAAAGATCTTCGTAGAATATGTAGGAGCCAATATGGGCATCCAGGTTCCGCTATTGGTTATTGACCGAGAATAGTTCTAGGTCATGTCTACATAGTTCTCGAACCCGTAGGGTCCGCACGCTTAACGTTACGATGACAGTTTTATTATGAGTTTATGAGTTTTGATGTACCAAAGGAGTTCGGAGTCCCGGATGAGATCGGGGACATGACGAGGAGTCTCGAAATGGTTGAGACGTAAATATCGATATATTGGACGACTATATTCGGAGTTCGGAAAGGTTCCGAGTGATTCGGGTATTTTTCGGTGTACCGGAGAGTTACGGGAATTCGCCGGGGAGTATATGGGCCTTATTGGGCCATACGGGAATAGAGGAGAGAGCCAAAAGGAAGGAGGCCTGCGCCCCCCCTCTGGTCCGAATTGGACAAGGGGCGCAGCCCTTTCCTTATTCCTCTCACCCTCTTTCCCCTTCTCCTATTCCAACAAGGGAGGTGGAATCCTACTAGGACTAGGGAGTCCTAGTAGGACTCCACACTTGGCGCGCCCCCTCCTAGGGCCGGCCTCCTCCCCCCTTGCTCCTTTATATACGGGGGCAGGGGGCACCCCATGACACACAAGTTGATCTACGGATCGTTCCTTAGCCATGTGCGGTGCCTCCTTCCACCATATTCCACCTCAGTCATATCGTCGCGGAGTTTAGGCGAAGCCCTGCGCCGGTAGAACATCATCATCGTCACCACGCCATCGTGCTGACGAAACTCATCCCCGACACTTTGCTGGATCGGAGTCCGGGGATCGTCATCGAGCTGAACGTGTGCTGAACTCGGAGGTGCCGTACGTTCGGTACTTGGATCGGTCGGATCGTGAAGACGCATTTACTACATCAACCGCGTTGTCATAACGCTTCCGCTTACGGTCTCACGAGGGTACGTGGACAATACTCTCCTCTCGTTGCTATGCATCACCATGATCCTTGCGTAATGCGTAGGAATTTTTTGAAATTACTACGCTCCCCAACAAAGGCATCCGAGCCATGTTTTATGCGTAGATGTCATATGCACGAGTAGAACACAAGTGAGTTGTGGGCGATACAAGTCATCTTGCTTACCAACATGTCATACTTTGGTTCGGCGGTATTGTGAGATGAAGCGGTCCGGACCGACATTACGCCAGACGCTTACGCTGAGACTGGTTTCACCGCTGCGAGCACTCGTTGCTTAAAGGTGGTGGCGGGTGTCTGTCTCTCTCACTTTAGTTGAACCGAGTGTGGCTACGCCCGGTCCTTGCGAAGGTTAAAACAGCACCAACTTGACAAACTATCGTTGTGGTTTTGATGCGTAGGTAAGAACGGTTCTTGCTCAGCCCGTAGCAGCCACGTAAAACTTGCAAACAACAAAGTAGAGGACGTCTAACTTGTTTTTGCAGGGCATGTTGTGATGTGATATGGTCAAGACGTGATGAGATATAAGTTGTTGTATGAGATGATCATGTATTGTTGAAGTTGTCGGCAATGGCGTAAGCCCTATGGTTGTCTCTTTGTTGCATAAGATGCAAGTGCCAAATAATTGCTTTACTTTATCGCTATGCGATAGCAATAGTTGCAAGAGCAATAGTTGGCGAGACGACCATGTGACAACACATTGATATAGATCAAGATAATGAAGATCATGGTGTCGTGCCGGTGACGATAGAGATCATGACAAGATTTTTGGAGATGGAGATCAAAGGCGCAAGATGATCATGGCCATATCATGTCACATATTTTGATTGCATATGATGTTTATCTTTTATACATCTTATTTTGCTTAGTTTGACGGTAGCATTTTAAGATGATCTCTCACTAAATTATCAAGAAGTGTTCTCCCTGAGTATGCACCGTTGCGAAAGTTCTTCGTCTTTGAGACACCACGTGATGATCGGGTGTGATAGGCTCTACGTTCAAATACAACGGGTGCAAAACAGTTGCACACGTGGAATACTCGAGTTAAACTTGACGAGCCTAGCATATAACAGATATGGCCTCGGAACACGGAGACCGAAAGGTCGAGCGTGAATCATATAGTAGATATGATCAACATAGTGATGTTCACCATTGAGACTACTCCATCTCATGTGATGATCGGACATGGTTTAGTTGATATGGATCACGTGATCACTTAGAAGATTAGAGGGATGTCTATCTGAGTGGGAGTTCTTAAGTAATATGATTAATTGAACTTAAATTTATCATGAACTTAGTCATGGTAGTATTTTGCAAATTATGTTGTAGATCAATAGCTCGCGTTGTTGCTTTCATATGTTTATTTTGATATGTTCCTAGAGAAAATTGTGTTGAAAGATGTTAGTAGCAATGATGCGGATTGGATCCGTGATCAGAGGTTTATCCTCATTGCTGCCTGAAAAAATATGTCCTTGATGCACCGCTAGGTGATGGACCTATTGCAGGAGCAGATGCACGCGTTGTGAACGTTTGGCTAGCTCAATATGATGACTACTTGATAGTTTAGTGCACCATGCTTAACGGCTTAGAATCGGGACTTCAAAGACGTTTTGAACGTCCACGGACCATATGAGATGTTCCAGAGTTGAAGTTAATATTTCAAGCAAATACCCGAGTTGAGAGATATGAAGTCTCCAACAAGTTCTATAGCTAAAAGATGAAGGAGAATCGCTCAACTAGTGAGCATGTGCTCGATTGTCCGGTACTTCAAACGCTTGAATCAAGTGGGAGTTAATCTTCCAGATAAGATTGTTATTTATAGAATTCTCTAGTCACCATCACTAAGTTACTAGTACTTCGTGATGAACTACTGTATGAAAGTGTTGACGAAAACGATTCCCGAGCTCTTCGTGATGTTGAAATCGACGAAGGTAGAAATTAAGAAAGAGCATCAAGTGTTGATGATTGACAAGACCACTGGTTTCAAGAGAAGGGCAAAGGGAAAGAAAGGGAACTTGAAGTAGAAAGAAAAGTAAGTTGTCACTCCTGCGAAGAAGCCCAAAGATGGACCAAAGCCTGAAACTGAGTGCTTACACTGCAAAGGAAATGGTCACTGGAAGCGGAAATGCCACGAATATTTGGTGGATAAGAAGGATGGCAAAGTGAACAAGGGTATATTTGATATCTGAGGTTATTGATGTGTGCCTTACTAGTGTTTATAGTAGCCCCCGAGTATTTGATACTTGTTTGGTTGCTAAGATTAGTAACTCAAACAGAGTTCTGAGAATAAACAGAGACTAGTTGAAGGGGAAGTGACGATGAGTGTTGGAAGTAGTTCCAAAATTGATATGATCATCGTCGCACACTCCCTATACTCTCGGGATTAGTGTTGAACCTAAATAAATGTTATTTGGAGTTTGCGTTGAGCATGAATATGATTTGATCATGTTTATTGCAATACGGTTATTCATGTAAGTTAGAGAATAATTATTGTTGCTTACATGAATAAAACCTTCTATGGTCATACACCCAATGAAAATGGTTTGTTGGATCTCGATCGCTTGATACACATATTCATAATATTGAAACCAAAAGATGTAAAGTTAATAATGATAGTGCAACTTATTTGTGGCACTGCCGTTTAGGTCATATTGGTGTAAAGCGCATGAAGAAACTCCATAAAGATGGATCTTCGGAATCACTTGGTTATGAATCATTTGATGCTTGTAACCGTGCCTTTTGGGCAAGATGACTAAAACTCCGTTCTCGGAACAATGGAACGAGCTCTTGAATTGTTGGAAATAATACATACCGATGTATGCGATCCAATGAGTGTTGATGCTCGTGACAAGTATCATTATTTTCTAACCTTCACAGATGATTTGAGCAGATATGCATTATATCTACTTGATGAAACATAAGTCCGAAATAGTTGAAAAGTTCAAAGAATTTCAGAGTGAAGTGGAAAATCATCGTAGCAAGAAAATAAAGTTTCTACGATCTGATCGTGGAGATGAATGTTTGAGTTACGAGTTTGGTCTTCATTTGAAACAATGTGAAATAGTTTCGCAACTCATGCCATATGGAACACCACAAAGATAATGGTGTGTCCGAAAGTCGTGACCGCACTTTATTGGATATGGTGCGATCTATGATGTCTCTTATCGGTTTACCACTATCATTTTGGGGTTATGCATTAGAGACAAATTTGCATTCACGCTTTAATAGGGCACCATCTAAATCCGTTGAGATGACACCGTATGAACTATGGTTTAGCAGTAAACCTAAGTGCCGTTTCTTAAAGCTTGGAGTTGCGATGCTTATATAAAAAGTTTTCACCGATAAGCTCGAACCCAAATCGAGAAGTGCGTCTTCATAGAATACCCAAAAGAGACTGTTGGGTACACCTTCTATCACAGATCTGAAGGCAAGATTTTCGTTGCTAAGGTGGATCCTTTCTAGAGAAGAAGTTTCTCTCGAAAGAAGTGAGTGGGAGGAAAGTATAACTTGATAAGGTAATTGTGCCTTCTCACGAATTGGAAAGTAGTACATCACAGAAATCAGTTCCAGTGATTCCTACACCAATTAGTGAGGAAGTTAATGATGATGATCATGAAACTTCAGATTAAGTTACTACAGAACCTCGTAGGTCTTCCAGAGTAAGATCCGCACTGTGAGTGGTACGGTAATCATGTTGGAAGTCATGTTCCTAGACCATGATGAACCTACGAACTATGAGGAAGCGATGATGAGCCCAGATTCATGAAATGGCTTGAGGCCATGAAATCTGAGATAGGATCCATGTATGAGAACAAAGTATGGACTTTGATTGACTTGCTCGATGATCGCAAGCCATGTTAAATAAATGGATCTCCAAGAGGAAGACGGACAATCGATAGTAGTGTTACTATCTACAAAGCTCGACTTGTCACAAAAAGGTTTTCGACAAGTTCAAGGTGTTGACTACAATGAGATTTTCTCAACTGTAGCGATGCTTAAGTCTGTCCGAATCATGTTAGCAATTGCCACATTTTATGAAATCTGGCAAATGGATGTCAAAACTACATTCTTTAATGGATTTATTAAAGAAGAGTTGTATATAACGCAACCAGAAGGTTTTGTCAATCCTAAAGGAGCTAAGAAAATGTGCAAGCTTCAGCGATCCATCTATGGACTGGTGCAAGCATCTCGGAGTTGGAATACACGCTTTGATAGTGTGATCAAAGCATATGGTTTTATACAGACTTTTGGAGAAGCCTGTATTTACATGAAAGTGAGTGGGAGCCCTACAAAGATTTACGATAAGTATATGTGAGTAACATATTGTTGATCAGAAATGATGTAGAATTTTCCGGAAAGCATAAAGGAGTATTTGAAAGGAGTTTTTTTTAAGAAAGACCTCAGTAAAGCTACTTACATATTGAACATCAAGATCTATTGAGATAGATCAAGAGGCTTGATAAGTTTTTCAATAAGTACATACCTTGTCAAGATTTTGAAGTAGTTCAAAATGGAACAGTCAAAGAAAAGTTCTTTTTGTGTTGCAAACGTGTGAAATTGAGTAAGACTCAAATCCGACCACGGCAGAAAATAGAAAAGAGAATGAAAATCATTCCTATGCCTCTACCATAGGTTCTATAAAGTATGCTATGCTATGTACTGCACCTATTGTATACCTTGCTCTGAATTTGGCAAGGAGTACAATAGTGATCTAGGAGTAGATCAGTACATTGGTCAAGAACATCCTTAGTGAGGACTAAGGAAATATTTCTCGATTATGGAGGTGATAAAAGAGCCCGTCGTAAAGAGTTACATTGATGCAAGCTTTTTACACTGATCCGGATGACTCTAAGTCTCAATCTGGATACATCTGAAAGTGGGAGCAATTAGCTAGAGTAGCTCCGCAAGAGCATTGTAGACATAGAATATTTGCAAAATACATACGGCTACGTATGTGATGAGACCCGTTGACTAAGCTTCTCTCACGAGCAAAACATGATAATACCTTAGTACTCTTTGGGTGTTAATCACATAGCGATGTGAACTAGATAATTGACTCTAGTAACCCTTTAGGTGTTGGTCACATGACGATGTGAACTATGGGTGTTAATCACATACAGATGTGAATATAAGTGTTGAATCACATGATGATGTGAACTAGATTATTGACTCTAGTGCAAGTGGGAGACTCAAGGAAATATGCCCTAGAGGCAATAATAAAGTTATTATTTATTTCCTTATTTCATGATAAATGTTTATTATTCATGCTAGAATTGTATTAACCGGAAACATGATACATGTGTGAATACATAGACAAACATATAGTCACTAGTATGCCTCTACTTGACTAGCTCATTAATCAAAGATGGTTATGTTTCCTAACCATAGACATGTGTTGTCATTTGATTAACGGGATCACATCATTAGGAGAATGATGTGATTGACATGACCCATTCCGTTAGCCTAGCACTTGATCGTTTAGTATATTGCTATTGCTTTCTTCATGACTTATACATGTTCCTATGACTATGAGATTATGCAACTCCCGTTTACCGGAGGAACACTTTGGGTGCTACCAAACGTCACAAGTAACTGGGTGATTATAAAGGAGTACTACAGGTGTCTCCAAAGGTACATGTTGGGTTGGCGTATTTCGAGATTAGGATTTGTCACTCTGATTGTCGGAGAGGTATCTCTGGGCCCTCTCGGTAATGCACATCACTATAAGCCTTGCAACCAATGTAGCTAATGAGTTAGTTACGGAATGATGCATTACGTAATGAGTAAAGAGACTTGCCGGTAACGAGATTGAACTAGGTATTGGATACCGAAGATCGAATCTCGGGCAAGTAACATACCGATGACAAAGGGAACAACGTATGTTGTTATGCGGTTTGACCGATAAAGATCTTCGTAGAATATGTAGGAGCCAATATGGGCATCCAGGTTCCGCTATTGGTTATTGACCGAGAATAGTTCTAGGTCATGTCTACATAGTTCTCAAACCCGTAGGGTCCGCACGCTTAACGTTACGATGGCAGCTTTTATTATGAGTTTATGAGTTTTGATGTACCGAAGGAGTTCGGAGTCCCGGATGAGATCGGGGACATGACGAGGAGTCTCGAAATGGTCGAGACGTAAAGATCGATATATTGGACGACTATATTCGGAGTTCAAGAAGGTTCCGAGTGATTCGGTATTTTTCGGAGTACCGGAGAGTTACGGAATTCGCCGGGGAGTATATGGGCCTTATTGGGCCATACGGGAATAGAGGAGAGAGCTAAAGGAAGGAGGCCTGCGCCCCCTCTGGTCCGATTGGACAAGGGCGCAGCCCCTTTTCCTTCTCCCTCTCCCCCTCTTTCCCTTCTCCTACTCCAACAAGGGAGGTGGAATCCTACTAGGACTAGGGAGTCCTAGTAGGACTCCACACTTGGCGCGCCCCTCCTAGGGCCGGCCTCCTCCCCCCTTGCTCCTTTATATACGGGGGCAGGGGGCACCCCATGACACACAAGTTGATCTACGGATCGTTCCTTAGCCGTGTGCGGTGCCTCCTTCCACCATATTCCACCTCAGTCATATCGTCGCGGAGTTTACGCGAAGCCCTGCGCCGGTAGAACATCATCATCGTCACCACGCCGTCAGGTCTTGTGAAACTCATCCCGACACTTTGCCGGATCGGAGTCCGGGATCGTCATCGAGCTGAACGTGTCGAACTCGGAGGTGCCGTGACGTTCGGTACTTGGATCGGTCGGATCGTGAAGACGTACGACTACATCAACCGCGTTGTCATAACGCTTCCGCTAACGGTCTACGAGGGTACGTGGACAATACTCTCCCCTCTCGTTGCTATGCATCACCATGATCCTTGCGTGTGCGTAGGAAATTTTTTGAAATTACTACGTTCCCCAACAGTAGTACCGCTACCCTTAGCAGTAGTACTGCTACCCCTAGTGGTAGTACCATGAGGTCAAGCGGTACTACCGCTCCGACGGTTCTTCTTGCTTTTTTGCCTCCTCGCTGTTGTGTTTCAAAGGGCTTCTTCCGCCCTAGCGGTAGTACCGCTCCTTGGAGCGGTAGTACCGCACGGTGCGGGCTGTGAGCATAACAGTTGGATTTTCCCCACCTATAAAAGGGGGTCTTCTTCTCCAATGAACCTTATCCTTTGAGCTCGTGTTCTTTCTCCGTTGTTGACCTTCTTCGAGCTTGCTAACTCTCAATCCCTCCATGGATCCTTGCTAGTTTTTGAGGGAAAAAAGAGAGGAGATCTAGATCCACATTTCCACCAATCACTTTCTCCTCTATGTGAGGGGAACCCCTTGGATCTTGATCTTGGAGTTCTTGGTGTTCTCCTTCTTGTTCTTCCTCTCATTTTCCTCCCTAGCATTAGTTGCTTCGGCGGGATTTGAGAGAGAAGGACTTGGGCACTCCGTGTGCCCTTGCCACTGCATTTGGTGCATCGGTTTGAGTTCTTCACGTGATACGTGGAAGTTACAAGTTGAGAAGCTTATTACTCTTAGGTGCTTGGTACCCTTGAGCTTGTTCCTCTTAGGTGCTTGGGCGCCCTAGACGGTTGGTGGTGTTCGGAGCTCAATCATTGTGGTGTAAAGCTCCCGCAAGCGCCGGAGTCTCCAATTAGGTTGTGGAGATCGCCTCAAAGAATTTGACGGTACCGTGACCGCTCCCAAGAGTTGCCAAATTATGCAGGTTCGGTGACCGCCCCAAGGGTTGCCATTTGTACGGGTTCGGTGACCGCCTCAAGGGTCCTTAGTGCAATCACGACATCTTGCATTATGCGAGGGCGTGAGGAGATTACGGTGGCCCTAGTGGCTTCTTGGGGAGCATTGTGCCTCCACACCGCTCCAAACGAAGATTAGCATCCGCAAGGGTGTGAACTTTGGGATACATCATCGTCTCCGCGTGCCTCGGTTATCTCTTACTCGAGCTATTTACTTATGCACTTTACCTTGTGATAGCCATATTGTTTCTTGTCATATATCTTGCTATCACCTACTCCCTCCGTCCCATAATGTAAGACGTTTTTTGACACTACACTAGTGCTAAAAAACGTCTTACATTATGGGACGGAGGGAGTAGTAGTTTATCTTGCTTAGCATAAGTTGTTGGTGCACATAGGTGAGCCTAGTTGTTGTAGGTTTTGTGCTTGACAAATTAACCGCTAGGTTTATTCCGCATTTGTTCAAGTCTAAATCATAATTATTTTAAAAGTGCCTATTCACTCCCCCTCTAGGCGATATCCACGATCTTTCACCGGCCCGTACCCACATTTTGACGGTTATTTTGCGGGTCGGGGACGGATGCGGGGTCTACTAGAGTTGCTCTAACTTTTTCTGGCGGACCGGCGGTGACACCAACGATAAGGAGGCAGAGGAACCCTAACTTTTTCTCGAAGGCGACGACTATGAAATTGTATAGAGATTGTATCAATTAATTCAGATCGAAGGGAGTACTAGCAATTATCCAAAGCATAGAAGAATTTCTTTATTCAAAATTTCATCCACGAAAAATTACATTCTTATCCAGTTCGTCTGAGTCATTTCTTTATTTAAAAATTTCATTATTAAAAATTAGTACCAGTATGATTTTTCCTTATGACTCATTTTCTATTTTTGATACGAAAAATTTCATCCACTCCAAACTTTGGAAAGAAGAATTCTACACTTTGGGCTCGACCCCGAGACTCGAACCAGACCGTGCCATGTACCGACCGAGCCAAAGCCCGACCCGTTGCGCTCCCTTTTTGTACCACGTTTGCCTCCCTCCTCAATGAAACCCTAGGTCGTCAGACAATGGACAACCACGACGCTCCCAAGCGCAAGCGCGGCCGCAAGCCGAAGCCCCCGGCCGCCGCCGCCGCCCCCGACAACGGCACCCACGACTCCGCCCCCTCGCCCAAGCCCAAGCGCGGCCGTAAGCCCAAGCCACCGGCCGCCGCCTCCCCTGACAACGACCACCCCTCGTCCCCCCTCGCCGCCGCCGCCGACACCCCCGAGCCAGGTTCCTCCTCCGGACCCCGCGGCCGCCGCAAATCCCGACGCGGCCGCCACGAGCTCCCGTCAGATGCCGACGCCGCCCTCCGCGCGCCCCCCTCCCCGACGCGGCGTGGCGCGTCCAAGGGGGCGGCGAACATGAAAGTGGACGTCCCAGCGGTGGAGCCGTTGCGGTGGGAGCAGGTGGCGAAGGTGATGCCCTCCATGGACGCCGTGGTAAAGGTTTTCTGCGTGCACACGGAGCCGAACTTCTCAATGCCATGGCAGCGCAAGAGGCAGTACAGCTCCAGCAGCAGCGGGTTCATCATTGGGGGCCGCAGGGTGCTCACCAACGCCCACTCCGTCGAGCACTACACCCAAGTCAAGCTCAAGAAGCGCGGCTCAGACACCAAGTACCTCGCCACCGTCCTTGCCATTGGCAACGAGTGCGACATTGGTATGCATGCCCATACCCGCCTCCTTTATCTGTTTTAGCCCGCGAAATGTTATGAACTTGACAAACCTATACGAGTTATCTGCTTGTGAATCATCTGTTATGATGGCATGTGGGTCTCTTGCACTGTCTAAGGAATGCCAATGTTTGTGGTGTTAGGTCGTCTACTAATTTAGTATCACCATTATGTGCTTTTGCAATTACAGAAATGCACTAGGCACTGCTGATCCGCAAAATTCGACTTTTGTGGAACAGGCAGATTATTAATGTTTTGTTCTCTGCAAATTGGAACATGCTTATACCAGAATAGGTGATCTTGTTTAATATTGTGAACTCTGTATGTGTACTCTAAACAGAAAGATGGGAGAGAGCCACTGTTTTGGTGGATTTGGATCATAATATTGTTTTCAAGCAAGGGTCAATCTAGACTAAACTGGCTGCTTGTCAAGCTTATGCCGGAGCCTGGAAGCCTTGTGATAGTATTAACATGTTTAGGATACTATATGAACTCGCTTATATGCTGCAAAAAAGTAACAAAATCTCATCTTTAATCTTTACCCACTCATTTTAATCTGGGGCTTCAGTTTTGCTCCTAAAATGCGCTGCATGGTGCTGTCATGTACTTGAGCAGTGCAATCCCATAACACTAGTTTTAGCATCCAGGGATTGTGATTGTCGTAAACATACTCGTGTACTTAGAAACTGCTTGGATATGTTGGATTATTGTGAATATTATCTTGAAATAGAGGGCATAATATAACAGAAGTAGTATGGTGACACATGGTGGGTGGTAAGTTGGAGGATGACTTGACAAACAATAAAGGGCAACAAGCTAGACTGGACTAAGCATTCATGCAGTCATTGTCAAATTTGCACCTTTTCCTAACAAACAAATTTATTGATTAATGAGCTCAAGGAGCAACTTTCTTACATGATTTGATAATCACAACCAACCTTTCTAATTTTCCATTTCAGCAATGTTAACCGTTGATGATGATGAATTCTGGAAAGGAGTTCTGCCGCTGGAATTTGGATTGCTGCCAGCACTTCAGGATGCTGTCACCGTTGTTGGTTACCCTATTGGGGGAGACACAATTTCTGTGACAAGTGGTGTAGTATCTAGGATAGAAATACTCTCGTATGTTCATGGTTCTACAGAACTTCTTGGACTACAGGTATATTTTTCCAGGCAATTTGCATTCTTTTAGTTCTCTTTATTTGTCTGTATATTGTTTTTGTAATCATGGAATTATAATTAACCCTCTTTATGAACATCTGTAACGTTGATTGTTACTTGCGAACAGATAGATGCAGCTATAAATTCAGGAAACTCCGGGGGCCCTGCTTTTAATGATCAGGGAAAATGCGTTGGTATAGCTTTTCAATCTCTTAAACACGAAGATGCAGAAAACATAGGCTATGTTATACCCACCCCGGTTATTAAGCATTTCATTCAAGACTATGAGAAATCTGGAGAGTACACAGGTAACTCTTATTCCGTTGTTGCTTATGCTGTAAGTCTTGTAAACCATGTTTAAGGTGTATCTTAATGGTGCATGAATGAAAAGGGTTTATGCCGGAACATCTTGTGTAGACATGTATGTAAATATATTTTGATTTCATTACTATTTGCAAAAGCAGTCTGTTTATTTTAATAATTTCTGTCTTAAGTCTCACTTTCTTCTATGAGTTCTATCAGCTTCCATGTAATTATCATTGCAAAAAGACTCATGTGATTGTTATCCTTGTCGGTTATAAGTTCCTCATCCGACAGGCATGGTCTAAAATTTTCAGTGTTGACCTCAATTTATAGAGGAACAAACTGTTATTTCAGGGAAACAGTGTCTTAACCGTACTATAGAATTCCAGTGAGCTTTGAAGTCATATTTTGAACACTATGCAGCATGCACAGCTGGTGTTTTTAACACTGACTCCCTCTGTAAAGAAATATAAGATCTTTTAGATCACTGTAAATAGAAGATCTTTTATTTCTTTACAGATCACTATATTAGTGATCTAAAAGATCTTATATTTCTTTACAGAGGGAGTAGAATGCAGCCTCTTGAGGTGTTAATATGATGTGATTCATTCATTGTTTGGTTAGCACTGTCAAATGTTTGTTAAAAACTGTTAATTTTGCAAATAATTCACTAATACAAGGGGACATATGATTTTTTCCACTGGAAATGTTCCTCTTTTGTTTCGATACACTTCCTTTAGGCTCATTTTTTAATTTTGCGGTTGATGTCAGTCAAAGTGGTCGATAGGTTTGTCCAACATTGAGATGCTAATTTTTGACCCAAATGACTAAAGTAATCTAGCAGATGTGGCTGGGACTAGTGATCGAGACGGACCGGGTAGTGCCCTTCCCATTTTCATTTACGTATTTTATTAGCCAAAACTACAAACGGGAATATGATATTGTTGGATGTTATCTGATTATTATAAATAAGAAACTGAACATTTATCTAATGCATTCAGATGCGAGTATCCTATAAAATACTCTGCTTATAGGCAAGAATGTAAAATTACTAACTACATGAGGTAGAGCTTGTTTGGTTTGTTCCCAATGAAGTGCTTGTGCTTGGCTAAACTGGTGTTACAAAACTCGGTGGTCAAATTGGCTTCACAGTTTTCATCCACGTTTGGCTCCACAATGAACTTAGGAGCCAAAGTCGAAGGAGCTTACCAGAACCATAGAGAAATCTGGTGAATGTTAGGTAAAACTTTGTCTGTCAGGGGTATGAAACTTAAGCAGCCCCTTAGTTCTTCTTCCTTTGACGTTGTTTGTGTTCACCTGGAAATTATTCTTATGCACTGCATGTCATCACATGTGCTCCTGGTGCACATCGTACCTGCATTTGCTGTATGAGTAGCTTAAAAGATATTTTAAATTCAACGCTGAACATAGTCAATCGTACCTGCATTGCCTGTATGAGTACCCCATGCAATCTGGTGTGCTTTTTGTTCTCTTATAACCTCGTCAATCTTTTGATGGATGGAGGGCTTGCTTTTGTTAAAAAAATGTTCTGTGCTAATTATTTCTCTTGTATTAATATCCATTTTATAATGGGTAAACCTGGTAGATGTGTTTTTGACATGTATAATCTTCTTTGTTTTGCATCAAACTAGCTTACCGTTTGCCTGCATTCTCCTACCAGGTTTCCCTATACTTGGGATAGAATGGCAGAAAATGGAAAATCCTGATCTCCGCAAGGCAATGGGAATGAAATCTGACCAAAAGGGTGTTCGTATCAGAAGAATTGAACCAACTGCTCCTGAATCTGGATGCATGCAACCTTCTGATATTATTCTTAGCTTTGATGGTATTGACATCGCCAACGATGGCACAGGTTTGTTATAAGTTCTGTCATACTTTATACATGTATATCTACGTATTATCATGCATTCTTGATCACTTCATGGATCATGTCATATTTTGGCACGGGTTTGTTATAGGTTCTGTCATAGTTTATACATGTATCTGATACCACTTACCAGTAGTTCCCCAGTTGATTTGGGTAAATATCACTAATCTGATTACTAGTGTTTTATGCAAATACAATTGTCGGATAATATGAATAAAAGTCCACCTTTTGGCCCCAAACTCGTCAAAAGTTCACTTTTGACGCCCGAACTCATGAGACAAGATTTGCTGCCTCGAACTACGAAATCCGCCCGTTTTTTCACCCTCAAGTGGTTTTGCAAGTGATATTGGATGATGTGGATGCCATGTGTCCACCGCATCACTGCTGTGCCATTCCCATGTCACGGTGTTTCTGTTATTGATCTTCTCGACCAATGTTTCTTCCATTTCTGGCATTTGTTTGGAAGCTTTTTATCTGAATGAATGGCGGAGTTTGATTTTTAGACTGTTTTCTGTTGTAGTGTTTGCTTTATTTATGGTAGTGGTATTGTGGATAGTAGCATGCATGTCACCGAAGATTACTTGTGAGACTAGCCAAGGATGAAACAGACGGGTTCAATAGTTTGAGGTTGCAATTCAAACAGTAGATTTTAAGGTAGAGAAGGCATCTCTTGCCAAAGTTCAGGTTGGAAAGTAGTTTTTTCTCATGGATTTTTGAGCAGTAATAAGAATACAGGAGTAAGTATACTCAGATGTTTTCATTTGATTAAAATACACAATTGCACGTTTTCCAGATAGTCGTGCTTATCAGTCAAGGAAAATGCTTCCACTTGCTTACTTTTTATTTTCTTGGTCACCCAGTCCCATTCAGGCATGGAGAGCGCATTGGCTTCAGTTACCTAGTTTCACAGAAGTATACTGGTGAGAAGGCACGTGTCAAAGTTCTCCGGAATTCGAAAATTCATGAATTCAACATAAAGCTCTCAATCCACAAAAAGCTCATTCCAGCTCATATAAAGGGCAGGCCACCGTCATACTACATTGTTGCAGGCTTTGTTTTTATGGTTGTATCTGTTCCATATCTTCGATCTGAGGTATGTTGTCTTTGCCCTCTCCTCTGCCCTAGGCATGAAATAGTAACCAAAATATTATATTCTTGTTTCGTTGTCTCCGTAGACACACTTCAGGGGAAATAATGCTTTGCAGAAGATATTCTTAATTATGAAAATTTGTTAGAATCTTCAAAAGTTGCTATCTTGTTTTGTTTGAAAAAATAAAAATAGTTATATACTTGCGGCGCGCTGAGCCTTGACAACTGTTTGTGTCCTTTTCTAATGTAGCGAATTGCCATGTATGCTTGTCATGCTTGAACAATGAACATGATGTCATGATTGCACTGATTATCTTGTTTGTCCTCTGTATGCAACAAATATAATCACCTGAACTACATTATTGAAAAGTTGGTCTCTTTGTTGATGGAATGTGACTTGCTTGTCCCAAGTTGTTTTTAAAGTGTTTCATATCGTAACCTGGAAGCACTATACTTTGAATTTTGAATGGTGTCCTTGCCCCCCATAATTGTGCCTGAATCCTACTCCCTCTGTCCAGAATTAGTTGACGCTCAAACGGATGTATGCGCTAGATACATCCGT
Organism: Aegilops bicornis; assembly: GCA_021605145.1. Lineage (NCBI taxonomy): Eukaryota > Viridiplantae > Streptophyta > Magnoliopsida > Poales > Poaceae > Aegilops > Aegilops bicornis. The sequence continues at coordinate 222,872,741 of CM038675.1, forward strand.
TTGAGTGACAACTAATTCCGGACGGAGGAAGTACTTTTGAAGTATATTTCCTCTGGATTTTGCAGTTTTCTTAATTCACTTAAATTTTTTTATGGTAGTAATTTTGATTGAAAACTAACTAGAATGCTTGATGATCAGTATGGAAAAGATTATGAATTTGATGCCCCCGTCAAGTTGTTGGACAAGCATTTACATGCAATGGCGCAATCTCCTGATGAGCAGCTTGTGGTGGTCTCACAGGTCTGTAAAGTCCTTTCTCTTAACCAACTTTGAAAGTTTTATGCTGTGTCGCACAAGCCCATCCATCTTGCTTTGCGTTAAAGCTTGATAGAATTACCATTTGACACCAATTTTATGATCTTGCAGGTGCTTGTGGCAGATATCAATATTGGTTATGAAGAACTAGTCAATACTCAGGTAGTTATGGGTGATCCTATGTGGATATTCCTAGTTTTGAGTTTTGATTTTTCAAAGTTTTGTCTACATATGCAGTTCAAGAACTAAATCCGTGTGTCTGTACTCACATGAAGTATTATTATTGTCCTGCTGCATCAATTTATCGTTAGCACTCCCTCTATGCCAGTTTCTCTTGCATGTCAGTTAAACTATTTAAACTCTGACTATTTGTATAATTTTAACTTGTAAGTATTAAGATTGGACATGAGAAAAGGGTTTGAACATGGTTGTTGTCTTAAAAGTACGAACATAGTTTTGGAAGTTCTGCTAGTATAACAAGAATTAGCAGTCAAGGTAAGTGGAATGATTGCACACGTGGCTTTCAGAAGCCAAATTGTAGCATCGGTACTAAATTTAGTGGACATTCTTAGTTTACATGCCATTCTCCAAGGCATGTAGTAAACTTAACATTCTTTTTTTAGCTATTCCCTTATTCAATTGTATTATCTCCCTCTTTTTTTGAATAATATAGGTTCGTGCGTTCAATGGGAAACCAGTAAATAATTTGAAGCAGCTGGCGACCATGGTGGAAGATTGCAAGGAGGAGTTTTTGAAGTTTGACATGGATTACGACCAGGTAGTCAAACTGCCACCTTATTTATAACGTTCTGTTGAATGTCAAGTGTGCTTGGAAGTAACCGTCGGATGATTTCGCAGGTTGTCGTTCTCGAGACGAAAACAGCTAGGGCTGCTACTCAGGACATTCTAACAACACACTGCATACCTTCAGCGATGTCAGATGACCTGAAGGCCTGAGTAAAAGCACGGTGGTTGCCGATACCACTATATTTGGCGATCCCATTGGCACACAATTCCAGTTGGATTATACAATGCCAAGTGCACGAGAAACCCCTCTGCAGCAATGAGTGCTGCTGAAGTTTTGGATGTGGAAGAGCATTATGGTTTGGCAAAGAAAGGTGAATGGCGGCAAACACCGCCATCCTCACTGGCCAGGTTGAAAATGCATGCGGCACCAAGCAACCGAGAAACCTGTAGAATAGCAGCAAACGAAGTTTTGTTCTCATTTGATTTATTGAATCAACACCTGAAAACTCGTTGCATTTGCGTATCCGTATCCGTATCGTCATGTTTGCCGTGATATATTCACTTTAATTTAAACCTCTGCAATCTTTTACTCAGGTGGTGATGCTTTTTCTTTTGGTACCAATTGTTCGCCTTTCTGGAGTACTCAAGTGTCTTTTTCAAATCTTTCCTCGTTCAATCGTAAGACGTTTTTCGACACCAGCCAGTGTAGTGTCAGAAAACGTCTTACATTATGGGAGGACGGAGGGTATTGTTTTTCTGGATACTTTCCTTGAGTTGCAGTGGTGGTTGTCGTGTGTGTTGCTTGTAAAGAGAGCTTTGGCTTGGAGCACAAGTGACGGAGGTGGGTCTGGTGCAGTTTTGGACCCTGGTCGACGGCGATGCGTGATTTTGACGAGCCTTTTTCCTTGGTCATCCCTTCCCGTGGAAGCAAATCCGCCTACTTGCCATGATTCTGGTAGGTGTCTTGTATGATTTCCATCCCTTTCGTTCCAGTGGAGTCGATCCAGTCTGTGCAAATGTTGTTAAAAAATGCTTCATCACAACAGCTGGTATCAATACGGGACCATAGCTGATGCACAGAGGTCGACAGGTATAGTGCAATTTTGTCGTGCAAAGAATCTGACCAAAAACAGCCCTTGGTCACGTTGGTCACTGTTTCCCTTTCCCGTGAAAATAGACAAATCTAGCCCCTTTTTAAAACACGTCATGCAAATGGGCCATTCTAGGAAATATTTTTAGATGCGGGCCATTCTGTGCTAAAGTTTCAAAAAAAAAAAGTTCTCAATTTTCACCCTTCTCCCCAGCAGGAGCGTGTAGAAACTTTTGTTCCCGACACAGGATAGTAGGACCTTCGACGGTGTGACTGACAGGTGGTGGTGGCAGCACCGCGGCCTGCCACAGCACCATGCCCGTTTGATGTGCAGGAGCATCACATGGCATGCCAAAGCAGGCGTACGTGCGCGCCGGCGGCATGTGACGCTGCTGCCAAACGCGCACCGCCACCGGCCACGGCCACGACGCACGCACGTACCGTCCTGCAGCCGTTGCCATGCATGGGTTGCAGTCAAATTAGGCGCCGACCACGCCGGAGCTACGTGCAGCCCTCAGCCCTGCTGCCAGTCCAACGTCAACGTCACATGCAATGCAACAGATCGACAACACACCTGTGATTGAAGAACATCTATCTATGGATGGATTGCAAGATTTGCCCAAACATCAAATTCTCCAGGCCGGGTTTATTGGACACGACATGAATGGCACGTCGCAGCTGTTTATCGAGCCAAAAATAAGTACTAAGAGGTCCTGAGTGGGCTTCTCTATTAACCATGCCATGAATAGAAAAACTACTCCCTCCGTCGCATAATATAAGAGCGTTTAACATTGGAGTATTTCCCGGAAAAAAGAGCACGACTCATAATCAATTGCATAATCCGACTCGTGGATCCAGGTGCGACCGAGTAGGCCGCAGCATCTGAAGCAGAGCACCGAGCACGGCATCAGTCACCACAGCAAAACAGCAAAAATAAAAGAGAGAGTGGAGAAGGATGTGACGGCGACCTGCTCCCTTCGCCTCTCCCTCTCTTCAGCTTCCCTTTGCCAAGAAGCCACCACGGCACCAGACGCACAACCGAAGAACGAGCGAACCAACCAACCCCTCACTCACTGAAACTTCTCAAGCCCCCCGTTCCTCCGCTCGCTCTGCCACTGCTAGCTAGGCTGCTGCCGCTTCGATCGGCTTCCCTTCCTTATCGTCGAGTTAGCCGGCCGGCATGGCGTCCAGCGCCTCCCGGTTCATCAAGTGCGTCACGGTCGGCGACGGCGCCGTCGGCAAGACCTGCATGCTCATCTGCTACACCAGCAACAAGTTCCCCACGGTAATGCCCACACCCTCCTTGTCCTCTATCTCCCTCTCTCTGGGTGAAATTTTCGGGCATTCTTGGGCTCTAGGAAACATCAGGGTTCAGATTTCCCCCCATTTGCATCTCGTGTGTCGTGTCTCTTGCCTGCTTCTTTCCGCAAATAATTTTGAAATCACCGCTAAAACTCCACCTGCGCAAGTAAAACATTCTGAGGAGATAGCTGCAGATTTTAAACCTCTTCTCTGTTTGTTTGTGCTGTGCCGGGCCTTTTTACAGGACTATGTGCCCACCGTGTTCGACAATTTCAGCGCGAACGTGGTGGTGGACGGCACCACCGTGAACTTGGGCCTCTGGGACACTGCAGGTTATTTATTTTATCCTGCTGTTTTTGTTTATCTGTTCCACATTTGCAGTTTCCTTTCATGTCTTGTATATATAATTATTACATCACTCTTTGGGAGCTGCCACAGGATTTTATTGGTGGTCTTATTGTGTGGAGTTGGGTTTGTTCACAGGGCAGGAGGATTACAACAGATTGAGACCGCTGAGCTACCGGGGAGCCGACGTCTTCGTGCTCGCCTTCTCGCTCGTCAGCCGCGCCAGCTACGAGAATATCATGAAGAAGGTGCATATCTATGAATGTTTACCATATTGGATCGATGGTTTAGCTATATCTTGTCGCCGATAACGTGGGTGGATTCCTTGATTTTACTTTTAACGTGTGCTTATTTACCTCCCCTTTCAGTGGCTACCGGAGCTTCAGCACCATGCGCCCAGCGTGCCGATAGTGTTGGTTGGTACAAAATATGGTGAGTTGTCACCTTTTTCATTTGGCTGCATATTTGTCCGTGATATTTGGTTTGTACGTTGCTGCCTTGTTGGTAGTGGCTAGGATCTTGTTTGTCTTTTCATTGTTGGAATTATGTTTGTCTATTAATTATTGTAGTACATGTTTAAATGGTACTACCAAAAGTAACAAAAAAATAGTACAATAATTATTGTTGGTCTTTCTTATATGGAAATTACATAGCAAATATTTGTTGTTTTTAAAAATGCAGTGCCTTCAATCATATGTTGCAAGCCTTTTAGTTTTGACCATAATTTTTGTCAATCATTCATTATATTGCTTACACACAGATCTCCGTGAAGACAAACAATACTTACTTGACCACCCCGGCGTGGTGCCTGTTACTACAGCTCAGGTATTATCCCCGGTCCCCATAAACCATGGTTACCTGAAGGCTGGAAAATGTTTTTACAGTTGGCCTTTGATTTCTTCAAATCTACTATGTGAAATCAGCACACTCCATCATCTCATGTTTCTCCACTCTTCCTTCCACCCTTGACTCGTAGGGGGAGGAACTCCGCAAGCACATCGGCGCAACCTGTTATGTCGAATGCAGCTCAAAGACACAGCAGGTTAGTTTCTTGTGGTTGCTCTCTGAAGGCTTACATAAACCCCTATTATATTTTGGATGCATCCTCTTTAAATTGTAGATTGAATTATTGTGCAGAATGTAAAAGCTGTGTTTGATGCCGCTATCAAGGTAGTGATCAAACCTCCAACAAAGCAGAGGGAAAGGAAGAAAAAGAAAGCACGGCAAGGATGTGCATCATTGTGAGTAAATATAACTTTGCTGTTTTTTGCTCGCTTCGCCTTTTTTATGACCGCGCTTATAAAGCTTTTGTTACCTTTTCTCAATACTGCTGAAAGTTTTTTTGTTTTCAGTCAGCATGTATGATTGCTAATATTTTTTTAGAAAAATTCTGCAATTTCTAAATGGAGTTAATTTCACTTTTTAGGTTGTGCATGTTTACTCGCCATTTGGTAAAACTGACCCGTTATCGATACCTAACAGAAGTAGGATGAGTTCATAGAATATTCCACTCTTGAATGTCTAGTAAAGCCCTGTAGTGGACTCTGAACTCCCATGTTCTGGAGCTATGAGCCCCATTCCAAAACTTATTGTGAAATTAAGGAACACAATGCGAATCGGTTTCCTGAACATACCATACACAAAATCTCTACTCCTGCAAAAAAGCTGAGTTGGTGATGATGGTGTGCCTGCCATCCTTCATTTACAACCGTTCGATTTACATCCAACGCATCTGAGACAAACTATGTCAGTTCTGCAAACAGACCCCCGCACTTCACTTCTCATTTGTAGATAACCCCCTGCCTCTCACCTCATCTAGCCATCTCATGAAAAAAATAAGAAGGATCTGGCGAGGTCGCTGCTCTTGCTGTCGTCCGCCCCCAACGTCTCTCATGCCTTCGCTTAGACCGCATTGCCGACCACCACCATGACCCCCTCCTCCTCGCCATCTCCTCTGCCCCCTTCCAAGTCATCCTGAGTTACATTCATGACTGTCTAGAAAAAATAAACAAAATTGATACTCAAAAAATATTTTTTGAAGATCAATTTTTGCAAAGCACAATTAAGTGTTATTTCTTCATGAAGTTTTGGATGCAGGTTGAACACTTGAACCCATTTTTTATCTATTTTTTCTACATTTACTATTCACCCGGATGCTTCTGAGCTCTAGAGAAGAATGAATATCCGAAGAAACCTATCGATATTTATTAAACATGAGATGACCTGGATCAATGCATTTCGGTGTTGCGTGCGACGCACGGGCATCTTACTAGTCACTTGTAAAGACTGAAGCATTTTTCGTTACGGTTGTAGGGGTGTCCTGTCTAGAAGGAGACTGGCATGCTTCAAGTGATCAAAGGCCTTCCATGGTGATCTGGGAGTTATTTGAGCAAGGCGGAAGCGGCAGCTTGTGCACTCCCTCTGTAAACTTATTAAGACGTTTTAGGTCACTAGAGTAGTGTCCTAAAACGCCTTATAAAAGTTTACAGGGGTAGTAGTTTTTTATCTCATGTTTTGCACTTTGCAGTGTGTGTATATCTCATGTTTTGTAATCGGCCAATCAACTACTAGAGCTAGATTACTATGGTGCATTGGTGCTTGTAACAAACTAGGAATGTTTTGGGACAGCTTGAGCAATGCCGGGATCTTCTTTTCACTCCAAAAGATTAGCTTCCTTCTCCTGCTACTGAATGTATCTTTGTGATTCAGGAGTAGAATTATGTTTCTTTTTGCTGATATATGTATCAATTTCGATCCTGGGTTGGTGACTCACAAAGTCACAATGCAACACACAGTGAACAAACAAATACAGGGGGCGGCGCCCCCTCTTTCCCTCCCTCTCTCCCTCTCCTTCCTTCCCCCTTCATCCTCCTAGTTGGAGTATTCCTAGTCCAACTAGGAGGAGGACTCCTCCCCTCCTTGGTGCACCTCAAGGGCCGGCCGGCCTCCCCCTTGCTCCTTTATATACGGGGGCAGGGGCACCCTAGAACACAACAACAGACATTGTCTTAGCCGTGTGCGGTGCCCTCCTTCACTATAATCCACATCGGTCATATCGTTGCAGTGCTTAGGCGAAGCCTTGCGCCGGTAGCTTCATCATCACCGTCATCACGCTGTCGTGCTGATGAAGCTCTCCCTTGACACTCAGCTGGATCAAGAGTTCGTGGGACGTCACCGAGCCGAACGTGTGCAGATCGCGGAGGTGCCGTACTTTCGGTACTAGGATCGGTCGGATCGTGAGGACGTACGACAACATCAACCGCGCTGTCATAACGCTTCCGCTTACGGTCTACGAGGGTACGTGGACTACACTCTCCCCTCTCGTTGTTATGCATCACCATGATCTTGCGTGTGCGTAGGAATTTTTTTGAAATTACTGCGTTCCCCAACAGTTTTCACCTCGCGGCACATGTACTTTGATGAGCTGGTGTTCCCGTTCCAGCAGGTACCGTCACCCTCGGCGTCCCCCGCGGTGCAGTTTGTCCCTGCCTCCACCTCCGGCGAACCGCCCCGCCGTGCACCGGGCTTGGCCCTGCCCAGACTCCGGCGCGGCCCTCGTCGCCGCTGCCCCTCGGCGGCCCTGGCGCCTCCTTGGCCGCCCCTCGGCTTCCTGGCGCGCTGCCCGCGGCCACCCGGCCCGGCCTCTTCGGTCTCTTCGGAGACCGGCTCGAGCTCAACCTCGCCGGTCCCTCCCTCAGCTTCGCCGGCTGCCGCCGCACCTCTCACCGATGTGGTCACTCGGGTTCGGACTGGGACGTTCCGTCCTAGAACGCGCTACACCTCCGACGTGTACGCGTGTGTAACGCCCCGAGACCAATGCTCGAGAAGACTTCCATATATTCCGGGTTTCGCCGTGTGTTTCATTTGTGCCTGCCCTTTTATTTTTGCATTGCATCATGTCATCATGCCATCATCTCATAAATCTTTTGCAACTCAACTAAATAATTGGCATGGATCTTTGATCCATTTAAATCGAGGGAATTCACATGGTGATTCTCTTTAAAACATACCCTCCCGATATTTAGGGAGATATTATAAATATTCCATTAATTTGGATTTTACCACAACACACGTGCATGTTAAATCCCAAGGTCTTTCCTTCTTCAAGTTTTGACTCTCTAACCTTGCCTATAATTCTTTTCCCACTTTTCGAAGCCCTTCCTAAATGTTCAACATTTTTGGACACTTCGCAAGCCCGTCCTAGTTCAAATCATTTGGATTAAATTCAAAGGAATTTGAATTTATATCTTTCGATCATGCCACTTCTAGTTTTCCTGGATCAAGCTCATTTTTGTGAGTCTGGGAAAATTATCCCTGTGCCCAGCTTTTTCTCTAACCTTTCTTTTCTTCCCTTTTTCTTTCTCTTTTTTTTTCTGTTTTGAAAAGAGTAAGAGAGAGAGTAGGAGCCCAACAGCCTAGCTGGGCCTCCCAGCCACCCCTGCCCTAAGGCCCATCCGGCCCAGCCGCACCTTTAACCCTAACCCTCCTATCGATCTCTCCCTCTCGTTCCCCATCTCCCCCTGTGCGCCGCCGCCACGCACAGCCAGGGCCAGGAGGCCGCGCTCGACCCCACTCTCCTCCTTTCTCCTTGATCTCCTCCTCTCCCTCTCGTCCTCCCACACGCACGCACGTAGAGGGCAGCGCTCGCGCCCGTTCCTCTCACCAGCCACCGACTGGATTCGTCCGTTTTCGCCGTTCCCGGCGCTACCGGAGCCCCAAGGCCCTTGTACCAAGTCAGTCGCCGCGCCATCTTCAACCCATCGGGCGCCGGGTTCCCTGCCTGGCCCGCTCGTTCTCTGCACGAGGGAGACGCAACGCCAACGCCTTGTCTGCCTCCCCTGCATCACGCCTCGTCGTCGGGAGCTCGTCCCCAAGTCTCGCCAAGCCGTCGACGTCCCTTCTTCGGTGCCCCGTCCCCGTCGGATTTGCGCAAGATTGCCACCCCTGTGCCTCAAGACTCCCGCCGGAGCCCCGCAGGCCCGCGTCGTCGGCTCCTCTGCATCGAGCGGGAGGACAATGAGCAGTGCCTTCTCTGCGCCCGAGTTTCCCCTAACCTGAGGCCATCGTCCTCGAGAGCGCCAAGTCCCTTGTCGCGCCGCCCTTCGCCAAGTCCCGCTCGCCGATGCTCCTTGACTCCGTCCTTCCCGCGCAGAACCCGCGTTGCCTCTGCCAGCCCTGTGCTGCTGCTTGCATCTGCCAAGCTCCTCTGCCCAAGTTGTCGCCTCTACGCACCATGCAGTGTTACCGTGGACGCATGCACCCCCGGATCGGAACCTCAAGCACCAAGTACACCACCGACAAGACCTGGACTCCGAACGCCAAGTACAACTACGAACCCGAAGACCTCGGAAGCATCAAGTTCCTCCACGACCTGTGTACAACTACCGTCGCCAAGACCGGACCAACAAGTACCCCGACAACATGTGTACCACTACCGTCGCCAAGTACGACTACCGCACGGTTACGCCAAGTTCATCTACGAAACGTGTACCACTACTGTCTTGAGTACCTCTACCGTCGTCATGTACCCCTACTTCCACTACCGCCACGAGAACAACTACTTCCTGTACGAACTCGATCCGCTTCAAAAATGCACGCTTCGAAGGTATAACCCCGAGACGACCGCCCGTGAACGAATGCATGAGATGCTCGAGTTTGCACCGTGTCCGAAATTGTCGCTTGCACGTTCCTCCTCGTTTGCCATGCCGTCGTCCCGTGGGAACCCGGTTGTCGGGATCATCCCACCATCTTTTGCATGTTATGCACATTCGCACACTCACTTTTGCACCGGTATCTCAATCGAGTTATCGGAACCGGAACGTTGCCGTGGCACCGTTTCGTTATCATTGCCGTGGCACCCCTTTCGTTTCCGCCACGATGACAAATGCCTCTTATCTTATCATGTCAACATTTTCTTAAAATTGCATAAATTACATATGCCATCCTCATCATAATAACAACATTTAAAATGCTTAAAATTGTTGTTTGCATTTATTTTGCTAAATGCCATGTTAAAATGATTTATTCCATAACTAAATAACCGTAACTCGGAATTTAATAAACTTTATATGTAAATGGGGTAGGAAATAGCATAGTTTAACATGATGCACTTTATTTTCCTATTTAACAACATTAAAATATGCTTTAGGACAGATCAGAACCAAATCTAAAATATGCACGAGGTTCTTCCGGACTTGTTGTTTGTTGTTCCGGCCTCATTTAAACTTGCCTAGATAGGTAGTATTCATTTGCTTCACCCACTTGCCATGTTTAACAACATTTAATATTGTTGAGTACATAAACGGGAGAGAACTAAATAATTAAATGTGGTGTTTTGCTAATATGCAACTCGTTGCATATTGAGCTCCACTTAATTTGTGGTGTTGTTTGTCGCACTTAGGCACGCCATGCATATTTAAACCGGACATGCATCATACTTGATTGTGCATCATGCCATGTTTATGTGATGGTTGTTTACCATGTTGTTTGTTTGTTTCCGGGTTGCTTCTCTCGTTAGCTTCGGTTTTCGTTCCGGAGTTGTGAGGATTCGTTCGACTACGTCCGTTTGTCTTCTTCATGGACTCGTTCTTCTTCCTTGCGGGATTCAGGCAAGATGACCATACCCTCGAAATCACTTCTATCTTTGCTTGCTAGTTGCTCGCTCTTTTGCTATGCCTATGCTGCGATACCTAACACTTGCTTATTATGTCTTCCATATTGGTAAACCAAGCCTCTAACCCACCTTGTCCTAGCAAACCGTTGTTTGGCTATGTTACCGCTTTGCTCAGCCCCTCTTATAGCGTTGTTAGTTGCAGGTGAAGATGAAGTTTGTTCCTTGTTGGAACATGGAGATGTTGTTCCTTGTTGGAACATGGAGATGTTGTTCCTTGTTGGAACATGTTTACTTGTTGGGATATCACAATATCTCTTATTTAATTAATGCATCTATATACTTGGTAAAGGGTGGAAGGCTCGGCCTTATGCCTTGTGTTTTGTTCCACTCTTGCCGCCCTAGTTTCCGTCATATCGGTATTATTGAAGGAAATATGCCCTAGAGGCAATAATAAAGTTATTATTTATTTCCTTATTTCATGATAAATGTTTATTATTCATGCTAGAATTGTATTAACCGGAAACATAATACATGTGTGAATACATAGACAAACATAGTGTCACTAGTGTGCCTCTACTTGACTAGCTCGTTGAATCAAAGATGGTTAAGTTTCCTAGCCATAGACATGAGTTGTCATTTGATTAACGGGATCACATCATTAGGAGAATGATGTGATTGACATGACCCATTCCGTTAGCCTAGCACTTGATCGCTTAGTATGTTGCTATTGCTTTCTTCATAACTTATACATGTTCCTGTAACTATGAGATTATGCAACTCCGTTTACCGGAGGAACACTTTGGTACTACCAAACGTCACAACGTAACTGGGTGATTATAAAGGAGTACTACAGGTGTCTCCAAAGGTACATGTTGGGTTGGCGTATTCCGAGATTAGGTTTTGTCACTCCGATTGTCGGAGAGGTATCTCTGGGCCCTCTCGGTAATGCACATCACTATAAGCCTTGCAAGCAATGTGACCAATGAGTTGGTTACGGGATGAAGCATTACTGAGCGAGTAAAGAGACTTGCCGGTAACGAGATTGAACTAGGTATTGGATACCGACGATCGAATCTCGGCAAGCAACATACCGATGACAAAAGGAACAACGTATGTTGTTATGCGGTTCCGACCGATAAAGATCTTCGTAGAATATGTAGGAACCAATATGGGCATCCAGGTCCCGCTATTGGTTATTGACCGGAGATGTGTCTCGATCATGTCTACATTGTTCTCGAACCGTAGGGTCCGCACGCTTAAGGTTTCAATGACGGTTATTATGAGTTTATGTATTTTGATGTACCGAAGGAGTTCGGAGTCCCGGATGAGATCGGGGACATGACGAGGAGTCTCGAAATGGTCGAGACGTAAAGATCGATCTATTGGACGACTATATTCGGAGTTCGGAAAGGTTCCGAGTGATTCGGGTATTTTTCGGAGTACCGGGTAGTTACGGGAGAAGTAATGGGCCTTGATGGGCTTTAGTGGGAAGAGGAAAAGGCTGCTGCGCCCTCCCTCTAGTCCGAATTGGACTAGGGAAAAGGGGCCGCCACCTTCCTACTCCTCCACTTCCTTCTCCCTTCCTCCCCTACATGGAAGGATTCCTAGTTGGACTAGGAAAGGGGAATCCTACTCCCGGTGGGAGTAGGACTCCCCTTGGCGCATAAACATAGGGCCGCCTCCTCCTCCCTTGCTCCTTTATATACGGGGGCAGGGGGCACCCCATAGACACAAGTTGATCCTTGAGATCGTTCCTTAGCCGTGTGCGGTGCCCCCCTCCACCATATTCCACCTCGGTCATATTGTAGCGGTGCTTAGGCGAAGCCCTGCGACGGTGAAACATCAAGATCGCTACCACGCTGCCGTCGACGGAACTCCCTCCCGGAGCTTTGCCGGATCGAAGCCCGTGGAGCGCCATCGAGCTGAACGTGTGCCAAGAACTCGAGGCGCCGGAGTAACGGTGCTGTGATCGGTCGGATCGTGAGGAGAACGTCACGACTACTTCCTCTACGTCATCATCGACTCGGAGGTGCCGGAGTAACGGCTATTTGGGATCGGCAGGATCGCGAGGAGAAAGTACGACTACTTCCTCTACGTTGTGATCGCTTCCGCCACGGTCTCACGAGGGTACGTAGACAACACTCTCCTCTCGTTGCTATGCCATCACCATGGTCTGTGTGCGTGGGAAAATTTTTGAAATTACTACGTTCCCCAACAGGTGGCATCCGAGCCTGGTTTTATGCGTTGATGTCATATGCACGAGTAGAACACAAGTGAGTTGTGGACGATACAAGTCATACTGCCTACCGGCATGTCATACTTTGGTTCAGCGGTATTGTTGGGCGAGACGATCCGGACCAACCTTACGCGTGACGCTTACGCGAGACCGGTTCCCTCGACGTGCTTTGCACATAGATGGCTTGCGGAAGACTGTCTCTCCAACTTTAGTTGAACTGAGTGGCATACGCCCGGTCCTTGAGAAGGTTAAACGGAGTCTATTTGACAAACTATCGTTGTGGTTTTGATGCGTAGGTAAGAACGGTTCTTGCTCAGCCCGTAGCAGCCACGTAAAACTTGCAACAACAAAGTAGAGGACGCCTAACTTGTTTTTGCAGGGCATGTTGTGATGTGATATGGTCAAGACGTGATGCTATATTTTATTGTATGAGATGATCATGTTTTGTAACCGAGTTATCGGCAATGGCAGGAGCCATATGGTTGTCGCTTTATTGTATGCAATGCAATCGCGATGTAATGCTTTACTTTATTACTAAGCGGTAGTGATAGTCGTGGAAGCATAAGATTGGCGAGACGACAACGATGCTACGATGGAGATCAAGGTGTCGCGCCGGTGACGATGGTGATCATGACGGTGCTTGGCGATGGATATCACAAGCACAAGATGATGATGGCCATATCATATCACTTATATTGATTGCATGTGATGTTTATCCTTTATGCATCTTATCTTGCTTTGATTGACGGTAGCATTATAAGATGATCTCTCACTAAAAATTATCAAGAAGTGTTCTCCCGGAGTATGCACCGTGCTATGAAAGTTCTTCGTCCGAGACACCACGTGATGATCGGGTGTGATAGGCTCTACGTTCAAATACAACGGGTGCAAAACAGTTGCACACGCCGGAATACTCAGGTTATACTTGACGAGCTATGCATATAAGATATGACCTCGGAACACGGAGACCGAAAGGTCGAGCGTGAATCATATAGTAGATATGATCAACATAGTGATGTTCACCATTGAAACTACTCCATCTCACGTGATGATCGGACATGGTTTAGTTGATTTGGATCACGTGATCACTTAGATGACTAGAAGAGATGTCTGTCTAAGTGGGAGTTCTTAAGTAATATGATTAATTGAACTTTAATTTATCATGAACTTAGTCCTGGTAGTATTTTGCAAATTATGTTGTAGATCAATAGCTCGCGTTGTTGCTTCCCTATGTTTTTATATGTGTTCCTAGAGAAATTTGTATTGAAAAATGTTAGTAGCAATGATGCGGATTGGATCCGTGATCCGAGGTTTATCCTCATTGCTGCACGTAAGAATTACGTCCTTGATGCACCGCTAGGTGACGGACCTATTGCAGGAAGCAGATGCACGGGCGTTATGAACGCGTTTTGCTAGCTCAATATGATGACTACTTAATAGTTTAGTGCACCATGCTTAACGGCTTAGAATCGGGACTTCAAAGACGTTTTGAACGTCATGGACCATATGAGATGTTCCAGGAGTTGAAGTTAATATTTCAAGCAAATACCCGAGTTGAGAGATATAAAATCTCCAACAAGTTCTATAGCTAAAAGATGGAGGAGAATCGCTCAACTAGTGAGCATGTGCTCAGATTGTCTGAGTACTTCAAACGCTTGAATCAAGTGGGAGTTAATCTTCCAGATAAGATAGTGATTGATGAGAATTCTCTAGTCACCATCACTAAGTTAGTAGAACTTCGTGATGAACTATAGTATGCAAGGGATGACGAAACGATTCCCGAGCTCTTCGTGATGTTGAAATCAACGAAGGTAGAAATCAAGAAAAAGCATCAAGTGTTGATGATTGACAAGACCACTAGTCTCAAGGAAAAGGGCAAAGGGAAGAAGGGGAACTTCAAGAAGAACGGCAAGCAAGTTGCTGCTCGAGTGAAGAAGCCCAAGTCTGGACCTAAGCATGAGACTAAGTGCTTTCGCTGCAATGGAACTGGTCACTAGAAGCGGAACTACCCCAAGTGATTGGTGGATAAGAAGGATGGCAAAGTGAACATAAGTATATTTGATATACATGTTATTGATGTGTACTTTACTAGTGTTCATAGCAACCCCTCAAGATTTGGTACTAGTTCGGTTGCTAAGAGTAGCAACTTGAAACGGGAGTTGCAGAATGAACAGAAACTAGTTGAAGGGGAAGTGACGATGAGTGTTGGAAGTAGTTCCAAGATTGATATAATCATCATCGCACACTCCCTATACTTTCGGGATTAGTGTGGAACCTAAATAAGTGTTATTTGGTGTTGAGCATAAATATGATTTGATCATGTTTATTGCAATACGGTTATTCATTTAAGTAAGAGAATAAATTGTTGTTCTGTTTACATGAATAAAACCTTATATGGTTACACACCCAATGAAAACGGTTCATTGGATCTCGATCATAGTGATACACATATTCATAATATTGAAACCAAAAGATGCAAAGTTAATAATGATAGTGCAACTTATTTGTGGCAATCGCCGTTTAGGTCATATTGGTGTAAAGCGCATGAAGAAACTCCATGTCGATGGATTTTGGAATCACTTGATTATGAATCATTTGATACTTGCGAACCGTGCCTCATGGGCAAGATGACCAAAACGCCGTTCTCCGGAACTATGGAGCGTGCAACTGATTTGTTGGAAATCATACATACTGATGTTTGTGGTCCAATGAATGTTGAAGCACGCGGCGGGTATCGTTATTTTCTCACCTTCACAGATGATTTGAGCAGATATGGGTATATCTACTTGATGAAACACAAGTCTGAAACATTTGAAAAGTTCAAAGAATTTCAGAGTGAAGTGAAGAATCATCGTAACAAGAAAATAAAAGTTTCTACGATATGATCGCAGAGGAAAAATATTTGAGTTACTGAGTTTGGCCTTGATTAAAACAATGTGAAATAGTTTCACTACTCACGCCACCGGAACACCACGGCATAATGGTGTGTCCGAACGTCGTAACCACACTTTATTGGATATGGTGCGATCTATGATGTATCTTACCGATTTACCACTATCGTTTTGGGTTATGCATTAGAGACAGCTGCATTCACGTTTAATAGGGCACCATCTAAATCCGTTGAGATGACACCGTATGAACTATGGTTTAGCAAAGAAACCTAAGTCGTCGTTTCTTAAAAGTTTGGAGTTGTGATGCTTATGTGAAAAAGTTTTCACCGATAAGCTCGAACCCAATTCGAGAAGTGTCGTCTTCATAGAATACCCAAAATGTTGGGTACACCTTCTATCACAGATCCGAAAGTCAAGACATTCGTTGTCTAGAATGGATCCTTTCTAGAGAAGGAGTTTCTCTCGAAAGAAGTGAGTGGGAGGAAAGTAGAAACTTGATGAGGTAATTGTACCTTCTCCCTTATTGGAAAGTAGTTCATCACAGAAATCAGTTCTAGTGATTCCTACACCAATTAGTGAGGAAGTTAATGATGATGATCATGAAACTTCAGATCAAGTTGCTACCAAACCTCGTAGGTCTTCCAGAGTAAGATCCGCACTGAGTGGTACGGTAATCATGTTCTGGAAGTCATGTTACTAGACCATGATGAACCTCACGAACTATGAGGAAGCGATGATGAGCCCAGATTCCATGAAATGGCTTGAGGCCATGAAATCTGAGATAGGATCCATGTATGAGAACAAAGTATGGACTTTGATTGACTTGCTCGATGATCGCAAGCCATGTTAAATAAATGGATCTTCAAGAGGAAGACGGACAGCGATAGTAGTGTTACTATCTACAAAGCTCGACTTGTCGCAGAAAAGTTTTTCGACAAAGTTCAAGGTGTTGACTACAATGAGATTTTCTCAACTGTAGCGATTCTTAAGTCTGTCCGAATCATGTTAGCAATTGCCACATTTTATGAAATCTGGCAAATGGATGTCAAAACTACATTCTTTAATGGATTTATTAAAGAAGAGTTGTATATGATGCAACCGTAAGGTTTTGTCAATCCTAAAGGAGCTAACAAAATGTGCAAGCTCCAGCGATCCATCAATGGACTGGTGCAAGCATCTCGGAGTTGGAATATACGCTTTGATGAGTTGATCAAAGCATATGGTTTTATCTGCACTTTTGGAAAAGCCTGTATTTACAAGAAAGTGAGTGGGAGCACTACGGCATTTCGATAAATATATGTGAATGACATATTGTTGATCGGAAATAATGTAGAATTATTCTGCAAAGCATAAAGGAGTATTTGAAAGGAGTTTTTCAAAGAAGGACCTCGGTGAAGCTGCTTACATATTGAGCATCAAGCTCTATTAAGATAGATCAAGACGCTTGATAAGTTTTCAATAAGTACATACCTTGTCAAGATTTTGAAAAGGTTCAAAATGGAACAGTCAAAGAAAGAGTTCTTGCCTGTGTTACAAGGTGTAAAATTGAGTAAGACTCAAAGCCCGACCACGGCAGAAGATAGAAAGAGAATGAAAGTCATTCCTTATGCCTCAGCCATAGGTTCTATAAAGTATGCTATGCTATGTACCGGACCTATTGTATACCTTGCTCTGAATTTGGCAAGAGAGTACAATAGTGATCTAGGAGTAGATCACTTTGGACATTGGTCAAGAACATCCTGAGTGAGGACTAAGGAAATATTTCTCGATAATGGAGGTGAAAAAAGAGCCCGTCGTAAAGAGGTACAACGAAGCAAGCTTTTTACACTGATCCAGATGACTCTAAGACTCAATCTGGATACATATGGAAAGTGGGAGCAATTAGCTAGAGTAGCTCCGTGCGAGCATTGTAGACATAGAGTATTTGCAAAATACATACGGCTCACGAATGTGATGAGACCTGCTGACTAAGCTTCTCTCACGAGCAAAACATGAGCATACCTTAGTACTCTTTGGGTGTTAATCACATAGCGATGTGAACTAGATTATTGACTCTAGTAAACCCTTTGGGTGTTGGTCACATGACGATGTGAACTATGTGTGTTAATCACATACAGATGTGAATATTAGTGTTGAATCACATGATGATGTGAACTAGATTATTGACTCTAGTGCAAGTGGGAGACTGAAGGAAATATGCCCTAGAGGCAATAATAAAGTTATTATTTATTTCCTTATTTCATGATAAATGTTTATTATTCATGCTAGAATTGTATTAACCGGAAACATAATACATGTGTGAATACATAGACAAACATAGTGTCACTAGTGTGCCTCTACTTGACTAGCTCGTTGAATCAAAGATGGTTAAGTTTCCTAGCCATAGACATGAGTTGTCATTTGATTAACGGGATCACATCATTAGGAGAATGATGTGATTGACATGACCCATTCCGTTAGCCTAGCACTTGATCGCTTTAGTATGTTGCTATTGCTTTCTTCATAACTTATACATGTTCTCGTAACTATGAGATTATGCAACTCCCGTTTACGGAGGAACACTTTGGGTACTACCAAACGTCACAACGTAATCGGGTGATTATAAAGGAGTACTACAGGTGTCTCCAAAGGTACATGTTGGGTTGGCGATTTCGAGATTAGGTTTTGTCACTCCGATTGCTCGGAGAGGTATCTCTGGGCCCTCTCGGTAATGCACATCATTATAAGCCTTGCAAGCAATGTGACCAATGAGTTGGTTACGGGATGAAGCATTACAGAGCGAGTAAAGAGACTTGCCGTAACGAGATTGAACTAGGTATTGGATACCGACGATCGAATCTCGGGCAAGCAACATACCGATGACAAAAGGAACAACGTATGTTGTTATGCGGTCCGACCGATAAAGATCTTCGTAGAATATGTAGGAACCAATATGGGCATCCAGGTCCCGCTATTGGTTATTGACCGGAGATGTGTCTCGATCATGTCTACATTGTTCTCGAACCGTAGGGTCCGTGACGCTTAAGGTTTCAATAGCGGTTATTATGAGTTTATGTATTTTGATGTACCGAAGGAGTTCGGAGTCCCGGATGAGATCGGGGACATGACGAGGAGTCTCGAAATGGTCGAGACGTAAAGATCGATATATTGGACGACTATATTCGGAGTTCGGAAAGGTTCCGAGTGATTCGGTATTTTTTAGGTCCGGGTAGTTACGGAGAAGTAATGGGCCTTGATGGGCTTTAGTGGGAAGAGGAAAAGGCTGCTGCGCCCCCTCCCTCTAGTCCGAATTGGACTAGGGAAAGGGGCCGCCACCTTTCCTACTCCTCCACTTCCTTCTCCCTTCCTCCCCTACATGGAAGGATTCCTAGTTGGACTAGGAAGGGAATCCTACTCCCGGTGGGAGTAGGACTCCCTTGGCGCCGCCAAACATAGGGCCGGCCTCCTCCCTCCCTTGCTCCTTTATATACTGAGGCGGGGGGCACCCCATAGACACAAGTTGATCCTTGAGATCGTTCCTTAGCCGTGCGGTGCCCCTCCACCATATTCCACCTCGGTCATATTGTAGCGGTGCTTAGGCGAAGCCTGCGACAGTGAAACATCAAGATCGTCCTGCCACGTCGTCTTGTGGAACTCCCTCCCCGGAGCTTTGCTGGATCGAAGCCCGTGGAGCGCCATCGAGCTGAACGTGTGCCAAGAACTCGGAGGCGCCGAGTAACGGTGCTGTGATCGGTCGGATCGTGAGGAGAACGTCGACTACTTCCTCTACGTCATCATCGACTCGGAGGTGCCGGAGTAACGGCTACTGGGATCGGCAGGATCGCGAGGAGAAAGTACGACTACTTCCTCTATGTTGTGATCGCTTCCGCTTACGGTCTACGAGGGTACGTAGACAACACTCTCCCCTCTCGTTGCTATGCCATCACCATGGTCCTGTGTGTGCGTAGGAAATTTTTTGAAATTACTACGTTCCCCAACAATTATGTTCCCGGATTTTGCGTTCCTTACACGGTTGGGTGATTTATGGGACCCCCTTGACAGTTCGCTTTGAATAAGACTCCTCCAGCAAGGCCCAACATTGGTTTTACCATTTGCCACCTAAGCCTTTTTCCCTTGGGTTCTGCAGACTCAAGGGTCATCTTTATTTTAAACCCCCCGGGCCAGTTCTCCTTCGATTGCTGGTCCAAACTAGAGCCCTTTGCAGCGCCACCTTGGGGCAACTTGAGGCCTGGTTTTAGTTGTACGGACTACTCATCCGGATGTGCCCTGAGACCGAGATATGTGCAGCTCCTATCAGGATTTGTCGGCACAATCGGGCGGCATTGCTGGTCTTGTTTTATTACTGTCGAAATGTCTTGTAGTCCGGGATTCCGAGACTGATCGGGTCTTCCCGGTAGAAGGAATATCCTTCGTTGACCGTGAGAGCTTATAATGGGCTAAGTTGGGACACCCCTGCAGGGTATTATCTTTTGAAAGTCGTGCCCGCGGTTATGAGGCAGATGGGAATTTGTTAATGTCCGGTTGTAGAAAACCCAAAGTTGACCTTAATTAAAAATACACCAACCGCGTGTGTAACCGTGATGGTCTCTTCTCGGCGGAGTCCGGGAAGTGAACACGGTGTTGGAGTTATGATTGACGTAGGTTGTTCTAGGATCACTTCTTGATCATAGTTGTTCGACCGTGCTTTTGCCTCCTCTTCTCGCTCTCTTTTGCGTATGGTAGCCACCATATATGCTAGTCGCTTGCTGCAGCTCCACCTCACTACCCTGTCCTACCTTTAAGCTTAAATAGTCTTGGTCTCGCGGGTGTGAGATTGTTGAGTCCCCGTGACTCACAGATACTTTCAAAACCAGTTTGCAGGTGCCGATGATACCAGTACAGGTGACGCAAACTAGCTCAGAGGGAGCTCGATGAAGATCTTGTTCATTGTGTTGTTTCGTTTCAGTTGATCAGTAGTGGAGCCCATTTGGGATGATCGGGGATCTGTGTAGCATTTGGGGTAGTCTTCTTTTATTTTGGTTCCGTAGTCGAACCTTGATTGTATCTGGTTGATGTAATGCTTTATTCATGTATTGTGTGAAGTGGCGATTGTAAGCCAACTATGTATCTCTTTCCCTTATGAATTACATGGGTTGTGTGAAGATTACCTCACTTGCGACATTGCTTTCAATGCGGTTATGCCTCTAAGTCGTGCTTCGACACGTGGGAGATATAGCCGCATTGAGGGCGTTACAGCGTGTGCCGCGTCCATCTCGGCCCCGTCCCCGCTTCCCACCTCCGTTCGTGCAGCCCTTCGGGATCCGAACTGGCTTGCTGCAATGCTTAAGGAGTTCGATGCCCTGCAGCGCAACCGTACGTGGCAGCTTATCCCGTGGCCTCCCCATGCCAATGTCATCACTGGCAAGTGGGTCTTCCACCACAAGACTCGCCCTGACGGTTCCCTTGAGCGCTACAAGGCGCGTTGGATCGTGCGCGGCTTTCGCCAGCGCACCGGCGTGGACTTCACCGACACCTTCACCCCGGTTGTCAAACCGGGCACGATTCGCGTTGTTCTCCAGTTTGCTGTCTCTCGCTCCTGACCCGTTCACCAGCTCGACGTGTCCAATGCTTTTCTGCATGGCCACCTCGACGAGCAGGTGTTCTGTCAGCAGCCCACTGGTTTCGTCGGCACCGACCTTCCGGACCACATGTGCTTGCTCTCCTGTTCTCTCTACGGGTTGAAGCAGGCACCTCGGGCCTGGTACCAGCGGATCGCGGCCTTCCTTCAGCAACAGGGGTTCCGGTCCACACGGTCCGGTCCGATGCCTCCCTGTTTGTTTATCACCAGGGCACCGCCACCGTGTACCTTCTCCTATACATCGACGACATCATCCTGACTGCGTCCTCGCCAACGCTACTTCAGCAGATTACAGCTCGCCTCGGCACCGAGTTCGCCCTCAAGGACTTGGGGGCTCTCCACTACTTCCTCGGCATCGAGGTTGTTCGCCGGGCCACTGGCTTCTTCCTGCATCAGCATAAGTATGCCTACGAGCTTCTAGAGCAAGCTAGCATGCTTAACTGCAAGCCTGCTCCTATGCCTGTCGACATGAAGGCTAAGGTGTCTGCCGCCGAGGGTTCTCTGGCGTCTGATGCTCCCTTCTACCGCTCCATCGTCGGTGCTCTTCAGTACCTCACGTTGACGCGTCCGGACATTCAGTACGCTGTCCAGCAGGTGTGCCTTCACATGCATGCTCCTCATGATACTCATTGGGCTATGGTGAAACGTACTCTCCGGTACATACGTGGCACCACTGCTATGGGTCTCACCCTGACGGCATCACCTGACACTAGCCTTGTCGCCTACTCCGACGCCGACTGGGCTGGGTGTCCCGACACTCGACGCTCCACTTTCGGCTACTGCGTCTACCTCGGGCCCTCTCTGATTTCATGGTCGTCTAAACAACAACCCACGGTCTCACGATCGAGCGCCCAGACTGAGTATAGGGCTGTGGCTAACGCCGTCGCGGAGTGCTCTTGGCTATGACAGCTACTTCAGGAGTTGCTATGTGAGGTTACCAAGGCGACGCTTGTCTACTGTGACAACGTCTCCGCGGTGTACCTCGCTGCCAACTCTGTCCATCACCGACGGACGAATTAAATTGAGCTCGACATTCACTTCGTCAGGGAGCAGGTCGCACTTGGTCGTGTTCGAGTTCTACATGTGCCCACCGATCAGCAGTTCGCCGATGTTATGGCGAAGGGACTACCCACCTCGACATTCGAGGGTTTTCGGTCCAGTCTCTGCGCCACCGGCGACGCTTCGACTGCCGAGGGGGGGGGGTGTTGAACATGTGTACATGTACGTAGGTCTGGGTCTTGTATGCAGTACCGATTGTGTCTGTCTCTCTCTGTATGTACGTGTATCTTAGGAGACACGATACCGATCGCACTCCTTGTGCCTATATATATGTGCCTAGTGCACGATCAATGAGATATCGACGCATCAAACCATTCTCTACAGTTCCCTCACCCATCTGCCCGCCGCCACGTCGCATTTCTCCCCAAATCGTACTCCCACCATACCTAAGAATGAATTTAATGTGGTAAACTGATGACCAAAGCTTAATGACATGCACGTTTCTACTTTCTGGATTACCTTGTCTTGTGGTCGAACGGAGCCTCGAAATCGACGGTATGCCGACCAGGATCGTGAAGAGCCGGCAGCATAGCGAGGCGGATGGCAAGCGCATGAGATCTCTTCACCGCGACCCATGGCCTGACCTTTCCTGCTCATGCTTGTTTGTGCAAATACGAACAATCGTTTTTTGAACTCATTGTTCGTTTAATGTTGATTTGTGATTTCTTCTCATGTAGATATATATGGGTAAATTTCAGGGAGGATGAGTGTAAACGGAGAAACACGACAGTAAATGCGTTTTATGTTTTCTCGGTGGAGTTGGAGAAGCGCCGGCCATGACTATGCCCACCTTCCTTTTCCTTTGTACCATTAAGCGAAGCAACAATTAATTCCTCCTTATCCATTAGAAGTTCTCCAAACTGTTGTTTTTGGTCATTTCCAGGTAGAAACATGCTTAAACCGGGTCTTTAATGGATGCCACTTCTCTAAACAAACATGCTTGAAATGATGCTGCTTCCTCCAAAAAAATTATTAAGTGTGTATTTGTTTTTATGTGAATTTTTATTGCGTGTATTTCTTTTTTAGGTGAATTTCCTTTTTACCACAGTAGATATCAATTCCACCTCTTCAAAATTGGAAAGATCATTAATGTTTGCGATGAATCTTGCTGAATTAGATGAATAAACAATCAACTAGGTATACAACTACAAACTTCTAAAGATGATGTAGCATAACACAGAAGGGTCTTACGACGTACTCCCTCCATCCCATAGTATAATGTCAAAAACGTTCTTATATTATGGGACAGAGGAGTACAGATAAAAGCAGATGGTTATGGGGTTTCAGTTGCAACACCCACAAATAATTGTGTCATCCATGGAAATGACAAGTCAACACTAGTAGTGGACAAGAAAGATATGTGTAAGTAATTCAGCCTGCTCCATCATAACAAAGAGTTGTTAATTGCATTCTCATAAATAAATTTAAAGACCTGCTAGATGTTATAAAACATCGGACACAACCAATCACGATGGTCGGGCATACGTATTGAGAAGCATAGAAGCATTTTGCAAGGAGTTGAAAGGATAGCAGCATAAAAAATAATAATGTTGGAACAAATAGATCAAAAGCATTATCCATGAGGTATTCTAATGTACTTTCAGAATCCGCGGTAGTATGGCGCCGTGGCGGGGCTATGTGTTTGTCAGGGGTTCATTGCCCCCCCCCCCGAGTTCGGAAAGGCTTCTTGCTCTAGTTCGAGTGACTAAAGGCTACCTACACATCAAGTTGATTTTATTCTGCGTTGGTACAACTACTAAAATGCCACGTGAGGATCTACGCTATCACAGGAGGCACTATGCATCCAGACCTATAGCCGAACAAATCAAGGATCGTTAGTACTAGTTGGTTGCAGCATATGAGTCCATATCCTACAAGTGTTTTAGTAATTGAACTTTCAGTCTAGGGAAGAGTCCTAGTCCAACCTTTGCCTTTGAGTCCTATGTGTAAGGTCAACCTCTATATGAGGCAGTGTCAAACCCTGCATTTTGTAATATCTCATTTGCATTAATAAAGCATGAAAATTTGGACCAACAAAAACTTTTGCATTATTTGGCTTTTTATTTGACATGGATTTTTGTCTGTGGTTTCAAGTGCTCATGAAAGCCATAATATAGCTCTACCCTCTATACTTCATCTACATGAACCAAACTTACCGATCAGCAGTTCGCCGATGTTATGGCGAAGGGACTACCCACCTCGACATTCTAGGGTTTTCGGTCCAGTCTCTGCGTCACCGGCGCTCGATTTGCCGGGGGTGAACATGTGTACATGTACGTGAGTGCAGGTCTTGTATGCAGTACCGATTGTGTCTATCTCTCTCTGTATGTACGTGTATCTTAGGAGACACGATACCGATCGCACCCCTTGTACCTATATATATGTGCCTAGTGCACGATCAATGAGATATCGATGCATCAAACCATTCTCTACAGTTCCCTCACCCATCTGCCCACCGCCATGTCGCATTTCTCCCCAAATCGTACTCCCACCATACCTAAGAATGAATTTAAGGTGGTAAACTGATGACCAAAGCTTAATGACATGCACGTTTCTACTTTCTGGATTACCTTGTCTTGTGGTCGAACGGAGCCTCGAAATCGACGGTATGCCGACCAGGATCAGCAGAAGAGCCGGCAACGCAACGAGGCAGATGGCAAGCTGCACGGATCTCTTCACTGCGACCCATGGCCTGACCTTTCCTGCTCATGCTTGTTTGTGCAAATACGAACAATCGTTTTTTGAACTCATTGTTCGTTTAATGTTGATTTGTGATTTCTTCTCATGTAGATATATATGGGTAAATTTCAGGGAGGATGAGTGTAAACAGAGAAACACGGCAGTAAATGCGTTCTATGTTTTCTCGGTGGAGTTGGAGAAGCACCGGCCATGACTTTGCCCACCTTCCTTTTCCTTTGTACCATAAAGTGAAGCAACAATTAATTCCTCCTTATCCATTAGAAGTTTTCCAAACTGTTGTTTTTGGTCATTTTCAGGTAGAAACATGCTTAAACCGGGTCTTCAATGGATGCCACTTCTCTAAACAAACATGCTTGAAATGATGCTGCTTCCTCCAAAAAAATTATTAAGTGTGTATTTGTTTTTATGTGAATTTTTATTGCGTGTATTTCTTTTTTAGGTGAATTTCCTTTTTTACCACAGTAGATATCAATTCTACCTCTTCAAAATTGGAAATATCATTAATGTTTGCGATGAATCTTGCTGAATTAGATGAATAAACAATCAACTAGGTATACAACTACAAACTTCTAAAGATGATGTAGCACAACACAGAAGGGTCTTACGACGTACTCCCTCCGTCCCATAGTATAATGTCAAAAATGTTCTTATATTATGGGACGGAGGAGTACAGATAAAAGCAGATGGTTATGGGGTTTGTGATGGCCTGGCTTATTAGGGATTATAGACTACTCATATAAATAAGGAATTCCTTCTTTTCCGGGAGCCCATGCAGACAGAACTCCAAAGTTAAGCGTGCTCAGCTTGGAGTAGTGTCAGGATGGGTGACCGACCGAAAGTTGCCCAGTGCGCATGAGTGAGGACAAAGTGCGCAGAAAAGACTAGTATTGATCTGTGGGGCCAGTCTAGATCCCGCCAGGAGTAACGACCACCGGCGGGTGTGTTCGGGGCGTTACAGGATTTCAGTTGCAACACCCACAAAATATTGTGTCATCCATGGAAATGACAAGTCAACACTAGTAGTGGACAAGAAAGATATGTGTAAGTAATTCAGCCTGCTCCATCATAACAAAGAGTTGTTAATTGCATTCTCATAAATAAATTTAAAGACCTGCTAGATGTTATAAAACACTGGACACAACCAATCCTGATGGCTGGGCATACGTACTGAGAAGCATAGAAGCATTTTGCAAGGAGTTGAAAGGATAGCAGCATAAAAAATAATAATGTTGGAACAAATAGATCAAAAGCATTATCCATGAGGTATTCTAATGTACTTTCAGAATCCGCGGTAGTATGGCGCCGTATGGGCTATGTGTTTGTCAGGGGTTCATTGCCCCCCCCCCCCCGAGTTCGGAAAGGCTTCTTGCTCTAGTTCGAGTGACTAAAGGCTACCTACACATCAAGTTGATTTTATTCTGCGTTGGTACAACTACTAAAATGCCACGTGAGGATCTACGCTATCACAGGAGGCACTATGCATCCAGACCTATAGCCGAACAAATCAAGGATCGTTAGTACTAGTTGGTTGCAGCATATGAGTCCATGTCCTACAAGTGTTTTAGTACTTGAACTTTCAGTCTAGGGAAGAGTCCTAGTCCAACCTTTGCCTTTGAGTCCTATGTGTAAGGTCAACCTCTATATGAGGCAGTGTCAAACCATGCATTTTGTAACATCTCATTTGCATTAATAAAGCATGAAAATTTGGACCAACAAAATCTTTTGCATTATTTGGCTTTTTATTTGACATGGATTTTTGTCTGTGGTTTCAAGTGCTCATGAAAGCCATAATATAGCTCCACCCTCTATACTTCATCTACATGAACCAAACTTTTGCCCAGTGATCATGCCATGTGTATAGGACATAATATAAGTTTCTTATAAAAATATTTTTGGCCAAAAAGAATTTACTAAATTAGGTTTTCCAAAAACCCCTGAATTGAGGTTTGCACTACAAGTACTTGATTTGGGTTATGAAAAATCTTTCAAAGAGTATATTTGACTCCTATTAGATATAGGACCCCCCCAAAACCACAAAATAATAATTTCAAAAGTTATTTTGCTATTTTATTTAAAGGCTTCTTCTTAAGGCCAAAAATGGTCTTTAATAAGTTAAAATTATTTTAATGTTTCAAAAATATTTGTGAAAATTTAGGGAAACTCAGTGGACATATATTGTCCATATATAAGAGTTTCAACACATGGTCATGTTCAAAATATTTGTCAAATCCCTAAAAAACCCTTTCTAGATAATTCAAGCTTTTGAAATATTTCCAAAGAAAATATTCTTAAAAAAATTCCAAGAAAATATTTACAAAGTTTCATCCCAATCAAAATAGTTTTGGTTCACAAAAGTGACCGAAAACCCTCTCTGTCCAGATCCAAGTTTGAGCAACTTTACATTGTCAACTTTCTTCTTTTGCTCTCAGACCTTGTGGGCATACTCAAATACCCAAATAATGACACTGCACCAAGTGGTGCATCAAGGAGAAGAAATTAGCTTAGCTAGATCTAAGCAAATCCGTTTTTGTTGATTTCTAGGGTTTATAAAAGTTGCATTGGCTACTTTTTCCATTTGACCTAAAAGTACACTACGAATTTGTGATGCCAGTCCCTCCTGTTAAGTCTCAAAGCAATTTGAGCAAATTAGCTATCCGAAATGTCAGGACCCCGATCCTAAGCCACATCGACCCAGCGTGTAACACATCATATCACCTTGCGGCCTCACGCACGGTACTCCCACGGGTGCCACCTTACCTGGCCCGGGACCGTTTGCGCCTTTTGGCTCACGTATATGATAGTGTCGCTAGCATCCATATGACAGAGAACCCGGGCCGACATGGCTAGTCATGAACCCAAGCGGCACTAACCCATGGGGACAGGCATACATGAATCACATCGAGCATGTCGGTCATCAACGATAAATCCGGCTGTGGCTGGCTATCAGGACTCCGGTAACCGGTCATAGCGAGCTAGGCAGGACTCCGGATAACACCGCGTGACATTTCCCGAAGAACAGAACCACGAGCAGCGTGAATCACATGCGGCCGATCAAGTGTTCCGGCGGTAGTCTTTGGGCTAGCAGGACTCCGGTGAACCGGGTCAGAAGCGGACTACTATCGCCGAAGCACTAGACTACATTTCCCCATATGATAGGCTGCCAAGGATAAACAACTAGATAGTCGGATCCCACTCATACCAAGCATTTCAATCATACACACAATATGCCCGATATGAGTAAATACAACATGGCATCACAACAAGACTCTACGACTCAAGTATTTATTCATTAGGCTCCGAGGAGCGAGATATTACAAACATGGGTCTCACGACCCAGCATTCAGAGCATACAAGTCAAAGCACATGCGGAAGCTTAACATGTCTAGGTACAGACATCTACAAATGAAAAAAGGCTGGGAAGCCTGACTATCTACCAGATCCTGCCGAGGGCACAAGATCGTAGCTGAGGTATCAAGCTAAACGTCGAAGTCCAAGCGGTACTACTAGCGAGACTGAAGTCTCTCTGCAAAAACATAAAATAGGCAAACGTGAGTACAAATGTACTCGCAAGACTTACATCGAACTAACTACATATGCATCAAGATCAAAAGGGGGTGGTGGAGTTTAACTGCAGCTAGCCAGCTTTGACTCGGTGGCTATCCTGAACTACGACTGCAAGTAACTCTTTTGAGGTGGCGCACACGAGTCCACATATTCACCATATCAATACACCACTATGGATCCGCTCCCGTCTCCCTACGGGGACGCCACCCATAGCACTCACGCTTATCTTGCGCATTTTAGAGTATCCACTTCCACTTGTCTATGAACTATGCAAGGGGTCCAAGTTTCCATATCCGAGGAATCCGGCTATTCGAATAGATAATGATAACCCTGCAGGGGTGTACTTCTTCACCTGCGCTTTCGCCACTTATCGCCTACAGACACGTCATGTACCTCGACAACCTTCAAGCGGAAGCCGGGCGAGGGAGTCGGCCACGACGACTAACCACGCAAGTCTCTAGTCGGGTTTATCGCCTATTCGGGTTCCATCCGCAAGGAGATCCGGCCGGTGTCGCCACGGCCCCAAACGATGTGTCTGAGGTTCCCGAGCCCACCACCCGGGTGCCACTCGGTACACCGGGCCACATGTGCCTAGTCTGTCCCAAGCCCACCCTGCCGGGTGACACTCGGTAGAAAAATAGCACTACCTACAAACACCAGAAACTAGTTGCAACTCCTGGACAGAGATCATGTTGATTAATAAGCCGAGAGGGGTCGAGTTACCGGAACCCAATGTGTGGTAGTAACTGTTCATGGATCACATACACAGAACTCAGTTCCTAAGGACGGCTGCAATGAGACAACCCACCATGTACTCCTACATGGCCTCTCACCGCTACCTTTACCAAATTGTGTTCACACACTTAGCTCTCAACAGTAGGACATGTTCACCACATTCCAATTCATTCCCGATGAATCGGACTGACACAACTCTAAGCAATAGCAGGCATGACAACAAGCATGAATGAGTAGGCACATCAAGGCTCAAACAACTCCTACTCATGCTAGTGGGTTTCATCTATTTACTGTGGCAATGACAGGTCATGCAGAGGATAAGGGGTTCAACTACCGTAGCAAGTAACACATGAATCGTTGTTGTCCTAATGCAGTAAAAGAGAGCAGGAGCGAGAGAGTGGGATTGTATCGGAATGAACAAGGGGTTTTTGCTTGCCTGGCACTTCTGAAGATAATATAGTTCTTCATCGGTGTCGTCGAACTCGTCGTTGAAACCACGTCTATCGAGAGGGGACAAACACCGGCAACAGAAAGAAAGCACAATCAATGCAATGCGACATTATGATGCATGATCATTACATGGCAACATGCTGGTGTTTTGAGCTAATGCAACTAGCAACAAGGTTAAATGAAGTTGGTTTGAACCCTAAGTCCAAAATCAAACTCCATATGTTATTGTTCGAATGCCTTTATTTGATTTGAACTAAAAAGTGAACAAAAATTGTTCTAACATGCATGAAAATGGTACAGATGGATAGATTGAATTTTCCTGATCATTTTTCATATATAAAACATTTGATTTGGAGTTACGGTTGAATTTCTATGAATTTTAGAAGTTTGGATAATTTTCTGGATTTTCTAAATATTTAGAATTAAACTAATTCCAGAAAATGGATTATTGCGTCGACTGACGTCGCAGTGACGTCAGGGTCAACGGGTCGGGTCCAGGTCAAACCTGACAGTGGGTCCCGCGTGTCAGTGGTTAGTTATACTAACTAAATTTAATTAGTATTAATCCTAAAATTAGCAGGGCTGGGTCCCATTTGTCATCGACCCAGAGGGGTCAACTGGGCCCACCCGGGGTCAATTTGGTCAGCAGGGTCAAACCACGCCGGTCAGCGGGTCAACCCCCACCGGCGACTTGTCGCCGGCGACGACAGGCGCGGCGGAGGGCTTCGGAAAACGCCCACAGGGCTCGGTTTTGGACGCGGTTTGCGGCTACGGAAAGCTGAGAGTCTCGCGCATCCAACGGAGGTAACAACCCGCGCCGGAGTGGACTAAATCGACGACGGCGGCAACTTTTGCGGCGGCCGGAGTTCGGGCAACAACGGTGTGGGCGGCGCGGGGCACGGGAAGAGCCGTGGACGGTCGTGTTCGACTATGGAATGCGGCGAAGTCGGCGATGAGCTCGGGCGCGTGCTTGCATGGCCGTAGCCGCGGTGGCGACATGGCCGGCGGCGAGGAGCAATCGGCTCCGATGGCCACGGTGGTTAGAGGACGCGGGAGAGCACGGGGAGAGAGGGGAAAGAGGCAGGGGCTCATGGCGATTCCAGTAGAGGCATCGGCGAGGCCGGGGAGAGGCTGGAGCTTGCGAATCCCCGAAGAGTTCACCGGCGGCCAGAGGTTGAAGACGATGTCGGGGACGACGCTGCAGGGCCTCCGGCGGGGCGCGGCTCGGTGGAGAGGAAGAGGGGGTCGAGGCGGAGCGTCTGAGCACATCGGCGAGGCGGGGTAGTGGCTGTGGCCGCGGCGAACGGCGTTGGTGGCGACGACTGCGCTCGGGCAGAGAGCAGAGAGGGGAGGGGCGAGAGCTGCGAGACGGGGAGAAGTGCAGAGGGGTACGGGGCGGTCGAAGGGGGGGGGGTGCGTGGCGTCGTGGAGTCGTCCAGGCCCTCGTCGGCAAGCAGGAGGTGGCCACTGCAATGCGGTCTGTAGCAGCGTCGGGCCTGTCCTCTGGCGAGAGGAGGAAGGCGACAGGGAGGCGTTGGTGGGCTGGGCCGGCCGACTACAATGCTGGGCCGAGGTAAGTGGGCTGCAGGTAAGCGACAGGTAACACTCTGTCTCTAACTTAATTTTTGTTTCTGTTTTCTAGTTTTGCAGTTTGTTTTTGATCTAGTTTTAAAAACCAAATCAATCTTATAAATCTTGAAAATATTCATGAGCACTTTCTGAATTATTTCAGTGTCCCACAAATAATTCCAACATTATTTGAGCATTTAAATTATTTATAGTGTTTAAATGCGCAAAGTCAAATACAATATGATTTAATTCAAAATCCAAAAATGATCTAAGAATATATTCATCATTTTTGGCACAGGTTTCCACCTTAACCAGAAATCATGAACTTTTCTTAGGAACTTTTTGGGTTTATTGGAAAAGATTTTAATCCACCCTAGATGAGTTGATTTAATGCTAGGGTTTGAGCAATCCCCATTTCAAGTTTAAAGCAATTTAAACTTGATGCAAGACATGACTAGCTAGCCCAGAGCATAGCAGAACTAGGAATGTGACAACTCACCCCTACTAAACAAGAATCTCGTCCCGAGATTCAAGACGCGAGGTAAGAAATCAGAGGGGGCACAAGGCTAACACGATCTTCATGATCCAACTATCCGTCTCGAAGATGTTGATTCATTGCTTCAAATTGATCTTGACGTCTTTGCTTTCGAGATCTTCATACAACATGATGACGACAAAAGGAAACTCTATAGAAAACGATCTTCTCAAAATCAAGCGATACATGATCAACTCATGGAATGAGACGATGAATCACATCTTGATCTAAGAGACAAACACACATCCAGAGGGATGGAGAGAAGAAATGATGAAAGTTCAATTTGGTAGGAAACACTCCCACGCTTAAGTAGGATGGTGCATAGTTTTCAAGGTAGCGAGGAGTTGATTGCCATGATTCCAAAACGGGGCACCTTAGGGAAGGTGACTCGAAGAACTATTCCCTTAAGTGGCAAAAAGAATTACTTTTGACACAGAGATCATTGAAACTCTTATACCATTCTAAGGAAAATCACAATCGATCATTGGAAGGAGTTCGGAAGAACGGCACACTCGGGCTAGAATGGATGATGTGGACTACCTTGTTGAAGACAACGCAAGGGATGATTTTGCTTGCGCGTGCTCTCAAGAACTTGAGCATTTCCATATTCATCAAGGTTCTACCAACATCCGTGTCAAGGATCTTGGCAACACAACATACTACCATGATGAACAGTGATGGACGATGCATAAGCAAAGGAAGATAACACCTTCTCAGATTTCACCTTAGCGAAGCCAAGGAAACAAAATCTGGATGATCGACCGAGAGACATTTAGCACTCCGCTTCTAATGTTCCCCTTGATGTGCTAGCGTAACCCATTAACATATATGGTTTGACATCTAGAACTTCAAGTAAAAGGTCGGACTTCGGAACACAACAATCCACAAGGAAAACTATGGAAGTAAATCCTGCGAGATCCTTATGGGGAGGTGGCCAACTTCCTCAACCAAGATACTACGATAATAGGTCTTCCGGCTGGTGTGTTGGCCACAACATCCACTTTACCGGGTTACAGAGAGACCAATATTATAGTTCTCGGGAAACGTTCCAACCATCATATCTGCCTGAGATTCAGATCGGGTTGGTGTCAGGATATTTCAGACTACAGGTCCGAAAAGGAAAGGTTGCAACACAAATCGACGAGATGATGTTGCGAAACTCTCAAGAGATGAACTGTGATAGCAAGCTCCAAAACATGAGCTGGTTCTGCTACAAACCTGTGAACACACTGTCCTAGACAAGCATGACCACATAGTAGTCTTATAATAAAACACTACCGAGGTTCTGGTTGGGAACCATCATCGAGGATAAGGAATCTTGTACAAATCCGTCTGGTACCTTCAGGACTAGCACTTAGAACATATTATCCTTGAACAAATCAATCAGTGGCTTGGTGTGCTAGGAACACATATGGAATGAAGGTTGCAAGTCTCCAACCCACAGAATACTTCACACGAGTGCATGACTGACTTGGGATGATTCCAGAGGAAACAAAACAAGCTTTCCTGAATCGACGGCGGCAACTTTCATCAAATGCACATGAATTAGAGGAAGTCACTTCTTCCATCCAAGCATAAGCTTCATGAACGGAGCACGAAGGCATTGCTTTTAAAATTTTCAACACTAGTTTGATGTTCAACATGAATCATGGGGGAGACAAAATGCTGCTGATGGGCTCAACAACAACTCATCGGAATTTCCATATCACTGGACTTCCACCATCATGTGAACATGGTGATAGCATTGGTCAGACCAAAAGATGTAATGGTGTATGCTCGAGGGATCAACCACGAGTAAGACAACATTACGAACATCGTTGGTTCTGATTTGACTTGATGATAGCCCATACTCAAGTCAAAGTTTTTGACAAGACAATAGATTCAACAACTGATCACGAGGACCAATCGATGAAGAAATCATCTTTCTTCAACACACACACACACAAAGATATCCCTTAACATGAACTAAGTCAGACACGCTTTTATCTTCCAACTCTCCAAGTTGTTGTTTGGCTTATCCAACTAGCTCAGGGATATCCGACACAGATTCTTGGAGAAGGGGTGGTTTACAAGAAACCAACTTGATCACGAGCTCAACATAACAGTCAGGGGACAACCTGGTGTTACTTTCGAGAAGATATTCGGAAAATCACGAACCACCGATATGTTACTAAGCTCAAGAACAATCTTGCTTCTCAAGGTAAGACGATGTGATCAAAAGAGCAAGGGTTTGACAAAATCCTAACTCATCGATCGAAGGGTGCACCAACAACAATAGACTAGGTAGCACGATCAATCTTAGGATGATGATATAATTACCAACACGCTAAGAATGAGAATATTGTCCATTTAATACAAAGCAATGAGGTTGCTAGGAGCATTGATTTCACACATCACGATTCAATTGTCGGCATTCCGGTTACAACAACACGGGAACCGAGGAATGAACAATGATGGCAAGAAGTATCACTGCGTCAAAATTCATAAGAATTGGTGCAATTCCTATGATATCCTTGACCTAAAGATGGTAATACTCCAGGGTAGAACAGAACAAGAACTGGATTGACATTTTAATCTGTGGAATACAACTACTTTGACCCAATCCCAGAAATGGACGAGGTACTGGAGTTTGTTTCTCCTAGTCATTCTGAACTAGAATGGCTTGACGGACCACAAGAATAATAAGCATCGATAACACGGATGCACAATTACTCCTGACTATCAATTGATAGATGATGGTTGGAATACAAATGAAGAGGGACAACTCAAGGAAACATATCACTTTATGAGTTGTGGATGCATAGGTTAGTATGCCGAGCAAAGCTCAACGTTTCTTCCGGATAACCCATGCAGAAAGGTGGAACTGGCAGATTCACAATTTAGAATGAAGCACTCATCAAGAGCACTCTTATTGTGATCCTTTGGTTCAAAGGAACTCCTGCCAAGGATGGTTCATGGTATTAGGAAGATTGATATACCACGGACCTCGAGGGCTATCACAAGGTTACTAATATCCTAAAGGAACTAGCAACACTATCAACATGAAGTAAGTAGGGTGAATCTCGGGTTCAAAACCCAGAAATAGAATACCTACAAACTAAATGGCATCACGGGATGCTTTCGAGAATGGTGGCCAGAATCATCACACTGGGAACACAAAACATGGCTACATTGTGGGTGGTTCTCTAAGATGCCTAGGTCATAATAATGGCTCCAACATATATGCCGAGGCAATGGAGTACCTCAACTTGACGATTTGTGTGGTTAATCTGACCCAAAGGAACATCGAGAATGGAAAGAAGGGATTTGCAAATGCATCAGACTGTTTAGAAAATGGGATGACTCGGACAGCATAACAGCTGTAAATGCTCAAAAATGATTTGAGACAACCTGCAAAAATGGTGGCATAGCCACTCAACATCACAATATCAACGTTCTGAGGCTAGTTATGAACATAAGGAAGTAGTAGGAACTGGACTGAGGCTTGAACTCAACAATCCTAGGCAACTACGGTTTAGTAACACGTCATCCTGAGAGATAGAAGAGAAGCCTGGTTCTTAATCCCCGTAGAAAAGAAGAGGTTGACTCAGACAGAAGGGCATAAGGTAAAGGAGTAAAAAGAGCCTTACGTTCCCTTCCACAATCAATTCCCTTATATAACTAAAGCATTTCTAGACACAACTTCGACCAGTTTGGCTTGGTAATCCTCTGCAGATCGGGCTCTGATACCAACGCTGTCAGGACCCCGATCCTAAGCCACATCGACCCAGCGTGTAACACATCATATCACCTTGTGGCCTCACGCACGGTACTCCCACGGGTGCCACCTTACCTGGCCCGGGACCGTTTGCGCCTTTTGGCTCACGTATATGATAGTGTCGCTAGCATCCATATGACAGAGAACCCGGGCCGACATGGCTAGTCGTGAACCCAAGGCGGCACTAACCCATGAGGACAGGCATACATGAATCACATCGAGCATGTCGGTCAACAACGTATAAATCCGGGCTGTAACCTGGGCTATGAGGACTCCGGTAACCCGGTCATGTAGCAGGCTAGGCGGGACTCCGGATAACACCGCGTGACATTTCCCGAAGAACAGAACCACGAGGAATGACGTGAATCACATGTCGGCCGATCAAGTGTTAGGCGGTAGTCTTTGGGCTAGCAGGACTCCGGTGAACCGGTCATGTAGCGGACTACTATCGCTCAGAAGCACTAGACTACATTTCCCCATATGATAGGCTGCCAAGGATAAACAACTAGATAGTCGGATCCCACTCATACCAAGCATTTCAATCATACACACAATATGCCCGATATGAGTAAATACAACATGGCATCACAACAAGACTCTACGACTCAAGTATTTATTCATTAGGCTCCGAGGAGCGAGATATTACAAACATGGGTCTCACGACCCAGCATTCAGAGCATACAAGTCAAAGCACATGCGGAAGCTTAACATGTGCAGGTGCAGGACATCTACAAATGAAAAAAGGCTGGGAAGCCTGACTATCTACCAGATCCTGCCGAGGGCACAAGATCGTAGCTGAGGTATCAAGCTAAACGTCGAAGTCCAAGCGGTACTACTAGCGAGACTGAAGTCTCTCTGCAAAAACATAAAATAGGCAAACGTGAGTACAATTGTACTCAGCAAGACTTACATCAGAACTAACTACATATGCATCAGTATCAAAAAGGGGGTGGTGGAGTTTGACTGCAGCAAGCCAGCTTTGACTCGGTGGCTATCCTGAACTAATTGCAAGTAACTCTTTTGAGGTGGCGCACACGAGTCCACATATTCACCATATCAATACACCACTATGGATCCGCTCCCGTCTCCCTCACGGGGCGCCACCCATAGCACTCACGCTTATCTTGCGCATTTTAGAGTATCCACTTCCACTTGTCTATGAACTATGCAAGGGTCCAAGTTTCCATATCCGAGGAATCCGGCTATTCGAATAGATAATGATAACCTGCAGGGTGTACTTCTTCACACACGCTTTGCCACTTATCGCCTCAGACATCGTCATGTACCTCGGCAACCTTCAAGCGGAAGCCGGCAAGGAGTCGGCCACGACACGACTAACCACGCAAGTCTCTAGTCCAGGTTTATCGCCTATTCGGGTTCCATCCGCAAGGAGATCCGCCGGTGTCGCTCACGGCCCCAAACGATGTGTACAGGGTTCCCGAGCCCACCAACCGGGTGCCACTCGGTACACCGGGCCACATGTGCCTAGTCTGTCCCAAGCCCACCCTGCCGGGTGCCACTCGGTAGAAAATAGCACTACCTACAAACACCAGAAACTAGTTGCAACTCCTGGACAGAGATCATGTTGATTAATAAGCCGAGAGGGGTCGAGTTACCGGAACCCAATGTGTGGTAGTAACTGTTCATGGATCACAAACACAGAACTCAGTTCCTGAGGACGGCTGCAATGAGACAACCCACCATGTACTCCTACATGGCCTCTCACCGCTACCTTTACCAAATTGTGTTCACACACTTAGCTCTCAACAGTAGGACATGTTCACCACATTCCAATTCATTCCCGATGAATCAGACCTGACACAACTCTAAGCAATAGCAGGCATGACAACAAGCATGAATGAGTAGGCACATCAAGGCTCAAACAACTCCTACTCATGCTAGTGGGTTTCATCTATTTACTGTGGCAATGACAGGTCATGCAGAGGATAAGGGGTTCAACTACCGCGGCAAGTAACAGATGAATCGTTGTTGTCTTAATGCAAGAAAAGAGAGCAGGAGCGAGAGAGTGGGATTGTATCGGAATGAACAAGGGGTTTTGCTTGCCTGGCACTTCTGAAGATAATATAGTTCTTCATCGGTGTCGTCGAACTCGTCGTTGAAACCACGTCTATCGAGAGGGGACAAACACCGGCAACAGAAAGAAAGCACAATCAATGCAATGCGACATTATGATGCATGATCATTACATGGCAACATGCTGGTGTTTTGAGCTAATGCAACTAGCAACAAGGTTAAATGAAGTTGGTTTGAACCCTAAGTCCAAAATCAAACTCCATATGTTATTGTTCGAATGCCTTTATTTGATTTGAACTAAACAGTGAACAAAAATTGTTCTAACATGCATGAAAATGGTACAGATGGATAGATTGAATTTTCCTGATCATTTTTCATATATAAAACATTTGATTTGGAGTTACGGTTGAATTTCTATGAATTTTAGAAGTTTGGACAATTTTCTGGATTTTCTAAATATTTAGAATTAAACTAATTCCAGAAAATGGATTATTGCGTCAGCCTGACGTCAGTGTGACGTCAGGGTCAACGGGGTCGGGTCCAGGTCAAACCTGACA
Organism: Aegilops bicornis; assembly: GCA_021605145.1. Classification (NCBI taxonomy): domain Eukaryota; kingdom Viridiplantae; phylum Streptophyta; class Magnoliopsida; order Poales; family Poaceae; genus Aegilops; species Aegilops bicornis. The sequence goes on from CM038675.1 coordinate 222,910,797, forward strand.
GTGGGTCCCGCGTGTCAGTGGTTAGTTATACTAACTAAATTTAATTAGTATTAATCCTAAAATTAGCAGGGCTGGGTCCCATTTGTCATCGACCCAGAGGGGTCAACTGGGCCCACCCGGGGTCAATTTGGTCAGCGGGGTCAAACCACGCCGGTCAGCAGGTCAACCCCCACCGGCGACTTGTCGCCGGCGACGACAGGCGCGGCGGAGGGCTTCGGAAAACGCCCACAGGGCTCGGTTTTGGACGCGGTTTGCGGCTACGGAAAGCTGAGAGTCTCGCGCATCCAACGGAGGTAACAACCCGCGCCGGAGTGGACTAAATCGACAATGGCGGCAACTTTTGCGGCGGCCGGAGTTCGGGCAACAACGGTGTGGGCGGCGCGGGGCACGGGAAGAGCCGTGGACGGTCGTGTTCGACTCGCGGGAGTGCGGCGAGTGCGGCAGTGAGCTCGGGCGCGTGCTTGCATGGCCGTAGCCGCGGTGGCGACATGGCCGGCGGCGAGGAGCAATCGGCTCCGATGGCCACGGTGGTTAGAGGACGCGGGAGAGCACGGGGAGAGAGGGTAAATCCAAAACTAAGAATGTTTCCCTTCTTAGTTTTCCCCCTAGTATTTAACAAAAATGAGTTGACATTTTTCTAAGCACTTTAGTTATTTTGTTTTACTATTGCCTTGTTTTTCTCGTTATTATTTTGTGACGATAGATTGCATTGCTGACGAAGGAGTTGGACCAAAAGACTTTGAAGACCCAGAAGACCTTGTTGAGCCAGGCAAGCATCCCTTTGACCATGTCTATGAAACCCCTTTTTATGCGTGTCATATAACACTTTATTATTGTTGCATCGGAATCATGATGAGATGGTAGCCACTTTGGTCGGTTGCCTTCGTTTCCTCCTTGTTGATACTTGCATTGTGCATGACCCTACCTTCCTATGAGGGTTATGCCGGTGGGGGTAGATAGGATGCTAAAGTAGATGCTACGCTAGTGGGACGGGTATATGCATGGTGATGGAGATAAAAGTATTTCCAAAGACTTTTCGAAGACCCTGTTGGGTGTCACTAATGCCCGAGGGAGATGATGAGCTAGGTAACCACTTGGCAAAGAAGTGGTGTACTGGAGCAAGTTGTGGGAGTGTGCCTTCAAAACCGGATTGGTTTAAGTTGCAACCGTTATTCCAACCTCACATGTACAACCACAATACCCCTTATGGGACGGGGCTTTGTTGATTATGTTGGTCAATACTAGTAGGGAGCCCGCATTACTAGTGGTGAGAGGGTATGAGGTACTCTCTCGATACGGAGTCGTGCCAGGTAGGGCGACTATGGCTGGTTTTACAGACACCGAGCACACCGTTGCGTCCCCTCTCGGATGGTACGATCTCGAGTGAGTCTCGCATGATGTACATCATGAGGACAAGGGCCAACGAGTGGACTCTATGTTAGTGTTGTCAAGGGAAAGATAATGTTCGGGTGCTCACCTCAGGTATGTGATATACCGCGAGTCGTGGCTTGACACGGAAGTTCCCCGAGTCTTGTGGGTAAAGTGTGCAACCTCTGCAGAGTGTCAAACTATTCGAATAGCCGTGTCCAGGGTCAAGGACAGTTGGGTAACCGCTCTTGGGTTACGTCCACATGTTTACAACCCAGTGTACGTGTTTGGATAAGTGAGAAGAACTACTTGGGTAAAGTCAAAGGATTGTTGACATGATTGAGTTCGGTTGATGCCCACTCCATTTATGTTGATATCTGTAACTAGTCCCTATGGTTACTTGAATTCATATGATGCATGTTTTACCAGCTGTTGAACATGTCATAGCACAATAAAATTAGCTTCCTGCAAAATTTACCCATATCATGCATTGTTGTATCTTGAACCAAAACATGGGTTGCTTGCGAGTACATTCAAAGTACTCACTGGCTTGCCACTGGTTATTTAATTGTCCAGGCATGGAAGAACAGGAGTTTGAAGAAGAAATCTTTGGAGACAAACATGCGAACTAGAATGCTTTCCCAATCAGAATGCCTGTAGGGTTAAGGCCGATGGCATGGGTTCTACTTATCTACGAAGATTTCCGCTTCTTGAGTTTATATGATGTTCAACCCTTGAGGCTTTTTCTATGTAAGACTTGACCATAATGGTCATAATTTGTGTAAGACGGTATGTATGGATGTAAGACTGATGTCTACTATGCAACCTTCTTCTTGTAGACGTTGTTGGGCCTCCAAGTGCAGAGGTTTGTAGGACAGTAGCAAATTTCCCTCAAGTGGATGACCTAAGGTTTATCAATCCGTGGGAGGTATAGGATGAAGATGGTCTCTTTCAAACAACCCTGCCAACAAATAACAAAGAGTCCGGGTTCTGGTCCGGACGTCCGGGTGTGGCCGGATGATCCGGGCCTGGGTCCGGATGATCCGGCTTCGTGGAGAAGCTTCGGGTGTCCTTGGGCGTTGTAGCCGGATCATCCGGGCTGGGGTCCGGATCGTCCGGGCTGGGGCCGGATCATCCGGACGGTGGTCCGGATCGTCTGGGCTTCTACTGACTCAACCCTTCTTCTTCTCCATCTTCACGTCCATCTTCCTCTTTGGATTCTCCTTGCTCCTTAGTGTCTCCATGGCTAACTCCTTGATACCTGAGTATGCACAATGTCTCCGTTTGAGGTAGCAGCCATGTCTCATGTTCATCGAAGTGGAATTGTGAGAGGAGAGATGTCACCTCAGTTTGGAGAGCTCTTGCATGTGCTCGAGTCATGGGTCCATTAGGCACTTGGTGAGACGATGGTAGGTCCATGGGGATGACCTTGGGATGCTCCGCATCACTCCCCTCCCTTGGGGAAGATACGACCTCGGATCGAAATCCTCATCACCATGGTACCGAGAGAGATCTTTGACGTTGAAGATGTCGCTCACGGAGTACTTGTCGCGCGGGATGTCGATCTTGTAGGCGTTGTTGTTGTACCGTGCAAGCACCTTGAAGGGTCCATCGGCTCGTGGTAGAAGTTTGGACTTGCGTTCATTGGGGAAGCGGTCCTTGCGAAGGTGTAGCCACACAAGATCTACAATGTTGAATATCATGGGTTGCTTGTTGACGTTGAGCTTGGTCGCGAGTCGTTGTACTTGGCGCTCGATGGTGTGCCTTGTATCTTCATGCATCTTCTTGAGGTGGTTGACTCGGGCACTCGCGTCCATGTTTGTGCGCTCTTGTAGTGGCAGAGGTAGAATGTCCAATGGGGACAACGGGTTGAAGGTGTATACGACCTCGAAGGGGGACTTGCCGGTAGTCTTATGTCTTGCATGGTTGTAGGCGTAATCGGCGATAGGTAGGCACTCCTCCCACTCCTTGATGTTCTTCTTTATCAACACGCGTAGTGGAGTGGAGAGCGTACGGTTTGTCACCTTCGTTTGGTCGTCGGTTTGTGGATGATATGCCGTGGAGAATAGTAGCTTGATTCCGAGCTTGGCGCATAAGGTCTTCCAAAAGTAACTCAAGAACTTGACGTCGCGGTCCGAGACAATCGTCTTTGGCACTCCTTGTAGACACAATATTTCCCTACAAAATAGATTTGCAACTTGTGAAGCATCGTCTATCTTGTTGCAAGGAATGAAATGAGCCATTTTGGAGAATCGGCCCACAACAACAAAAACGGAATCCTTGCCATTTCTAGTTTTAGGCAAAACAAGCACAAAATCCATGCTAATATCTTCCCATGGTTGATACGGAATTGGAAGATGCATATATAGTCCATGAGATTGAGCTTTAGACTTAGCTTTGCGACATGTAGAGCATCTGTTGGTGAAGCGGTTGACGTCGCGGAACATCTTAGGCCAAAAGTAGTTCTTGGAGAGCGTAGCAAGTGTCTTGTCGTGTCCAGAATGTCCCATTATTCCCCCTCCATGAGATTCTTGCAAAAGCAACAAACGAAGAGAAGACTCGGGGATGCAAAGTTTGTTAGCTCTCATAAGATAGCCATCTTTGATGTAATAGCGTTCCCAAGATGTATGCGTCAAACATTTGGCATAAGGGATGGCAAAAGTAGGATCATGCTCATACAAGTCTTTTATGTGCTCAAAGCCAATGACATTCAATTCAAGTTGAGTAACAAGCATGCATATACGGGAAAGCGCATCCACCACAACATTTTTCTTCCCTTTAATATACTTGATGACATAAGGAAAAAACTCAATAAATTCACTCCACTTAGCATGACGCTTGTTCAACTTAGTTTGACCCTTAAGATATTTAAGTGTTTCATGATCGGTATGGATGATGAATTCATGAGTGCGGAGGTAATGTTCCCATTCACGCAAAACTCGCACTAAAGCATATAGCTCTTTGTCATAGATGGGGTAATTGAGTTGCGCTCCGGAAAGTTTCTCGCTAAAATATGCTATGGGGCGCTTCTCTTGCGTTAACACACCTCCTATGCCATTACCACTAGCATCACAATGAATTTCAAAAGGTTTGTCAAAGTTGGGTAATGCAAGCACGGGAGCATGAGTAAGCAAATTCTTAAGCTCAGTGAAAGCGGTGTCTTGGGATGATCCCCAATCAAACGGTGCATTTTTCTTACTCAAAGCATGCAAAGGTGAAGCAATAGTGCTAAAATCCTTCACAAATCTATGGTAGAAACCGGCTAGACCAAGGAAACTACTCACTTGTTGCAAATTGGATGGTTGGGGCCAAGTTTTAATAGCATTGATCTTAGAGTCATCAACATGAACACCCTTAGAAGATACAACAAAACCCAAGAAAACAAGCTTATCAACAGCAAAAAGGCATTTTTCCATATTAGCATAAAGTTGCTCTTTTCGAAGAGTTTGTAGCACGGTGTGAAGGTGTGTGACATGCTCTTTGAGAGATTTGCTAAAAACAAGGATATCATCGAAGTAGACAACAACAAATTCACCAATATAAGGGCGAAACACATAATGCATAAGACGCATGAAAGTACCCGGTGCTTCTGATAAACCCATAGGCATGACTAACCACTCATACAAACCAAACTTTGTTTTGAAAGAGGTTTTCCATTCATCACCCTCTTGTATGCGTATTTGATAGTAACCACTTTTAAGATCAATTTTTGGAAAAGATAGTGGCACCGCTAAGTTCATCTAGCATATTGTCAAGGCGTGGAATGGGATACCTATAACGAACGGTGATAGCATTAATGGGTCTACAATCGGAGCACATACGAAAGCTGCCGTCTCTTTTTGGGACAAGAATGACCGATACGACACAAGGACTCAAACTTTCGCGCACATGTCCATGGTCTATGAGATGCTTTACTTGCCTTTGTATTTCTTTGGTTTCGTCGGGGTTGACTCGGTAGGGAGCCTTGTTTGGAAGTGGCGCTCCAGGGATGAGGTCGATGCGGTGCTTGATGCCTCGTAGTGGAGGTAGACCCGGAGGTAGCTCGTCGGGGAAAACATCTTGGAATTCCTGCAATAAAGAAGATAACACCAAAGGTAGATTGTGAGAGGTGTTAGTTTTGGGTGCCTCGTCCTTGCACAATAGGACATAGTGTAGGACACTTGATGGGTTCTCACACACTTCTCTCATCTCACGTTTGGTGGCAAATAGAACTAAGGTTTTCTTGTCGCTCATCGTGGAGGCACTCAATTTGGGCTTGTGGCGCTCACTCTCTTTTTGGTGGTTCGCTCGCTCACTAGTCTCTCCACGATTGGTGGTTTGCTTGTATGCCATCACTTGGCTTGGAGACATAGGGCGGAGTACATATTCCTTTCCTTTCATCTTGTAGCTATAATGGTTTGTACGCTCGTTGTGGATGACACCTCGGTCAAATTGCCATGGTCGTCCAAGAAGGAGGTGGCAAACGTTCATCGGAAGGACATCACACTCCAAAGTGTCTTCGTAAGCTCCAATCTTGAAAGAAACTTGTACCCTATGCTCGACTTGGATTGTGCCGTTGTCGCTTAGCCATTGAACCTTGTAGGGTGCAGGTGCTTCATCTTGACCAATTGGAGCTTAGAGCATAGTTCTTCACTTGCAAGGTTATGGCAACTCCCTCCATCGATGATGACCTTGACGGACCTTTCATTGATGCCAGCCTTGGTGTGGAAGATATGGCATCGTTGGTCTTCGTCTTGTTGATGTTGAAGAGTCAAGACCCTGGAGACAACAAGAGCGGGGCTTGAATCTTCGTCACAAAAGATTTGATCATCTTCATCTTTGTTGTTCACTTGTCGGTGCATGGCCACTTGCTCAAGGGCTTCCATTTCTCCTTCACTCATTGAGTCATAGGTTCCATCGTCATTTAGGATCATGGTGCGCTTGTTTGTGCACTCAAAGGACTTGTGGCCTCGGCTGCCGCATGTGAAGCATTTGAAGGAACTTGTCTTGATGGTCTCATAGGTTGGTGTAGATGATGATGAAGCTCTTGGCTTGAAGTTTCTTGTAGGAGGAGGACGACTTGAGGTTGTCGAAGTTTTCTTGTAGCTTGACTTGTCGCCGTTGCTTGTAGATGGCTTGCTTGAGGTAGAAGTTGTTGGAGTCGTTGAAACTTGGGTGTTGGAGAAGCCATAGGAATTGGATGAGAACTTGGCATACTTGAAGTCGTCTTGTACTTGCCGTTCTGCTTTGGTAGCTTGATGCATTAGCTCAATGAGGTTCGAGTATGGTTGGAAGTCGGCAATCTTCTTGATAGGATGATTGAGTCCATTCAAGAAACGTGCCATAGTTTGCTCATCATCTTTCGTGACATTGGCTCTTATCATGGCAATCTCCATTTCCTTCTAGTACTCTTCAACGCTCTTGGTTCCTTGCTTGAGGAGTTGGAGTTTCTTGAAGAGGTCGCGGTTATAGTAGTTTGGCACGAATCGTGCTCTCATGACATCCTTCATTTGCGCCCAAGTTGTGATGGGTGGTTCACCTTTTGCCTCTCGGCGCTCAATGACTTGTTCCCACCAAATGAGGACGTAGTCTTGGAATTCAAGGGATGCCATCGCGATCTTCTTCTCTTCTTCGTAGTTCTGCAAACGGAAGATTTTGTCGACCTTCAATGCCCATGATATGTACTCTTCAGGGTCGTTGCTACCGGTGAACTTGGGCATGGTGAACTTTAGCTTGTCGTATTGTTGCTCTTCATTGTGTTAGGGTTGAGGATGATGATGCCCATGTCGTTGAGGATTGACAAACTCATGTTGCTCTTGTCGAGGAGGGTTGTCGACCTCATATTGCTCTTGGCGAGGAGGGTTGTCGACCTCATGTTGCTCTTGTCTTGGAGGAGGGCCATTGTCTTCATGCTCTCGATGAACTTGATGCTCTTGTCAAACTTGTGGATGAGCTTGTCGAGCTTGACGAGGAACTTGATGATGCACACATGCTTGATAAATCCTTTCTTGAACTTCATCACGAAGCGCTTCTTGTTGCTCACGAGCTTGCCGTTGCGCGTGGCTACAACGTGACTTGAATCTCGGAGGGCACGTTGCGCCTCAAGTGCTTGAGCTTCACAGAGTTGTTGTTCTTGTCGTTGTGCCTCGACATCTTGTGCATCTTGATGTTGTCGCGCTCGCTCCTCTTGTTCTTGATGGCGTTGACGTTGCCATTCTTGTGCTTGCGCAAATGTAGCTTGGTTTTGACGACGTCGGTGCTCTTGAGAGTCGGTGTCGTGTAGAGGATTGCGGTTGGCTTGACGATCTTGACATGCGGCACGACGAAGAGTATTCAATGTCGGGGTACTTGAGCCGGAGATGGTGTCATCGGAGTGTCGACTCGAGCGGCTCCGTCTTGAGTAGGATGAAGTGGTAGAAGAGCGGTTGACCAACAAGGCATGAACCTCATCCATTCTTGCGTCATTCTCGTGCTTGTGTGCGTCGAGCTTGTTGTCTAAGTAGTCTCTTGTATGTTGCTCGGAGAGTCGCAAGTCGGTGGCGAGGTTGTCGATGCAGTCGCTCATTGCTAGTTGCTCTTCATGCAAAGCTCGTTGTGTACCAAAGAGGTGGAGTTTGGAGACGTAGTTGTTCGGGTCGTCGTCTTGCTCAAGGAAGAGTGGGTTTGTGGAGGTACTTGGCCTATCCATCATTCCAAACAAAGATATGTGAGTGGGAGAAAGAGAAGAACCAATACCAAATGTACCTTGACCAAAGTTGAAGATGAATCAATGATCACTCCAATGTGTAACAAGGAAATAGCACAATTGGTACCAATTCTTGTCGGTTTCTCACACCTACACAAGTAAAAGCTTATAGTGGAGCTTGGTTAGGATGGTGGCACAATTTTGATGTGAAAGTAAGCAAGATTCAATAATGTTGGAAAAGATTCACAAATTGCAAATGTAACAAGTAGACCAATATAATATGTGGCACACGGAAACACAACACATGGAAAGAGAAATGGGGCCGGGTAACCAAGGGTGAGCCAAAATGTGGAATCCGCGAAAATGCTCTTGTTGCACAACACTAGAGAGACGCTAGCACGATTGCACAATAGGCGGATACAAACTTGTGCACAACCTACTAAGCAAAAATGCAACGACTTCTATCCTAAGTATGCTCTAAATATGATGTTTCGATGATATGATCCGAGATGATTGAGTATGACAATCTTAATGTTATATGATGCTATGGTTCTTGCTTATAAGCTCTTTGCTTATCTTTCCCTTTTGCTTAAAATCTTGTTTGGCTCTTTGTTATTTGAGCTCTTTTCTCATGCAATGCTTGACGAACCAAGATAGCAATTGTGTATGCGATGACAACTTTGCGACACAAGAGATGATACTGAGATATGTAACACGATGATATTGTATGTATGCTATGGGAAGGGTGGATCACTGATGTGCACAAGTCACGTTGCCGGCAATACTCAAAGGCTAGTCTCGATGGGTAAGTGACGCGAAAGTAAGGCTATGGGGTTATCAATGCAAATGCAAGAGAGTATGAAGATATCACGATACCAAGATGATACCAAGGTGAGGTTGATACCACAATGGTGTAGCCGATCATAGTTGTCGTTGGCGAAGATGAGCGGTGGTGATGTTGATGTCGAACCGTCCCTAAGTAGCCTAAACACGTTAGGAAACGGTGATCCACAACACAAAATCTCAAAACCAAAAGCGGCAAAAAGTGTCGGAGTTTGTAGTGGTCGAGTGGTGGTAGGGTTTGGTGTATTGGAAGGGTTTGTGGAAGTTAGATGGTGGTGGCCGAAGTGGGTATGCGGAGGCGTAGGTGGCGGTGGTCAAAAACTGCAGAAAATGCAGTTTCCCAGTGGAAGCCGGATGATCCGGGCGGATCCAGATGATCTGGGCCGGAAGCCGGATGATCCGGGCGGGTCAACTTCGCTCGGGGATGGCTCGGGATGAAACTCGAAAACGGGGGCAAATTCGATGATTTCGCGGATTTTGGATGGATTGCGAGGTGGATATGGTGGGGGAAGGTAAGATCCGCTTGCAACACAACAAATTCACGGATCAAAACCAACAAAACATCATCAAAACTCACAAATCACAAGAAAAATTTTTGGGGCTATTTTTGTGGGGATTTTCGGATTAGGACGAAAAACAACAAAATCAAGCTAGAAAACGAAGAGGGGAAACGTGGCTCATGATACCAAGATGACATAGGGTGGAACCCTAAACGGCCGATCTTTCACAAAAGGAGCGGATCCCATCCAAGAACACGAAGAACACGAGGGAGAAACAAGGGAAAACACAAGAGAAATCACTAAACCAACAAGATATAGTCACACATATGCTAGATCCTCGAAACACAAGTGCGGATACACAATCCAAAGTCAACAACGGATGATACAAAGGGTAATCGGTTCTTCTCCTAGAGGAGGTCTTGATGGGGCCACCCAAGAGGGGGTCTTGAATCCAAGGGGATCCTCTCCGTAGAGGGGCCGCGGTCTCTCTCGAGGATATGATCCGTATGGATGAGAAAAAGCTATCCTCACATATGAGCTAAACCAATGCTAACCCTAGAAAGAGGTGGAGGAGTCATATATATAGAGTTTGGGGGGCGAAGGGGTACATGGGCCTCGGCCCAACATCATGCACGCAGGCACTGTCCGGATGATCCGTCCTTCGGGAGCCCGGATGATCCGGGTCGGTGTCCGGATGATCCGGCTGTGTCGTGGCCGCCGCGGAGGGTCCGGATGTCCGGGTGTGGCCGGATGATCCGGGCCTGGGTCCGGATGATCCGGCTTCGTGGAGAAGCTTCGGGTGTCCTTGGGCGTTGTAGCCGGATCGTCCGGGTCGGGGTCCGGATCATCCGGACGGCGGTCCGGATCGTCCGGGCTTCTGCTGACTTAGCCCTTCTTCTTCTCCATCTTCACGTCCATCTTCCTCTTCGGATTCTCCTTGCTCCTTAGTGTCTCCATGGCTAACTCCTTGATACCTGAGTATGCACAATGTCTCCGCTTGAGGTAGCAGCCATGTCTCATGTTCATCGAAGTGGAATTGTGAGAGGAGAGATGTCACCTCGGTTTCGAGAGCTCTTGCACGTGCTCGAGTCATGGGTCCATTAGGCACTTGGTGAGACGATGGTAGGTCCATGGGGATGACATTGGGATGCTCCGCATCAAAGCGTGTCATAATAAACAGAACGGTGGAAAGTTGCATGGCAATATATCTCGAAATGGCTATGGAAATGCCATAATAGGTAGGCATGGTGGCTGTTGTGAGAAAGGTATATGGTGAATGTATGCTACCGGCGAAAGTTGCGCGGTATTAGAGAAGCTAGCAATGGTGGAAGGGTGAAAGTGTGTATAATCCATGGACTCAACATTAATCATAAAGAACTCACATACTTATTGCAAAAATCTGTTAGTTATCGAAACGAAGTACTACGCGCATGGGGGGATAGATTGGTAGGAAAAGACCATCGCTCGTCCCCGACCGCCACTCATAAGGAAGACAATAAATAAATAAATCATGCTCCGACTTCATCACATAACGGTTCACCATACGTGCATGCTACGGGAATCACAAACATTAACACAAGTATTTCTCAAATTCACAACTACTCACTAGCATGACTCTAATATTACCATCCTCATATCTCAAAACAATCATAAGGAATCAAACTTCACATAGTATTCAATGCACTTTATATGAAAGTTTTTATTATACCCATCTTGAATGCCCATCATATTAGGACTAATTTTATAACCAAAGCAAATTACTATGCTGTGCTAAATACTCTCAAAATAATATAAGTGAAGCATGAGAGATCAACAATTTTTTCAAAATAAAATTACCGCCATGCTCTAATAAGATATAAGTGAAGCACTAGAGCAAACGACAAACTACTCCAAAAAATATAAGTGAAGATCAATGAGTAGTTGCATAATTATATAACTATGTGAAGGCTCTCTAATATTTAAGAATTTTAGATCTTGGTACTTTATTCAAACAGCAAGCAAAACAAAACAAAATAAAATAACGCTCCAAGCAAAACACATATCATGTGGTGAATAAAAATATAGTTGAAAGTAAAGTTACCGATGAACGAAGACGAAAAAGGGGATGCCATCCGGGGCATCACTAAGCTTAGGCTCTTGATTATCCTTGAATATTACCTTGGGGTGCCTTGGGCATCCCCAAGCTTAGGCTCTTGCCACTCCTTATTCCATAGTCCATTGAATCTTTACCCAAAACTTGAAAACTTCACAACACAAAACTTAACAGAAAACTCGTAAGCTCCGTTAGTATAAGAAAATAAATCACCATTTAGGTACTGTTGTGAAATCATTCTAAATTTATATTGGTATAATATCTAATGTATTCCAACTTCTCTATGGATCATACCCTCCGATACTACTCATAGATTCATCAAAATAAGCAAACAACACATAGAAAACAGAATCTGTCAAAAATAGAACAGTCTGTAGTAATCTGTATTATTCCAATACTTTTGTAACTCCAAAAATTCTGAAATAAATTATTGGACCTGAGGAATTTGTCTATTAATCATCTGCAAAAAGAATCAACCTAAAAGCACTCTCCAGTAAAAAATGGCAGCTAATCTCGTGAGCGCAAAAGTTTCTATTTTTTACAGTAAGATTATAAAGACTTCACCCAAGTCTTCCCAAAGGTTCTACTTGGCACAAACACTAATTAAAATATAAAACCACATCTAAACAGATGCTAGATGAATTATTTATTACTAAATAGGAGCAAAAAGTAAGGAATAAGAATAAAATTGGGTTGCCTTCCAACAAGCGCTAACGTTTAACGCCCCTAGCTAAGCATGATGATTTCAATGATGCTCACATAAAAGATAAGAATCAAAACATAAAGAGAGCATCATGAAGAATATGAATAGCACATTTAAGTCTAGCCCACTTCCTATGCATATGGATTTTGTGAGCAAACAACTTATGGGAACAATAATCAACTAGAATAGGAAGAAAAAACAAGCATAACTTTAAAACTTTAAGCACATAGAGAAAAAACTTGATATTATTGCAATTCCTACAAGCATATGCTCCTCCCTTATAATAATTTTCAGTAGCATCATGAATGAATTCAACAATATAACTATCACATAAAGCATTTTTCTGATAATTGTAGTAGTATTCATAGATTTCATTTGACCCGACCATCCCTACATTCATGGTTTAAACACAGGCATTGAACTCATCCATGGTACCATAAATTACTTCCACTTGTTAAAACTATTCTTTTATCATTCTTAAGAGCAACTCCAACGCGCCGACTAAAAAAGATGCGCGTTTTGTCCATTTTTCGTTTGTTTGGGTCGGTCGCCCGCTCGGCGTCCGCCCCGTTTTATGTTTGGGTCTGCCGTGCGCCCAACGTGTGTGACCCATTTCATGTCCACGCAAATGCCATCATCCCAGAGTTCATGTTGGCATCATGCCAGCACATGATAAATCTGTGTCTTTTCAGCACATGATACTATTCATCTCAAAAGTCCGTAAATTTGTTCATTTTGCACAGATCGCATCTCAAGGTTTGAAATTTTACACATATACATATCACATCCTTGTGTACTTGTACAATTTTTTTCAGATTTTTTTAAACCAAAAAGTATGATTTTTGATTTTTTTTTTCAAAAAATTCGGCCTCTGTGGAGGTCAAGCTCAAATGCCGTTCTCCTTATTTTACGGCCTATCTCGCGCGAAAAAAGAAAGAAAGACTAAATTTTTTGCGCAAAGGAATCGATGGCCACGGCCTATCCTGAGTTCGTCGTTGACTGGGTTTCGTAGAGGCGCCGCTCCCTCCCCTAATAAAAAGACAGGCGCTAGATTAGATTTTTAGATTATACTCTAGTAGAAGAGGAAAAGCCTGACTCGGTTGTCCGTCTCATCTCATCATCAATCAAAAGAGGGAGTAGGAAGATGGGAGTGAGGCTGACGATGCATCACATGGCGATGGCGGGCGGCGGCTGGATCTCCCTGCCGGCAGAGCTCCTCAAGGAAGTCTCCGACCGTCTGCCGGCCGACGCGGACCAAATCCACATCCGACAGGTCTGCTCCCACTGGCGCGCGTCCACCGCCCCGCTCGCGGCCCGCCGCCCGTGGGTCGTCGCCGCCCACGACCGCCACCGAGATCCTTTTAGCGCGGTCAACCCCGTCGGCCAACACTCCTTGTGGCTGCCCCGTGGCGGCAGCGACCCAAGGATAGACTCCCGGGCACCGGCCCCGGCCGGCCTCCCCTACTGCTGCGGCACGCCCTGTGGCTGGCTCGCTCTCACGGACCACCTGCGATCCCCCACCAGGCTCATCCTCTGGGAGCCCCTCTCCAAAGCTGAGATCCCACTGCCCACTCTCACAACCGTCGCCCAAGTGTTCCTCTCCGGAGACCCGCTCGCCTCGCCGGGCTGCCGCTGGATGGCCATCGCGAGCCAGAAGATCCCCGGCGCGCAGATCGGGCAGAGGCTCTTCTTCTGGCGTCCCGGAGACGCAGGCTGGGTGATGCAGCTCGAGTACCCTAACGGCCGGATCGAAGGCGCGGCCTTCCACAACGGCAGATTCTACATCTCCACCATCAACATGTCCCTCGACATTTTCGATCTCCAGCACCATCCTCCCAAGCGTCTGCGCCGCATCTGCCTCTACGCTCCTCTGCAAGCGCGGTATCCACGCTACCCTGGGAATCCGATACCGCATGCTGTGGCCTGCAACAACCAGATGCTGCTCGTTATCGTGTATCGCGGACCACGCCAGGCCGTAATACTTGCCGAAGTGCACTGCCCGGATTGGGATGCCGACCGCCTCGACCTCCGGGAGGACAAGGTGTCGGATCTCGGCGACTACTCGCTCTTCCTGGGCCGGGGTGACACGCTCGCGCTCTCTGCAAAGGAGTTCCCAGCCATCAGGAGAAATTGTGTCTACTTTGTGGAGCATGATACATACAAGCATGAGGAGTGGGTTGTTGTGTTTGATTTGGGGTCAAACGATTTGGAACGGATTCCCCACCCACAAGAGCACAGGGAGGGCGGCAGCAAAAGCACTGGCTGGCTCGCGTATTCCTGGTTCTGTCCCAGAAGGCCCTTCGTTGAGGAGCAGGCCCTATGAGGTATATCTCATTCAGCTATTTGTAATACAACTACTCCCTCCGTTCCTACATATAAGACCTTTTAGAGATTCCACTATGAACTACACACGGATGTATATAGACATACTTTAGAGTGTAGATTCACTCATTTTGCTCCGTATGTAATCTATAGTGGAATCCCTAAAAGGTCTTGTATTTAGGAACGGAGGGAGTACCATTTTAGCAGCAACAAGCTCTGTACTAATTTATTTTGTGGTCATCAACCAACTTGGTTGATCAGGAAATAAAAAAGGAGAGATTTTTCATATTTGAGTGACCTCCTTTGGATAATCTCAACATCGCCAATAATACATGCTGTCGCTCCAGATATTCGACCTGATAATTATGAGATGCGGTACTCCTCCAGTCAATCATAAATTGATGCATGGACCTGATAAATTCCACATTTTCTATAGAACTTTTACACCTGTTCGCTATATATCTCCAGCGCTTGGTTTGTAAAGTCAGATTAGATGAACAGACTTGTCTTTCGGTCACCATTTGTTCTTTTTTTTAGGTAAAGGCAGCGCTTTATTAATTCATAACAATCTGTTCATTACAAATAATGGTTCGGATGATCTCCGAAACCACATTGACCCACACATCACCGACACCATACTTGACTAATTTTGCCAAGACTGGGGCTGCCCTATTACATAATCTATTGACATGACAACAATTGAAAGAGATAAAAGAGGCAGCTAAAGCCTTAACTGGACCAGTGCCCCAATTGAATAACGATCATGTCCAGCACTATTGACTTTCTTCACCAGATTTAGTCAGTCAGAAGCAAGAACAACACGAGAGTGCCCAGCTTGATGTGCCGTTAGCAATGCCCAACGTGCAGCTTTGGCCTCCGCAAGCTCGGGGTCAGAAACAAACTCAAACGGTGTCGCTTTAGCTAGTAGCACCTAAAAAAAGATGACATGTGTCCAAAACCAAAGTACCAAACACAATGACATGTGTCCAAAACCACAAGTAACAACTAACCTTAGGCCATGGTAAAGAAAGATGATAAACTACTTCATATGAAGCGCTTTTTTTTTGAGACGGAAATCAACGTTTCCATTACCTTTTGTCAGCTGGCTTATCATTTCTAATTTGCCCATGACATGGTTGACAGTATTTTGTCAGCTAAAAAGTTTATTTACTTTCCAACAATGTAGTCAGTTGCCTGTCTTATATTGGCTAATGCTGTGTGGTTTCAAAGAGTTGGATTGCATCTTAACGTTTCATGGTCTGTTACCTGGCACCGTGTGACCTTGGGATTATTTGGATAGATATGGGATTTAGGCCTGCCAGATCCCTTGTGGTGGGAAGTTAAGTTGATGTAACATGAGTGCTCATTTCAAGGGATTGGATAGTAATCCCTGTCTGTCAAAAGAAGTCCTTAGTGTGGGTTTCCCTGTACTTTTAATCTCAAATGTGCATATGGTGAGGTTAGTTCTAAAATATTTATACAAAGTGTGTTAACATCGGCAAGTTATACTACAGTTTTTACAGCATGGAGCTTAGAATCTTATATAATTTTGGCCTGGCTAATAATATGGGGTGTGCCCCTCTATCTATGCCTGCTCTTTGCTGGAAGCAGGCTAAGTAACAGAGTGCATTGGTTGCGTGGTAGAAAACCACGGCATCAATGATGTTTTATTGCTTAAATGTCGTTTAGTCACGCAAACCCAGCCACATCCGCACTAATCCTGGTTTAGGACGTTGTGTAGACCGCAGATTCTCCATGAGGGGATTAAGTGAGCACACAAATTGTTTGGTGGTTAAGTGAGCATGACCAATAAACTAGATTGGGGGATTAAAGTGTTGTTTCACCTAGTATAACTTTCAGTTAGTTGAGCCTTTTTCTCTGCTTCAAATATTGTGCATCTTAGCATTTTGCTCATACCCAGTTAACACTCGATTCAATTGTCTCTGCTGCATTTAGTTTGTTTTAAAATTTATTATGAGTCCCAGGCACT
Source organism: Aegilops bicornis (assembly GCA_021605145.1). Taxonomy (NCBI): domain Eukaryota; kingdom Viridiplantae; phylum Streptophyta; class Magnoliopsida; order Poales; family Poaceae; genus Aegilops; species Aegilops bicornis. Next base: position 222,927,279 of record CM038675.1, read on the forward strand.
AACTAATCCATGAATATCTATGTGTTGTCCAGAAATGGGGTTCGCTGGTGTGAGTGTGAAGCCACTAGTCGGCAAGGATGGAGCCATGCTAGTGACATTCGCAAGCAACTTGGCTGGTCTGAAGGAAGCTGTGCGGCTTGCTGAGCTCTTGGAGGCGGAAGGCCATGGACGCGCGCAATGGGTCCACGCCCGGGGCCTCCCCCCGTCTTTTGTTGGGGGCAGTGACCCCATGTTTGTCAAGGTGGATGACAAGGACCAAACAAGCTCAGCAACGCTGGCTACAAGATCATGCACGAAGTTAGGTACTTGATCTGGCCAAACGGCTGGGGTAGCAAGAGCCGATTCTGCACCAAACGACGCCAACGCGTCCGCTACTTTATTACACGCCCTGGGGCAAAATAAAAAAACCACTTGGTAAAGTTTAAACTTGCAAAGCATCTGATTTCTTTGAACAGCACTCCATTGGCCGGGAGATCATGGTAGCTGGAGTTTAGCGCTTGGACCAAGTTCAGTGAGTCTGCACTTGCACTCTCTGTCATACCCCAGCTCTCCACTGCATACTGACCTTGAAGACATGCTGTCGTCTCTGCTTGGAGAGGATCGCTGATATGCTGCATGTGACCCGCACCGGCTCCCACTGGCTGGCCCTTAACATCTCTGATTATAAAGCCCCAGACACCTCGGGAAGGGTTCTCTCTCATGCTTCCATCCACATTAATCTGAAGAACTTCCTGAGCCAACCGTGCACTGCTTTCAGTTCTCTCCTGGCTCCCAGATTGGCCGTTCAGTCCATGCCTTTGCCAATCCTCAACCAACATGTTCAACCTCCTTGCCACTGAACTTGGATTTAGTGAAGGCTCACCAGCATTATTATTTCTAGCATCCCAGCATGCCCACAACATCAGTACATCTCAGTCTCTTTTCTTCAGGGAGTTTCAGGATGCTTGAGATCATCTCTTTCAGTCCATCACATGTAAGCAAGCGTTCTCTTTCCTCACTCAAATGCATCTCTTGCCACAGTGCTTTGACAGTCTTACACCTGAGAAACAAATGAGCTCCATCCTCGTTCAGACGACCACACCACACATTGGGCAAAGTGTGTCAATTTCCATACCTCTCCTTTTGATGCTCCAGCGATGTGGGAGGCTACTATGAGCCAACCTCAAAAGAAATTGTTTTACTTTACCAGGGCATTCACTCTTCCAGATCGCCATCCTGTTGAACTTGTTTGCTTGGTCAGTCCCTTCTACAATCTGTTTTTTGGCTTGGTTCTGCACCTCAGTACACTGCATGTGGTACGCAGACCTGGCAGAGAACTACCCCTTGATTCGTAGTGCCACGCCCATTGATCTTGAAATCCATCATGCAGGGGTATTGTCAGCACCACTTTTGCGTCTACTGGCCATTAGATGTCTCTCACCAACTCCTCGTCCCAGGCTCTCGTTATCGGATTGATCAGGTCAGAAACTTTCTGAATAACTGTCTGCCCTCTCGGTGTAATGGGTCTAGTACAGTCGTCCCTCAGTAACCAAGGATCCAGCCACATGTTAGTAGTAGCCAGTTGACCCATCTGAATTGTAGAGCAAATTTTAGAAGTAATTCTAGCAGCCCAATCCATTAACCAGCTCATTCTTAACCTACATTTTTCCATTGCGTTGAATTAATCCAACTCGGGGCCATGACATTGATCTGCATAGTCACTTGCTGACTTGCAGTACAAAGGTCAATTATATTGACGGATTGCACACAAAGCCTTTCCATCCAAAAGAAAACTAAGCAAAACATTGTCTGCAAAATGTCTCAGATTCAGGCACGTCTTTCGAAATTGCTGTAATCCGCAAAATAGATGATGGTTGGAGCTATATTTTCTTTGGGTTTCTGCTGAAGCGCAATTGAAGCGATGCATTGGATACGAATACCGCTTCCAGGTTTCTCGTGTTTGGTACTGAAACATGCAGCCATGTTATAGCTACAGATTATGTAATCACTGGCATATTACTCGTTCAAGGTTGACTCTTTTGAAAACTATGGTCATCTCCTGATCCTTGGACTGGTTTGTTTCTTGTAGGATAAAGTAAGGCAGAAACTTGTTAGCTCAGGAAACCAAATCCTTGAACTTTTTGCACTGAAAATCAATTGAATACCATGGAAAATAGAAATATGCCAAGCCAAATGGTCAATACATGATCACCAATGTTGTGAGATACAACATTTTGTGTTGCTAGTTCTGGCAGCCTTGACAATTCCTCAAATTTATTGATTCGGTGTCTAAATTTGTCCTGATATTCATGAGCTGAATTGCATCTAAGCCCTGAAACCTGGATTTGTCATCTCCTGCAGATCATCATGTCGCTGGGCAGCGGGCTGTGCGACAGGCTGTTCTGGGGAGCTTCTTCGTGGCAGCCGCGGCGTCCTTCATTGGCGTTCTTCGTGGCTCGCCTGAGCCCGCATCGCGCCAAAGAAGAGAAGCCAGCGATGATGAGTACATTGCTTCGTGGCAGCCACTCTTTGCGCTCGTCCCAACACTAGACTAGGCACGGAGGATCTGTCTGTATATCAATCATCATGATGCTGACGGAGCTAGCTCTGGAATTGGCATCATTTTTTTCGCGTCTCAAACATGGTTGTATCTTGTCGTTGTTTTGTCGGAGATGGTCTGTGAATGAATAAATAAAATTCACAGCAGGGTTTTTACTTGATATTGTTCTGGCTCCTTGTCACTTGCTCTTGATTTAAGCAAATCCAATTTTTATTAAGCAAAAAATACAATGATTATATTATGGAAAAGTCCTTCCGAATGGAAGGAAGATTAGAACTACTGCTCAATCTCAAGAAAATGTACAAGTACAAGTTTCTTTTGAAAATGTACTACAGTAGGATTCGCTGCACAAAACTTATACAAGTTATTAAACATGACCAGTACACTAGGAAGAGTTGGGGCTATATATGCACACAAATCATGCAAGACTCCTGAGAGGGTCTAAGCTCCATCCCAGGTTCCCTTAAACCAAATACTCCAAAGTATACAGACAAAAGTACACAGCAAAGTTTACAGATTAATTAATAAATGAATCAGATACGAATCTTTCGTAATACATCTTCAGGCAGAATTAATATTACATGTTGAATCAATTAATCACACACAATCTCATATTCTTTGGTCCACGCAAATAAAACCCTTGTTGTTACAATCTGAGCCAAACCCCAAACAGATCAACACTCTTGTCACAATTGATTCTGCTTAGCAAGCAAACAACACAATCACAATTATTCTTGGCAATTACACACAAAAATGCTTGTAATCAGCGAAGGGCAAAACTGTGAGTCTGTGATGGGGTAAAAGATTCGAAGTTACTTGAATGAACAGCATGTGTACACACCGGACGAGGCAGCCAATGAACCAGAATAAAGAATCCCAATAATAGAATAAAAGAATCTACAGTTCTGAGTTAATGAATAGTAATCCCAACAGCACTACAGAGGGAGGTCACATCACAGCACTACAGGAATCAAACAATGTCTTGCTCATCCGCACCCGGCGGGTTGCAGTGCCAGAAGACGTCTTCATCGTCAGGCATTGCCGCAAGCCAGCTGGCTGGCATGAAGAAGTGCAGAGGACCTCTTAGGATACGGAAGGACCTCTTGGTGTCCCGTCAAGAAGTCGATGACGATAACCCGAGCTGCTGGGAGCAGGCCGTCGTCGTCTACGACATATGCGCTGTTTGGTGCCAGACCTGGAGCCGACACAGCTGCAAATGCCTGGTTGGCCCCCAAGAAAACAGTGTAATTCCCAATGTTATTGGCTGGCACCATTGAGAAGTTGTCAACATCTGCATTGAGCAGGAACAGCCTTGCTTGAATGCTGTTGTTCACAGCATCCCGAAGAAGGATACAGACATAAGTATCTGGCCCAGCATGGAATACGTGGTGACCCCGAGCTCCCCAGGCTGACAGCTCTGGTTGCACGTTCAGCACGATCTCCACAACGACCGGCGGTGGCTGCTGTGGAACTGGTACCCCGGCATCGTAGTACACCTCTTCAAGTTCTTCAGGCACTGGGAGCAGCCGGGCCTCGAATACATGATCAATAATGAGCATTGATGGCGCGGCGGCTATGCAGGCAACCCCGTGATCCCAATCAATTGACTTCGGCCTAAATTGCAGACCCATTCCATAATCGAAGGCGTTCCATTGTTCCTCATCCTCCGAGGTCCACCAAACGACAGGCTGGTCTGGGGAAATGGCGCACAGAAGCTCTGGAGTTTCAGACAGATTCGTCAGGCCCATGTCAGGCACAGTCTCCATCTGGTCTTGCCGACCGCAGTTGACGCATAGGAGGAAGGCTCTGTTGGCCGCTGCTAGTGCCATGAACCCTCTCGAGCAGCTCCAGCAGCACGCATCGCGAGGGGGAGGGAAGAGAGGATTCTGCCGGACCAACACACCTCCAACTATGCCCAGGAAAATGGTCAGCTCTCCATGATTCATGGGGGACAGCACCACCCATGGACCACGCGTGGGGGGGGATAGAGCTGCGCCAATGGCGGCAAACCGCCCTCATGGCCTCTATGCTTCGCCGTGAAGGCACCAGGCAACTTGCGATGGCAAAAAGAATATCCTCTCTGATAGAGGAGAAGTCGATGTTGCAAAGCGAACCTCTCTTCTGTTCTTTCCCCATCGATGAGTGCTTGCTCTTCATCCGCTGACGGTCGGGGCGGGGGCTGACAGCGGCAGGACCAGATCTTGCGGCAGACCGCTGGAGGGCGGCGGCGGCAGACCCAGATCTTGGGGCAGGCCGCTTGGGGGCGGCGGCGGCAGAACCAGATGTTGGTCAGGCTGCTGGGGGGCGGCGGCGGAATCGGATCTTCGGGCAGATTTCTGGGGGCGGCGACGCCGTCAGTTCCTCGGGGAGGGGCGGCGGACCGGCGGCGCAGAGCAATCCCTCTGCTTCTTGGATCGGACTAACGGTCGGGGTTGGGGGGCGGGGGATTCGGCGGCGCTGTCCCCAACGGGCTCGGCAGGATATAGGTGTTCGGGGCCCCGGCCCGTGGCGGCGGCCCAGTTTAATCCTGCGTTTTTTTTAAATAATTCGATAACCAGTCAAAATACATATAATTTGTCCTATAAATGGCCTTTGGTAGACTTTTATAGCCACTAATGGCGAGAGCAACTAACCGAGGGGCACAATCCAAAAATACGAGAATCAAGAGACATGGATGGAACAAGCCGCCGGATGGTCTAGTTAAACCTAATGTTGATGCTACATTTGATCAAGACAGAGGTACTGGGAGTATGGGTGCAATTTTACGTGATGACACAAGTTTTTTCTTGGCTGCATCTTGTGTTGATGTTCCGTTCATGGAAGATGCCGGGACAACAGAAGCTCGGGGTCTTAGGGATGGGCTTCTTCTGGCTAATGATATGGGCTGCAACAAAATCTACGTGGAGGCGGATTGTATGAAGGTAATTGAGATTATGCAGAACGGCGGAAATCCACTCGGCCCAGCGGCGACAATCTATGAAGAATGCTCTTTTTTAGCTCGCAATTTTATTTCAATATGTTTTCATCACTGTCCTAGGGAGGCCAATATGGCGGCAGATGTATTGTCTAGGAACTTGGAGACTTCTCGAACAATTGTCTGGAAATCGGAGCCTCCGGAGTTTCTAGTAGACGTTTTATCAAACGATGTATCTTTATTCTCGCATGAAATATAAACCGCCATGATGGCATTCCCTCAAAAACTGAGGGGTGATTCTAAAAAATAAAAAAATTAACGGAGGGGTACCCCTTGCGGAAGCCCCTCATGGGTATCTCTTGGCGTGCTCTTAGCCGCCATCTCTGTGGCGTGTGGGTGCTCCCTTAAGATTTTCTTTCTTTCTTTTTTGTACGGATTTTCAGGTTTTAGATGATTTTTCTGGTTTTTTCCTAGTTTTCCCTAGGTATTGGAAACAAAATTGCGTGAAAAAATATATTTTTTCCGCGAGAGGCACATGTTTAGGAAAAACATGTTTTTTTTCGCGAGAGGCACAAATTTGCTTCTCGTGGAGGAACAAGTTTTCTTCTGTTGTGCCTCTTGGAAAGAGAAAAATGTGTTTTTTTCTTCACGAGAGGCACAAATTTGCTTATCGTGGAGACACAGATTTGCTTCCATGAGCTGTGCCACGTGCCACTCAAAAATGAAAAAAAATATAATGCATTTTTTCTTTTGCAAGTGTTGGGCCAGTGAGAACCGGGGTACCACAAGCCATCTGCCTACATCCCAGGAAGCGAACCCTGGCCCAACTCAAGAAGCGGCCCAGCAGTGGGCGCCGCGTGTCCAGATGCCTTGCGAGGACCCTCTCGACGAAGGACTTCATCGAGGACCACCCGAAGGAAGTGGCCTAGCGAGGCGCCCTCCCGTGAGGCCTCCCGAGGAGGTCGTATGATGCAGGTCGCGTGCCCATCACATGGGTGACGTCGCCTCGGCAAGGTGACGACAGCGGGGCCGTGCCAGCACGCGCGGCTAGGATAGTTTCCTCTTTGGTGATAAGGGAGCAGCTACGTCTGCCTCTCCCCAAAGCAAGTCCTAAAGCCTTCCGCTTTGGTGTAAGAAGACCAAGACCACAACACGCCACGACGGATGTCACCGTGGAACCCATTGCGCATCATGGATAACAACTTTAGCAGGCGGAGACTGGCTTTTATCAAGATAAGCTCAGGCGTCTGTCCCCCTTTGAATTGCCTCCTTGTGGTAGCGCTTCCCGCCAAGATTTTCGAGGAAGAGGGCCAAGGCACCTATAAAAGGTCCAGTGCTATCACCGTAGAAGGGGGCCGCGCCATTTGCACCCGAAGGTTTTCACTTACCTTGTAGCTTCAAGAGCACTATCTCCACAAGCAATCCCACCAAGCAGGAGTAGGGTTTTACACCATTCGGTGGCCTGAACCTGGGTAGCTCGCTATGTCTTTGTCGTGCCTAACGCCTAGGAGTAGCCTCGTGGTCGTGAGCCAAGCCCCAGGAGTTCAAACCAGGGTTTTGGTGGATCCCCCTGTAGCTTAGAATCAATCCCCCGACATTTGGCGTGCCAGGTAGGGGGCCTCGTCTCTATGCCTCGAGTCTCAACACCACCATGGCTGATGCGTGACGAGAGCACGCCCTACGCAGGGCCACCTGGGTTCAGACGGAGCCCATCGTCGACAACCGCCACCGTTGAGCTCGTGCGGCCACCGAGGGCGTGGTGCGGGAGGCGCGGGCTTCCTCTGACCGCTCGTCGGTCCGGGCGCACCAACAGTAGCCCCAGCCACCGCATGTCCGCACCACCACCGTGTCTTCGTTCGCCCACCATGACCCGCACGCTCCGCAAGCGGCGCTGTACATGGCGCCAGAGCTGCTGCGCTACCGCCCCACCGAGGACGGGTAGATGCTTGGCTCACCCGCATCACCGAGCTCGTCAACGTCATTTGATACGCCCGACACCTTCGCGCTCCTTCTCCCATCGGCTGTCGCGTGACGCGTGGGCGGGGCACAACGCGCCCCCTCCACCTCCTCCGAGAAGCGGCGGCGCGCGTCGCCACGGTGGGCACTAGTCGGAGCCCTCCCACGGCTCGTCCTCGTCGCATGACGACAACCCAAGCTACCAGATCATCTAGCATGCGCAGCCCGAGACGCGAGTGCTCCTCGAGAGGTAGTGCAACCGTAAGAACCGCACCATCCAAGATGTTGCTGCGGCCGGAAATCAGAACCGTGCCGTCCTCACCGCTGACGTTGTCTCTTGCAACGGGGGCTGCCTCGCCTTCACGCGTGCGCTGCAGCGCGTGGTGTGGCCCGTGAAGTTCATGTTGGGGAACATAGTAATTTCAAAAAATTTCCTACGCACACGTAAGATCATGGTGATGCATAGCAATGAGAGGGGAGAGTGTTGTCCATGTACCCTCGTAGACCGAAAACGGAAGCGTTATAACAACGCGGTTGATGTAGTCGTACGTCTTCACGGCCCGACCGATCAAGCACCGAAACTACGACACCTCCGAGTTTTAGCACACGTTCAGTTCGATGACGATCCCCGGACTCCGATCCAGCAAAGTGTCGGGGATGAGTTCCGTCAGCACGACGGCGTGGTGACGATCATGATGTTCTACCGTCGCAGGGCTTCGCCTAAGCACCGCTACAATATTATTGAGGATTATGGTGGAGGAGGGTACCACACACGGCTAAGAGATCAATGATCAATTGTTGTGTCTATGGGGTGCCTCCCTGCCCCCGTATATAAAGGAGCAAGGGGGGGGGGGGGTGCGGCCGGCCCTAGAAGGAGGCACGCCGGAGGAGTCCTACTCCTACCGGGAGTAGGACTCCCCCCTTTCCCTAGTTGGAGGGGCGCCGCCCCCCTCCTTGTCCAATTCGGACTTTGGGGGGGGGGGGGGGAGGGGCGCACGGCTGCCCCTTGGCCTCCTCTCCTCTTCCTCCACTAGGCCCATTAGGTTACCGGGGGGTTCCGGTAACCTCCCGGTACTCCGGTAAAATGCCGATTTCACCCGGAACACTTCCGATGTCCAAACATAGGCTTCAAATATATCAATCTTTATGTCTCGACCATTTCGAGACTCCTCGTCATGTCCGTGATCACATCCGGGACTCCGAACAACCTTCGGTACATCAAAACATATAAACTCATAATGAAACTGTCATCGTAACGTTAGGTGTGCGGACCCTACGGGTTCAAGAACAATGTAGACATGACCGAGACACGTCTCCGGTCAATAACCAATAGCGAAACCTGGATGCTCATATTGGCTCCTACATATTCTACGAAGATCTTTATCGTTCAGACCGCATAACAACATATGTTGTTCCCTTTGTCATTGGTATGTTACTTGCCCGAGATTCGATCGTCGGTATCTCAATACCTAGTTCAATCTCGTTACGGTAAGTCTCTTTACTGGATTACGTAATACATCATCTCACAACTAACTCATTAGTTGCATTGCTTGCAAGGCTTAAGTGATGTGCATTATCGAGAGGGCCCAGAGATACCTCTCCGACAATCGGAGTGACAAATCCTAATCTCGAAATACGCCAACCTAACATGTACCTTCGGAGACACATGTAGAGCTCTTTTATAATCACCCAGTTACATTGTGACGTTTGGTAGCACACAAAGTGTTCCTCTGGCGAACGGGAGTTGCATAATCTCATAGTCATAGGAACATTATAAGTCATCAAGAAAGCAATAGCAACATACTAAACGATCGGGTGCTAAGCTAATGGAATGGGTCATGTCAATCACATCATTCTTCTAATGATGTGATCCCGTTTAATCAAATGACAACACATGTCTATGGTTAGGAAACATAACCATCTTTGATTAACGAGCTAGTCAAGTAGAGGCATACTAGTAACAATTTGTTTGTCTATGTATTCACACAAGTATTATGTTTCCGGTTAATACAATTCTAGCATGAATAATAAACATTTATCATGATATGAGGAAATAAATAATAACTTTATTATTGCCTCTAGGGCATATTTCCTTCAGTCTCCCACTTGCACTAGAGTCAATAATCTAGATTACACACTAATGATTCTAACACCCATGGAGCCTTGGTGCTTATCATGTTTTGCCCGTGGAAGAGGCTTAGTCAACGGGTCTGCAACATTCAGATCCATATGTATCTTGCAAATCTCTATGTCTCCCACCTGGACTAGATCCCGGATGGAATTGAAGCGTCTCTTGATGTGCTTGGTTCTCTTGTGAAATCTGGATTCCTTCGTTTGCTGCTTCCGAAGCAGCTATGTACTCCGCTTCACATGTAGATCCCGCTACGACGCTTTGTTTAGAACTGCACCAACTAACAGCTCCATCGTTTAATGTAAACACGTATCCGGTTTGCGATTTAGAATCGTCCGGATCAGTGTCAAAGCTTGCATCAACGTAACCATTTACGATGAGCTCTTTGTCACCTCCATATACGAGAAACATATCCTTAGTCCTTTTCGTGTACTTCAGGATGTTCTTGACACATTGTCCAGTGATCCACTCCTGGATTACTTTGGTACCTCCCTGCTAGACTTATAGCAAGGCACACATCAGGTCTGCTACACAGCATTGCATACATGATAGAGCCTATGGCTGAAGCATAGGGAACATCTTTCATTTTCTCTCTATCTTCTGCAGTGGTCGGGCATTGAGTCTTACTCAACTTCACACCTTGTAACACATGCAAGAATCCTTTCTTTGCCTGATCCATTTTGAACTTCTTCAAAACTTTGTCAAGGTATGTGCTTTGTGAAAGTCCAATTAAGCGTCTTGATCTACCTCTATAGATCTTAATGCCCAATATGTAAGTAGCTTCACCGAGGTCTTTCATTAAAAAACTCTTATTCAAGTATCCCTTTATGCTATCCAGAAATTCTATATTATTTCCGATCAACAATATGTCATCTACATATAATATCAGAAACTACAGAGCTCCCACTCACTTTCTTGTAAATACAGGCTTCTCCAAAAGTCTGTATAAAACCAAATGCTTTGATCACACTATCAAAGCGTTTATTCCAACTTCAAGAGGCTTGCACCAGTCCATAAATGGATCATTGGAGCTTGCACACTTTGTTAGCTCCTTTGGATCGACAAAACCTTACGTTGCATCATATACAACTCTTCTTCCGTAAATCCATTCAGGAATGCAGTTTTGACATCCATCTGCCAAATTTCATAATCGTAAAATGCAGCAATTGCTAACATGATTCGGACAGACTTAAGCATCGCTACGGGTGAGAAGGTCTCATCGTAGTCAATCCCTTGAACTTGTCGAAAACCTTTTGCAACAAGTCGAGCTTTGTAGACAGTAACATTACCGTCAGCGTCGGTCTTCTTCTTAAAGATCCATTTATTCTCAATTGCTTGCCGATCATCGGGCAAGTCAACCAAAGTCCACACTTTGTTCTCATACATGGATCCCATCTCAGATTTCATGGCTTCAAGCCATTTTGCGGAATCTGGGCTCACCATCGCTTCTTCATAATTCGTAGGTTCATCATGATCTAGTAGCATGACTTCCAGAACAGGATTACCGTACCACTCTGGTGCGGACCTTACTCTGGTTGATCTACGAGGTTCAGTAACAACTTGATCTGAAGTTTCATGATCATCATCATTAACTTCCTCACTAACTGGTGTAGGTGTGACAGAAACCGGTTTCTGTGATGTACTACTTTTCAATAAGGGAGCAAGTACAGTTACCTCATCAAGTTCTACTTTCCTCCCACTCACTTCTTTCGAGAGAAATTCCTTCTCTAGAAAGTTTCCGAATTTAGCAACAAAAGTCTTGCCTTCGGATCTGTGATAGAAGGTGTATCCAATAGTTTCCTTTGGATATCCTATGAAGACACATTTCTCCGATTTGGGTTCGAGCTTATCAGGTTGAAGCTTTTTCACATAAGCATCGCAGCCCCAAACTTTAAGAAATGACAACTTTGGTTTCTTGCCAAACCACAGTTCATAAGGCGTCGTCTCAACGGATTTCAATGGTGCCCTATTTAACGTGAATGCGGCCGTCTCTAAAGCATAACCCCAAAATGATAGCGGTAAATCAGTAAGAGACATCATAGATCGCACCATATCTAGTAAAGTACGATTACGACGTTCGGACACACCATTACGCTGTGGTGTTCCGGGTGGCGTGAGTTGCGAAACTATTCCGCATTGTTTCAAATGTACACCAAACTCGTAACTCAAATATTCTCCTCCACGATTAGATCGTAGAAACTTTATTTTCTTGTTACAATGATTTTCAACTTCACTCTGAAATTCTTTGAACTTTTCAAATGTTTCAGACTTATGTTTCATTAAGTAGATATACCCATATCTGCTTAAGGCATTTGTGAATGTGAGAAAATAACGATATCCGCCACGAGCCTCAACATTCATCGGACCACATACATCTGTATGTATGATTTTCAACAAATCTGTTGCTCTCTCCATAGTACCGGAGAACGGCGTTTTAGTCATCTTGCCCATGAGGCACGGTTCGCAAGTACCAAGAGATTCATAATCAAGTGGTTCCAAAAGTCCATCAGTATGGAGTTTCTTCATGCGCTTTACACCGATATGACCTAAACGGCAGTGCCACAAATAAGTTGCACTATTATTATCAACTCTGCATCTTTTGGCTTCAACATTATGAATATGTGTATCACTACTATCGAGATTCAACAAAAACAGACCATTCTTCAAGGGTGCGTGACCATAAAAGATATTACTCATATAAATAGAACAACCATTATTCTCTGATTTAAATGAATAACCGTCTCGCATCAAACAAGATCCAGATATAACGTTCATGCTCAACGCTGGCACCAAATAACAATTATTTAGGTCTAAAACTAATCCCGAAGGTAGATGTAGAGGTAGCGTGCCGACCGCGATCACATCGTCTTTGGAACCATTTCCTGGCGCGTAAATCGTCACTTCGTCCTTTGCCAATCTTCGCTTAATCCGTAGTCCCTATTTTGAGTTGCAAATATTAGCAACAGAACCAATATCAAATACCCAGGTGCTACTGCGAGCATTAGTAAGGTACACATCAATAACATGTATATCACATATACCTTTGTTCACCTTGCCATCCTTCTTATCCGCCAAATACTTGGGCAGTTCCGCTTCCGATGACGGTCGCTTGCGGCGAAGCACTTCGATTTCAGGCTTAGGTCCGGACTTGGGTTTCTTCTCTGAGCAGCAACTTGCTTGCTGTTCTTCTTGAAGTTCCCTTTCTTCTTCCCTTTGCCCTTTTTCTTGAAACTAGTGGTCTTGTTGACCATCAACACTTGATGCTCCTTCTTGATTTCTACCTCCGCGGCTTTTAGCATCACGAAGAGCTCGGGAATCGTCTTATCCATCCCTTGCATGTTATAGTTCATCATGAAGCTCTTGTAGCTTGGTGGCAGTGATTGGAGAATTCTGTCAATGACGCAATCATCCGGAAGATTAACTCCCAGTTGAATCAAATGATTATTATACCCAGACATTTTGAGTATATGCTCTCTGACAGAACTGTTCTCCTCCATCTTGCAGTTATAGAACTTATTGGAGACTTCATATCTCTCAATCCGGGCATTTGCTTGAAATATTAACTTCAACTCCTGGAACATCTCATATGCTCCATGACGTTCAAAACGTCGTTGAAGTCCCGGTTCTAAGCCGTTAAGCATGGCACATTGAACTATCGAGTAGTCATCAGCTTTGCTCTACCAGACGTTCTTAACGTCGCCAGTTGCATCAGCAGCAGGCCTGGCACCCAGCGGTGCTTCTAGGACGTAATTCTTCGGTGCAACAATGAGGATAATCCTCAAGTTACGGACCCTGTCCGTGTAATTGCTACCATCATCTTTCAACTTTGCTTTCTCAAGGAACGCATTAATATTCGACGGAACAACAGCACGGGCCATCTTTCTACAATCAAACATAAACAAGCAAGATACTATCAGGTACTAAGTTCATGATAAATTTAAGTTCAATTAATCATATTACTAAAGAACTCCCACTTAGATAGACATCCCTCTAATCCTCTAAGTGATCACGTGATCCAAATCAACTAAACCATGTCCGATCATCACGTGAGATGGAGTAGTTTCAATGGTGAACATCACTATGTTGATCATATCAACTATATGATTCACGCTCGACCTTTCGGTCTCCGTGTTCCGAGGCCATATCTGTTATATGCTAGGCTCGTCAAGTTAAACCTGAGTATTCTGCGTGTGCAACTGTTTTGCACCCGTTGTATTTGAACGTAGAGCCTATCACACCCGATCATCACGTGGTGTCTCAGTACGAAGAACTTTCGCAATGGTGCATACTCAGGGAGAACACTTTTACTATGATAAATTAGTGAGGGATCATCTTATAGTGCTACCGTCAATCAAAGCAAGATAAGATGCATAAAAGATAAACATCACATGCAATCAATATAAGTGATATGATATGGCCATCATCATCTTGTGCTTGTGATCTCCATCTCCGAAGCAACGTCATGATCACCATCGTCACCGGCGCGATACCTTGATCTCCATCGTAGAATCGTTGTCGTCTCGCCAATCTTATGCTTCTACGACTATCGCTACCGCTTAGTGATAAAGTAAAGCATTACAGGGCGATTGCATTGCATACAATAAAGCGACAACCATATGGCTCCTGCCAGCTGCCGTAACTTAGTTACAAAACATGATCATCTCATACAATAAACTTTAGCATCATGTCTTGACCATATCACATCACAACATGCCCTGCAAAAACAAGTTAGACGTCCTCTACTTTGTTGTTGCAAGTTTTATGTGGCTGCTACGGGCTTTAGCAAGAACCGTTCTTACCTACGCATCAAAACCACAACGATAGTTTGTCAAGTTAGTGATGTTTTAACCTTCGCAAGGACCGGGCGTAGCCAGACCCGGTTCAACTAAAGTTGAAGAAACTGACACCCGCCAGCCACCTGTGTGCAAAGCACGTCGGTAGAACCAGTCTCGCGTAAGCGTACGCGTAATGTCGGTCCGGGCCGCTTCATCCAACAATACCGCCGAACCAAAGTATGACATGCTGGTAAGCAGTATGACTTATATCGCCCACAACTCACTTGTGTTCTACTCGTGCACATGACATCTACGCATAAAACTAGGCTCGGATGCCACTGTTGGGGAACGCAGTAATTTCAAAAAAATTCCTACGCACACGCAAGATCATGGTGATGCATAGCAACGAGAGGGGAGAGTGTTGTCCACGTACCCTCGTAGACTGAAAGCGGAAGCGCTATAACAACGCGGTTGATGTAGTCGTACGTCTTCACGACCCGACCGATCAAGCACCGAAACTACGTCACCTCCGAGTTTTAGCACACGTTCAGCTCGATGACGATCCCCGGACTCCGATCCAGCAAAGTGTCGGGGAAGAGTTCCGTCAGCACGACGGCGTGGTGACGATCTTGATGTTCTACCGTCGCAGGGCTTTGCCTAAGCACCGCTACAATATTATCGAGGATTATGGTGGAGGGGGGCACCGCACACGGCTAAGAGATCAATGATCAATTGTTGTGTCTATGGGGTGCCCCCTGCCCCCGTATATAAAGGAGCAAGGGGGGGGGGGTGCGGCCGGCCCTAGGAGGAGGCGTGCCGGAGGAGTCCTACTCCTACCGGGAGTAGGACTCCCCCCTTTCCCTAGTTGGATTAGGACTTGGGGGGAAAGAGGAGAGAGGGGAGAGGAAAGGGGGGCGCCGCCCCACTCCTTGTCTAATTCGGACTTGGGGGGGGGGGGGGGCGTGGCTGCCCCTTGGCCTCCTCTCCTCTTCAACCAAAAGGCCCATTAAGGCCCATTAGGTTACCGGGGGGGTTCGGTAACCTCCGGTACTTAAGAAATGCCGATTTCACCCGGAACACTTCCGATGTCCAAACATAGGCTTCAAATATATCAATCTTTGTGTCTCGACCATTTCGAGACTCCTCGTCATGTCCGTGATCACATCCGGGACTCCGAACAACCTTCGGTACATCAAAACTCATAAACTCATAATATAACTATCATCGAAACCTTAAGCGTGCGGACCCTACGGTTCGAGAACAATGTAGACATGACCGAGACACGTCTCCGGTCAATAACCAATAGCGGAACCTGGATGCTCATATTGGCTCCTACATATTCTACGAAGATCTTTATCGGTCAGACCGCATAACAACATATGTTGTTCCCTTTGTCATCGGTATGTTACTTGCCCGAGATTCGATCGTCGGCATCTCAATACCTAGTTCAATCTCGTTACCGGTAAGTCTCTTTACTCGTTCTGTAATACATCATCTCACAACTAACTCATTAGTTGCATTGCTTGCAAGGCTTAATTGATGTGCATTACCGAGAGGGCCCAGAGATACCTCTCCGACAATTGGAGTGACAAATCCTAATCTCGAAATACGCCAACCCAACATGTACCTTCGGAGACACCTGTAGAGCTCCTTTATGATCACCCGATTCACGTTGTGATGTTTGGTAGCACACAAAGTGTTCCTCCGTGAACGGGAGTTGCATAATCTCATAGTCACAGGAACATGTATAAGTCATGAAGAAAGCAATAGCAACATACTAAACGATCGGGTGCTAAGCTAATGGAATGGGTCATGTCAATCACATCATTCTCCTAATGATGTGATCCCGTTTAATCAAATGACAACACATGTCTATGGTTAGGAAACATAACCATCTTTGATTAACGAGCTAGTCAAGTAGAGGCATACTAGTGGCAATCTGTTTGTCTATGTATTCACACAAGTATTATGTTTCCGGTTAATACAATTCTAGCATGAATAATAAACATTTATCATGATATAAGGAAATAAATAATAACTTTATTATTGCCTCTAGGGCATATTTCCTTCAGTTCAAACCGGAGCTACCTCCACGCTATGATGGCACTGCCAAGCCAGTGGAGTTCGTGCAGCTCTACACCGTGAGCATCCAGGCCACGGGTGGTGACGACAATGTCATGGCAAACTAGTTTCCCATGGCCCTCAAGGATGTCGCGTGCTCCTAGCCGATGAACCTCCCCGAGGCCTCCATCTCCACGTGGGCCGAACTATGCTGGCAGTTCATCTCCAACTTCAAGGGCACACACGTCCGCCCCGTCACACTCAGCATCCTGTGCGCTGTCCGCCAGCGCCCTGACGAGACCCTATGCAAGTACATGCAGCGGTTCAGCCAAGTGTGCAACAAGAACCTGCGCGCCTCCGATGCCGCGGTTATCGCTGCGTTCTCCTCAGGTCTCACGGACACCAAGATGCGCGAGAAGGTCACCATCAATGACGAGCTCGACTCCGTGCTTGATCTGTTGGACATCGCCGACAGATGCGCCAAGGCTGAGGAGGGTCGTCTCTTCGCCTACACCGACCCTGATGCTGAGCCTAACATCGCCAAGCCCAAGCCCAAGGACACCAAGCCCAAGGGCCCCGCCGTGCTTGCGGTGGAGCCTGAGGAGAAACGCGGCCGCGACCACGATGAGGCCAAGAAGGATGATCGTCCCTTCTGTGCCTACCACAACATGTACTCCCACAGCACCGAGGACTGCCGCGAGCTCAAGCTACTTCATGACAACTGCCTAGACCGGTGCGGCAGCCACAACGAGTGTGGCGAACCGTGGTGGCAACCGTGACGGCATCGCTGGAGGGATCGCAATAATGACAACGGTGTCATCAACAATAACCATCGACAGGCCTGGTAGAACCATTTGCGGTAGGCCAACCCTCAGGCCAATGCTGCCCAACCACGCCTTGTCGGAAACAACGACAACTCGCCTAACGAGAACAATGGGGGATACTAGTCCTTTCGATAAGTAAGAGTGTCAAACCCAACGAGGAGCAGAAGGAAATGACAAGCGGTTTTCAACAAGGTATTGCCTACAAGCACTGAAATTATCGGTAACAAGTAGTTTGATAGCAAGATAATTTGTAACGAGCAACAAGTAGAAATTGTAACAAAGGTGCGGCAAGGTAGCCCAATCCTTTTTGTAGCAAAGGACAGGCCGGAACGGTCTCTTATATTAATCAAGGCGTTCTTGAGTACACACGAGAATTTCATCTAGTCATTTTTATCATGTTTGTTTGATTCATGTTCGTTACTTTGATAATTTGGTATGTGGGTGGACCGATGCTTGAGTGCTGTTCTTACTTGAACGAGCCCTCACTTATGGTTAACCCCTCTCGCAAGCATCCG
Source organism: Aegilops bicornis (assembly GCA_021605145.1). NCBI lineage: Eukaryota > Viridiplantae > Streptophyta > Magnoliopsida > Poales > Poaceae > Aegilops > Aegilops bicornis. Next base: position 222,944,994 of record CM038675.1, read on the forward strand.
CAACTACGAAAGAAGAATTAAGATAAATCTAACCATAGCATGAAACATATGAATTTATGATCAGATTATCTATGAATATTATTTGAGTCTTCTTTGAACTCTTTTATGCATGATTAATATAGATTTGTATTTCTCTCCGATCTATTGATTTGGTTTGTCCAACTAGATTGATTAATTTTACAATGGGAGAGGCGCTTTGCGATGGGTTCAATCTTGCGGTATCCTCACCCAGTGACAGCAGGGATAGCGAGGCACGTATTTTTATTGTTGTCATTAAGGATAAAAAGATGGGGTTTATACCATATTGATTGGATCTATCCCTCTACATCATGTCATCTTGCTTAAGATGTTACTTCGTTCTTGTTAACTTAATACACTAGATGCATGCTGGATAGCGGTCAGTGTGTGGAGTAATAGTAGTAGATTCAGGCAGGAGTCGGTCTACTTGTGACGGACGTGATGCCTATATTCATGATCATTTCCTAGATATTGTCATAACTATGCGCTTTTCTATCAATTGCTCAATAGTAATTTGTTTACCCACCATATGCGTTCTTTCAAGAGAGAAGCCTCTAGTGAAAACTATGGCCCCAGGGTCTATTTATCAACATATTATATTCAGATCTATAAAACCAAAAACACAAAACTATCTTGCTGCAATTTATTTATCTTTTACTTTATTTTGCACTTCTATTTATCTTTTATAGCTATCTCTATCAGATCTCATCCTTGCAATTAACGGTGAATGGATTGACAACCTATTTTATCGTGTTGGATGCAAGTATCTATAATTTTTGATTGTTCCATGCTATTATATTATCTAGGCAATATGAGTCCACTATACCTTCCTATATGCGGTATCTACCTGCCGTTCCAAGTAAATCTGTATGTGCCAAACTCTAAACCTTCAAATGAAATTCTGTTTTGTATGCTCGAATAGCTCATGTATCAACTAGGGCTGTCCTTATCTTCCATGCTAGGCGGGTTATTCTCAAGAGGAGTGGACTCGGCTCCTCACTCACGAGAAAATGGCTGGTCACCAGGATGCCCAGTCCCATGCTTTATGCAAATCAAATCAAAATAATTGCAAACAAAACTCCCCCGAGACTGTTGTTAGTTGGAGGCACTCGTTGTTTCGAGCAAGCCATGGATTGATGCTTGTTGGTGGAGGGGGAGTATAAAATTTACCATTATGTTTGGGAACCGCCTATAGTGTGTGTAGCATGGAAGATATCACCATCTCTTGGTTGTTATGTTGACAATGAAAGTATGCCGCTCAAAATATTATTTATGTCTGCTTTAAAATCATGCTCTGGCACCTCTACAAATCTCTGCTTCCCTCTGCGAAGGGCCTATCTATTTACTTTTATGTTGAATCATCACCCTCTTACTAAAAAGCACCAACTAGAGAGCACCGCTGTCATTTGCATCCATTACTATTAGTTTATATTGGGTATGACTATGACTGGATCTCTTTTACCATGAATTACAATGTTTAGTCAGTCCTTGATCTTTAAAGGTGCTCTGCATTTATGTTTGCGGTCTCAGAAAGGGCTAGCGAGATACCATCTTGTTATATCATATTATGATTGTTTTGAGAAAGTGTTGTCATCCGAGATTTATTATTATTGCTTGCTAGTTGATTATGCCATTGACATGAGTAAACATGAGACCTAAGTGTTATTGTGAATATGGTTAGTCATAATCTTTGCTGAAAACTTGAATGTTGGCTCTACATATTTACAACAACAAGAGCAAACAGAGTTTTTAAAAGTTTTTCTTTATCACTTTCAGTTTATCAACTGAATTGCTTGAGGACAAGCAAAGGTTTAAGCTTGGGGGAGTTGATACGTCTCCGTCGTATCTACTTTTCCAAACACTTTTGCCCTTGTTTTGGACTCTAACTTGCATGATTTGAATGGAACTAACCCGAACTGATGTTGTTTTCAGCAGACTTTCCATGGTGTTATTTATGTGTAGAAACAAAAGTTCTCGGAATGACCTGAAACTCCACGGAACTTATTTTTGGAAAATATTAAAAATACTGGAAGAAGAATTCACGTCAAGGGGGCCTCCACCTGTCCACGAGGGTGGGGGGTGCTCCCCCTGCCTCGTGGGCCCCCTGTTGCTCCACCGACCTCAACTCCAACTCCATATATTCGTGTTTGGGGAGAAAAAATCAGAGAGAAGGATTCATCGTGTTTTACGATACGAAGCCGCCGCCAAGCCCTAAAACCTCTCGGGAGGGCTGATCTGGAGTCCGTTCGGGGCTCCAGAGAGGGGAATCCGTCACCGTCTTCATCATCAGCCATCCTCCATCACCAATTTCATGATTCTCACCACCGTGCGTGAGTAATTCCATCGTAGGCTTGCTGGACGGTGATGGGTTGGATGAGATTTATCATGTAATCGAGTTAGTTTTGTTAGGGTTTGATCCCTAGTATCCACTATGTTACGAGATTGATGTTGCTATGACTTTGCTATGCTTAATGCTTGTCACTAGGGCCCGAGTGCCATGATTTCAGATCTGAACCTATTATGTTTTCATGAATATATGTGAGTTCTTGATCCTACCTTGCAAGTCTATAGTCACCTACTATGTGTTATGATCCGCAACCTCAAGTGACAATAATCGGGACCACTCCGGTGATGACCATAGTTTGAGGAGTTCATGTATTCACTATGTGTTAATGCTTTGGTCCGGTACTCTATTAAAAGGAGGCCTTAATATCCCTTAGTTTCCATTAGGACCCGCTGCCACGGGAGGGTAGGACAAAAGATGTCATGCAAGTTCTTTTCCATAAGCACGTATGACTATATTCGAAATACATGCCTACATTACATTGATGAATTGGAGCTAGTTCTGTGTCACCCTATGTTATGATTGTTACATGATGAACCGCATCTGGCATAATCTCCATCACCGATCCAATGCCTACGAGCTTTTCACATACTGTTCTTCGCTTATTTATTTTTTCGTTGCTACGGTTACAATCACTACAAAACAATATTATGTTTGCTACCGTTACCGTTACTTCCATATTACTTTGCTACTAAATACTTTGCTGCAGATACTAAGTTATCCAGGTGTGGTTGAATTGACAACTCAACTGCTAATACTTGAGAATATTCTTTGGCTCCCCTTGTGTCGAATCGATAAATTTGGGTTGAATACTCTATCCTCGAAAACTGTTGCGATCCCCTATACTTGTGGGTTATCAGAGGGTGATACAACAAGAGTGCAACAAGTTTTGTGCCACCCTTGAGACCATCATGGCACGCCCCGTGAGCAGCATCGGCATGAATGATATAGTATACATGTGCCCCTCTTTGTATCTGTTTCCATTATGCTTGCATGTCCATTTTCCCATATGTGTGCATGCTATCCATTTGTAGGCATTCCAAGCTTTGGAGGCGTTCAAGGCTCAACATGAGGGCAGGTCCTTCAACCTCTCCCTTTGTTGGATGGTCATCAATGGGGAGGAGAATTTCAAGGCGCAATATGCCGCCGCCAAGGCGTGTGTGTGTGTGTGGGGGGGGGGGCAGCCGTTGAGGATCATGGGGAGTGCGGGAAGCCACGACCGCGGGGGAAAACCAACTCGAAGAAGGAGAACAAACGCGATGCAACGTCGATTGCCTTGCATGCCACTTTGGAGGGCATCATGACCGAGAAGGACACAAGGGACGAAAAGCGCCAGCAAGATAATGAAGAGCAAATGAATGCCTTCAAGGAGATCCAAAGGAGGAGGCTTGAGCTCGAAGCAGAGAAGTAAGCCAAGATGTTTGAGATGGAGACAGAGAAGCAAGCCAAGATGCTCAAGATCGAGGCCGCCAATGCCAAGACCAAGGCAAAAGAAGTGGCGATCGCTAGCATGATGACGGGGGTGAAGATCATGAAGGTGGACTTAAACAGCGTGTCACCGAGGAAGAAGCCATGGTTCGAGAAGATGCAAGACGATATGCTCAAGTTCGACGACTAGTGATCTATATCGGAGAGCGCCATCCTTTTTTGTATGCCGGCAAGTGTGCTGGCATAACCACGGCCAAGATGGCGTGGTCGAACTCCCGCCCCTTTTGTGTGTGTCGGCATGTGTGTCGACCACTGCTAAGTGATGGCATGACGCCGGCATGAACTCTGGGATGATGGCATATGCGTGGACATGAAATGGATCACATGCGTTGGGCGCACGGCAGACCCAAACGCAAAACGGGGCGGACGCCGGATAAAAGAATAATTTTAACAAGTGGAAGTAATATATGGTGCCATGGATGAGTTCAGTGCTTGTGTTTAAACCATGGATGTAGGGATGGTCAGGTCAAATGAAATTTATGAATACTACTACAATTGTTGAACATTTGATGAAATCATAAGGACATAAAAGGAAGTAAGTAGATTACATATATGTAAGTTAGTCTTGTGGTTGGCCCTTTCACCATCATAAATATAACCCCTGGACGCATATGCCAACAAATGTATAAGCGAGTCAAGGAAAATGAAAATAACTAATGCTAAATATCGATGCATGCTGCTTAGGGGCACACTGGCAACGTTCAAAAGAGAGGTAGATGTACCTCAAGCAGTGGACGCAACCACTCCTCACATTTGTAAGAGTTGTGCAGTAGTACAATTACCGGATTTCTTTCAGGAGCAGTGTCGTTAAGTTTCAGTAAAAGTATAGGTACATATCCCTGTTCAGCTGACTGTTGAAAAAAGGTGATAACAAATTCTATTATTGAGGGAGCAAGAGGCAAATAAAGCCAAGTCAGTGTACGTTGACTGTAGACTTATATAATGCAGGTGCATGTGGAGCTGGATCTCACAACCACAGTTAATACTCCAAACCTCCAACTATCAGGCTCCCCAGAACCACAAGTGGGTCTTTTGAGACAGAGGGCCTGAGTGGAAACATGGAAGCAAATGTGCTAAGTGAAGCACATGGGGCAAATATGTAGTGGTTTCCATGACAGATTTTTTTTGGAATTCATCCCACGGCAAATTTGTAGGGAATAGCATCATTTGACTAAGCTAATGGAACATGGCAACTTAATTTCTTGGACCATGACAGATTTTTTTTTTCTGTTTTGCAAATTAGGCAAAAAATGTTTGATATGATAATGGCAACTTAAGTTAATGGAGTATGGCAAATGTAGGTTTTGTGTCATGGCATTTTGTACTACGTTCATACATTTCATGGCAATTTTTTGTCACACAAAGCAAGACAATTATAATTAAAGCACCATGGCAAATCTTAATATGCATTTGTCATGGCCATTTGTTTTGTGTGTTTTTTACATGCCCAACAATTTATCAATTATCACACCAAACATGACATTCTGTACATGACAATTCACCTTTTTTGGCATGGAAAGTGTACCTATATTGGCATGGGAATTTTTACTTTAACATACATGGCAATTTTAATTTTAAACGCCATTTAAAATTTATTAGTTTTATTTTTTGCCACAGCAATTTTACTATTTTTCGACAATATGGCAAGTGTAGTTTATACAACATGGCAATTTTTCACATTTTTGGACCATGATTCATCGCACTTCAAACAAGGCATTTTTTTTATTTCCCCATTTTGGCAAATTTACGTTCATTTTGCCATGAAAATTTTACTTTATCACACATGGCAAATTTAATTTTATACTCCCATGGCAAATTTCTATTTATGAATCTGCCATGGGAATTCTTTTGTTATAATTTGTTCTTTTTTTTCACCCACGAAAATTTTAACTAAAATACCATGGCATTTTTTAGAACTTGCGATGGCAACTTTCTGTTCATAATTTGTTCTTTCTTCACACACACGACAAATTCTCTCATACAAACATAGAAATTTTAATTCAAATACCATGGCAAGTTTTTGTTATGTTTGAATTTTTTTCCCCAAAACTTGCCGTGCTATCGAATGTCTAACTGGACGCATTTTTTCATGCCATTTTTCCCATGTTGTAGTATGTTTTACTAAGCACACGTCAAAACTTCAAGTTTTGCCTCTACTTTTTCCAAGGGGCAATTTTTATCGTGCACAATCTTTAGGTCTGACGGATTTTCTAGATTCTCATGAATGACAATATTTTTTACCATCTGATGGTAATTTGTTTTTTCAGTATTTACTTTTTTGTACCATGGCAAATTTTGCCAAAACAAACTTTTTCTCCTGCGTTTTTAATCAATGGCAACAATTTGTAATTTTCTGTTGTTCTCCCATTGTACACACATGTAAACTAAAAGAAATTTCACTATGTGCATTTATAACCAAGAGTTCTTGTTCTTTTTTCTCAAAACAATGGCGTTGTACGCTCTTGTCGCCCTCACCCGCCTCACCTCCTCCCTCTGCACCCTCCTCAGCTCCCACCTGATGCTCTCCATGCCCACTTCCCGCTCCTCCAGCGGTGCCGTCCGGTTGCAGTAGCCGCCATTGAACAACGAGTCGTGCTCGAAGTGGTCCGACGAGTAGGTGACGAGGTTGCTCTTGCAGTCCCGACACCGCGCGATGCCCTCACGGCCACCCTGACGACGCAGCGGACGGCGTAGGCGACACCGAAATCTGTGAGGCAGCCCTCCAAGAGGTAGTTGACGCGGAAGTCAGACCCAGCAGGCGGCTGGTCCAGTCCGCGCCGAGTCTGTCGAGGTGGATGTCGAAGGAGGAGGTGGGCTTCCCGCCGGCGCCGACAACGGGGACGGCGTGCGCGTAGAACTCCGTCCACATCACCATGAGCGTGAAGTATAGTGGGCAAATTTGTATCTCATGGACTTGAAACTTATGCTAAAACTTCTCCAACTTTAAGTAAATTATTCATATGTAAAATAGTGGTCAAATTTGCATCTCACCCTTCGCAACTTATGCTAAAACTTCTCAAATTATTCATAAGTAAATTATTCATATGCCAGGAGGTCTCCGACGTGATCCGCTCGCGCTTTGGCATCCCAGAGGCGCGCTTCTCGGTTCACCGTCACCTGCCGGAGGATTTTCTCATCCGCTTCCTGCGTGCAGAGGATCGGGCCCTGGTGGCCAATGACGGCGTTCGCACCGCTCGCTTCCGCCTGCTGCTTCACCCTTGGAGCGCGCTGGCCGGGGCAGAGCAGGTGCGCGCCCGCTTCCGGGTTCATCTTGAGCTCACCGGGGTGCCCGATCATGTCTGGCACCGCGCCACCGCGGTCGCGCTGCTCTCGCCATTCTGCCTGGTGGAGCACCTCGAGCCGCGCACTCGCCGTGGCGCCGACCTAGACACCTTCCGGCTCTCGGCATGGACGGCCAACCCTGACGCGATTCCTCTTGCCGCCGACCTCTTCCTCCCGGTGCGCGATGGCGTTGCCGTCGACGCGGACCCAGACGTGGCCGAGCGCCTTGGCATGGACCTACTGCGTTTCCCAGTAGCGATTCATGTGGCCCTCTGCGAGGATTTCCGTCGACCGGTCCCGCCGCCTCCGCCGCCGCGCGTCCCCCCTGGCCCCGGCTCCGATGATGGCGCTGGCGCCGGCCAAGGCTCTCCACCCTGCCCTTCGCCCTGGCCGCGCCAGTATGATCACTCTCCGGCGCCGCCCGCGCCGTGATGCCACCGGCCCCTCGCGCCCGATCCGGCGCTCCGGCCGCCGCCCGTGGGGTCGCCGCCGTAACCGCCCGCTCGCCGTCTCGTGCATCTGGCATGGGATTCTCGGGCCGTACCCGCCGGTCGTGGCTGGCGTCACGCGGGGCCCGGCAAGGCTGCGCCTAGGAGACAAGGCGGCTTTCCAAAAAGCCGCGGTGACAGCTGGCGGTCCCGCCCCGTTCCCGCCCGTTGGCGCGCCCTGTTCAAACTCCGACCCTGTTGACCGGGTCGCTGCTCCCGCGCCCACCACCTCACCGTTGGCTAACGTGTCATCACCTGGCTCGCCCGAGCAGCTGCCGGAGACTGGCGCGCAGCCCCATGTTGATCCTGCCCCAGCGATCGCCCTTGGCCTGCTGTTGCTTTGCGCGGCCCCACCAAGATCCACGACAAACCCGCTGGCGGATCCCGGGGAACGTGAAAGTGGGCCGTCCTCCCCTCCCTCTGCGGGCCAACTGGTGTCGTCTAGCCAAGGCGCGGACCCACCAGGCCCCCTGCGCTGCCCCATCATTGGGCCATCCCCCTCTCCCGCCTCGGATCCCGCTATGGACAGTTCGTGTGCTCCGATCCCGAATGATCGCACGCCCTCGGCAAATCTTGCCTCCCATGCAACTGCCCCGGACTCACCACGTGGCGTGCATGCCGACGTGGAGCCTGTGGACACGTTTTTAGGCTCTATTCAGAGGCCGGTCTCGCAGATTCTCCCTGCGCCCCCCTCCCGCTCCCGGAGGAAGGAGCTACCGCCAAACTTCACGCCCCGTCGGAGCTGTAGAATTGCCAAGGCTGATTGCGGCCTAAATTCTGAGCTCAAGGCCAAGAAGGTGCTCCTCCGTCGACTCGGACTCGTCTCGGACGACGCCCCCATCTCCGCTACGACGCTTGCGAAGTATGAGCGCCTCTTCCAGAGGCCGCTGGCGCACGACGTGCTGCAGGCATTCGCCGATCTCTTCGGCTGGCGCATCCATGAGCTGGTCAACCCACAGGACAACTCTCCCTCCCCCCTGCCTCGCGCTGTCGAGGCCTAGTGGCTGCCTAGGCCGCCGCAGGACTTCACCTCTCTCCATGGATCACAACCTTCGCATTGTATTCTGGAACGTGCGTGGCCTTAATGCTCCGGCGAAGCGCATCGCCGTTCGCAGCGTGATCACCGCTGCCTCGCCTTGTATTGTTTGCATCCAAGAGACTAAGATGATTGCTCTCTCGCCCTCGCTTGTCACTGAAACGCTCGGCCCATCCTTCTCCGATTTCTACTTCCTTCCTGCGGATGGGACCCGTGGTGGTATCCTGCTTGCCTGGCGACCGGACATGGTCGCGCTCTCCGATCCATGCCATGGTGATCACCACATCACTGCGCTGGTCTCTTCCCTGGATGGCGCCCATCACTGGTGGCTCACTGGCGTCTACGGCCCGCAAGGAGATGATGACAAGATCGCTTTCCTTGGTGATCTCAGTGAGGTCCGATCGCTGCGAGCTGGCCCTTGGATCCTTGGGGGCGATTTTAACATGATCACAGGGGCTGCGGACAAGAATAACTCCCGGCTCAATCACCGGATAATATCGTGGTTCCGCCGCTTCCTCGCTGATGAGGAGCTGCGTGACATCTACCTGCACGGGCGACGATACACTTGGTCAAGCGAACGCGGTACCCCCACCCTCACGCGCATTGACCGGGTGCTCGCCAATTCCGCATGGGAAGCTCTCCACCCGCATTGCATACTGCGCTGCCTCTCCTCCGCAGCGTCCGATCATGCGCCTCTCCTCCTCGACTGCACCGCACGCTCGCCTGGCACGCGAAGATTCCACTTCGAAAGATTCTGGCCGCGCACTGACGGCTACACGCAGGTGGTGCTTGAGGCCTGGGCTCTTCTGCGTGAGACGAGCGGACCCTTCCGCGGTGGTGGCGCGCCTCAAGAACACTGCGCGGCGCCTCCAAAGCTGGAGCGCGAAGAAGATTGGGGACGTGTCCCGGCAACTCCTCGTCGCTCGTGAGCTGATCGCGCGTCTGGATGCGGCGCAAGACCTCCGCCCCCTTTCCGCGGCTGAGGCCTGGCTTCACAGGCGCCTCAAGGGGGCGTACCTAGGGCTGGCGTCCCTCGAGCGCTCGATCGCGCGCTAGCGCGTCAGGCTTTCCTGGTTGCGAGACGGCGACGCGGGTCCGAAGTTCTTCAGGGTGCATGCAGCGCACCGCAAGCAGAAGAACCGGATCCTCGAGCTCCAGGTCGGAGACACTTCCGTCTCCGACCCGGCCGCTCTTGCTGAAGCTGCGTTCGATCACTTCTGCGGCATCCTTGGATCGGCGAAGCCGCGACCTTTCTCCTTAGACCTCTCCGCGCTCCACGTTGGGTCATTCGACCTCTCCAGCCTCGAAGCACCCTTCTCCGAGGACGAGATCTGGGCTGCGGTCAAGAGCTTGCCCCTCGGGAAAGCGCCCGGCCCCGACGGCTTCACCGCCGAGTTCCTCCGGAGTGCGTGGGACGTGATCAAGCAGGATATATGTGCCGTCTTTGATAAGCTTTACGCACTCAACGGACGGGGTTTCCAGAAGCTCAACGAGGCGCTCCTCACCCTTCTTCCGAAGAAGCAGGACGCGGCATCTCTCTTCGACTATCGTTCGATTAGCCTCATCCATCTCATTGCGAAGCTGTTTGCGAAGGCGCTCTCTCTCCGGCTGGCGCCCCACCTGGGCATGATGGTTTCCACCAACCAAAGCGCTTTCATCGCCGGCCGAAGCATCCACGACAACTTCCTCCTTGTTCAACAGACGGCTAGACTTCTTCACAACCTCAAGATGCCGCGAATGCTCCTCAAGCTCGACATCTCGAGGGCCTTTGACTCGGTGGCATGGCCCTTTCTGCTCGACACGCTCAAGCACCTGGGCTTTGGAGACCGGTGGTGCGAATGGATCTCCATCTTGCTCTCTACCGCATCGACGCGTGTGCTTATCAATGGCGTCCCCGGGCCACCAATTCCTCACGCGTGCGGGCTGCGGCAAGGGGATCCCATTTCCCCTATGCTCTTCGTCATCGTCATCGACGTGCTCAACTCGCTCCTTCAGCGAGCCGTCGAGCGCGGCCTCCTGTAGCGACTGACCGCGCGGCACATGCCTTCGAGCGTCTCCCTCTACGCCGACGACGTTGTTATCTTCAGCCACCCCGACACCCATGACATCCGCGCCATTCGCCGCATTATGGATGTCTTCGGCAAGGCGTCCGGGCTCTGCACGAACATCGCCAAGTGCTCGGCCTCCCCCATTCGCTGTGACTAGGAGCACGTTGCCACGATCACATCTGAGATAGCATGCCCGATCTCCCCCTTCCCAGTGAAGTACCTCGGCCTCCCGCTTTCCCTCCGCAAGCCCTCGACAGTCGACCTTTTTCCCCTCGTCGACAAGCTCGAGAGGAGGCTCTCTACCTGGCTGGGCTCCATGCTCTCCTTGGGAGATCGCGTCGCGCTCTGCTGGCACGTCCTCTGCGCCATGCCCATCCACATCCTCGTCGCCATTGCTATCAACAAGTCCATCCTTGCTCGGGTCAACCGGATCATCCGGAGCTTCCTTTGGGTTGGCTGCAAGGACGCACGTGGAGGGCAATGCCGAGTGAACTGGGCTCGGGTCTGTCGCCCCACCTCCCTCGGCGGTTTGGGGATTCGCGACCTGCAGCGCGCCGGCGTCGCCTTGTGCACCCGATGGCTCTGGCTCCAGCGTACTGATGCATCGCGCCCCTGGAGTCATCTACACCTCCCCCACGACCCTGCGGCCTCGCAGATTTTCAGGGCCTCCACCTCCTGGGAGGTGCGCGATGGTCGCACCTGCAGGTTCTGGACTGACCCCTGGATCGATGGTAAGGCGATCCCCGAGCTTGCCCCTCTCGTGTTCTCCCTGGTCTCCAGGCGGCATCGTCGCGATCGCACGGTCGCTGAGGGGCTCCCTGGGCGCGCCTGGGTGCGCGACATTGCCGGCGCGCTCGGCCCGGCAGCCCTGATCCAGTATGTAGACCTCTGGCGCCTACTCCAGAATGCTACCCTCTCGGCTGGGCATGATGTGATGCGATGGAAGTGGACGGAGTCCGGCGTCTACTCCGCCAAATCCTGCTACGCTGCGCTCTTCCACGGATCCACGACTGACGCGGCCTGGAAGCTCACCTGGAAGACTTGGGCCCCCTTACGCATCAAGATCTTCATCTGGCTTGCCCTGCAAGACCGATGTTGGACGGCCGACCGCCTTGCCCGGCGAGGGCTGCCCCACAATGACAGTTGCGTGCTGTGCGACCAGACCACTGAGGACATGCACCACCTGTTCACCTCCTGCCCCTTCTCCCGCCAAATTTGGCATGAGGTCCTTTCTTGGTGCCGATCGACTGCCACGATCCCAAACCCCGACACTAAGTTCGCGGACTGGTGGATGGCGGCTTGCACTTCATCGCCCTCGGCTCTGCGGAAAGGACTCTGCTCCATCATCGCCCTCACCGCTTGGGCCATCTGGAGACATCGGAATGCATGCGTGTTCGATCAGCGGCAACCCTCAATCGCAACTCTGTTTCAATCCATTCAAGAAGACGCTCGCCAGTGGGCTAGTGCCGGTGCCAACGGCTTGGCAAACCTGATTTCTGAGATTTAGGCTTTGTTTCTGTATTGAGGGTTGAGCAGCCCCTCTCCTAGCTGCTCCGGCAACTTGTGCCCGCGCCGGTCTGTGTACGCGTGGCCAATGTCGGCATGTCTCTCTGTACTTTCAACCCCCTACTATCAATGCAATGATACGCAATCTTTGCGTATTCGCGAAAAAACAAATTTGCATCTCACAGACTTTCCATGTCAATTTTGGATGTCAGAATGGGGGAAGATCATCACAAAATTTTAGAGGAAAGTAAGAATACCACTATTCATGAAAGCGGGAAGTAAATTAGAGAAATAAATTATTTGCATACAGTAAAATAAAATTCTTATATTTAGTTCATATGTTTCTTAACAAGGATAAAATAGTTATTTCAATTCATTAAGCATTGTATTTTTCTACCCATCAGAAAGATCATCTAAACATTACCAATCCCTTGCGCACAGAAGCTTCTACATCAAACCAACACCGTCAATCATAATGTTAACTTGACAAATTATTGAATAAACATCACATAAACACTATTGGCTTGCTAGCGGCATAAGCTTTTTAATTATAGGCGTTGGTCTACTATCATGTGAAAATGACACATATCATTAATAGGGTGTGTTTGAAGCAAGCAGTCATCATCAACGTACAATTAAATACGATTAAGTATGTTACCCATACACATGTTATTTCATTTGGCATTACATTTACACTGTCTTCAGAATAATATTATCGACGCATTTGGTTCGGAGTGAACATCACGGCTTCCGATTCCAGCGCTTTTCGAAACGTTATCCTGCGTTTGGTATGCACACTATGTATTTAGCTAGCAGCGTCTTTCGATACGTGGCTTCGCAAAACCGAAAACGGCCGGACCGAAGCTGATTAGGAAACTGGAGGTTCCACGCTCAACCAAACAAAACATATATTCGGTGAGAAAACATTAGAAACCGGTGCTTCTCGTTACCAGAACGAATACGTTATCGGAGAGCGAACCAAACACGTTGTATATGTCGTCTCATAATGTGAATATTCATAAACCAATATATTTATTTCGCAACTACTTTCAATTTAAAGATGACGCCCCCACATTTGCGAGGGCCATTTTGCTAGTTATCTATAAAAGATCTGGAGTTAGGACGTGGAATCACTAGATTTTGCAAAAGGTTTCAATTTGCACAAGTCTTGCACAATTATTATAACTCTTTGCACTAGACCCCATGAAGAATATTTCAAACATATATAAAAACGAATTCTTATGTATTGTGAGACAGGTATATTCCAACTGTTTATTTTGCTCTTGGAAGGAATACATGTCTTGTCTTTTTGAACATGTATGTGTTTTTTAATCATATTTTTAACAAAAAAATCTGTAGGTATGTTTCCCATAATACAAATGTATATTTCTTTCCGGGTTCTCTCACATGTATTTTCTAAGTTTCTACCATGCTCATTTTCTTATAGAATGATTCTACATATTACCATCTTATGAACATGGTAAAATAACCACAAAATAAAAACCTACAAATACTTTGTACTTGAACTAAGATCCAAGAAAGTTGCTGGAAACAACTATCTGCTGTATGCTGGAGTGCACAAATCTACATGAGAGCTTTTGAGAACAAAGAAGTTTAAAACTCCAATTAAATATGGCCGAGATAAGAAACATGAAGGATGACATTTTTCATGAAAATGAGGGAGCCCTGGCCTCTACTTCCATTGATGCACACAACCAATGTAAGTGATAGCAAAACTAGACACTCAAGAAAAGGATAGCATAAAAAGATATTTTTGTTGTATGAAATCCATAATAATATTCTGAAGGTCTCTGTTAGCGCATATATATATATATATATATATATATATATATATATATATATATATATATATATATATATATATATATATGACAAAATTTTCCTACTACCGGGTGTAGTTACTCCCACTTTTGTTTCATACGTTCTAGGTAGTATCTATCATATCGGAGAGTATGTACGCGTAGCACGTAGTATATAATAATGTTTAGGTAGTATATATACTACTTTTTTGGTAGTATGTATCATATTTTGTGCATACTCTATTTCACGTACAAATATGTACGTATTTCACAAATACAATAAAATCATGAGCTCACTTGCAATTTTTTCATATAACTCACTTTAGAGTATCTTAAATATAGTATATGAACATATTAAAAATAATAAAGTAGAGTATATACTACCACATGGTAGTATATAAGAAATGGGTGTAGCTACACCCGATAGTAGGATGCATTTTCCCTATATATATATATATATATATATATATATATATATATATATATATATATATATATATATATATAAAGAGTCCTGTGGCAACTGGTAAAGCATTTGAGCCTACCAATATGCAACCAAAAAAATGAGGTGTCGTACTGAAACAAAATGTGGTAGAGGCCTCGGAAAAATATATCAGATATTCATGGCTCCTTGAGTTGGACTACCTATTGTTTAACTAGGATCACTTAATAACATAACTAAAAACAAATGAAACATGCTTACAATGGTGCACCAAGAATCTAGAGCTCTATATTACATGTTATAGTGTCCAATATATCTTTGCAAGCACTTCCCGCTCGCAATAGGGGCGCCGTATGAGAGGGGTAGCTATGTTTTTTTTCTATATTTCTCATTAGTCTTTAGTTTCTCATAAAAGTTGTCAGTGTGATGTTTGAAAGGTTGTGTATCTGGTAACTGGATGCTAATGTTTATATTTTATTTCAATACATTGTATTTTTATTGTGTTGAGAATTTTTGTTCACTTGGAAATTTATGAAATTTGTAGAAAAAGAATGAAATTCCATAGGTAATTAAGTTGAAAGTTTTTGTTTTTTAGTTGAAAGCATGTAAAACCTTAGTTCTTGAGTGGAAGATTTGTATATTTCTAGTGGAGCGTTGTGCAGAGTTAGTTAGAAGCTCATCAGTTTGACGCTGATGGATGTTGAATCATTTTGTTACTCTCTAACTAAACTCCAAAGGTGTGCTCAACTACCTTGAGCTCCAAAGGGGAACAAAACTTATCCGTATCTTCATTTAACTTGATGAACTGGCAAATAAGTGAGATTGTATGCAGAAAATCCATAAAGCCCGCATATAAACCTGAAGTTATTTTTAAGAAAAAACTTAAATTACCCCTGAAATTCACTCATTTTTTTGTTTGCAATAACTTGTTCAAGTAGAAAATTATAGTTGGCGAGTTTATAAGAGTGCTTACTAAATAAAAAAAGAAGACTTTGAGAAAGGGTGTCAAGTTTCAGAATCATGGGCCACTTCGTAAGTAGTACAAAAATTCTTTCAAAGGTTTAAGCAGGAGTACAATCTTTGCGGTGGGTTTTATACAGTTAGCAACTTCCAAAAGCTGCATGCATGATTCCTAACTTGGGGCAACAACGTACAGCACGACGCCGACAACGCAAAACCACGTACGCGAGGGCGGATGATCACCGCGCGGCCGGCGGCGGCGTGAGCTCCGCGAGCCTCTGGAGCAGCACGCCGTTCCACATGTCGACGGGCCCCGGCAGGCACCAGTGCAGGCAGTCGCTGCCGTTCCTCCTCCACCTGCTGTCGAAGTGATTGTCGGGGTGGCCATCGGCGCGCATCATCATGGCCTTGGTCACGTCCAGCACCCCGAACCTCCTCGCTCCCCCGCCGCTCTTGGCCGCCCTCACCCGCCTCACCTCCTCCCTCTGCACCCTCCTCAGCTCCCATGCGATGCTCTCCATGCTCACCTCCCGCTCCTGCAGCGGCGCCGTCCTGTTGCAGTAGCCGCCGTCGAACCAGGAGCCGTGCTCGAAGTGGTCGGGCGAGTAGGTTCGGAGGAAGGTGACGAGGCTGGTCTTGCAGCCACGGCACTGCGCGATGCCCTCCACGGCCGCCCTGACGACGCGGCGGACGGCGTAGGCGACGCCGAAGTCGGTGAGGTTGGCGTCGTTGCCGGCGCAGTTGAGGCAGCCGATGCGGCGCCCTCCCTCCCAGAGGTAGTTGACGCGGAAGAACCAGTTGCCGCCCGAGATGACGGCGTAGTCCAGGCCCGGGAGGCGGCTGGTCCAGTCGGCGCCGAGCCTGTCGAGGTGGATGTCGAAGGAGGAGGTGGGCTTCCCGTCGGCGCCGACGACGGGGACGGCGTGCGCGTAGAACTCGGTCCACATCACCATGAGCGTGAAGTTGTGCGCCGGGAAGTGCCATGTCCGGTACTTGTCGAACGCATCCGAGTACATGTCCACGGGCGCCTCGGCCTACACCATGTGTCCATGACCGTGTAGGTCAGTCTTCATCGTCACTTGACTACTTACTCAGAAGTCAGAACTACTCGCGTACACGCAAGCATAAACGGTACACGTACCTGGGACAGGAGGCAGAGCAGGGAGTCGATCTGGTTGCGCGCCAGCGAGTCGCCGATGAAGGCCAGCCGCTTCCCGCGGACGACGTCGAGGAACCGCTCCGGCACGAACCTCGGCAGCTCGCAGCCGTCCGGCTGCCACCGCCAGTAGAGGTGGCCGTCGTCCTTGCCGAACTTCTGGCAGTTCTTGAAGTCCGGCAGCATGGGGCACGTCAGGTTGGTGTACACCGGGCCATTCGGCTCCCGCACCCATTTCCCCCTGGAAATGTCGCATTTCTCCTCGAGCTGCATGGCCGCCTCACCTACGCATGAAGCAGGCACGTAGCCAGAGTTATCAAACACACTCAAACCGGTGCACGTACAGGCCAATATCGACAGTACCGTGCTCTCAAATGCGCTTACCGGTGCTCGGAGCAGCAGCTGGCAAGGAGACGACCTCCGCAGGTGTGCTCTGCTCAGGCGTCACGCTGTCGTCCGCAGGGAACGCTGGCTCATCGCTTTGATCGTCGTCATCCTCTGGCATCCTGCTGCTCAGGTCGAGGGCGGCGAGCAGAGGGCTCTGCGTCAGCGCCTCGCCGGCCGTCCGCGCCACCGTCAAGCTCCGGGACGAGTAGAGGATGGAGAACGCGACGACCGTGGAGATGGCCAGCAGGAGCAGCAGCGAGGACTTGACGTTCCTCTGCGCCACCACGCTCCACTCGCTGCCGCTGCCGCTCTTGAGCAGCCTCGGGCTGCCGGACGGAGGCGAGGGAGGAAGAAGGGGCGCCATGCATGCCACTACTTTCTTCAGTTACTTGCAGACGCGACGCTCTAGTCACAGTACTAGGTTGGCGTTGGCCAGCTTTTGAAGGACCCGCGAGAGTGTTTCTGCTCTGGCTGACATGGCCGGTGATTGGTCAGCTGACGCGGGAATTTGAACGTGCTGGTCGCCGGTTAATTCGCTTCTGGTGAGCCTACCGCGGTGGAGCTGTCGATAGGGCCGGGGTAGCCACGCTAGCTAGTGGATCACCAAACTGCATAGTGCTAGCCTTGGTCCGTTAATATTTTGGAGTGAGCAGTTACGTGATAGTACTTCTAATTTTCTCGGTGAAGAAACCTTTGGCATGATGCGCGCTGGAGTATACGGAGGAAATGCAATCTCACCAGCCAGACGTGTACTCGCCGGAAAGGCGCTCCGGACGGTTGATGTACGAGTGAAAAAGAAAAGACGGCAGGGATGGTTGGCCAACACTCGGCTCAGATGGCAGCTGTCATGCGGTTGTTTTGACTTGACGCCATTGTGGCATGGCCTCGGGACGTCGGACAAAGGACCTCTACATTTACCTACCTACGGGCATGTCTAGTCTACTTTTGTAGAGGCGGAGAGATCGATCTTGGGGAAATGACGACGTACGCGAGACGCATGGTCGGGGTCCAAAGGCGGAAAGGATTTTTTTTTTCCCGGGCTTTGTTTGGTTGTATGAACTGGATTGGTCGGTATGCATTGGGCTAGAATTAAACTTGAAATGGGGCTAAATACGAATTTCGTTGTTTGGTTGCTCACTGAATTGACTCGTGGAATCTTAGTTAGGCTTCAGTTCCAAATTCTGTCTGAACGACAAAACTTTGAAATTGCATATATACATGAGGCTCTGGCTACCTCGCTGGAGAAGGAACACGCCGGGGCGGCGGTGTACTCCGACGACCGTCGAATTCGAGCGCTAGGAGATCCTCCTTGTCCAAGGCGCGGTCGAGGAGTTGCACGGGGGCACAGCAGTTCCACACATGCTTGTTGCCTGGCACGAGGCAGACTTCTCGGGGGAGACTTGTATGAGATCTCACATTTAAGTGTGATTGTGAGATCAACCCAAAAAAATAAATCATATTACACATTACAAAAAAATCTGAAATTATTTGACAACATCCATGTGAAGTGTGTCTACATCTTAAAAAATTCAGCTCAAAACTTGATGTATATTTGGAGATAAAAAAACAAATTTGAATGTGAATAGTAGCAGTTTTGGGTGAATAGTACTTTGACAGCATGGCGATTCGGTGCCGGGGCTCAGCTGCACCTGAAATCGTGGCGGTCTATTGTTGTCTCGGGATGTGAACAATTCACGTGTCAGGGAACGTAACCGGAATCTGACTTACCGATGCAATACTGTACAAAATAATTAGCCATGCGGGCCAGGCGTATGGGGGACCTCCGGCAGAGTACGCGCATCTGATCCGTGGCTCGGATCGTTTGCTTCTCGTCTGATCCAGGAACAGGAGCGGCGTACAGGACGTCGCGATATAGCTGAGCCATTTGGACTGTAGTTCCGCCCACAACACTCCCTTCCCCATTGGACTGCAGTTCGGCGGCCATGGTTCCTATTCTTGATGCGGCTGCTTAAATCGCCGGAGTCAGATCGATGGAGGACGGCGGTTTAGAGTTCCTGCTAGATACCGTTGACTGGTAAGTGGATCCATGTAGCAGTAAAATCCCTGCCTTGTCCGATGTTTGAGTGAATTGACGGCCTGGCGGATCTTATTTTTTGATAAATTTTGCTGATGCCAATGGCGTGTGTTTCTGCAGGTTTCTCCTTCGAGATAAGTTAGCAGATGGTTTGGAAAACCCAGATCCAGTGCCACTTGCGTTATTAACTGCTGGGCTAGTGGATTCGACTGGTGAACAAGAACAAAATTTACTCTGGTTGCGGGGAGAATGTTGGGCGTGTGGCCGGTAGCCGACCGAACTGCGGTGGCCGACGGCGTCGAGATTCATCCCCCACTGCTTCAGCACATTGACTGACCGGGTCAACCGAGAGGCCCCTGGGTGGACGAAGAGGTGAGCTGAAACTAATTCCATTTTTTTTTTCATAATAAATTAAATTTTGCACACGAGACGTTGGCAGACAACATGTTGGTTTTGAGATTAAAAAAACTGAAAGCCTGACAAAACTTTTAGCAATGAGAAAACATGCAGGATTTGTTCTTGAACAGCCCAATGTTCTTTATTACCGTAAAAAAATCTGGTTTGAGATCAGAATACTGGAAGATGACAAACCTGACAGGAATGAGAGAATATGCATGATTTTTTTCTTTGAAGAGTACAACATTTTTCTACTGTAAAAATCTCATGTTTGAGATCAATATTGGAAATACAGATAAAACTGTCTCCAGGGAAACCAATTTATTATATATATATATATATATATATATATATATATATATATATATATATGTATATTTCTTTTTTGCAAAATGCCAATGTTTTTTACTGTAAAACCTCAGGTTGCATCTAGGAACTGCACCCTGGACAGGACAACGTGTCCTTCTCGGATGAGTGCATTGGAGCAAACAATAAGAAAATATGCCGAAGAACCTACAAGAAGTGTTATCAAGCCTGAACCTGGCCTCACCCTCGACTCACTTGGTGAGGCGTACGGCTTCTACAATCTTTATTTATGGGACTGGATTTGGGATCCGGTACGGCAAAAGAAGACTAAATGCTGAAAGGGCAAAGTGCTCGCGAACAGTGAGAGCCGAGTGCTCGCAAACAGTGAAAGCCGAGTGAAGAATTTGATGTGGACAAATGGAAGCAATAGGATGCAATACCAGTTCTTGGGTGATGTGGTATCATTTGACACAACATACAGAACCAACTTATATGACTTGCCTTTTGGTTTGTTCGTCGGAGTAAACAATCACTTCCAAAGCATTATCGTTGCTGGTGTGGTGATGAGTAGGTTGAGAATTTTGACTGTGTTTTTGCTAAAGAAGGCGAAGGAAAGCTTGGGACCATTGTAGATGAAGAAGAGTTACTTTCAGGCGGAGTTCCATAAAGTTGTGAATCACATGCTGAAAAAAGGATGAGTTCGGGACATCATGGGGCATGTTGCTTGATAAGTACAACTTGAGAAAGCATCCTTGTATGACTCAGATATATGAAATACGTTCGAAATGGGCGAAGCCATACAACTTGTCCTATTGATACTAACTGATGGTCCAAAGTTTGTAAATCTTCTTCTCCTATTGCCCAGTGTGCTGGTCTGCTTGTTGATAGTCAGCTTTGTGATTTATCTAACTGAAGACCCAAAGCTTGTATATTATTTTAACTATGCAGTTAAAAGCGATAATTAGGTTGTACAAGAAAACAGGGCAATCTGCAGCATGTTACATGTTCAGACTGAGGCAAACTTATATACTAGACATTTATGTGTGTGATAGATATGCATACTGTCTAAAATTATGAATTATTTTTGGTCAGCTTTTGAAATAATTGCCAATTGATCTGCCTCATGTCTCTGTTTTCCTTTGAACTGAAGAATTGGCTTGGTTTTCAAATTTGATGAGTGGCTACTTCAGGTTGCTATGGAGGGCAAGTTCGTTGTCAGTTTTGGAATTTGGGCTGAATAGCTACCGTGTATGTTGACATTAAAATTATCAAGTCGTATTGGTCAGCATTTGAAATAGTTGCGGATTGATCTGCCTCGTGTCTCTATTTGGCTTTGAACTGAAGAATTGGCTTTGGTTTTTATTAATCGAAGTCTTGTTATTTTTTAAAGATCATCTGGTGGTTTTCTTGACACTAAATACTTAGCCAGTATAATTGGTTTCATGTATCTAACTTTTGGTGTAGCTGACGATGAAATCAGAGCACATTAACCTGTTTGTGGCTAGTAAGTTGAACCAGATATTCGGAAGAGGTTGGAGCACTGCTCGTTAAATCACAACATCCCAGCATAACGTTGTAGTTCTTCTAACAGTGCTGACTGATCGACTGACTGAATGCGTGCACGGCCAATGCAATAGACCACCAAACATTCATTTTGTTCTGGGATTCAACTACAGCTTGCAAACATCTGTCACTAAGTTTGCCGAACAAGAGGTTAATTTTTAGCTATCCATTTATCTTCCCTGGTTCCTTTGGTTGGTTGACTGAAGAAGAAGAAGAAGATGATCTAAATAAATAATTCTTTGACCTTGTAATTCTCAGTATTCTGTCTACGGGATCTGCTCTGAATATTTATAGATTTTTTTTCTTTTTGAGTTGGGAATCAGATACTATTTTTGCTGAATCAGTGTTGTACCATAGTTGAATCAGCTCTATAGCTTTATAGAATAACTTGCATCTGCTCTGAATCTTTTAGATCATATTTATTGTTATTTTTATGTTCTTTTTTTCATTATGTCGTTAATGATGCCTCACTTCTCCTCTGCGAGTTGCGATTGCAATGGATCGGGTGGCGGCAAGAAATGCATGACAAAGGCTCTAGTGGCGGGAAAGTAATGTTGCGTTCTCCATCTCACACTGTATATTTGTTCCTCTTGCTACCAAGTTCAGTCTTAAGTTTGGGAGAAACGCAGCTTAATGATGACTGACATTATAGTGGCTTGTAGTTTTTAGCCCATAAATTGCAGTGTGTGCTAGCAACGGAGGGTGGAATATTTTTGGCCTACAGGTAGCTATTGAGGGAGAGGCATTTAATATAGCCGTGGACGGCCGGTTTCGTTAGGTGGGCTCAGGTCAGGAGCTGAGCCGTCTTCAAAAGCTGGTCCGCGCAAATAGTGCGCCGCGTCCGTCGCAGTTATTGCGCACTGTGGCTGGACTAAATACTCGTGATATACGCTGGTGAAATACAGCCGCTCGCCCAGATCCACATGCGTTTTAATGGTGTTGATTTAGGGAGCATCTGAACCTGGGTGCAGAATCGAATATTCGCTTTTTTGGTTCTATTCATGTAAGTTTAGTTAGGGACTGAAACTTTTTGAGATCGTACATCAAACATTGATGTACGTCTATAATTTTTTTAAGAATATTTAAACATGGATATATTTTTCAAGAAAATTGATCTCATAGACCTCACCTAATGTAAGATCTCACACAAGTCTCTCCCAAGACTTCTCCGGCTGCGATGGCTCACTAGAGTGCAAGTGTCTGTTGCCGCAAAATGGAAATCTCCCGCTGCTACAGCTGCGTGTTGATGTGAGCGGCTACGGGCACGAACCATGAATGCACCAGAGCAACTTAGAGGTACCAAATAAAACTACTAAACTCCGAATTGCAAATGGGGAACTGTTTATCCAAAGCCTGCGCTAAACAAAGAATTTTTTTAGAAATATGGATGACCCTGATTTCTGCATCTGGGAAATGCATACACCCATTTTATTAATTATTTACAAAGATCTTACTAGAGGTACCAAATAAAACAACTAAACTCCGAATTGCAAATAAAAGAGGGAAAAATCAGGTAACAAGGGAAAACGTTTATCCAAAGCCTCCGTAGAAACAAAGAAAAATATTTTTTTAACACGGTACAGACACAAGCGTTCATGTAAACGTGCATACACTCACCTCTATAAACACACACATGCATACCCTACCTCTATGAGCACCTCCGGAAAACTGAGCCAACATGTACAACAGTAAATGTGAATCAACTTGAAGTTGATAGACACCAAATAGATGTTCAACATCAAGAACCATCATAAATGTGAACACAAATTCTAAAGCTGGGACATCGAAACACTCAAACTCCATTGTTAAGGAAAATCACACGGCGCCTGAATAAATAAAGGAAGTATCCATAAGTTATATATATTGATTCAAAAGAATCGTACAATAGAAAAACTAAACCTGTCGACACATATTTCTCCTCAAAAATTTCTAAAACCCTTCGACTAGATGCAGAGCAAAATCTGTGGAAGAATGTCTGAAGCCCTCAAATTGGCCTAAATGGAATACCTACTCCTCATAAAGTCTTCCTTGCGGGAGCTTATAGGGGCTACTGTCCAAAAAATTAACAAAAACAATGACGTAGTGAGATATAAAGCAAGACTAGTAGCTCAAGGGTTTACAATAGACCCGGTATCGACTACGACGATACATATTCTCCTGTAATGAGTGGAATCATATTTTGATACTTAATATTGACCGGGTTCCAGACACGGGGTGCCTAACGTAAAGGAGCCCGGCCTCGACCTTGTCCAGGGCCCACTAGGCCCGGAGGGCGTTGATGACCCACAAGTATAGGGGATCAATCGTAGTGCTTTTGATAAGTAAGAGTGTCGAACCCAACGAGGAGCAGAAGGAAATAACAAGTGGTTTTTAGCAAGGTATTTTCTGCAAGCACTGAAATTGTCGGTAATAGGTAATTTGATAGCAAGATAATTTGTAACGAGCAAGTAACGGTGACGGTAAATAAAGTGCAGCAAGGTAGCCCAATCCTTTTGTGGCAAGGCCAAAACAGCTTTTTATAATAAGCAAAGTGTTCTTGAGGGTACACGGGAATTTCATCTAGTCACTTTCATCATGTTGGTTTGGTTCGTGTTCGCTATTTTGATAATTTGACATGTGGGTGGACCGGTGCTTAGGTGCCGTTCTTACTTGAATAAACCTCCTACTTATGATTAACCCCCTCGCAAACATCCGCAACTACGAGAAAAATATTAAGATAAAATCTAACCATAGCTTTAAACATTTGGATCCAAATCGGTCCCTTACGAAGTAGCGCATAAACTAGGGTTTAACCTTTTGTTACTCTAGCAACCCATCATTTAATAACTACTCCACAATGCATTCTCTTAGGCCCAAATATGATGAAGTGCCATGTAGTCGATGTTCACATTGCGCCACTAAGGAAATCATAACATACATATCATCAAAATATCGTACACATATCAAATTCACATGATTACTTACAACAAGATTTCTCCCGTGACCTCAAGAAAAAAGTAACTACTCACAAATGATAATCATGCTCAAGATCAGAGGGGTATTAAATAGCATAATGGATCTGAACATATAATCTTCCACCAAATAAATCATATAGTAATCAACTACAAGATGTAATGAACACTACTAGTCACCTACAGGTAACAATCCGAGGTTCCGGTACAAAGATTGAACACAAGAGATGAACTAGGGTTTGAGAGAAGATGCTGCTATTGAAAATGTTGATGGAGATTGCCCTCCCAAAGATGAGAGGGCTGTTGGTGATGACGATGACGATGATGTCCCCCTCCGGAAGGGAAGTTCCCCTGGCAGAATCGTTCCGCCGGGGCAAAAGTGCTCCTGCCTAAGTTCCGCCTCGAGCCCTGCGGTGCTCCGTCCCGAATGTCCTTCTTTTATTTGTTTTTCTAGGTCGAAATGACTTATATACCAGAAGACAGGCACCAGAGATGGACCAAGAAGGGCACAACTTACCAGGATTACTTAGTAGCATTGGCTATTACAATCAGTACGTGGATTCATGGAGTTCTATCTCGCAGAAGGGGAGGGCGGAAGGTAGCAGCTGCCGCCATGCCGGGTCGTCGACGGAAACGTCTCCTCCCTCTTAAAGTGTATCGTCGAAAATCCTGAAATAAATGCAGTAATAATGCGAGCACTAGGATTTGTTTTTAGAACCTAGTGGGCTAAGGATATCACTGTCTCTCTAATCATCCAACCACATATTGACTCACGTTAGGTTGATGGTCTGGGGCTCCTAACACGATGACCAATGCTTGTGCTACCATGACGTACAACTATTTTCTTTCTTATTACACTGTTAACTGATTATTACTGAGAACTAACTAGCTGGATGATCAAGTGGGCGGGCCGGGATCGGCGTTAATTTGACCGTGCTCATGCAATTTGCTTGGTCGGTCGACGACCGTCTTGAAGTTAGTAACAACTACCATCATCTTGGACAAGTGGTTGCCATTTATGATGCCTGGATCTTCATAATTAACTGAGCGAAATCTAATTTTCGCTTGATTTTTTTAACTAACTGAGTAACTTTTTTATTTTTAATTAATACAGGATAACTTTATTTTTAATTAATACAGGATAACTGCCATTTCAAAAAACAAACAGGCAAGCATTGTTTAAAGTAAATGAGCGACAAACTAAGAGCTCAGAATCAAAGTCAAGCAAGCCTTGTGTAAAGTAAATGAGCTATAAACTAAGAGCTCAGAATCGAAGTCGGCACCCGCAGTGTACGCACGTGCCTTTGGGCTGTTGCGATGCATGAAGTAGCTAGACCTCCATGGATTAATTAATTCAAGCTGTCAACCTTACCTATACTGCGCGGTTGCCCTCTTCCATACCGCATTAGGTCTTTTTTTTCTTAAAAAAAAAGAGCACTTCCTGTCCAATTACATTTAACTCAAACCAAAATACTTATATTACAAACCAAAATACCACTGGAAAAGCCAAAATAGCCGACGAGAGAAGACCAACCACCGTCTTCTCACTGCGTGATCTTGTTCATTCCATCCTGCCAGCCATGCACTGCGCAAAACACTTCTTGATTTTCCTAGTTTATCTATAAAATGACTCAAGCATTAAGTCATTGATAAGGACATGACTTCCTCGGATACGATCGAAAGTATTATAAACATGCTAATTTTCAGGTGAACTCTTGTGGTAAATATAATTTATATTATTTTATTATCAAGAACAAAAATACTACACATCTATTTCTTACTTACAGATATCCAGAAGATTTACACGAACCGAGAGTTAAAATGCGAGACGGAAAACAAAGATTTATACATGCACACATATAGACGTACATGTACAACTTTGGGAGCTAACATCATCAATTTAAGGAAGAAGGGCTCCATGATTTTCCATCATACAAGGCCATGCATGTATCCATGTTTACATTTTTTTTTGAGGGAGTAACCAAGCTTTATTCATGAAAAGCCACATTAAGTGGAATACATCTATGGTCATGGGGTTGGCCCAGCCAAATATATCGCCCCGGACCTGATGAAAAAGCATGCTTGGCTAATCTATGTGCCTCTACATTAACGGCACGACCTTCGAAAGCAAAAACACAGTTTAAAGAAGAAACTCTACTATAGATTTCAGAAATAATGGCACCACTATCACCCCGACTTTTGCTGATAATCGCTTTCACTACACCTTTGGAGTCTGAAGCAACAACAAGGTTGGTGATGTTAAGATCCTGGGCCAGAGCGAGACCTTCCCGACAGGCAATCGTTTCCAGAATTTCCGGGTCGTCTACCCCTGCTATCACAAGAGCCGAGCTGCCTAGATAAGCACCAGTTTCATCCCGGCATACAGCAGCAACTGATCCTCCCAGACCCTTTCGACAAGGCCATGCATGTATCCATGTTTACATGCACCAACATGAGGAAGCTCTACGCATGCATGTAGGTCACAAGGAAGGCCGGCCTGCTAAAGTGCTAAGCCATGCACACACGCGTGTCCAAAGACTTCACGCAGCGCGAGACAAGGCACGTGGTGCAGCCTGGCCCAGTTTCACGGGCGTGAGGAGATGGATTCCGGGACAGCTCGCAGGCCTACACATCTGCCTGCCTCAATAAATAGTCGTCATAATTTAGGGTTTAGATTTTGGGTTTTATTGTATTGTCTAGTCATCGCTACTTTGCATCTAAGAGACATGTAGGACTACCGTCTTGTCAGATCACAGTGGAACCTCAACTTTTTATCTAGTTCATGTACTTAATTTATCATCCGCAAATTCAGTTGCAATTCATTTTTGTTCTTGCTGGTTCTTCGGTTGCTTGCAGGAACTCGAACCTCGTTGTTCAGATTGATCGTGCCTACGGCAAGGTCAATTACTATCGGAGCTTGGTTTAGCGATTGTCGAGGCGTATCGTCGGGTATGGTATAGCCGGATCGTCAAGGTCAAAATCCATTAAATCGATAGTTATCCACACTCTTATCGAAAGATCGGTCCGCCGTCACATCAAGTGGTATCAGTTTTCAGGTTCATCGATGAGAGATTTATAGTTTTATTAGATTAGTTATTTGCTGTCCTATAACCCACGAAAAAGCCAAAAAATATATTAGTTAATCCTTTACACATCTTCTTAGTCTAGCATTTTTGTGTATAGTATTTGCTTTGTTGAATTTTTGGTTGCATTTATCCTCGTATTAGTGCTGGTTTAGATTGGTTCGGGAGAAATTATCTACTAGATCAATCCTCTTTTGTCCACCATATTTTCCTTTGTCGCGCTCGTGCAAAAAAAACAGAGAGATTGCGATCGGTTGTTTCCAATCTGTGTTGACTCTGGACACCTTTTTTTTCCTTTGATACAACTAGCAAGCATGCCCATGCGTTGCAACGGGAGTAAAAATCACACTCCTGTCACAATAAGCATGACTCAAAACCCCTTCGCAGGTCCATGTTATCTATTTGAACATAGTGTCTCATCCGTATTGTCGCTTATTCTTCTTCCAACCTTCACCGATCATGCCATGGTGTCCAAGTGATCGCAGTGCGTCCTAACGTGGTCAACCCCAAGGTGATAATCTCGGCCACCGCACTCACACCTGTCACTAAACCACGCCATCGCAAGTCAATGTCTAATAGATTTAAAACTAATATCGTCGAGCTAGGCATGCCAGCTGTCCTTCCCGAGCTATGGCCTACGCCTAGTTCATACAACTCCTACGCCCTCTTGGTTTAAAATGGTTTTTTTTTGGAAAATGCATCACAAACACTTTTTAAATCACATAGTATTTTAAAGAGAGTGAATATTTTTTAAATTGCGAATATATTTTTAAGCATGTGAACACTTTTTAGAGTTACATGTTTTTTCATTTTGAGAAAAGAGTTAGTATTTTTTTAATTATAAAAACATTATTTTGATAAATGAACACTTTTGTTAGCACTACACAAATATTTTAAGATGCATAAATGACACAAAAACATTTAAAGGTGAGCACATTTTATGAGTAATTGGATTTGGAGTGCAACTGAATCAGGAGGTATGCCCAAGGTTTTCTCCTTAACAGGCATGAGGGACATTTTTTTATTCCTTTCTTTTCGGAGGCAAGACGAACTAATCTTTTTTCTTGAGGCAAGGCTAAATTTATTCCTCCATTCTTTTAATACCTTTTCCTCTTTTCATTTCTTTCCTTTCGGAGATAAAGCGAACTTTATTCCTTCATTTAATTATTTTCTTTCTTGAGGCAAGGCTATATTTATTCCCCCTTTTAATTTCTTTCCTTTCCTGAGTGAAGATTGACTTTTCTTCTTTTATTTCCTTCCGTTCTTAGAGGCTTCTGCTATAAGAAAGCTGGGATTTTTAACAGAGGAAAGAATCCACTTTTATATGTACAACTGTGTCCTAGCTTGGTGTATCGTACGAGTTTCGAAGGCAAGAAGGTTCAGGGTTCGATCCCCAAGTGCAACCTTTCTTTTTCTCTCCTGATTTTCTTGGGGGGAAGGGTGGCGGACGTGCCCAGAAGCGCGCGTGTGTTCCAAAAATTGATGAACGAATTTTGCGACGTGTTCCCTGAATCTGAATTAGTACCATCTCGTATATATGTTTTAAATTCAAACTAAAAGTGTAAAATTATAATAAGAAAGCGTATTGTGACGATGAAACCACGGAGTCAATCCGTGCTTTATTATTATTATTATTATTATTATTATTATTATTATTATTATTATTAGGGAAAGATAGGAAATATGCCCGTGCGTTGCCACGTGAGAAAAATATACATCACTTCCTAGAACAAAACTAGTTTAACAATCGTTCCAAACAAAAAATGCTCATACTAATGAACTTAGAATAAATGATCAAGTACCTTATTAAGTTCTAAACAGAAGAAAGCTCTTTGGCATGCAATGTTTGGGAGTTTGTATGTGTATATTTTGGTCTTGTGACTGATGAGTAGTATCCGAAGTTCGCTTTGCCTTGTGAGTCATTTCTTTTCTTCTTCTCCCTTAGAGCCCTTTATAGATTCTTGTTGGAATCTTAATACAACATCAAGAACTACTATTGTCGGTCATAAGAAAATAAATAAAAGAATAAAATTAAATTTACGATTAAAACCATGTTGGGTTAGTGACCGACCTACTATCAATTGCTTTGGTGATGTTTCTGTAGTTGAGGTGAGAGCCACCAACTCGCCACAGACCCAGGTTATCTGACCGAACACCTTGCCATTCGTCACACGCGGACACTTATATCTAGTGAAAACACATTAATTTTATTTATTTATTTTACCTACATGCACACTTATGCTTGCATGCATGTTCAGTAATTGAAGATGTTAGTATTATACAGCGATATTAAATGCAACCAAAAAGAATTTATTCATGTTTAACATAAATTTTGGTACATAAGTCAGTATGAAACATGAGATTTAATATTACACTCATATGCAGTGAAGTTATCACCATTTATTCCCCTAAAAAAGATGTATTGTGTTGAACGGAAGATTCAACTCACTTATAGGACATTGGTTTTCATGTCATTTCGAATGAATAACAAATTGACCGAATTGACACTGCACATACAAAATAAATCAAATCAAGAAAAACATGCAAGCATTTTTTATGTTAAAAAGGTGTAAGATAGGGGTACCTGCGGTTGCAACCTTGCACTTGAACCTCATAGTGTCATCTCTTTTAAGTGAACATTATCTCGCATCTGAGAAGAAGAATCAAGACGTTGTTGGAGTTAGTGAAACATGTTTAGTGTGCATGGTAAAAAAAGGAAAGCAAGTTGTCGTCCACATGTTAGAAGCCAAGTAAGTTACTTCCAGAACTGGACTTTCTATGCAACACTCCCATCTACATTTTGCCAGAATAATTAACAAGGTATATTTGAAAATCATTCAGATTATCTGGAAGTTAAAACTGAAGATAATAGACCGATCTAGCTAATGGCTGGCTAATTGGCACAATAAGACGACATAGAAGCCCTTCATGGGCAATACGCTGACAAGACAACCATGCACCTGCACGTAATAGCTTGTAATTATGATCTCAGAAGAATGTGCTTAACCGCTACACACAGCTGAAGCTAAACCAAAGGCACGCCGCCATCTACACGCCGAACAAAACCAGGCAGTCAAGCACAACACCACGTCCATGGGGATCACGGCCATGGTGTGGCGCCGCAACCATGTGCGCCTCCAGGAGAACTGTCTTGCCCTTCTCCATAGCCCGTTTTCCTCGAGCAGTCCAGTTGTGCTTTCTCATCTTTCTTGTCCGCAGACGCAATACTCGCTCCACGCATGAACCATCGCCTAGGAGCACCAATGCGTTTGCAGCGGCGGATGAGCTCGACAATAGCGCAGCATCCGCGCGAACTGCGAACTGCTGCACGACGCGGGACACGGCTTCATCACGGAGACGCCTCCTGGGTGTGGCAATGCACGCATCACAGATGCACTCCAGGAACCGGACGACCTCAACGCTGCCCGGTGTAGGCTCCTCGAGGACCCTGACATCGAGGTACATGCAATTGTCGTCGGCTGCAAGGAACATGAACGTGCGCCGAATCGTCATAGGTGTGATGCAGGGATGGTGCCATCGGTGGTGCCCCGACGCGTGGTTGAGGCAAAGCACCGCCAGCGCATGGGCTGCCATTGTCTCACTCGTGCTCCACCGCCGCCAACGACGCAACCCCATTCGATTTGTAATAGAAATCTTCTCTGAGTTGTAGATGAATGATTGGATTTTCTTTCTTTAGGAAGAAAGGATGAAGTGAGGGGAAGAGACAGAGGTGGCAGCACAGGAAGAGCCCAATTTAGGAACATGACCCAGTCATCAAGTTGGGTTCGTTAGCCCAAACTAAGCCCAATGAACTAATCGTTTTACTTGATCGATGGCACAAATCTGGACGGACGAACATGCTATGCTATTAGTACCACCTCGTTTATATTACGATTTTGTCTATACAAATCGTAAAAGCGTATTACGACTGGGCGGAAGCGTATTGTGACGGTGAACCTACGGAGTCAATCCGTGCTTTATTATTAACTAGCACACATGCCCGTGCATTGCAACGGGATAATATATATAGTAGGCCCCTAGCTAAATTAGCATGTCTTTAGACTTCCATATCTCCACCGCTTATCTTTTTTTGCCCTCATCGATGGAGGCCATGGTGTCCACCTGATGATTAATATGTCCGAAAGTTATTAATTATAAGGTAGAACGCACGATACATCTATCATTAAACCTCATCAATGCATGACACACGTGTCATTAAACCTCATCAATGCATGACACACCTTTCATTAAACCTCGCAATGCAAGAGATTGTTTAAACTTTAAAAACTATGATCACCAAGTTGGACGTGATGGCCGCCCTCCGTGAGCTACTCCTCACACCTGGTCTATTCACCATTCCTCATAAGAATTGACTATAGTCCGGAGCAAGAGTTGCGCATCTAGACAACACATGTGCCTTGCAGTTAAGAAGTGAATTCTAAGCCACGATCCCATTTGTGCATCATATAGCGAGAGAATGGGGGGTTTAAATTATATGCGTCATGGTGTCAATCATGTACGCCTTTCTAAACTAAATATTATGTCTGGAATATAAAAAAATCTGAAATATTTGTGCATTAGCAATTGCAAGAAGTAGATATTTACATCTATAAGAAGCAGTAGCGCCAACAACCAAAAATTACCTCACCACAAATAGCTACAATTTTAGTGTGTAAGCAGCAGCACATCCAATTTCCACGCATGCACACACACAAAGATCAAGTGCCACACCGCCTTGATGCTGCAAGACCCGAAGGAAAAAAAATGGAGTGGTTGAAAATATGAGCTCTCTTTCGCAAAAAAAAAGCTCTCATCATCCTATGTGCACGCCGACGACTTTGGGCAGGAAGACGCCATGCATCCACAAGCCTAGATCTAGGCAGTTGGAAGAATTTTTACACGAGCCATATATCAGATTCTTATCTCTTCTTGAAAAGTTTGGTCTGTGGCCACCATATATATGCAGCCATGGATTGGTGCAACCGTGATAGGAAAAAGGTTGGAGCTATTATGAGTACGATGTGCAGATGCGGTGGTCAGTAGGATGCATCCAAGTACCTTCAATCTGCCCTCACACCGCCACCTCTGAGTGCAAGATCTTGGCATGTTAATACGTAGAGTCAAGGGAGGACAATTTCTAGGACATTGTGATGTCTCTGCAACCAAGGGTCTCACCTTCCTCCTTTTGATCCCCTCTGCCTTGCTGCCTTGGCTGTTGCCTCCAAGAGTGCCACGGCCGGAGTGCCGGACGTAGTACCTGCATGCGAGCTCATTGCCATCGTGTGATCCAACATGTCCGGGAGGATCAGGCCATCCAGTAGTGGCCGCGCATGGCGCCCAGCGCCAACATCTTTTTGAGCACGACCATAACAGCGGCCGGTGGCGATCACGATGGACCGGGTCCATGTCGGCAAGACCGACGACGGTCCGGCTGTCGGCGAGACGGAGGGAGAGCATCAGGCATGTGGATGCCATCGGCGAGTTCTTGCAGCGATGGTGGCCCGGCCGTCGGCGAGGGCGATCGAGACAATCAAGCTCTTGGACTTGCGGTGGTTTGAAGGCGGCATCGGCGAGTTCGTGCGATATATGAGGAGGAAATCGAGGGAATTCTCTACACGTCTGTTCTCTTTGTATTACTAGCATTTATAGTATCGTAGTTATATATAAGTTTGGAAGTTTCCCAGTTTGTTCTTCAACGGGAGTTATCCCTGGAGTCTGAAACCTACACGTGACGTAGGACGAGGTGTCGGCTCAAAGTAACATCTAAAAAGGGATTGTAACTTAAAAAAAAAGGGATTGTGGATTTAACCAAATAATAAAAGAAATTTTTATTTTGCAAAAACGCCTTATTATTAGGGCTTTTTAGTACCATCTCGCGTATATGTTTTAAATTAAACTGAAAGCGAAAATTCATGAAAAGAAGCGTATTGTGACGGTAAACTCACGAAATCAATCCGTGCTTTATTATTAGAAAAGATATTTATCAAGCGCTGATTCGATCGCTTTGTATATTACCGACGCAGGGGTACGCAAACACCCAGACACACGGTCAACTGTATCTGTCACCACGCGCGCCGCATCCTTCATCTTGCGAGACCCTAGACATAGAGGGGACACCCTGTTTGGTCCTCAGCACCGCTTCGCCATAGGCAAGACGCCGGCCGCAAGACACCTAGCGCTGTCTGTCTGCCTCCATGCTTGCCACATATACCAATTTCCGCCAGCTGATCCTATGCACTAGTATTAATACTTTTTTTCTTTTAGTTTGCATATAAAATTTGATCAAAGTCAAACCTTGTTAACTTTGACTAAGTTTATAAAAAAAATATTAAGATTCACAATATGAAATCAATATTGTTAAATGCGTCATGAAATTAATTTTTATACCATATAGCTTTAGTGTTATAGATGTTGATATTTTTTCTACAAAGTTGGTTAAACTTCACAAAATTTAATTTTAACCAAATCTTATAGGCAGACTAAAAAGAAATGAAGGGAGTACACTAGTTCATCACAACACCGAGCACTTCTAGTACTAGCTAATCAACACCAAATCACTTCTAGCTAGCTTCCGTAGCATCTTGTGTCCAGTAGCTTTGCTTTGTTTTCCCTTTTTCTCCTGTGACTTGAATTGTGCCCGTGACTTCTGCTAGCTACCGGCCTTAAAAATAAACGAAAGAGGAGCAAAAAGAAAAAGAGAAAAAAAGAAAAAAAAGAGCAAAAAAAAAAAGTTTTTGCAAAAGTTCAGGCCGGCTAGAAACTGAAACTTGCCATCCGAAAATTAAGTTGCCGTCCTTGACAACTAAAGTTGCAATCCTCATGTCACTAAACTTGTCATAAAAAATATTCGGAGTTGCCATGTGTTTGTGCCACACATGTGACACTTATTATGATTCTATTTGGCAAAAGTCCAAAACAACCCTTGAACTTGTAGACGAATACTAAATCAACCCATGAACTTGTATTCCCAGATATCAACACACCGAACTCTTTAATCCCGGTCTATTTTAAACCTTAAGGGCATCCCAAACAGGGATTGTTGACGTGGCAAAACAAATCCGAAAATGTGGGCTGCAGACTCAATTGGGCCGTCCATAAGGCGCAAAGTGATGATTTTTTCTAATTTTCATAAGGCGCGACGTCCAAATAGAAGCACTTGAGACTTGACATTGCCGTTCTCCACTTGCTAGCCACCAGGATTTATGGAGGGAGTTGCACAAACCACCACTTATTGGGGTGTTGTGCAAAACACCTACTATCGGGTTTGTTGCGGAAAACATCACATATTGGTGTAATACATTGCAGATATGTCTAATCTAATATTTGGATGCATTGACGTAATTACAAACAAATGAGTCCCGCTTGTAAGTGCACGCGTGGCAATAAAAACCGGTCACATCAGCCAACATATTAGACTATCATTATCTTCAAAACATGTGGTCCAGTTGAGCCGAAACTTTCTTAGATTAGTATTTATTACATGTAGTATGTACTAGAATTATTTCACATTTTTCTGAAAATGTCAAATTTAAAACAAAAAATATGAATGGGCTAACTAAAACTTCCATTATTTAGCAAATCATTAATCCAAATGGGGTAAAACTTTCCAGAATGGTGCTGTACACATGTGTAATTTACTAGAATTTTTTCACACTTTTCTAAAATTGTTAAATTTTGAACCCAAATTTAAATAAAGCAAGTTCGGCATGAGATCACCAACACAAAAACATGGTAGATATTGTTCCCATTAGATTTTCATCAGGTTTGAACATCCAACTACTTGCAAAGTCGCAACATGGCCATTACAAACTACTATACGCCATTCATTCTTGACGAGGTTGGTACCCTAGACCTGGAGTGAAGTAGGAAAACAATTTGCTGGCTTCATATCGTCGCATAACCTAAGTAATAACAACACAAACGCCCAAAAAATAGGATCCTAAACAAAAATACGTCGATCGACGGCAAAATTTCTGCCCAAAAATGGGGTTTCATGAGGGAGAAGAAGACCTAGAAGGTAGGGGAGAAGACGAGCAGAGCTTGCGTGAGAGCGGAGGGTGGGGGGAGGGCGCTTGCCACTCTTTACGAGGTGGTTGGTATCTTGTTTGATCGACATGGGCTTTCAGCCGATCTTTTTTTTTTTGAGTCGGCTTCCAGCCCACTTATTAAACTGTTTTTTTAACTCTGGTATTTTCACTTCTTCGTCTAATATATGTTGGCTGATGTGGCTGGTTTTTATTGCCACGCGTGCACTTACAAGCGGGACTCATTTGTTTGTAATTACGTCAATGCATCCAAATACTAGATTAGACCTATCTGCAATGTATTACACCAATATATGGTGTTTTCCGCAACAAACTTGTATAGTAGGTGTTTTGCGTAACACCAACCCCAATAAGTGGTGGTTTGTGCAATTCCCTCGGATTTATGGCAGTTGCTGAAATAAATAGAAGCCCGAACATAATTAATCACAGACAGCAGCCTAGAGAATTGAAAACATTTTTTAAGAGCAAACAAAATTTCAAAACGTAAATAATTTTTGAAATCCCCAAACATTTTCTAAAGTGCGAACACTTTTTGAAATTCCGAAAACTTTTGAAAAAAAGAATATGCTTTTGAAAACACAATCATTTTTGAAAAAGCGAACACCCTTTGAAACATAAACATTTTAAAAAAAGGGAAACAATTTTTGAATCTGGAACAAAGTTTGCACAAGCTTTCAAAGGATTTTTTGTTCAAAATTTTGTTCATAGATTTAAGAAATGTTTACGCATTTCATAAATTGTCGAGAAGTTAAAATAATGTTCATGTTTTCTATTTTTGGTCACAATTTGAAAATTGCTAACAAATGTTTGAAATTTTCAAGTTCTGTTTACATTTTTAAAAACTGTCCGTGATTTGAAAAGTTGTTCACATTTGCCAAAAGATATTTGGAATTTCAAAAGTTGTTCACATGTTTCAAAAAATGTCTACATATATGAATGCTCTTGTCTGTTCTTGTTGAAGTCATGCTATCTATCGTCATGAGCAGTGTTTAGGGCGAGTGGCTAGCTGCGGTCGCTCTCAGTGCGGTCACTTTGGGTTAGCGCATTATATTTTGTCCCCCAGTTATTTTCCATCGCGAGTTATAGAAGACAAGTGACTTTGTGCAGTTTACAAAATGTTTATTTTCATTACAAAAATATTTTTAAATTATTGTTAATATAAAACAAAGAAACAAAAAAAGGAAAATAATAGAAAAGAAAAAATAAAAGAAAAATTAGAGCAGCACACACGATTGCGGTAATGGGCCGGCCTTATTTTGTCCTAATGTCCAGCCAGCCGGTCAATAATTTTAAGGTTTGACTTGCCACATCAACGAATCCCAGCTAAACACCCTTAAAGTTTAAAATAGACCGAGATCAGAAAGTTCGGTGTGCTAATTTTCGAGATTACAAGTTTAGGGTTTGGTTTAGCTGTCATCTACGAGTTCAGGGTTTATTTTAGACTTTTTCCATTATGTTTTTGTTACTCCCTCCGTAAACTAATATACTTTAATGATCTATAAACACTCTTATATTAGTTTACAGAGGGAGTACAAAAAGCTAGGGTTTTTGCCTCCCGCCGCCGCCGCCGCAGGTCCGCCTCCTCTCCGATGGCCTTAGGGCCATGGGGGCGCAGTGGATCTCGGTAAGGGTCGGCGGGAGGGCTCCGCTTAATCGCTTTCTTTCAGTTTTGCTAGGATTTGTGTCACCTTTCGGGATGACGAGACGGCGCGGCTCCTCAAGATGGAATAAAGGTCTCCCGCCTAGCCCCGTTCCGCGATCGTCTAGCATCGTTGGTGGGCGATGTGGAGATGTGTCTCCGGCGGATCTATCTTTGGTGGATTTGCTCGGATCTCGCCGTTGTTCGTCTCACGATCGTGTGTGTCTTGATTGGATTTTTCCGATCTACGTTATTCTTCATCTGCGGGCGTTGCTGCAGTGCTACCGTCCCACGGGCCTTAGCACGACGACTTCCCGCTGTCTACTACAACAAGTTGTGCCCGACTCCGGTGATGGAGGGCGATGACGGCGGCGCCTTCGGCTCGCTTGAGTCTTTGGTAGTTGTCGCTAGGTGGTCTACGGATCTGGATGTGATTTCTATTATTTCTGGTATTCGTTGTACTGCCATGATTGAAGATGAATAGATTGGAAATTTTCTCGCAAAAAAAGAAAAGTACTACTAACAGTCAATTGCATAGGCATCGGTACCAAGTAGTATTTCTTGGTTTCTGCATGCTCTCAGATTGTTGGCGTTGACTCCTTGTTTTCTAACCATATAATTTGGCGCTCGAACTCCGATATATACGGTGTGTCACCAGTACTAGCTAGATTCCAATCTCTACATGCATTCGCTCCATAGACCCATCTTATATACATACACATCCCGGCCGGTACCAATCTAGAAGTACAAGGCTTCATATCGTTCTCGCCAAATGGGAGGAATGCAAGTAGTAACGACTCATAGCCATTGTTCCTTCCTCAAGAACTTCCTCACTGGTGCTGTGTTCACCTTGCCTCTCGTTTACATCCTTCTCCACTCCACTCCATCTTCTTTCCTCTCATATACCAATCTTGCTGCATTTCAAGCACATCGCACAAGCACAAGCCCTCCTCTCCCACCTCCTCCTCGAGGTACGTAAGCAACTCGATCGTCGTACACGCATAGAGATATATACATGTCTCACTGTATAGTACATACATAGAAAATGGCTTGATTGCATGCTATGCTGACCTCCATTTTTTTTCTCGCAGCTTGGCAGCAATGCGACT
The DNA here is from genome assembly GCA_021605145.1 of Aegilops bicornis. Classification (NCBI taxonomy): domain Eukaryota; kingdom Viridiplantae; phylum Streptophyta; class Magnoliopsida; order Poales; family Poaceae; genus Aegilops; species Aegilops bicornis. The sequence goes on from CM038675.1 coordinate 222,983,096, forward strand.
ATACTACCGGGAAGTGGGTGTGGGATGGCAGCGTGAGCGGCCGGCGGTACGACAGCGAAAACTGCGACATGGTGAGCGCGGAGAAGTGCGTCATCAACGGCAAGCCGGACAACGGGTACCTGAACTGGCGGTGGCAGCCGGCGGGCTGTAACCTCTCCGCGCTGGACCCGGCTGAGTTCCTCCGGGCAGTCCAGGGCAAGCTCCTGGCTTTCGTCGGCGACTCCACGGCGCGCAACCAGGCGGAGTCCCTCGTCTGCTTCCTCTCCACGGTGTCGCGGCCCGAGACGACGCACCAGTACGAGGATCATCCTATGGCCCACAAATTCTGGCGGTGGGTCTTCCCGGCGCCGCACAACGTCAACATCTCCACGTACTGGTCGCCGTTCCTCGTGCGTGCCGAGGGCAGGTCGGTGGACTACGCCATGACGCACGACACGCTGTTCCTGGACGCGTTCACCGAGCCGTGGACGGCGGACGTGGACGCGATGGACGTCATGGTGATCTCTGCGGGGCACTGGTTCAACCACCAGGCCGTCTACTACGACAACGGGCAGATCGCCGGCGTGTTTGCTCGTCCGGACGTAAACGAGACCGACATCGCCGGCGGCTACATCGGCGCGTACCGCGAGGTGATCCGGAGGGTGCTTGAGTACGTCCACGAAAAGTCGAGCGGCGACACGCAGAAGCTGGTGGTGGTGTCAACCATGGCGCCGGCGCACTTCGACGCCAAGTACGCCTCGAACCACCGGGATGCGTGCTCGCGGCCGAATCCGTATGATGAGGGAGAGGTGCCCGAGGATGGGGGCACGGCCGAGATGAGGAAGGCCGTGCTGGAGGAAGTGGCGGCGGCGGCGGCAAAAAGGCAGCGACGGGGCTGCGGTTCGATGTGCTGGACGTGACGAGGCTGGCGTCCATGCGGCCCGATGGGCACCCAGGCGCCTACATCGTCAAGGACAGGTACGGTGCCGGAAAGCCGGTGCCGGAGACGGTGTTCAACGACTGCCTGCACTGGTGCTCGCCGGGGCCGGTGGACACGTTCAACGACATATTCATGCACATTCTGGCTGCAAGCGGCTGAAGCCATTGTTCGGAGTAGTATGCACGATGAGGTACTTGTGCCCATCGACTCATCGTGCATTCGCCACCCACCCCGTGCTTGCGCGCGCGACCGCGAGGCCGACGGCCACGTACGCTTTTGTCACGTACTTGAATTTATTTATTTATGGCATCAGTCACTTCTTTTCTTGTCTGTCGGTTCTACATCCAACCGCTGACACGTCATCTTCCTCCTACCAACTGTTGACATCAAATTTTAGCACGGACAATAACTTAATTAAGAGAGCAGTGCTACGAGCCGTAGATCTGGCGCCATCGAGCGGTTGAGTGTCTCCCTTTAATATTGCAACAGAGGTCATGTTGTTGAAACATTTGCAACAAAGATCATGTTGCAGAACTTTTTTGCAACATAAATCATGTTGCAGAAACATTTTCAACACAGATCATGTTGCAGAATTTTTTTACAACAAAGATCATGTCACATATTTTTTTTTGCATCAAAGATCATGTCACATTTTTTTTTTTGCAACATAGACGGTATTGCAGAAACAACGCCGCCAAGGACCTAACATCTTGCACAAGTTACTAAAAGGCTGACGCAGCCGTCGACCACTCTTGCCGAAGAAAATCGAGAGCGCAGCACCAGAGCAGGGACGCGATGACTGGCCTACAGCAGCTGCTGCTTCTCCGTAGCGCTGTCGGTAGCAAAAGGTAACGGGCAGGGTGGCGAGGCTACAGAGTTGCAGCGCCATGGCTGGGAGCTTGAGAGAGAAGCTGTGAAGAATTTGTTGGGGAACGTAGTAATTTCAAAAAATTTCCTACGCACACGCAAGATCATGGTGATGCATAGCAACGAGAGGGGAGAGTGTGTCCACGTACCCTCATAGACCGAAAGCGGATGCGTTAGCACAATGCGGTTGATGTAGTCGTACATCTTCACGGCCCGACCGATCAAGCACCGAAACTACGGCACCTCCGAGTTCTTGCACACGTTCAGCTCGATGACGTTCCCCGGACTCCGATCTAGCAAAGTGTCGGGGAAGAGTTCCGTCAGCACGACGACGTGGTCACGATCTTGATGTTCTATCGTCGCAGGGCTTCGCCTAAGCACCGCCACAATATTATTGAGGAGAACTATGATGGAGGGGGGCACCGCACACGGCTAAGAGATCTCAAGGATCAATTGTTGTGTCTCTGGGGTGCCCCCTCCTCCGTATACAAAGGAGTGGAGGAGGGGGCCGACCAAGTGGGGTGGCGTGCCCAAGGGGGGGAGTCCAACTCCCACCGGGAGTAGGACTCCCCTTTTTCCTATTAGGAGTAGGAGAGGGAAGGAAGAGGAGGGAGGGAGGAAGGAAAGGGGGGGGGGGCGGCCCCCTTCCATATTCAGATTGGGCTTGGGGGGGGGGGGCGCCCCCTCCCATGCGTCATTCCCCCCCGTTCCACAAAGGCCCAAAAAGGCCCAAATACCACCCGGGGGGTTCCGATAACCTCCGGTGATCCCAGATTGTCCCAATCTCACCCGGAACCTTTCCGGTGTCCAAATATAGTCGTCCAATATATCGATCTTTATGTCTCGACCATTTCGAGACTCCTCGTCAAGTCCGTGATCACATCCGGGACTCAACAACCTTCGTACATCAAAACTCATAAACTCATAACAAAATCATCAATGAAACCTTAAGCGTCACGGACCCTACGGGTTCGAGAACTATGTAGACATGACCGAGACACATGTCCGGTCAATAACCAATAGCGGAACACGGATGCTCATATTGGCTCCTACATATTCTACGAAGATCTTTATCGGTCAAACCGCATAACAACATACGTTGTTCCCTTTGTCATCGGTATGTTACTTGCCCAAGATTCGATCGTCGGTATCCAATACCTAGTTCAATCTCGTTACCAGCAAGTCTCTTTACTCGTTACGTAATGCATCATCTCGTAACTAACTTATTAGCTACATTGCTTGCAAGGATTATTGTGATGTGCATTACCGAGAGGGCCCAGAGATACCTCTCCGACAATCGGAGTGACAAATCATAATCTCGAAATACGTCAACTCAACAAGTACCTTCGGAGACACCTGTAGAGCACCTTTATAATCACCCGCCACGTTGTGACGTTTGGTAGCACACAAAGTGTTCCTCCGGTAAGCGAGAGTTACATAATCTCATAGTCATAGGAACATGTATAAGTCATTAAGAAAGCAATAGCAACATACTAAACGATCAAGTGCTAAGCTAACTGAATGGGTCAAGTCAATCACATCATTCTCCTAATGATGTGATCCCGTTAATCAAATGACAACTCATGTCTATGGTTAGGAAACTTAACCATCTTTGATTTACGAGCTAGTCAAGTAGAGGCATACTAGTAACACTATGTTTTGTCTATGTATTCACACATGTATTATGTTTCCGGTTAATCTAATTCTAGCATGAATAATAAACATTTATCATGATATAATGAAATAAATAATAACTTTATTATTGCCTATAGGGTATATTTCCTTCAGTCTCCCACTTGCACTAGAGTCAATAATCTAGATTACATAGTAATGATTCTAACACCCATGGAGCCTTGGTGTTGATCATGTTTTGCTCATGGAAGAGGCTTAGTCAACGGGTCTGCAACATTCAGATCCGTATGTATCTTGCAAATCTCTATGTCTCCCACATGGACTTGGTCCCGGATGGAATTGAAGCGTCTCTTGATGTGCTTGGTTCTCTTGTTTAATCTGGATTCCTTTGCCAAGGCAATTGCACCAGTATTGTCACAAAAGATTTTCATCGGACCCGATGCACTAGGTACGACACCTAGATCGGATATGAACTCCTTCATCCAGAGTCCTTCATTCGCTGCTTCCGAAGAAGCTATGTACCCCGCTTCACATGTAGATCCCGCTACGACGCTTTGTTTAGAACTGCACCAACTAACAGCTCCACCGTTTAATAAAAACACGTATCCGGTTTGCGATTTAGAATCGTCCGGATCAGTGTCAAAGCTTGCATTGACTTAACCATTTACGACCAGCTCTTTGTCACCTCCATAAACGAGAAACATATCCTTAGTCCTTTTCAGATATTTCAGGATGTTCTTGACCGCTGTCCAGTGATCCACTCCTGGATTACTTTGGTACCTCCCTGATAAACTAATAGCAAGGCACACATCAGTCTGGTACACAACATTGAATACATGATAGAGCCTATGGCTGAAGCATAGGGAACTTCTTTCATTTTATCTCTATCTTCTGCAGTGGTCGGGCATTGAGTCTGACTCAATTTCACACCTTGTAACACCGGCAAGAACCCTTTCTTTGCTTGATCCATTTTGAACTTCTTCAAAACTTTGTCAAGGGATGTGCTTTGTGAAAGTCCAATTAAGCGTCTTGATCTAACTCTATAGATCTTGATGCCCAATATGTAAGCAGCTTCACCGAGGTCTTTCATAGAAAAACTCTTATTCAAGTATTCCTTTATGCTATCCAGAAATTCTATATCATTTCCAATCAGCAATATGTCATCCACATATAGTATCGTAAATGCCATGAGCTCCCACTCACTTTCTTGTAAATACAGGCTTCCCCAAAAGTCTCAGATAAAACCATATGCTTTGATCACACTATCAAAGCATTTATTCCAACTCGAGAGGCTTGCACCAGTCCATAAATGGATCATTGGAGCTTGCACACTTTGTTAGCTCCCTTAGGATCGACAAAACCTTCTCGGTTGCATCATATACAACTCTTCTTCCGTAAATCCATTCAGGAATGCAGTTTTGACATCCATCTGCCATATTTCATAATCATAAAAGCGGCAATCGCTAACATGATTCGGACAGACTTAAGCATCGCTACGGGTGAGAAGGTCTCATCGTAGTCAACCCCTTGAACTTGTCGAAAACCTTTTGCAACAAGTCGAGCTTTGTAGACAGTAACATTACCATCAGCGTCAGTCTTCTTCTTGAAGATCCATTTATCTTCTATTGCTTGCCGATCATCGGGCAAGTCAACCAAAGTCCACACTTTGTTCTCATACATGGATCCCATCTCAGATTTCATGGCTTCAAGCCATTTTGCGGAATCTGGGCTCACCATCGCTTCTTCATAGTTCGTAGGTTCATCATGATCTAGTAGCATGACTTCCGAATAGGATTACCGTACCACTCACAGTGCGGATCTTACTCTAGTTGATCTACGAGGTTCAGTAACAACTTGATCTGAAGTTCCATGATCATCATCATTAACTTCCTCACTAATTGGTGTAGATGTCACAGAAACCGGTTTCTTTGATGAACTACTTTCCAATAAGGGAGCTGGTACAGTTACCTCATCAAGTTCTACTTTCCTCCCACTCACTTCTTTCAAGAGAAACTCCTTCTCTAGAAAGTATCCATTCTTAGCAATGAATGTCTTGCCTTCGGATCTGTGATAGAAGGTGTACCCAACAGTCTCCTTTGGGTATCCTATGAAGACACATTTCTCCGATTTGGGTTCGAGCTTATCAGGTTGATGCTTTTTCACATAAGCATCGCAGCCCCAAACTTTCGTAAACGACAACTTTGGTTTCTTGCCAAACCACAGTTCATAAGGCGTCGTCTCAACGGATTTCGATGGTGCCCTATTTAACGTGAATGCGGCCGTCTCTAAAGCATAACCCCAAAACGATAAGCGGTAAATCAAGAAGAGAGATCATAGATCACACCATATCTAGTAAAGCACGACACGACGTTCGGACACACCATTACGCTGTGGTGTTCCGGGTGGCGTGAGTTGCGAAACTATTCCGCATTGTTTCAAATGTAGACCAAACTCGTAACTCAAATATTCTCCTCCACTATCAGATCGTAGAAACTTTATTTTCTTGTTACGATGATTTTCAGCTTCACTCTGAAATTCTTTGAACTTTTCAAATGTTTCAGACTTATGCTTCATTAAGTAGATATACCCATATCTGCTTAAATCATCTGTGAAGGTGAGAAAATAACGATACCCGCCACGAGCCTCAACATTCATCGGACCACATACATGTATGTATGATTTCCAACAAATCTGTTGCTCTCTCCATAGTACCGGAGAACGGGCGTTTTAGTCATCTTGCCCATGAGGCACGGTTCACAAGTACCAAGTGATTCATAATCAAGTGGTTCCAAAAGTCCATCAGTATGGAGTTTCTTCATGCGTTTTACACCGATATGACCTAAACGGCAGTGGCACAAATAAGTTGCACTATCATTATCAACTCTGCATCTTTTGGTTTCAATATTATGAATATGTGTATCACTAATATCGAGATTCATCAAAAATAAACCACTCCACAAGGGTGCATGACCATAAAAGATATTACTCATATAAATAGAACAACCATTATTCTCTGATTTAAATGAATAACCGTATCGCATCAAACAAGATCCAGATATAATGTTCATGCTCAACGCTGGCACCAAATAACAATTATTCAGATCTAAAACTAATCCCGAAGGTAGATGTAGAGGTAGCGTGCCGACCGCGATCACATCGACTTTGGAACCATTTCCCACGTGCATCGTCACCTCGTCCTTGGCCAGTGTTCGCTTAATTCGTAGTCCCTGTTTCGAGTTGCAAATATTAGCAACAGAACCAGTATCAAATACCCAGGTGCTACTGCGAGCTCTAGTAAGGTACACATCAATAACATGTATATCACATATACCTTTGTTCACCTTGCCATCCTTCTTATCCGCCAAATACTTGGGGCAGTTCCGCTTCAAAGGACCAGTCTACTTGTAGTAGAAGCACTCAGTCTCAGGCTTAGGTCCAGACTTGGGTTTCTTCTCTTGAGCAGCAACTTGTTTGCTGTTCTTCTTGAAGTTCCCCTTCTTTTTCCCTTTGCCCTTCTTCTTGAACTAGTGGTCTTATTGACCAACAACACTTGATGTTCCTTCTTGATTTCTACCTCCGCAGCCTTTAGCATTGCGAAGAGCTCGGGAATTTTCTTTTCCATCCCTTGCATATTATAGTTCATCACGAAGCTCTTGTAGCTTGGTGGCAGTGATTGGAGAATTCTGTCAATGACGCTATCATCCGGAAGATTAACTCCCAGTTGAATCAAGTGATTATTATACCCAGACATTTTGAGTATATGCTCACCGATGTAACTATTCTCCTCCATCTTGCAGCTATAGAACTTATTGGAGACTTCATATCTCTCAATCCGGCATTTTCTTGAAATATTAACTTCAACTCCTGGAACATCTCATATGCTCCATGACGCTCAAAACGTCGTTGAAGACCCGGTTACGAGCCGTAAAGCATGGCACATCGAACTATTGAGTAGTCATCACTTTGCTCGCCAGACGCTCATTACATCCGGTGTTGCTCTGCAGCAGCCCGACACCCAAAGTGGTGCTTCCAGGATGTAATTCTTCTATGCAGCAATGAGGATAATCCTCAGTTACGGACCCAGTCCGTAATTTCTACCATCATCTTTCAACTTTGCTTTCTCAAGGAACGCATTAAAATTCAACGGAACAACAACACGAGCCATCTATCTACAACAAACATAGACAATCAAAATACTATCAGGTACTAAGTTCATGATAAATTTAAGTTCAATTAATCATATTACTTAAGAACTCCCACTTAGACAGACATATCTCTAATCATCTAAGTGATCACGTGATCCAAATCAACTAAACCATAACCGATCATCACGTGAAATGGAGTAGCTTTCAATGGTGAACATCACTATGTTGATCACATCTACTATATGATTCATGCTCGACCTTTCGGTCTCCGGTGTTCCGAGGCCATATCCGCATATGCTAGGCTCGTCCAAGTTTAACTCGAGTATTCTGCGTGTGCATAACTAGCTTGCACCCGTTGTAGATGGACGTAGAGCTTATCACACCCGATCATCACGTGGTGTCTGGGCACGACGAACTTTGGCAACGGTGCATAATCAGGGAGAACACTTTTATATTGAAATTTAGTGAGAGATCATCTTATAATGCTACCGTCAATCAAAGCAAGATAAGATGCATAAAAGATAAACATCACATGCAATCAATATAAGTGATATGATATGGCCATCATCATCTTGTACTTGTGATCTCCATCTCCGAAGCACCGTCATGATCACCATCATCACCGGCGCGACACCTTGATCTCCATCGTAGCATCGTTGTCGTCTCGCCAACTAGTGCTTCTACGATTATCACTACCGCTTAGTGATAAAGTAAAGCAATTACAGGTCGATTACATTGCATACAATAAAGCGACAACCACATGGCTCCTGCCAGTTGCCGATAACTCGGTTACAAAACATGATCATCTCATACAATAAAATATAGCATCGCGTCTTGACCATATCACATCACAACATGCCCTGCAAAAACAAGTTAGACGTCCTCTACTTTGTTGTTGCAAGTTTTACGTGGCTGCTACGGGCTTAGCAAGAACCGTTCTTACCTACGCATCAAAACCACAACGATAGTTCGTCAAGTTAGTGCTGTTTTAACCTTCACAAGGACCGGGCGTAGCCACACTCGGTTCAACTAAAGTTGGAGAAACAGACACCGCCAGCCTGTGTGCAAAGCACGTCGGTAGAACCAGTCTCGGCGTAAGCGTCTGCGTAATGTCGGTCCGGGCCGCTTCATCCAACAATACCGCCAACCAAAGTATGACATGTCGGTAAGCAGTATGACTCTTATCGCCCACAACTCACTTGTGTTCTACTCGTGCATATAACATCAACGCATAAAACCTAGGCTCGGATGCCACTGTTGGGGAACTTAGTAATTTCAAAAAAATTCCTACGCACACGCAAGATCATGGTGATGCATAGCAACGAGAGGGGATAGTGTGTACACGTACCCTCGTAGACCGAAAGCAGAAGCATTAGCACAACACAGTTGATGTAGTCGTACCTCTTCACGGCCCGACCGATCAAGCACCGAAACTACGACACCTCCGAGTTCTTGCACACGTTCAGCTCGATGACGTTCCCCGGACTCCGATCCAGAAAAGTGTCAGGGAAGAGTTCCGTCAGCACGATGGCATGGTGACGATCTTGACGTTCTACCGTCGCAGGGCTTCGCCTAAGCACCGCTACAATATTACCGAGGAGAACTATGGTGGAGGGGGGCACCACACACGGCTAAGAGATCTCAAGGATCAATTGTTGTTTCTATGGGGTGCCCCCCTCCTCTGTATATAAAGGAGTGGAGGAGGGGGTCGGCCAAGGGGTGGCACGCTTAAGGGGGGAGTCCAACTCCCACCGGGAGTAGGACTCCCTTTTCCTATTAGGAGTAGGAGAGGGAAGGAAGAGGAAGGAGGGAGGAAGGAAAGGAGGGGGCTTGGGGGCACGCCCCTCCTTGCTCCTTTCCCTCCTTTCCACTAAGGCCCAATAAGGCCCATATACCTCCCGGGGGGTTTCGATAACCTCCCGGTGATCCGGTATTGTCCCAATCTCACCCGGAACCTTTCCGGTGTCCAAATATAGTCGTCCAATATATCGATCTTTATGTCTCGACCATTTCGAGACTCCTCGTCAAGTCCGTGATCACATCCGGGACTCCGAACAACCTTCGGTACATCAAAACTCATAAACTCATAACAAAACTGTCAACGAAACCTTAAGCGTGCGGACCCTACGGGTTCGAGAACTATGTAGACATGACCGAGACACATGTCCGGTCAATAACCAATAGCGGAACCTGGATGCTCATATTGGCTCCTACATATTCTACGAAGATCTTTATCGGTCAAACCGCATAACAACATACGTTGTTCCCTTTGTCATCGGTATGTTACTTTCCCGAGATTCGATCGTCGGTATCCAATACCTATTTCAATCTCGTTACCGGCAATTCTCTTTACTCGTTACGTAATGCATCATCTCGTAACTAACTTATTAGCTACATTGCTTGCAAGAATTATTGTGATGTGCATTACCGAGAGGGCCCAGAGATACCTCTTCGACAATCGGAGTGACAAATCCTAATCTCGAAATACGTCAACTCAACAAGTACCTTCGGAGACACCTGTAGAGCACCTTTATAATCACCTAGTTACGTTGTGACGTTTGGTAGCACACAAAGTGTTCCTCCGATAAGCGGGAGCTACGTAATCTCATAGTCATAGAAACATGTATAAGTCATGAAGGAAGCAATAGCAACATACTAAACGATCAAGTGCTAAGCTAACGGAATGGGTCAAGTCAATCACATCATTCTCCTAATGATGTGATCCCGTTAATCAAATGACAACTCATGTCTATGGTTAGGAAACTTAACTATCTTTGATTTACGAGCTAGTCAAGTAGAGGCATACTAGTGACACTATGTTTTGTCTATGTATTCACACATGTAAATACAATTCTAGCATGAATAATAAACATTTATCATGATATAAGGAAATAAATAATAACTTTATTATTGCCTCTAGGGCATATTTTCTTCAGAATTGTCGATGGATTGCGAAGCGATGGGTGTTGACTCATGAATGGATAGGGATGCGGTGGTTGAAGCTAGATATTTCTAGAAAAGGGTGGGACAAGGAGAGCACAAGACCGTTTGCCTAATTAAGATGACCTGAATTGAAAAAGTTTTCGGCATGACAAAGTTTCATATTGTTTAAATGAGAAACTTTGATGTTTTGAACATCACCAACAGATCTCATCTAAAGGGCCAAAATTGTGCTCGACTCACTAAGATTTCTTATTCAGAGTACTGTTCGGCCAATTAAACATCCAAGACAGACCCAGAAACCTAACTGTTGCCTCAGACTTACCTAAATCCGATTCGGTTAATTCTGGGAAGATTTGGACAGGATTTGGAATCTTTTTCTTGTATGGAAAGTCCAGCCGCCTCATAATAGATGAGAGATAACAACCGATTGAACAATACACAATCGAACAATCATCTACCACTTTTAGCATTACTTTTATCTTCTCCATTGTCTTCTTCTTCCTCGTTCTTTGTCGTTCTTCAAGATTGGAGGGCAGCGAACCTCGAGGCCCTATGGGCGAGCGAATCGACCTAGGGAAGCCCATTGCCGCTGCGCGCCCTAACGAGGTCCCTCCCGGGGGTGTGGGGTTTCGGGTCCTCAAAAGCACCCGCCGGATTATTTGTGTACCATGCTTTCTTACGGGTCTCCTTCAACGTGAGATGTGGTGCACCACCCTCAGCGTTGGAGGTACACGATGACGTGTTCGTGTGCGAGCACACTTTTTGATGACTCTGTTGGGGATCGAAGCTTTGAACGGTCTCTAGTCCGTTCCTGCTACGTGGAGAGCATCATGAAGCGGCTGCAATCTAAGACGGTAACATGTATGATCAATCTCCTTACGTAGATGTAAATAGTCATTATGTTGGTGTCGCTGGTTCTTCCAATGTACATGTCATTTCGGCTAGCCCTAATGAGCAAAGGCCGACTAGTTATTGTGTTGGAGGAGCTTGGAATTTAAATAATCACGACATGCAACTTAGGGATCCAAACTTTCATGCATCGGCAACACCTTTCAATATGCCGATGAACAACACGATGAGTTCGAGTGATCAATATAGGACAACTTGTGTACAAGAGGGTGTCTCGTAGTTTGATCCATCGGCAATCGGCTTGCAATATGTGGGTTCATCTCCAAACATGCCGATGGATGGGGAAATCATCCATGCTTCCATTAGCTATTTGGCCGGTTATCCTCAGTCATCATATACTACACCTCATGAGATTAATTGTTTAGCGACGTATGCAACTAAAAATATTCATGACTCGGCTCACCTTCATGGCTATGGCCAAGTGAGTGGAGATTCTACAGGAGCATATGTGCCTAATATTGCAGGAGATGAGGTGGCTTTGGCTGCATTAAAAATTTTAGCCCAAAATAAGAAGATTAGTGCTCTTTGCCTTGAGCAACATGAAAAGGGGTTGGTTCCTGATTATGAGGCAATAAGAGCTATAGTTTTGCAAGAAGATAAGTGTTTCCAATTGATCGAATTGGCGATAGAAAATATGGTTCAATGACAGTGCATACGTCTTCACCTATCATTGCAGCATGTTATACACCCACTTGAAAAAAATTCGGCAACATCAATTCATTGCTGAAAGATCCTAAAAGCATTGGGGAGGGAGCAAAGCTGATCCAAGCTGGGCCGAATTCAAAGAAAAGTATGTGGCCCGAATGGACAAGATCAAGTGAAAGCTCACATGAAATAACGTCAGCAAATTTACCACACCTACTCTTGAGGAATTACCAGCAGAATATCGACATGCTTATGAAGCACTCAAGAAGAACCGTGGAGAGGAATATTTACAATAATACATCAAGTCCCCTCATGCATTCAACAATCATGTTGACTCGTCTGTGATGTTGAGGCAAGATAAAAGAGAAGCTTTTAAGACGAAAAACAAAAAGAAGGATTTACTCGGCTAATACGGTTGATTCGATTGAAACCAAGTCAAATATGACCAAGTCATCTACAGCCGCGTGGAAGATCCCTTTAAAACCTAGACAATGGTGGATTCGGTTGAACCGGATTGAGCACCGAGACGGTTAAGGCCAAGTGCATCGAGACAGTCAAGGCCTGGTGCATTGAGTCATCCGAGTGCATCATTGTCTAATACCAAGTGCATCACACCAGTTATTGCCGAGTGTACCAAAACTGAAGATGCAAACTTCACTGGGCAAACGAACGACAAACTCAGCAAATTGGTCATGCTTGATTTTTCTAGACGTGAGGGAGCTTACATGCTGCCCTGTGAGTTTTTTGCCAAAGAAACTGATGAGCATCAAGGACAAAGTTATATGGCCGAACAAAGTTTGGTTAATGACGATGAACATCAAGAACAAGAGCATTCAACTAACGAAGAGTGTCCGAGTGAAATCCACTCGACATATCCGAATGACATGGCACGAGATCCAGAAGAGGAAGAAGAGGTGTTGGAGAATTATCCAGAAGTGGAGCAAAGTATCGTCCTAGATGTGCAACAATCATTTCCTCCCAAAGTCTTCACAAAGGTACACCTAGCCGTCAGTTTACTAAATTTTCAATTTGGTCAAAATCATATTGTTGATGCACCCGTTAGCAAGATTCTATTTAATTTTGAAAAACCAGTTGAGATTAGTAATATTTTTGTTAGGAGTGATTTTGTTAATCATGTTGGTCAACAAATGGTATCATTCATAGGGCTAATAGTGACAACTTATGGCAACCAAAGTTGTTCCCTTATGTCGGCTAAACTTTATATTCATGGATACCTCCCCATATCGACTTCTACGCATATCAATCATGGGACATGCTTGAATCAAGGGCATGCCATCCATCTTATTATAGACCACCTAAGAAAATTATATAACTCTAAGAGGAATATCATGTGATCAATAAACACATGTTAATGACCGACTCAACAAAAAAGAAACGGTCCGAAGATCAACAAACAGGATGGTGGTCAAGAAAGTTTACCGAGTAAAAAAGGATGGTCGCAAGGGTGTTATTTCATATCCGAATCCAAAGGACAAAGGGCCCAGCTGATTCGATGTTGGCCACTAGAGGCAAGGAGTTGAAGCGTGTAACCTTCAAAGATCCAATTACTGAGTTTGAACAGGCTAAGTAGAAAGTGCCCAAGGTCAGGAAAGAATTGCTAGTGCATAAAACAAAATCACAGCCTGGGTGCTCAATCGGCTTATCACATTGGCAAGAAAGAAAGCTGAAGTGGCTCAGGGCAAAAGAGTTTGATAAGAGGAACATGGAATGGTTTCCCAGGGGAAGCCGTCAAAGGTGAGAGGGATGTGTTAGCTCCTGTTGTGAAGGCGCCTGGACTAAAGGAGGACAAGTGTGAGGCCGGCAGGCGGAGTCGACGGTTTTCATCTCACTATAGGGGACTTGAAATAGTGCATCATCCATGTTCTTTAGTCATTTCATCAAAGCTGGGATCATATACCTTATCCCCAGCCGAAACATCTAAATTATTTCGGCTATTCACACTTTGGTGGACGGGTACTATAGGTCCTTTGAGATGAAGACGCATGGTCGATATTTTAATATCGCCCTAAGAGTACATTGTGTTGACAAAGTTGGCATGTGGCTCATGGTGTTCATTGTGGTGTATCTCATATTCCCAATACCGATTCTAAGTTTCGCCAGCACCGGTAAGGCCGACTTAATTATTCGATCACTAATCAAGGGTCTAGTGCAGCAAAAGTTGCTGAGTTTTATTATTGGTTTCTGGCAGGATCTAGAGAAAGTGAGTCATAGAAATGAACGAAGCTCTGGCTTGGAGGCAGGAAAGTTGATATGTCACTTAACTCCTTCGGCTAACGGATGGCGCTAAGTTCACTCAGGGTGCGGGGGGGGGGGGGGGGGCATGGCAATGTTGATTCAGGAGGCTAAAGGAAGGGAGTGTCTCATCACATATGTCAATTAGTGCTCACTAGATGTCGAATCAAGTGTCATGGAATTATTTTCACAATTCAGTTTTGGCAGTGCCTCGAGTCATTGTTGTTCGCATATTTCTCCACGAGCTAGATTCTAAGACCTCATGCCGACTAAATCTTGGGTTGCATGCATTGAGGTTCACGATGATTTCTTGCCAGCCGTCCAACAAGATGTTATATTTATATGCATCGACAAATCACTCAAAAGTTGACCTCTTGTTGACTCAGCCACTTGCGGATCTAGTGCGAGTCAGATGGTTGGCTAGAGTAAATTTCTCTTATTTGCAGGATCCAAATCAGGAGGCATATGTTGTTCGGCGGAGGCTTCATGGTGTACTTTGATCAACAGCGAGTTGAGTCGCTGAACAATTGATGGTATTCCTTTGAGGTGCATGGTCATACTCGTTTGGTTGTCAACTTAACGGTGTATCATAGAATGGTTCTGATATCCCAAAGGGCTACGAGGACAAAGCAAGTTCAGGATTGACATGAGAGACTTGCGTGGGGGCCTTTGTGATATCCAACAGTTGTTCTCAGACGACTATCATCTGAAGAGGCTCTACCCAAGTAGCAACAAGCCTGAGCATATGGACGATAACAATTATCTTCCTTAGCATGCACAACCGATGAAGTGTTGGACATCATGCTTAAACATTACCATAGGCAAAGTATTTTTCTGCATGCAAGCATTGCCGAAAATAGGGGGCATGTGTTTGACACCTGATTTTGGCACGATACAAAACACAATTAAGATGGCCTCAAATGAAAAGGTTTTCAACATGAAGAGGTTTCCAAGATAAAAAAGTTTTGCATCGCCGAATGGAACAACTTTGATGTTTAGGTCATCGCCATCCGACCTCATCTTAGGGGGCAAAACTCAGTTCAAATTCTAAAAATTCATGTTCAGATCACTATTTGGCAGATTAAGCCTCCAAGATAATCTCGGATGAATGCTTTATCTATATGGATTGTCTTCGTCTCATAGAGACAATCGATTTTGATATATAAATCATCTCAATCTGAATTCATATGCAAATTTTAGAGGCAACGCACTGCGAACCGACCATGAGCAAACAATTTGCGCGAGGTACCAGACACCCACCTAGGTGATGTCCGAGGATCGCGCGAGCTATTCTGCCCTTAAGATGGCCTTGAATTGACAAACATTCAATGAAAAAAGGTTTGTCTCGTTGAGACAATCGATTCTCATATATAAATTAGTTCAATTCGAGGTCATATGCGACCTGGGGGACAGAACAAGATCGGGCTGATTTTTCAGTCAGGAAATTCGAGAGAAAGATTGTCGTCTGAGTGAAAGATCTCTCCGAGTGAAAATATTTCCATCCGAGTGAATACCTTCAAAGTGAAAAGTTGACATCTGAGTAAAGTAATCTAGTCGGGCGATCTGAGTGGAGGACCTAACATCCGACTGGAGAAATTCGAATCCGAGTACTCCGACCAAAATTTGAAGATGTGCCTGAAAGGTTTTCTAGATTTCCTCGGAACAAAAAGGGTTCAACATGGAAATTGTTCGTAACATCAAAAAATTCAAATTTTATTTTGGATTCATCATCATCTGAGATAGTATACGGCCTGCAAAGTTGCTACAAGACTCGGATAGTCCATTCAATTGCAAGACCGAGTCCGACCGGATGGTAAAGATGACCTTGTAAAGTATTCAAGATGGCCTTGATTGGAAATGTGATCAACAAGTGATTGTTGACCTTTCCGAGGCACACAAAATTTATGTTTGGACCATCTCAATCGGAGGTCATATGGAAATTCCACGACCCGCGCAAGGAGCAATACGGAAATCTGGGCCAGATTCAGATTGAATCCGATTTAGAGTAGAACTAGGACTCTAGAACATGAATTGCTGTATTTTTTCTTGCAAGGAAAGCCTAGATGAATCCTTTATTCGCACAGGAAGTCCAGGCGCTTCTTATATATGTTGGGGGTGACGGCTGATTGAACGACACCAATCGAACAAATCAATCTACTACTTTTTCATGTTCATCTACTTTTTATCACTCTCCCTTGTGTCTTTCTTCTCGTTCTTCGTCATTCTTCAAGTATGGAGGGCAGCGAATCCACGATGCCCTAGGGGCGATTTGGTCGACCTAGGGCAGCCCATAGCCGCCGCATGATACATCTCCAACGTATCTATAATTTTTTAATGTTCCATGCTATTATATTATCAATATTGAATGTTTATTATGCAAATCTATGCAATTATATATCATATTTTGGGACTAACCTATTAACCTAATGCCCAGTGCATGTTGTTGTTTTTTCCCCAATTTTTGGCTTTACAGAAATTCAATAACAAACGGAGTCCAAACGCTACAAAACTTTTTAGTGATTTTTTCTGGACCAGAAGGGACCCTAGAAGATTCAGGAGAAGTCCCAAAGATCCACGAGAGAGCGACAAGCCCAGGCTTGTAGGCCCCTTGTGGCACCTCTTGACCTAATCTCAGCTCTATAAATCCCCAAATAATTTTGCCACCACCGCAAGTTTCTGTTCTCGAGAGATCCCATCTGGAGGCTGAGACGTCTCCAACGTATCTATAATTTTTTTATTGTTCCATGCTATTATATTATCTGTTCTGAATGTTTAATGGGCTTTATTAAGCACTTTTATATTAATTTTCGGACTAACCTACTAACCCAAGGCCCAGTGCAAATTGCTGTTTTTTGCCTATTTTAGTGTTTCGCAGAAAAGGAATATCAAACGGAGTCCAAACGGAATGAAACCTTCAGGAGAGTTATTTTTGGAACAAACGTGATCAAGAGGACTTGGAGTGGACGTCAAGAATGAAGCGAGGCGGCCACGAGGCAGGGAGGCGTGCCTGCTCCCCTGGGCGCGCCCCCACCCTCGTGGGCCCCTCATAGCTCCACCGACCTACTTCTTCCTCCTATTTATACCCATATACCCCGAAACCATCCAGGAGCACCATGAAACCCTATTTCCACCACCGCAACCTTCTGTACCCGTGAGATCCCATCTTGGGGCCTTTTCCGGCGCTCCGCCGGAGGGGGAATCGATCATGGAGGGCTTCTACATCAACACCATAGCCTCTCCGATGATGTGTGAGTAGTTTACCTCAGACCTTCGGGTCCATAGTTATTAGCTAGATGGCTTCTTCTCTCTTTGGATCTCAATACAAAGTTCTCCTCGATCTTCTTGGAGATCTATTCGATGTAATTCTTTTTGTGGTGTGTTTGTCGAGATTCGATGAATTGTGGGTTTATGATCAAGATTATCTATGAATAATATTTGAATCTCCTCTGAGTTATTTTATGTATGATTTGTTTTCTTTGCAAGTCTCTTCAAATTATCCGTTTGGTTTGACCTACTAGATTGATCTTTCTTGCAATGGGAGAAGTGCTTAGCTTTGGGTTCAATCTTGCGTTGCTCGATCCCAGAGATAGCCGGGGAAACGACACGTATTGTATTGTTGCCATCGAGGATAAAAAGATAGGGTTTATATCATATTGCTTGAGTTTATCCCTCTACATCATGTCATCTTGCCTATTGCGTTACTCTGTTCTTATGAACTTAATACTCTAGATGCATGCTGGATAGCGGTCGTTGTGTGGAGTAATAGTAGTAGATGCAGAATCGTTTCGGTCTACTTGTCGCGGATGTGATGCCTATATACATGATCATGCCTAGATATTCTTATAATTATGCACTTTTCTATCAATTGCTCGACAGTAATTTGTTCACCCACCGTAATACTTATGCTATCTTGAGAGAAGCCACTAGTGAAACATATGGCCCCCGGGTCTATTTTCCATCATATTAATCTCCCGACAACTAGCTATTTCTGGCGCCGTTTATTCTGCAATCTTTACTTTTAATCTTTATCATAAAAATACCAAAAATATTATCTTATCATCTCTATCAGATCTCACTTTTGCAAGTGGCCATGAAGGGATTGACAACCCCTTTATCGCGTTGGTTGCAAGGTTCTTATTTGTTTGTGTAGGTACAAGGGACTTGCGTGTGGCCTCCTACTGGATTGATACCTTGGTTCTCAAAAACTGAGGGAAATACTTACGCTACTTTGCTGCATCACCCTTTCCTCTTCAAGGGAAAACCAACGCATGCTCAAGAGGTAGCAGATGCCTTTTCGATACTCTGTCGGAGAGGGAATCCACCACGAAGGGCTTCTACATCAAACTTGCTGCCCTTCCGATGATGGGTGAGTAGTTTGCCACGGACCTACGGATCCATAGCTAGTAGCTAGATGGCTTCATCTCTCTATTTGATCTTCAATACAATGTTCTCCTCGATGTTCTTGGAAATCTATTCTATGTAATCGTTTATGCGGTGTGTTTGTTGGGATCCGATTAATTGTGGGTTTATGATCATATTATCTATGAGTATTATTTGAGTCTTCTATGAACTCCTTTATGCATGATTGTTATAGCTTTGTATTTCTCTCCGAACTATCCATTTGGTTTGGCCAACTAGATTGATTTATCTTTCAATGGGAGAGGTACTTTGTGATGGGTTCGATCTTGCGGTGCTTGATATGTCTCCGGCGTATCTACTTTTCCTAATGATTTTACTCTTGTTTCGGACTCTAATTCACATGATTTGAATGAAACTAACCCGGAATGACGTTGTTTTCAGAAAAACTACCATGGCGTTGTTTTTGTGCAGAAATAAAAGTTCTCGGATTGGAACGTAACTTTTTGGAGATTTATTTCAGATTAAATAAAAAATACTAGAACCAATAACCACCAGAGGGGGTTCCCTGGCTGGCTACGATACACCAGGGCGGGACACCCCCTCCAGGTGCGCCCTGGTGGGTTGTGGTCACCTCGTGGCCCCCCTGACCCTAATTCCAACTCCATAAATACTTATTTTCGGAGAAAAAATAGAGGAGGAAGTTTCATTGCGTTTCACGATACGGAGCCGCCGCCACCTTCTGTTCTTCATCGGGAGGCCAGATCTGGAGTCCGTTCGTGGCTCTGGAAAGGGGAATCTTCGATCTTCGCCATCACCAACCCTCCTTCATCACCAATTCCGGGATGCTCCCCATCGGGAGTGAGTAATTTCTTCGTAGGCTCGCTGGTCGGTGAGGGGTTGGATGAGGTTCATCATGTAATCGAGTTAGTTTTGTTAGGGCTTGATCCCAAGTATCCACTATGTTCTGAGATTGATGTTGCCATGACTTTTCTATGCTTAATGCTTGTCACTAGGGCCCTGTCGGTGGGAAACGACACCTATGGGATCACAAGAATCCCTACTACGGTTGCCGGGTCGCGGGGTTGTGAGAAGAGCAGGATTAGCAGTCAGCACAAGGATCGTTTTCCCAGGTTCAGGACGCGAGGATGCGTAATACCCTAGTCCTACTTTGGTATGTATTTGAGAGAGTTCTTGAGCTCTCGGACTAGCTATGGTGGCTGCCTAGTTCAAAAGAGCCGAATCCTCCTCCAATACGCCATGGGCCTGCTTTTATAGTCGAAAGGGGCTGCCACAGTGGCACACAGGAGGTGGAAAGGCCTACAGTACTATGAGCTTATCGCCCGTATTACAGGACAAGATGCATTTAATGCGTCGCTTAGGTGTCCCCTAGCTTTATCGGGGACGGGAGCGAGGCCCGTCCCGTCCGTCGCCGCTCCTCTTCGCTTCAACACGTGCCCTGGCCAGTGATGCATGCGGCGCCACGCAGGCAGGCAGGCAGCTGAGGTGGCGTGGTGGTAGGGTCTTCATAAAGATCTGCATGCCACCACGCAGGTGCTTGCTGAGTTGGCATAGAGGCCGCCCGCCGCCACGCAGGTGCCTGCCCAGCTGGTAGAGATAGTAGCTGCTTGGGGACGGCGGTGGAGTCTTGGTCGACGCATGTAGCGACCCGACCCGAAAACGGTCAAGTCTCTGTGTAGCTGTACCATCCCAAGATCATGCTGGCACACACAGTACATTGATGCAAAGATTCAAAGTTCAATCACACCTGAATTTATTACACGATTCTCATATCGAGTCTTTATTACAATAGAATAAATTCGGCCGAAGGCCAACTCATGAGAAATAAACTAAATAAAGCTGCGGAAGCGTAGACGAATAACGAGTCCATCCGACTCCATAGGGCAATTGCCAAGCGTGGATCGTAGCCTCACTCCTGATCGGAAAACTCCTCTGCAACATAAGACGTTGCAGCCGTGTAGGTCAGCATTTTGAATATGCCGGCAAGTCAAAGAGAGAACAACAATAAAAGTTACTAACACTATATGCAATTTGGCTGTGGGGCTCTAAGTTTCATTGTTTTGCGAAAAAGCTAGTTTTTCCCTACAACAAGGACTTGTTTGCAAATACTACAAAATGTTGGTAGTTATTGAGATGGTTCCGCCAACCAATGTCTCATTCCCAATTATTAAATAACCACCTCAATTAATTTATTAAGTTCGGTGTTGAGATATCCGAAATACTCCAAGTTCCAGAGGCTCAAATTGTCCATAACCGGGACACGGCTAACCGATTAGATCTTCACTCTGCAGAGGTTTGCGCACTTTACCCGCAAGAATCGCTTCCTCCTTAAAGTCTTCAGACCGCTCGGTGTTTGAAGACGGACGAACGTAAACAGGGTCTTCGAAGAGTTCCTCCGGCCATCGCCGGTGCCCATCCAATCCTACCGTTCTTCTACATCTCGTAGCACCGTCTCGCCGTAGTCACGCCTTAGGGTCGACCAAGCCAGAGCCCATAATGGCTTGCGGCTGCACAGTAAGCTTCGGGTCAATGGGGTATCCATCCGTCTCTTCGTGGCTGGGTGAAGCTTTCAAGAAGATGTCATGGCGCTTCTCCATGCATCCCGCCATCCGCTGGTTTCTCCAGGTGCCCGTCACAACCGTCCTCCACCCAAAGAGTGAATTTTGAAGTCCATCTTGAGCTTGAAGTCATGGGGTTGTCATCATCTTGACTCTCGCATCTCCCTTATGAATCACTCAACCAACCCCGCCTCACGAGCATCGCAAAATAAACTACATCGCCCCGGCAATGGTAACAAGGGGAATTGGATTCATCCTACCTCATGATACTACTCAAGAACATAACTTAAAATTCTCCTACTGCATGCATGGTGGGGAGGTATAATTCTAATGCAATAAAATCATAGGTATTGTTAAATAAAACATGATCAAATGAATTGCCTGGCTGACGGTCTTCGAAAGCTAGGGACTCGTGATAGCAGGCTTCGCACTCCGGAAATTCTATCGAAGCAAACAATAATCATATAAGAATAAAAACATACAATCACTTAACATAACAGCATGCTAACATAAAACACACAAAACAATCGAACCAAAAACCAAAGAAAACTCGAAGAAATCCAAGCCAACAACTAACAAGAAAATAAAATAAACTTTTTATTTTCTGTAAATAAATGTTCACGTTCTAAAACTACAGAAACTAATCTAAATAAACTATAACATAGGTAAAATAAAATTTTAAAAATACCTAGAACAACAGAAAACAGCAGCAAGCTAAATAAACTAAAAAAGCTTGTTTTCGTATAAAAACTATTTTTAGTAAAGACTATAAATACCCAAATAAATTCCTACTGCTAGGCAAAGTCAAAACAAGGCAGTGACAAAAAGAATCACTAAAATAAAATAATCCTAACTCAATTTTTAGCAGAAATACTAATCTGTCTAAAACTAAAATAAAACAACTTTTAAAAAACTAAACATGGCCTAAGCTATTTTCTACAGAAACTATAGGGAATTTGCAAACTAATAAAAAAAGAATCAACTAAAAATATTAAGTAACCTAAGAGATACGAATTTTACAAAACTGGAACTATTCTGTTAAAAACAGAAACGAAAATATAACTAAAAAGAAAAACTAGCGCTAACGGGCCTATCTAACGCTCATGCGATATATAACTAATGCATGCCCGAGGCTAACAGAAAATAAACCGATCGGGCTGGTCTAACTAAAACAGGAAATAAACTGGACTAAAAACCAACTAAAACCAATCTAATCTAAATAAAACCTAACCCTTCGTGTGATCTAATCTAGGCCGTTCATGCGCGATCCAACGGTGGTGGGGGGGGGGGGGGGGTTCGGCGGCTTACAGCGACTCGACGGCGATGACGGACGACGGCGGCTCGGGCGGCGACGGCGCAGCGGCTCCGGTGGTCCGGGGCGACGACGGTGACGTCAGGGAGATGCGGCGGAGCGGGGCGAGGTCGAGGGTGGCGGTTGCAGCGGTCGGGGACGACGGAGACGAGTGGAACGAGCTCGGCTGGGCTCCTGGTGCCCTGCAACTCCGGCGACGGGCGGTGATGCTCAAGGCGGCGACTGAGGCGATCCCTGAGCGGAGAGAGGATGTCAAAGAGGTGCGGGATGAAGCGGCGGTTCGGGTGGAGTAGCTTGGAGGTCGAGTGGTGGCTCACCGGTGGCAGAAACGGCGGCGAACCGAGGCGGCGGAGGCGAGATGCGTTCGGTGAGGGTGCGAGCTGCGGTGGGTTTTGGGCTAGGGTTTTAGGGGGATCGGGGGAGGAGGGGCGTAGGTATTTATAGGGCATCAACTTGGGGCAGGGGGCGACTCGGGATCGTGATCCCGTGAAGATCGCGGAGACGGGCGGCGGCGGTTGCGCTCTGGCGCGGCGAGACGTGGGCGAGGGGAAAGAGAAGGGGTGGGGCCAAGGCCGCGGTGAGAGAGGGGAGAGGAGAGCGAGCGGGCGACCGAGGGGAGAGGATTCGTGGCGGGCGCTAGGGCAGGCCGGCTCGGCCGGGTGGCTGCGCCTGCCTGGCTGGCCGGGTTTCTGGCCGGGCGCCCGGGGTTTTTTTTTTGAATTAGAGAGAAGAGAGAATATATAAAATATATATTATTTTTATATAGGACATATATATATCAAAATTCTCAGGGAATTTATCCTACAACTCGGACATTTTTCCAGGCAAAACTCAACTTAAAAAACATTTTCTAGAAATCCCAAATAAAATCAAATTTGAATTCAAACTTTTTGGCAAAACTTTTCTTCTGACATTTTTGGAGTGTCATGTTTAGTCCTCTCATACTTTTTCTCAAGTATTTGTTAGGCATTGTTTTGAAGTAAATTCAACTGCCAATTTGAATTCAAGTTCCAACAAACTCAAAAGCCTCTGAAATAATTCAAATGTCACTCAATTCAAACAATAATGCATAGATGCTTAGCTATAATTGTAAAACATTCCAAATGGGAAATTTGGGATGTTACAAACCTACCATTTTAAGATGAATCTCGCCCTCGAGATTCGGGTTGGCTAGCAAATAGGTGCGGGTGGTCTCGGCGGAGGTCTTCTTCTCGCTCCCTGGTGGCTTCCTCCTCGGAATGATGACTCCACAGCACCTTGCAAAACTTGATGATCTTGCTGCGGGTGACTCTGTTCGCAGTCTCGAGAATTCGGACGGGTTTCTCCTCATAAGTCAGATCACTATCGAGCTGTATGGCCTCTAGGGGCACTGTATGTCTCAACGGAATATCGGCCATCTCGGCATGGCATTTCTTCAGCTGAGAAACATGGAAGACATCATGAACTCCGGACAATCCTTCTGGCAATTCTAACTTGTAAGCAACTTCTCCACGACGTTCGAGGATTTTGTAGGGGCCAATGAACCGGGGTGCTAACTTTCCTTTAACACCGAACCTCTTGATTCCACGAAGTGGGGACACGCGAAGATATGCCCGGTCTCCCGCTTCGTATGTTACTTCCTTGCGTTTACTGTCGGCATAACTCTTACGCCTCGATCGAGCTACCTTGAGTCTATCTCGAATCAGCTTGACTTTCTTTCGAATCTCGATAAGATCGGGACCGAAAAGTTTCGATCTCCAACACCATCCCACAGCAATGGTGTTCGCACCTCCTTCCGTATAGAGCTTCGAAAGGGCCATCTTCAGACTGGTCTGATAACTGTTATTGTACGAGAACTCCGCGTATGGAAAATTATCATCCCAGCTAGACCCATAGTCTAGCGCACAAGCTCTGAACATGTCTTCTAGGATCTGGTTGACTCTCTCGGTCTGTCCATCTGTCTGCGGATGAAAAGTTGTACTGAACTCCAGCCTCGTACCCAAAGTTTCATGCAACTGATTCCAAAACTTTGAGGTAAATTGTGTTCCTCTATCGACACGATACTCCTCGGAACTCCATGCGGACATACGATCCTGGTCATGTATATCTTGGCTAACTTAGCGCTGGTATAGGTAGTCTTCATGGGAATGAAATGAGCTACCTTGGTCAATCGATCAACCACTACCCAGATGGAATCATAACCTGAACGGGTCCCGGGTAATCCTGATAAAATCCATTCCAAGTTTTTCCCATTTCCACTCGGGAATCGGCAAGGGTTGAAGTAACCCGCTGGCTTCGATGTTCCGCCTTTACTCATTGGCAAACATCGCATATTGCTACGCACTCAGCAATATCCTTCTTCATACCTGTCCACCGTAAACTTTCCTTCAAATCCAGATACATCTTGGTGTTACCGGGGTGAATCGAGTACGGTGAATCATGAGCCTCTGAAGAATTAGCTTCACGAGTTCGGGATCATTGGGTACATAAATACGATCCTCGAACCATATAGCTCCGTATTCATCCTTACGAAACCCTTTAGCTTTTCCTTCATTCATCCTTTTCTTTATCTCATCAATTTCCTTGTCCGACTTCTGGGCTTCGCGAATTCTTTCGGCCAAAGTGGACTGAACTTCCAGAGCTGCAACATATCCTCTCGGAACTATCTCCACCGAGATCTCTCGAGGTCATCGACTAACTCCTGGGTAATCCTCCCGCTATAAGAGTATTCACATAACTCTTACGGCTCAAGGCATCTGCTACAACATTAGCCTTTCTGGGTGGTAATGCAATCTCATGTCATAGTCCTTGATTAACTCTAGCCATCTCCTCTCGCTCGAGGTTCAACTCTTCTGCGTGAAAATATACTTCAAGCTCTTATGATCTGTGTAAACATCACAACTGTTTCCGATAAGGAAATGTCTCCAGGTCTTGAGTGCATGCACTACGGCTGCTAACTCCAAATCATGTGTGGCGTAATTCATCTCGTGAGGTCGTAGCTGTCTGGAGGTATAAGCTACAACTTTTCCTTCCTGCATGAGTACTCCTCCGAGCCTCAAGTAGAAGCATCACAATATACCGTAATCCTTGTGTATGTCCGCAAAATCAAGATCGGGGCTGTAACCAAACGCTTTCTTCAATTCCTCGAAACCGGCTTCACAATCCTCGGTCCAAATGTACTTGGCGTCCTTGTTCAACAAATTTCACCATGGGCTTGGCAATCTTCGAGAAATTCTCAATAAACCTCCGATAATACCTCGCGAGTTCGAAAACCGCGGATCTCCTTGATCGAGGTGGGCGATCGCCAATCGGTGACCGATACAACCTTGGTGGGGTCAACTGCTATTCCTTCTCCTGAAATAACATGTCCGAGGAATCCGACTTCCTTCAGCCAAAATTCACATTTGCTGAACTTGGCATACAACCGATGTTCTCGGAGTTTCTCCAGAACTAGACGCAAATGTTCCTTATGCTCTTCCTCGCTCTTGGAGAAAATCAATATATCATCGATGAACACCACGACAAACTTGTCCAGATATTCCATAAATACCTTGTTCATCAAATTCATGAAGTATGCAAGGGCATTAGTCAATCCGAATGACATGACGGTATACTCATATAAACCATACACGGTGGTGAATGCTGTTTTAGGTATATCCTTTTCACGGATCTTCAATCGATGATACCTCGATCGAAGATCGATCTTGGAGAATACCTTGGCTCCAACTAGCTGATCAAATAGATCATTAATCATCGGCAGAGGGTACTTGTTCTTGATGGTCACGCTGCTCAACGAACGATAATCCACAACCATTCTCGTGGTTCCATCCTTCTTCTCTACCAAAAGAACTGGGCTCCCCAAGGTGACGAAGCTTGGCGAATATATCTCTTCTCCAATAGCTCATTAATTTGCTTCTTGATCTCTTCCAAATCGCTCGGGGCATCCGATAGGGTCTCTTGGATATTGGGGCCAGCCGGCAATAACTCAATCAGAAATTCAATGTCTCGTTTCGGTGGCATTCTGGTAATTCCTCCTAAACACATCGGGAAAATCTTGCACCATCGGCACTTCCTCTGAACAACTCCCGTGAGGGAATTCACCGATTCTTCATCGGGATACGCCCGATACATACTTGATCCTCTTCTGCTCCGGAGTGGTGAGCGTAATCGCCTTGGGCACAGTCTATGTTTCCTTCAAACTTCGTCAACCAATCCATGCCTAGGATTACATCCAAGGTCTGGGTTTCCAATACTATGAGGTCTGCGGGAAATTTATGGTTTCCAATGTTGAGGGTTGCATGACAGCCTAAGCCTGCCATCATTTCTCCTCCTGCGAAACTGACGTGAAGAGGGCTTCTAAGGGTTCTAGTGGGCAACCTGCATTTTTCCACAACTACCCTTGATATAAATGAATGAGTTGCACCGTAATCAAAGAGTACCAATCTTGGACGTGAATTTAATAAAACTTACCAACCATGTTGTTCCGGCTGATCATAGACGCCCTCCACGCCAATGTGGTTCACCCGAGCACGAGGAAAAGGGTTGGGATTCTTTGCTGAGCTTCCATTGCCGCTTTCCATTCCTCCGCTTGGCCTCCGGGCAGTCGGTGGCATAGTGCCCTGTTTTACGGCACTTGAAACAGTGATGTGACTCAGATCCTTCCGAGCCGGGCAGACGATCTTTGGTTGCCATTGCCATTTCCATTGCCTCGACTTGTTGTCGTGGTTGCGGTTGTTCCCATTCCTCCATGGTTATGTCCGCCATGATTATGTCCTCCATGGGTGTGATGGGTATGCCCTCCAGTATGGGGCATAACGGGCTTCACGAGCTCCAGAGTTGTACTTCCCCTGGCCATACTTCCGCTTCGTATATCAATCTGCTGCTGCTTGCCTTCGAGTATGGTGGCCTTGTCTACCAGCTCCTGGTAGTTGTTGAAGGTAGCCACCATTAGCTGCATTCCCAGCTCGTCATTGAGTCCCTCGAGAAACTTTTCCTGTTTTGCGGTATCTGTGGCCACATCATCCGGGGCATAGCGAGCTAACTTGCTGAACTCATCCACGTACTGCCCCACAGTACGGTTCCCCTGGCGTAAGCTGCGGAACTCACGCTTCTTCAGACTCATGGCTCCAGCTGAGACATGAGCGGTGCGGAAAACCTGCTGGAACTGATCCCACGTGATGGTGGCGATGGGATAAGTGGCGGTGTAGTTCTCCCACCAAGAGGCTGCAGGTCCATCAAGCTGATGTGTGGCAAAGCGCACCTTCTCTACATCTGTGCATCCAGCAGTGGCTAACTCCCTTCCGACCTTGCGGAGCCAATCATCGGCCACAATCGGCTCAGTGCTGCTAGAGAACACTGGCGGATTCAGCCTTAGGAAGTGG
The DNA here is from genome assembly GCA_021605145.1 of Aegilops bicornis. Lineage (NCBI taxonomy): Eukaryota > Viridiplantae > Streptophyta > Magnoliopsida > Poales > Poaceae > Aegilops > Aegilops bicornis. The sequence continues at coordinate 223,011,016 of CM038675.1, forward strand.
GTCAAGTTGTCAACAGGGGGTGGTGGCGGTGGATTGTTGTTGTTGTTGTTGTTGTTGTTCTGGTTCGGATGAGCATCGCATAAGGGCATTCTACTGCTGGATCACCGGGTGAGCTCCGCGGAAAGTTGAAACCGGGTCACGCCTCGGAGGAATCTGGTGTTTTTGAGTGGATGAGAAAATTAGAATAGAACAAGGGTCTAATGAGAAAATATCACTACCCATATGAATGCACAATCATAATCACACCAATCATTTATTCAATCATCTCAAACATGGTTCAATCTCGGATTACAAATTCTCACGACTAATCGAAAATAACGGCCTAACTGATCGACGGAAAAATAGAATAACATGGCGGTCGACTAAATGTCTTCATCAATTATCCTTGCGTCCTCTGGTGCGGCGTCCTCCGGTGCGGTGTCCTCTGGTGCGGCGCCTCCTCTTGCGGCTTTCTTCGGTTGAGCTCTCTTCATAATCCTGGTCATTGCTCACGAGGGGTCCGTCATCTCCACTCGGAAAAAGGTCTTCTCCCAGGTCCATCTTCTCCTCTAATGCGGCAACATCCATCTTCAGCTTGTCGACTCTCTCCATGAAATCCTTGATTTCTTCTTCATGGTCAAGGAAGTCCGGCGTGCTTTCTCCTCCAGCCCAGTTCACGGAACAACAGCCTCCTCGTGTACCTTCGAGTTTCATGAAGTCCGGATTTCCGCTTCTCGAGGAGACTCTCCAAGTCTTGGACATATGAGAGAATGGAGTCGCCCTTCACGGTACACGGATGATATCTCCATTCCTAGCTCTGCGAGAAATCATGGCGAGGTCCGATGGGTCGAGCTCGGCCTGTACTCTTCTCGGAGATGTCCAAGTGCACGATAAATCGCCATGTCTCTTCCGAGGATCCAAGCTGAAATCGGTAAACTCAAAGTCAATGGGCTCAATGTCCTCCCCGAATGTGCACCTTAATCCTCAGAGCGGGTATCCGTCGGGAGTGCATTGGTAGGCTTCCCGGTGATTGAGGGCAGAGCAATCTTCAGCTTCTTCACGATCTGAACCAGCTTCTTGCCGAGAGGCATCATCTCATCTGGCCGGCAAAACTCCGGTAGCAGAACTGGGTGAACTTCGCGACCATCTAGAATGTTGAAAATCGGAGAGAAGTCGAGAAATGAACAAGGGAGAATTACGGAATGATAAGGACATAAAATAAAAGTCTCTTCCTATGGATTTCCGATCCTAGGGGTTACGCCCCACGGTCAGCAGGTGTGCTCTGAATACCATCTCTCAGAGCGACCCGACCAAAACGGTCAAGTCTTCGTGTAGCTGTACCATCCCAAGATCATGCCGCACACACAAGACATTGATGCAAAGATTCAAAGTTCAATCACACCTGAATTTATTACACGATTCTCATATCGAGTCTTTATTACAATAGAATAAATTCGCCAAGGCCAACTCATGAGAAATAAACTAAATAAAGCTGCGGAAGCGTGAGCGAATAACGAGTCCATCCGACTCCATAGGGCAATCGCCAAGCGTGGATCGTAGCCTCACTCCCGATCGGAAAACTCCTCTCGCAACATAAGACGTTGCAGCCGTAGGTCAGCATTTTGATTATGGCGGCAAGTCAAGAGAGAAATACAATAAAATTACTAACTATTTATGCTATTTGGCTGGGGCTCTAAGTTTCATTGTTTTGCGAAAAGCCAGTTTTTCCCTACAACAAGGACTTGTTTGCAAATACTACAAAATGTTGGTAGTTATTGAGATGGTTCCGCCAACCAATGTCTCATTCCCAATTATTAAATAACCCCCTCAATTAATTTATTAAGTTCGGTGTTGAGATATCCGAAATACTCCAAGTTCCAGAGGCTCAAATTGTCCAGAATCGGGGACACGGCTAACCGATTAGATCTTCACTGCAGAGGTTTGCGACTTTACCCGCAAGAATCGCTCCCTCCTTAAAGTCTTCAGACCGCTCGGTGTTTGAAGACGGACGAACGTAAACAGGTCTTCCGAAGAGTTCCTCCGGGCCCTTTGCCGGTGCCCATCCAATCCTACCGTTCTTCTACATCTCGTAGCACCGTCCGCCAGAGTCACGCCTAGGGTCGACCAAGCCAGAGCCCATAATGGCTTGCGGCTGCACAGTAAGCTTGGTCAATGGGGTATCCATCCATCTCTTCGTGGCTGGGTGAAGCTTACGCAAGATGTCATGGCGCTTTCTCCATGCATCCCGGCCATCCGCTGGTTTCTCCAGGGTGCCCACAACCGTCCTCCACCCAAAGAGTGAATTTTGAAGTCCATCTTGAGCTTGAAGTCATGGGGTTGTCATCATCTTGACTCTCGCATCTCCCTTATGAATCACTCAACCAACCCCGCTTCACGAGCATCGCAAAATAAACTACATCGTCCCGGGCAATGGTAACAAGGGGAATTGGATTCATCCTACCTCATGATACTACTCAAGAACATAACTTAAAATTCTCCTACTGCATGCATGGTGGGGAGGTATAATTCTAATGCAATAAAATCATAGGTATTGTAAAAGAAAACATGATCAAATGACTTGCCTGGCTGACGGTCTTCGAAAGCTAGGGACTCGTGATAGCAGGCTTCGCACTCCGGAAATTCTATCGAAGCAAACAATAATCATATAAGCATAAAAACATACAATCACTTAACATAACAGTATGCTAACATAAAACACACAAAACAATCACACCAAAAACCAAAGAAAACTCGAAGAAATCCAAGCCAACAACTAACAAGAAAATAAAATAAACTTTTTATTTTCTGTAAATAAAAGTTCACGTTCTAAAACTACAGAAACTAATCTAAAATAAACTATAACATAGGTAAAATAAAATTTTAAAAATACCTAGAACAATAGAAAACAGCAGCAAGCTAAATAAACTAAAAAAGCTTGTTTTCAGATAAAAACTATTTTTAATAAAGACTATAAATACCCAAATAAATTCCTACTGCTAGGCAAAGTCAAAACAAGGCAGTGACAAAAAGAATCACTAAAATAAAATAATCCTAACTCAATTTATAGCAGAAATACTAATCTGTCTAAAACTAAAATAAAACAACTTTTAAAAAACTAAACATGGCCTAAGCTATTTTCTACAGAAACTATAGGAAATTTGCAAACTAACAAAAAAAGAATCAACTAAAAATATTAAGTAACCTAAGAGATACGGATTTTACAAAACTGGAACTATTCTGTTAAAAACAGAAACGAAAATATAACTAAAAAGAAAAACTAGCGCTAACGGGCCTATCTAACGCTCAGGCGATATAAACTAATGCATGCCCGAGGCTAACAGAAAATAAACCGATCGGGCCGGTCTAACTAAAACAGGAAATAAACCGGACTAAAAACCAACTAAAACCGATCTAATCTAAATAAAACCTAACCCTTCGTGTGATCTAATCTAGGCCGTTCATGCGCGATCCAACGGTGGTGGTGGGGGGGGGGGGGTTCCGGCGGCTTACAACGACTCGACGGCGATGACGGACGACGACGGCTCGGGCGGCGACGGTGCAGCCGCTCCGGTGGTCCGGGGCGACGGCGGCGACGTCAGGGAGATGCGGTGGAGCGGGGCGAGGTCGAGGGTGGCGGTTGCAGCGGTCTGGGACGACGGAGACGAGTGGAACGAGCTCGGCCGGGCTCCTGGTGCTCTGCAACTCCGGTGACGGGCGGTGATGCTCAAGGCGGCGACTCCGACGATCCCTGAGCGGAGAGAGGATGCCAAAGAGGTGCGGGATGAAGCGGCAGTTCGGGTGGAGTAGCTTGGAGGTCGAGTGGTGGCTCACCGGTGGCAGAAACGGCGGCGAACCGAGGCGGCGGAGGCGAGATGCGTTCGGCGAGGGTGCGAGCTGCGGTGGGTTTTGGGCTAGGGTTTTAGGGGGATCGGGGGAGGAGGGGCGTAGGTATTTATAGGGCATCAACTTGGGGCAGGGGGCGACTCGGGATCATGATCCCGTGAAGATCGCGGCGACGGGCGGCGGCGGTCGCGCTCTGGCGCGGAGAGACGTGGGCGAGGGGAAAGAGAAGGGGTGCGGCCGGCGCGTCGGTGAGAGAGGGGGAGAGGAGAGCGAGCGGGCGACCGAGGGGGAGAGGATTCGGCGCTGGGCGCTGGGGCAGGCTGCCTCAAGGCCGGGTGGCTGCGCCTAGCTGGGCTGGCTCAAGGCCGGCCGGGTTGGGCTGGCTGGCCGGGCGCCTGGGGTTTTTTTGTTTTGAATTAGAGAGAAGAGAGAATATATAAAAATATATATTATTTTTATATAGGACATATATATATCAAAATTATCAGGGGAATTTATCCTACAACTCGGACATTTTTCCAGGGGCAAAACTCAACTTAAAAAAAACATTTTCTAGAAATCCCAAATAAAATCAAATTTGAATTCAAACTTTTTGGCAAAACTTTTCTTCTGACATTTTTGGAGTGTCATGTTTACTCCTCTCATACTTTTTCTCAAGTATTTGTCAGGCATTGTTTTGAAGTAAATTCAACTGCCAATTTGAATTCAAGTTCCAACAAACTCAAAAGCCTCTGTAATAATTCAAATGTCACTCAATTCGAACAATAATGCATAGATGCTTAGCTATAATTGTAAAACATTCAAAATGGGAAATTTGGGATGTTACAACGCATGCCTGACTGTGGCCCCGCTGACGCCCTCGGCAAGGGCCTTGCCGGGAGCCCGTCAAGGGTCTTGCCATGGCGTTGCAGTCGTCCCCGGCAAGGCGCTTGCCGGGGGTCTTGTGGATCTCCTCGGCAAGGATCCCGCCGAGGGTCGCCGTCTTCTGGTTCTCATCTGATCTCATATCTCTATGGTCTTGACAAAGATTTGCATGCTACCACGGAGGTCCCTCCCGAGCCCTAGTTCCAATCATAGTTGGTTGGGTTGGAACCCGTGGGCTCAAGGGAGGCTCGCTCTATTTGTGTTTGGGCAAGTTGCCCTGGCAAGGTTCTTGCCAGGGCCACGGAGGCCTGCCCCGGCAAGGATCTTGCCGGGGGAGTCCACCTCGCCCTCTCGCTCTTTGGTATCTTTGGTCTTGGCGTTGCCTTGGACATCTTGTGATTCGACTTCTCTCCGGCTTCCCTCCCCTGCTCTGCTTAGTGTGTCCATGGGCGCGGCTCTGACTGTCAGTGCACAGGTAAAGGGGTCAAAAGGAGCGCCCGTACTTTTGTACACCGACAGGAGCCCCCGGGCCTGGGCCACACATAAGCGTGACACGTTGTTGGGCCAGGCCCAAAACGGTGCGCGGGCAGGAGGGGCAGATTCTACCGCAATAATTTTCTGTCTGCTGTGCTTCCCCACGACCTGCGCGCGACATGGAGGGTTGTGCATGACATGGGGGTCATGCGTGGGGCGGTTCTCGCACGCATGCATCACATCACGGTAAAGAGGCGGCTCGCGCCTTCCCCATAAAAAGAGGGAGGCATGGAGGCGCGGTTCATTTACTGGATGGACTTGGGTTGCAGTCTTCAAGGCGCCCATGCCCCCCGATCACGGGGCGGGGAACGGTCGCCTCATCCGTCTTTTCGACCCTGCTCTCTCTCCACGCGTCCCTCGTGTAAGTGGCGGGCGTTGGAGGCGGGAAACCGGGCCGTCGCTGATTGGGGCAGCGGGTCGGTCCTGATTCCCTGCGCCTCCGACGGCTGGATTGGATGAGTGGGGCGGCCAAGCCTCGACCCCGCTGTCGGTGTCAAAACCGGCGGATCTCGGGTAGGGGGTCCCGATCTGTGCGTCTTAGGTTGATGGTAACAAGAAGCAAGGGACATAGATGCTTACCCAGGTTCGGGCCCTCTCGATGGAGGTAAAACCCTACTTCCTGCTTGATTAATATTGAAGATATGGGTAGTACAAGAGTAGATCTACCACGAGATCGTAGAGGCTAAACCCTAAAAGCTAGCCTATGATGGTATGATTGTAATTGTGATCGGCCTTCTAAGGACCAACCTCTCCGGTTTATATAGGCACCGGAGAGGGCTAGGGTTTACATGGAGTCGGTTACAAGGAAGGAAATACAATATCTGGATCGCCAAGCTTGCCTTCCACACCAAGGAAAGTCCCATCCGGACACGGGTCGAAGTCTTGAGTCTTGTATCTTCACGCTTCAATAGTCCGGACGATGTATATAGTCCGGCTGTCCAGATACCCCCTAATCCAGGACTCCCTCAGTAGCCCCTGAACCAGGCTTCAATGACGATGAGTCCGGCGCCTAGTCTTGTCTTCGGCATTGCAGGGTGGGTTCCATCTCCGAATACTCCAAAGTACTACATTTATTTAATAGTGTCCTAACTCCATCAATGTTGTACTCCTTGGCTTCAGTGCCTCAATAATGACCATCTCCACGTGTGAAGCGAATGCGAGGAGCCGAGGTATTTTTCGCACTTGCCACCCTCAATCTTTTGGGCTGACCGCCTATTTGAAGAGACGGGGATTCTCAGATCCAAACCTCACTCTTCCCCCTCGAGCAAGCATCCAACAGAGCGCTCCGGAAAAACCATTCCAACATGGTCGGTCGTCACAACTCCTCTGCTCGCTCTCCTCGTTCCAAGCCGGGGGACTGGGAAGAGTGTTCAGTTCCCCATAGCCGTTTGATTGAGTTACAAATCCAATGGTTTCTTCCACCAGCATTCATGGTCCCTGTCCGAGCCGGAATAGCCACCTATAATGGCGGGGAGCAAGCGGAGAGATCTCCCAATCCTTCTCCAGAGGAGCGAATATGCCTCATCCCGCATCTGCTAAGGGGCATCGGTTTCCTATCCACCCATTCCTTCGTGGGCTCCTGGAGTGCTACGGCCTCCAGTTACACAACTTCACCCCTGCCTCTGTACTACATATAGCAGGGTACGTTGCCCTTTGCGAGCTATTTTTAGGCTGCGAGCCTCACTTCGGGTTATGGAAGAAGCTGTTCTGCCTTGTCCCCCGCAACCAGGGAGAATCCCTATGTCAGGTGGGGGGGGGGGGCGAAGTATGGCACATTGGCGAGATCGGATACCTTTCCGGCACTCCCAAGAAGGCACCAAAGAACTGGCCTTCAGAGTGGTTCTACATTGACGATGTTCCCCTTCCGGATCCAGTTCGTACAGGTCTCCCCCAGTTCAGTAACGCCCCGCCGAGGGCACGTCTAAGCTGGCTCCCCCGAGGCCCCCAAGAGGAGGATACGAGGGAAATATATTACTTGATGAGCAGGATAAAGTTACTGGCCAAATCCGGACTGACGATAGTCGAGGTTATGGCAATATGAATAATACGGGGACTGCAACCGCTTCAATATCGGGGGAAGCCCATGTGGCACTTCAACGGGGAAGATGATGCCACCCGCTGTGGCCGTAAGGGTCCGGACTCCGCCATCGCTTCGGCAAGGATATTGTCCCATTTATACAAAGGGAAGAGGAGGAATTCCTTCACATCAAACCGCGAGATGGATTCTCCATGTACAACCCCCCAAACTGGGTAAGTTGTCATTCCTTTCCCTACGTCACTTATTGTGGCGTTCTTCGCTAAGATCATCCACCTTGATATTCCCGAGCAGGAACTGAGGAGGGTCGTAGAAGGAATCTCCAGCCCCTCCCCGCAGCCAGAGGACCCCGGAAGGGCCCTAGATCCAGGTCTCGAAGAAGATCCGGATATTACCGTGGAGCTCGTCAACGGGATATTTTATCAAGCGAGCTGCGATGGCGCCTCAGTGGCCATTACTGCCGACTATCCCGGACCGCTTCCTACGTCGCGCATAAGCCAAGTCGAAAAAACCCTGTCCTCCGAAGAGGACTCCCTTCAGATGTCATGCCTTACCCTTGAAGTGTCGTGTTTTTGCAGAGACGATGGTCGGAGCGCGGGGCCAAGCCCCTAGGGACTCGTCGGCCAAGGGCGTCTGGATCAGGCAGGCTCAAGAGGAAGGCGGTAAGGGTCGACTCGCCGCTACAGAGGTAAGGCAAAAACTTGTGCTGTGATTATGGCATTTTGAAGTATGACAGCACCCTTTGTGTCCTGGCAAGAAGAGGAGCAGCCGAACTATATCCGGGGATCCGGCCAACCACGCCTCCACTAGCCGGATTCCAGAACCGGTTTCGAGAGCGGAGGCGGGAGCGGGGCTGACGCCGCATAGTTCTCCAACAAAGAATGCGGATATGCTCTCAGCCACGATTTCCGAAGTAGAGAGCACCATGAATCACCGGCGCCGTCGGGCCGTACTTCGGAATAACATCTTTTCCGAAGAGGCATTTAACACCTTCAATTCGGGAGACGCATACATCCGAGCTACTCAAGGCGGGCTTGCCCGAGCGACGGACCAGTATACCAAAGATATACGGGTAAGAAAATTAGATAAGCATGTGTAGCAGTAGCCCCTGAGACTTGAAACGGTTGGAACAACTGTTTTAAGGATCAATTTATGCACAGGTCCTTGTAGATAAGAATGAGCAATTGTCTCGAGAGCTGGAGGAATGCAAGGCCGAACCGAGGGCCGCAGTTGCCAAGTTAGAGGAATCCCAAAAGCCCTCATCTGCAACAGCTTGTCGCAATTGTACGTAAGATGCACCAGTTAGTAAATGGCTGATATGACAAGTCTAGCGTAAAATTCTCTGCATAATCCCGGTGAATCCGGAGGGCGTAAGAGAGGACGCATCGCATCTCAAAAGGCAGCTGGAGGCTGGCAAGCGCATTCTTACGCGAGTTAGGTAGGAGAAGAACAATCTTCAAGATGCCAAAGTCCAGCTGGACGTGGAGTTAAATGATCTCCGTGCTCAGCTAGCGGACTCCATGAAGGAGAACAAAAGGCTTCGATGCGGCATTTACGGTAAGTGCCTAGACGAACTGTGGTATAGTTCGGCGAGGAAGTATATTGAAAGAAGTTTGCTTGCAGGAATGTTAACGGGTCGCCCTGAGGAGGAGATGCCCTCATCTGCAAGTGATTTATTGCAAGACCTTTCGCAACTGCACGAGCGAGCTCGGCAAGTGATGCAGGGTGTTGCTCAGGCTTTGTGGCCATCAAGCTTGCTGCCGAATGGCATGGGGGAGCTTGTGGATATGCTTCAAGGAGCACGGCGGCGCTTCCGACTATGGAAGGTGTCTGCTTGCCGGCAAGGCGCAAGAGAAGCCTGGGCTATGGTGAAGACGCGCTACACCAAGCTGGACCCGAACCATATGGCCGAAGTAGGACCGGCGGGGCCCGATGGGCAAGAAATTCCCGTGAGTCTGGTATATGACCAGGTAGCATTAGCCGCTAAGTATTCTCAACAGGATTGTAAGCTAGACAGCCTGTTGGACGGTATAGAGGAGGAATATAGTCATTCCAAGTGACTGTGTAATTTAATGGACATAATTAGCCCCTAGCCGGATTAAAATCATTTGTCATGGCGGACCTTTTTGCTTCAGCCCCCGGATCCTATAGTCCGGGGTGTGTCCGAATACCCACTCGCTTATACAAAACCGTGGTATGCGTGGAAAAAAGGCGTAGGGGTCATAAGTGCTTGAACAGACAAGTACCGAACTAGTTATGTTATATTACATGGATAGTAAGAAACATCTTCCAGGGAGAATAGTTCCGTTAGGGGTTCCTTCCCTGGGTACGCATGCGACGATGCACATGTCCAGACTGCGAACGATGGCGCAGGATACAAGACTTCTGGGGATTTACGTTATAATAAACAAATACATCGGCTTCACCCAGTCTGAGGTACACATCCGGCTGAACCGGCAGTAACAATCGCAGAGGTGCTCCCCTTATGCCCTAGCCGAATTAACGGGAACTTAGGGCATAAATACAAGAGCCAGGCAACCCAGCTTGGCCACATTTTAAGTCATATCGATGCATATAATGGTGAAGAAAAGGCACATATGGAAACAGAATGCATATGTGCTGGGCAGAAAGCCATGTGAGTAATTATTTTTAGCTTCCGTGATAGGAAGCCCCTGTGTATTGCTTACACACCTAGTGCGGCCAGAGTGATCCGGGAATCCGCACTATATTGAATACTTTGTGTGAAGAGAAAAAAGGTCGAGAAAGGAAAAAGGGATGGAGCATAATTAAAAAGGAGGGGTTAGGAGACGAACATTGAGTTCGGCGTTAGGCGTAGAATCTCCGGAGTCTGGCCGCATTCCATGGGTTCTGCTCGAGTCTTTTATCGGATGCATTACATAAGCAGTACGCTCCTCCAGTGAGAACTTTGTCAATGACGAAGGGACCCTCCCACTTGGGTTTGAGCTTGTCCTTCTTCTTCTCCGGTAGGTATAGAACGAGCTCACCAATATTGTAAGTTTTGGCCCGCACTTCTCTGCTTTGATATCATCGAGCCTGCTGCTGATAGAATGTGGAGCGGGCTTTTGCGACGTCGCGCTCCTCCTCCAGGGCGTCCAAGTTATCCTGCCGATTTAACTCGGCTTCCTTCTCTTCGTACATGCGTACGCGTGGAGAATCATGTATTATGTCGCAGGGTAATACTGCTTCCGCACCGTACACCATAAAAAATGGTGTATATCCGGTGGTGCGATTCGGCGTGGTCTGCAGCCCCCAGAGTACGGAGTCGAGCTCCTGGACCCAAAGGCGATCCGACTCTGTCAAGGATCGCACTAGTCCGGGTTTGATGCCGCTCATGATGAGACCATTTGCCCGCTCTACCTAGCCGCTTTGTTTGGGGATGGCGAGCGAAGCGTAATCAAGCTTAATGCCCATTTTTGCGCACCAAGTTTTCACTTTGTCGGCTGTGAAATTTGAGCCATTATCAGTGATGATGCTGTGGGGGACACCGTATCGGTGTACGACCCCGGATATGAAATCTATTACTGGTCCGGATTCGGCCGTTTTGACTGGTTTGGCTTCTATCCATTTGGTGAATTTGTCCACCATGACCAATAAGTATTTTTTCTTATGGCTTCCCCTTTAAGAGGTCCGACCATATCCAGCCCCCAGACCGCAAATGGCCTAGTTATGGGGATTGTTTGGAGAGCGGTAGGGGGCATATGACTCTGATTGGCAAAGAGCTGGCAACCAACGAAATGTTGGACAAGGTCCTGTGCGTCTGCTCGGGCCGTCGGCTAGTAGAAATCTGTACGGAAGGCCTTGCTGACTAATGCTAGAGCCGCGGCGTGGTGCCCGCCCAGTCCGGCATGGATTTCAGCCAAGAGCTGCCGCCCATCCTCTTCGGAGATGCATCTTTGGAGTACTCCGGTAGCGCTTTTCTTGTAGAGTTCCCCTTCGTAGACTTTGTAAGCTTTAGAGCGCCGGATGATGCATCGTGCTTCATTTTGGTCTTCGGGGAGCTCCAGCCTATTTAGGTAGGCCAAGAAAGGCTCGGTCCACGGGGCGATTACAACCATGATTTCGTGGGCCGAGGATGTTATTTTGGTGGTAGAACCTCCGACTATGTCTGATAGTTCGGAATCTGGGGGTGTATTCGGATCCGTGCTAGTATTACCGGAGTCCCCTTCCCATACTACGGATGGCTTGAACAGCCGTTCCAAGAATATGTTAGGTGGTACAGGGTCGCGTTGAGCGCCGATGCGAGCGAGGACGTCCGCCACTTGATTGTTTTCTCGGGCCACATGGTGGAATTCGAGCCCCTCGAACCGAGCTGACATCTTGAGGACGGCATTACGGTAGGCCGCCATTTTTGGGTCCTTGGCAACAAATCTCCATTTATTTGTGATATTGTGAGGTTTGAATCCCCGCGCACTTCTAGGCGTTGAATGCCCATAGAGACTGCAATCGAAGACCGTGCAACAGAGCCTCATATTCGGCTGCATTGTTGGAGTCTGTGTATAATATTTGGAGGACGTACTGGACCGTGTCTCCGGTGGGAGATGTCAGGACTACACATGCTCCCAATCCGGCCGGCATTTTAGAGCCGTCGAAGTGCATGATCCAGTTTGAGTATGCGCCGTACTCTTTAGGGAGTTCGGCTTTTGTCCATTCGGTGACGAAGTCAGCCAATACTTGCGACTTGATGGCCTGTCGTGGTATGTATGTTATGTCAAACGGAAGGAGCTCAATGGCCCATTTGGCAATCCGGCCCGTAGCATCGCGGTTATTTATTATGTCATTGAGTGGTACTTCGGAGGCCACCGTAATCGAACACTCCTGAAAGTAGTATCGTAGCTTCCGGGATGCCATGAAAACCGCGTATGCTATTTTTTGATAGTGTGGGTATCGGGATTTGCATGGGGTTAGGACCGTGGATACGTAGTAAATTGGCTTCTGGAGCGGGAATTTGTATCCGTCAGCCTCTCGTTCAATGACGAGCACTGCGCTTACAACTTGATGCGTTGCGACTATGTACGCAAAGACATAGGTTAAATCAATATTTGGCGCTGTTAGTACTGGATTACTGGCCAATAAGGTCTTTATTTCATCCAGTCCAGCCACGGCTGCATCTGTCCACACAAAGTGTTCGGTGCGCCGAAGAAGGCGGTAAAGAGGTAATGCCTTTTCTCCTAACCTGGATATAAAGCGGCTTAGAGCAGCCATGCATCCGGCTAGTTTTTGGATGTGCTTGAGGTCTGTTGGTATAGCCAACTGTGACAGAGCTTCGGATCTTTGCCGGATTCGCTTCAATTCCTCTGTTGGAAACGATGAAGCTGAGTAGTTTCCCGAGGGACGCCAAAACGCATTTTTCCGGGTTCAGCTTGATGTCGTATGTCCGGAGATTGTCGAATGTAAGCCTCAAGTCATCTATTAGGGTTTCGACGTGTCTTGTTTTTATGACCACGTCATCCACGTATGCCTCCACTGTTTTGCTGATTTGCTTTTCCAGGCATGTTTGAATCATGTGTTGGTAGGTTGCGCCGGCGTTCTCGAGCCCGAAAGGCATAGTGTTGAAGCAGAAAGGGCCATATGGCGTTATGAAAGCTGTTGCAGCTTGGTCAGACTCTCCATCTTTATTTGATGGTATCCAGAGTATGCGTCGAGGAAACACAGCGAGTCGTGTCCTGCTGTGGCATCGATGATTTGATCGATGCGAGGGAGGGGAAAGGGATCCTTGGGGCAAGCCTTGTTGAGGTCTTTAAAGTCGACACATAGGCACCAGGATTTGTCCTTCTTTGGTACCATTACCAGGTTTGCCAGCCAATCTGGATGCTTGATATCTCTGATGAATCCGGCCTCGAGTAGTGTGGCTAGATCTTCCCCCATGGCCTGCCATTTGGGCTCCGAAAACCGTCTTAGAGTTTGCTTGACCAGTTTGTATCTTTTTAGTATATTGAGGCTGTGTTCGGTCAATCTGCGTGGGATGCCTGGGATGTCCGATGGGTGCCAGGCGAAGATGTCCCAATTCTCGCGTAAGAAGTTTCGCAGTGCGGCGTCCATCGCGGGGCTCAGCTGCGTCCCGACGGAAGCTGTCTTCGTGGGGTCCGTTGGATGGACTTGGAATTTGACTATCTCATCTGCGGGTTTAAATGAGGTGGACTTGGGTCGCTTGTCGAGTATCACATCATCCCTGTCCACGGTGGCCTGCAGTGTTGTTAATTCTTCGGCTGCTAGGGCCTCAGATAATGCCTCCAGGGCTAGTGATGCGGTTTTGTTTTCAGCGCGAAGTGCGACGTCCAGATCACTGGCTAGAGTGATGATTCCATTGGGCCCAGGCATTTTAAGCTTCATGTACCCGTAATGGGGTATAACTTGAAAGCTTGCAAATGCATCCCGCCCTAAAAGGGCGTGGTATCCGCTGCTGAAAGGGGCCACTTGGAATGTGATTTCTTCGGACCTATAATTCTCCGGGGTGCCGAATACCACGTCGAGTGTGATTTTTCCTGCACACCGCGCTTCCCGACTAGGGATAATTTCCCTGAAGGTTGTGCCGCTTTGTTCAATGCGGCCTTTGTCAATTTCCATCTTGCTGAGTGTCTCTTCATAGATCAAGTTTAATCCGCTTCCGCCATCCATGAGCACTTTAGTGAGCCAAAAGCCGTCCACGATTGGGCTAAGAAGCAGAGCGGCTGGTGCACTGACACTCTGGGATCGAGGTTCGTCACTGGCATTAAAAGTTATAGCAGTGTCGTTCCAGGGGTTTATTTTGGCCATATGGCAAATTTCCACGGAGCTTTGATGAGCTCGGTTGTGCCTACTGTTTGAGGCAAAAGTCTCGAAGACTGTTAGTACCGTATTGTGCTCGTTGGCGGGATGTTGTTCTGTAAGAAGATCCTCACCACTTTTTGCAACCTGCGGGAGAATCCAACATGCCCTAAGGTTATGAGTTGGTGCTGTGTACGGAGTGCCGTGGAGTTTACATGGCCCATTGAGCCATTTTTCCAATACGGTTCACCGCCCAGGGGTGGGCCTTGGTTTCTTGGGGATTGGATCGGCCGACTTACGAGAGTTCACCCGTTTAGTTCGGACAAAGGTTTTGGTGAAAGCCGGACTGTCCCAAAATTCAGCTTGAGTTTTCCAGACGCTTTCCATCGCACAAGATTTCAGATTATGATTGCTAAGTCCGCAAAGCGTACTATGTCACGGCGACTTATAGCATTAAGGATTCCTTTGTCCGTGCAGTTTTTGCAGAAGACCGAGACTACGTCCTCCTCGTGGCAGTCCTCGACCTTGTTTAGCGCAAGGAGGAATTTGGCCCAGTAATGATGTACTATCTCCTGGGGCTCCTGCCTGATATGGGACAGACGATTTAAGTCTGCGTGGGTGGTTATAGCTGAATCCGGATTCTGATCCGATCTAGCACCCCGGGGCATGGAAGCTTCCGAGTTCAACAACTCGGGATTCGGGACGCTGCCCAATTTTTCCGGCCCCGTGCCCGGTTCTAAGTCCGGGACCCGGGTCATATCCTCCCCCGGGCGGGTGTCCGGCTCCGGGAGCTCGGCGATCCGGACATAATTCGTCCTCAAAATAGAGGGATACTCCTTGTGTGGTTCCTCCGATACCGCCATCTCATGGGTGGCCGGCGGGGATTTAATGTCCCTTTGGCCGGGTTTAAGCCCAATCCAGTCATAGTCTGTTGCGACTCCCAAAGCGGCGATGCGATCCAAGAGCTCATTAAAAGAAGAGAGCTCTATCGGATCCATCTGTTCGGCGAGTTCCAAATTGATGTGAAGTTTATGCGTGATGACCCGGGAGGCCATCGTCGGTGCGATAGCCGATGGGGCGGCCATGACGAAGCCGCCTAGTCGGAGAGTTTGGCCTACAGCTAGAGCTCCCCCTGCGGTAATGTTGTCCCTGACAACGAGACGAGCCATCGAGCCTTGTAGTAACGACACAGAGGAACCCTTAATGAAAGCACCAATGTCGGTGTCAAAACCGGCGGATCTCGGGTAGGGGGTCCCGATCTGTGCGTCTTAGGCTGATGGTAACAGGAAGCAAGGGACACAGATGTTTGCCCAGGTTCGGGACCTCTCGATGGAGGTAAAACCCTACTTCCTGCTTGATTAATATTGAAGATATGGGTAGTACAAGAGTAGATCTACCACGAGATCGTAGAGGCTAAACCCTAGAAGCTAGCCTATGATGGTATGATTGTAATTGTGATCGGCCTTCTAAGGACCAACCTCTTGGTTTATATAGGCACCGGAGAGGGCTAGGGTTTACATGGAGTCGGTTACAAGGAAGGAAATATAATATTCGGATCGCCAAGCTTGCCTCCCACGCCAAGGAAAGTCCCATCCGGACACGGGTCGAAGTCTTGAGTCTTGTATCTTCACGCTTCAATAGTTCGGACGATGTATATAGTCCGGCTGTCTGGATACCCCCTAATCCAGGACTCCCTCACCCGCCCCTTTATAAGGAGGGGGGCATCGTCCCACATTCCTTCAGCATCCATCCTCCTTCACCTCCGCTTCTTTCTTCCACCCGCCATGGTGAGAGGAGGCGCTGGGCCTTCGACGGTGGTGGCGAGGGTTGCTGCTCGTCAGCGCGTCCCTCCTTCCCACGAACCCGTGGCGGCAGAGCCAACCATGAGAGGAAGGGGTAGGGGGCGTGGCCGAGGTCGCCGCGGCGGTCGGGGGAGAGGGGGATGAGGTGGCGCGGCGGCCGTCCTCCGCTAGCGGTGCCTCCCGCGATGGAGGGTCACGTCGGGGACCAGCCCATGAAGTTCTTCATCAGCTGCGCTGCCACCGTGATCGTCTTCTCCGTCTCCCCACGCCCTTTGCTGAGGAGATGGAGCTCGATCCGCCCCAGACCCTCAGATTGCACATGAGGGGCTGCGGGACCGGCGGTACGCGGGTCGACGTTGACTTCCCCGCTCCACATGTTATGTATCTCCGTCATGGATGGAAGACATTTGCTCGCATCCATAGCCTGACGGTGGGGCTCGTCCTCTACTTCAAGTTAATGGAGGGAGGCCTTCTCTCCGTCAAGGTCTTCGGAGATCTTGGAACTCGCCTGAAGTGCTGTGTGGAGAGCTCCTCCGACGATGAAGATTCCTCCTCGAGCGGGAGTGACGAGGAGGATGTTGGAAATATGCCCTAGAGGCAATAATAAATTAGTTATTATTATATTTCCTTGTTCATGATAATCGTTTATTATTCATGCTATAATTGTATTGACCGGAAACCGCAATACATGTGTGGATACATAGACAACACCATGTCCCTAGTAAGCCTCTAGTTGACTAGCTCGTTGATCAATAGATGGTTACGGTTTCCTGACCATGGACATTGGATGTCATTGATCACGGGATCACATCAGTAGGAGAATGATGTGATGGACAAGACCCAATCCTAAGCATAGCACAAGATCGTGTAGTTCGTTTTGCTAGAGCTTTTCCAATGTCAAGTATCTCTTCCTTAGACCATGAGATCGTGCAATTCCCGGATACCGTAGGAGTGCTTTGGGTGTATCAAACGTCACAACGAATCGGGTGACTATAAAGGTGCACTACAGGTGTATCTCCGAAAGTGACCATTGGGTTGACACGGATCGAGGCTGGATTTGTCACTCCGTGTAAGCGGAGAGGTATCTCTGGGCCCACTCGGTAGGACATCATCATAATGTGCACAATGTGACCAAGGGGTTGATCACGGGATGATGTGTTACGGAACGAGTAAAGAGACTTGCCGGTAACGAGATTGAACAAGGTATCGGGATACCGACGATCGAATCTCGGCAAGTACAATACCGCTAGACAAAGGGAATTGAATACGGGATTGATTGAGTCCTTGACATCGTGGTTCATCCGATGAGATCATCGTGGAACATGTGGGAGCCAACATGGGTATCCAGATCCCGCTGTTGGTTATTGACCGGAGAACGTCTCGGTCATGTGTGCTGTCTCCCGAACCCGTAGGGTCTACACACTTAAGGTTCGATGACGCTTAGGGTTATAAAGGAAGTTTGTATGTGGTTACCGAATGTTGTTCGAGTCCCGGATGAGATCCCGGACGTCACGAGGAGTTCCGGAATGGTCCGGAGGTAAAGATTTATATATGGGAAGTCCTGTTTTGGTCACCGGAAAAGTTTGAGGCGATATCGGTAATGTCTGGGACCACCGGGAGGGTCCTGGGTCCACCAAGTGGGGCCACCTGCCCGGAAGGTTGCGTGGGCCAAGTGTGGGAGGAACCAGCCCCAAGGGGCTGGTGCGCCCACAAGGGGCCCAAGGCGCAAGGATGGGTGAGGGGGCAAACCCTAGGCCGATGGGCCCTAAGGCCCATCTAGTGGGCGCCCCTCCCTTCCCCTTGGCCGCCTCCCTTGATCCCATCTAGGGCTAGCCGCCCCTAGGGGTGGAAACCCTAGAGGGGCGCAGCCCTCCCTTCCCCTATATATATGAGGCCACAGGGGCTGCCCATAACACACGAGCCCTCCTCTCCAGCGCAGCCCCGCCTCCTCCTCCTCCTCTCCCTTGGTGCTTGGCGAAGCCCTCCGGGATTACCACGCTCCTCCACCACCACCACGCCGTTGTGCTGCTGCTGGACGGAGTCTTCCTCAACCTCTCCCTCTCTCCTTGCTGGATCAAGGCATGGGAGACGCCACCGGCTGTACGTGTGTTGAACGCGGAGGTGCCGTCTGTTCGGCACTAGGATCTCCGGTGATTTGAATCACGACGAGTACGACTCCTTCAACCCCGTTCACTTGAACGCTTCCGCTTAGCGATCTACAAGGGTATGTAGATGCACTCTCCTTCCCTCGTTGCTAGTTTCTCCATAGATAGATCTTG
Organism: Aegilops bicornis; assembly: GCA_021605145.1. NCBI lineage: Eukaryota > Viridiplantae > Streptophyta > Magnoliopsida > Poales > Poaceae > Aegilops > Aegilops bicornis. Next base: position 223,029,117 of record CM038675.1, read on the forward strand.
GTGACACGTAGGAAAATTTTGAATTTCTCGCCACGCTCCCCAACAAAGTGGCATCATGAGCTAGGTCTATTGCATAGATTCTTTGCACGAGTAAAACACAAAGTAGTTGTGGGCGTTGATGATGTTCAATATGCTTACCGTTACTAGTCCAATCTTGTTTCGACGGTATTGTGGGATGAAGCGGCCCGGACCGACCTTACACGCATTTCCACGTGAGATGTGTTCCACCGACCGACATGCACTTGGTGCATAAGGTGGCTAGCGGGTGCCGCTCTCCCACTTTAGTCGGAACGGATTCGATGAAAAGGGTCCTTATGAAGGGTAAATAGCAATTGGCATATCACGTTGTGGTTTTATGAGGTAGGAAACGTTCTTGCTAGAAACCCAAAGCAGCCACGTAAAACATGCAAACAACAATTAGAGGACGTCTAACTTGTTTTTGCAGGGTATGCTATGTGATGTGATATGGCCAAGAAGAATGTGATGAATGATATGTAATGTATGAGATTGATCATGTTCTTGTAATAGGATTCACGACTTGCATGTCGATGAATATGACAACCGGCAGGAGCCATAGGAGTTGTCTTAATTTATTGTATGACCTGCGTGTCATTAAACAACGCCATGTAATTACTTTACTTTATTGCTAACTGGTAGCCATAGTAGTAGAAGTAATAGTTGGCTAGACAACTTCATGAAGACACGATGATGGAGATCATGATGATGGAGATCATGGTGTCATGCCGGTGACAATGATGATCATGGAGCCCAAGATGGAGATCAAAAGGAGCAATATGATATTGGCCATATCATGTCACTACTATATAATTGCATGTGATGTTTATTATGTTTATGCATCTTGTTTACTTAGAATGACGGTAGTAAATAAGATGATCCCTTACACAAATTTCAAGAAGTGTTCTCCCCTGACTGTGCACCGTTGCTACAGTTCGTAAGCTTCTAAGCACCACGTGTTAATCGGGTGTGATGGATTCTTACGTTCACATACAACGGGTGTAAGCAAGTTTTACACACGCAGAAACACTTAGGGTTAACTTGACGAGCCTAGCATGTGAAGACATGGCCTCGGAACACGGAGACCGAAAGGTCGAGCATGAGTCGTATGGTAGATACGATCAACATGAAGATGTTCACCGATGATGACTAGTCCGTCTCACGTGTTGATCGGACACGGCCTAGTTGATTCGGATCATGTAATCACTTAGATAACCAGAGGGATGTCTATCTGAGTGGGAGTTCATAAGATGAACTTAATTATCCTGAACATAGTCAAAAGATCTTTTGCAAATTATGTCGAAAGCTCGCGCTTTAGTTCCACTGTTTAGATATGTTCCTAGAGAAAATATAGTTGAAAGATGAAAGTAGCGACTATGCGGACAAAGAGAAAGCTTATGTCCTTAATGCACCGCTCAGTGTGCTGAACCCCAAACGTCGTCTGTGGATGTTGCGAACATCGGACATACACGTTTTGATAACTACGTGATAGTTCAGTTAAACGGTTTAGAGTTGAGGCACCAAAGACGTTTTCGAAACATCGCGGAACATATAAGATGTTTCGAGGGCTGAAATTAGGATTTCAGGCTCGTGCCCACGTCAAGAGGTATGAGACCTCCGACGATTTTCTTAGCCTACAAACTAAGGGAGAAAAGCTCAATCGTTGAGCTTGTACTCAGGTTGTCTGGGTACAACAATCACTTGAATCGAGTGGGAGTTAATCTTCCAGATGAGGTAGTGATGTTTCTCCAAAGTCATTGCCACCAAGCTGCTAGAGCTTCGTGATGAACTATAACATATCAGGGACAGATATGATGATCCTTGAGGTATTCGCGTTGTTTGACATCGCGAAAGTAGAAATCAAGAAGGAGCATCAATTGTTGATGGTTGATGAAACCACTAGTTTCAAGAAGGGCAAGGGCAATAAGGGATACTTCACGAAATGGCAAATCAGCTGCTGCTCCAGTGAAGAAACCCGAGGTTGAACCCAAACCCGAGACTAAGTGTTTCTGAGATAAGGGGAACAGCCACTGGAGTAGAATTACCCTAGATACTTGGTAGATAAGAAGGCAGGCAAGGTCGATAGAAGTATATTTGATATACATTATGTTAATGTGTACTTTACTAGTACTCCTAGTAGCACTGTGGTATTAGATACCGTTCGGTTGCTAAATGTTGGTAACTCGAAATAAAAGCTACGGAATAAAAGGAGACTAGCTAAAGGTGAGTCGACGATATGTGTTGGAATTGTTTCCAAGGTTGATATGATCAAACATCGACGCCTCCCTCTACCATCAAGATTAGTATTAAACCAGAATAATTATCATTTGGTGTTGAGCATAGACATGATTGGATTATGTCTATTTAATACGGTTATTCATTTAAGGAGAATAATGGTTACTCTATTTATTTGAATAATACCTTCGATGGTCTTGCACCTAAAATGGTTTATTGAATCTCGATCGTAGTGATACACATTTTCATGCCAAAAGATATAAGATAGTAATGATAGTACCACTTACTTGTGGCAATCGCCATGTAAGTCATATTGGTGTAAACGCATGAAGAAGCTCCATGTTGATGGATCTTTGGACTCACTCGCTTTTTGAAAAGTTTGAGACATGCGAACCATGTCTATTGGTGTATATGCATGAAGAAACTCCATGCAAATGGACCGTTTGGACTCACTTGATTTTGGATCACTTGAGACATGCAAATCATACCACATGGGCAAGATGACTGAAAAGCCTTGGTTTCAGTAAGATGGAACAAGATAGCAACTTGTTGGAAGTAACACATTTTGATGTGTGCAGTCCAATGAGTCTTTGAGGCATGCAAATGAATATCGTTATGTACTTACTTCACAGATGATTCGAGTAGATGTTGAGTATATTTACTTGATGAAACACAAGTCTGAATTATTGAATGGTTCAAGCAATTTCAGAGTGAAGTTTAAGATCTTCGTGACAAGAGGATAGAATGTCTATGATATGATCATAGAGATGAATATCTGAGTTACGAGTTTTGGCACACAATTAAGACATTGTGCAAATTGTTTCACAATAAATACCGCCTAGAACACCATAGTGTGATGGTGTGTCCGAACATCATAGTTGCACCCTATTGGATATGGTGCGTACCATGATGTCTCTTATCGAATTACCATTATCGTTCATGGGTTAGGCGTTAGAGACAACCGCACTCACTTTAATAGGGCACCACGTAATTCCGTTGAGATGACACCGTATGAACTATGGTTTAGAGAAACCTAAGCTGTCATTTCTTAAAGGTTTGGGGCTGCGACGCTTATGCGAAAAAGTTTCAGGTTGATAAGCTCGAACCCAAAGCGGATAAAATGCATCTTCATAGGACACCCAAAACAGTTGGGTATACCTCCTAATTCAGATCCGAAAGCAATAGGGATTGTTTCTTGAATCGGGTCCTTTCTCGAGGAAAAGTTCGTCTCGAAAAGTTGAGTGGGAGGATGGTGGAGACTTGATGAGGTTATTGAACCGTCATTTCAACTAGTGTGTAGCAGGGCACAGGAAGTTGTTCCTATGGCGCCTACACCAATTGAAGTAGAAGCTTATGATAGTGATCATGAAGTTTCGGATCAAGTCACTAACGTACCTCGTAGGGTGACAAGGATGCGTACTACTTCAAAGTGGTACAGCAATCCTGTCTTGAAGGTCATGTTGCTAGACAACAATGAACCTACGAGCTATGGAGAAGCGATGGTGGGCCCAAATTCCGACAAGTGGTTAGAAACCATGAAATCCGAGGAAGGATCCATGTATCATAACAAAGCATGGACTTTGGTGGACTTGCCCGATGATCGGCAAGCCATTGAGATGAATGGATCTTTAAGAAGAAGACGGACGTGAACGGTAATGTCACCGTCTGTGAAGCTCGACTTGTGGTGAAGAGTTTTTCACAAGTTCAAGGAGTTGACTACGATGAGATTTTCTCATCTGTAGCGATGCTTAAGTCCGTCGGAATCATGTTAGCATAAGCTGCAATCTGGCAGATGGATGTCAAAATGAGTTTCCTTACCAGTTTTCGTAAGGAAAGGTTGTATGTGATACAATCAGAAAAGTTTTGTCGATCCTAAGGATGCTAAAAGGTATGCTAGTTCCAGCGATCCTTCTAAGGACTGGAGTAAGCATCTCGGAGTTGGAATATGCACTTTGATGAGATGATCAAAGATTTTGGGTTTATACAAAGTTTATGAGAAACTTGTATTTCCAAAGAAGTGAGTGGGAGCACTATAGAATTTCCGATGAGTATATGTTGTTGACATATTGTTGATCGAAATGATGTAGAATTTCTGGAAAGCATATAGGGATGTTTGAAAAGTGTTTTCAATAGAAAACCTGGATTAAGCTTATTTGAACATTGAGCATCGAGATCTATAAGGATAGATCAAAATGCTTAATAATACTTTCAAATGAGCACATACCTTGACATGATCTTGAAGGTGTTCAAGATGGATCACCAAAGAAGGAGTTCTTGCCTGAGTCGTAAGGTATGAAGTTAAGAGTTAAAGATCGACCACCGCAGAAAAGAGAGAAAGGACGAAGGTCGCCCCTATGCTTCGCATATAGGCTCTATAGTATGCTATCTGTACCGCACCGGAAGTGTGCCTTGCCATGAGTCACCAGGGTACAAGAATGATCCAGAATGGATCATTGTACAATGTCAAAATTGTCCTTGGAGTAAATAAGGACATGTTTCTCGATTATGGAGGTGATAAAGAGTTGGGCGTAAGGGGTTACGTCGATGCAAGCTTTAACACCTATCCGAGTGACTCTGAGAAACGAACCGGATACGTATAGTGGAGCAACCATTTGGAATAGCTCCAAGTGGAGCATGAAAGCATCATTTACAATATGACATAGAGAATTGCGAAGTACACACGGATCTGAAAGGTTCAGACCCTTTGACTGAAACCTCTCTCACAAGCAAAACATGATCAAACCCCAGAACTCATTGAGACTTAATCACATGGTGATGTGAACTAGTTTGAGACACTAGTAAACTCTTTGGATGTTGGTCACATGGCGATGTGACCTATCGATGTTAATCACATGGCGATGTGAACTAGATTATTGACTCTAGTGCAAGTGGGAGACTGTTGGAAATATGCCCTAGAGGCAATAATAAATTAGTTATTATTATATTTCCTTGTTCATGATAATCGATTATTATTCATGCTATAATTGTATTGACCGGAAACCGCAATACATGTGTGGATACATAGACAACACCATGTCCCTAGTAAGCCTCTAGTTGACTAGCTCGTTGATCAATAGATGGTTACGGTTTCCTGACCATGGACATTGGATGTCATTGATAACGGGATCACATCATTAGGAGAATGATGTGATGGACAAGACCCAATCCTAAGCATAGCACAAGATCGTGTAGTTCGTTTTGCTAGAGCTTTTCCAATGTCAAGTATCTCTTCCTTAGACCATGAGATCGTGCAATTCCCGGATACCGTAGGGAGTGCTTTGGGTGTATCAAACGTCACAACGAATCGGGTGACTATAAAGGTGCACTACAGGTATCTCCGAAAGTGACCATTGGGTTGACACGGATCGAGATCGGATTTGTCACTCCGTAAACGGAGAGGTATCTCTGGGCCCACTCGGTAGGACATCATCATAATGTGCACAATGTGACCAAGGGGTTGATCACGGGATGATGTGTTACGGAACGAGTAAAGAGACTTGCCGGTAACGAGATTGAACAAGGTATCGGGATACCGACGATCGAATCTCGGGCAAGTACAATACCGCTAGACAAAGGGAATTGAATACGGGATTGATTGAGTCCTTGACATCGTGGGTTCATCCGATGAGATCATCGTGGAACATGTGGGAGCCAACATGGGTATCCAGATCCCGCTGTTGGTTATTGACCGGAGAACGTCTCGGTCATGTTCCGCTTGTCTCCGAACCCGTAGGGTCTACACACTTAAGGTTCGATGGCGACGCTAGGGTTATAAAGGAAGTTTGTATGTGGTTACCGAATGTTGTTTGGAGTCCAGGATGAGATCCTGGACGTCACGAGGAGTTCCGGAATGGTCCGGAGGTAAAGATTTATATATGGGAAGTCCTGTTTTGGTCACCGGAAAAGTTTCGGGCGATATCGGTAATGTACCGGGACCACCGGGAGGGTCCCGGGGGTCCACCAAGTGGGGCCACCTGCCCCGGAAGGTTGCGTGGGCCAAGTGTGGGAGGGAACCAGCCCCAAGGGGGCTGGTGCGCCCCCCACAAGGGGCCCAAGGCGCAAGGATGGGTGGGAGGGGGCAAACCCTAGGCCAGATGGGCCCTAAGGCCCATCTAGTGGGCGCCTCCCTCTCCCTTCCCCCTTTGGCCGCCTCCCTTGATCCCATCTAGGGCTAGCCGCCCCCCCTAGGGGGTGGAAACCCTAGAGGGGGCGCAGCCCTCCCCTTCCCCTATATATATGAGGCCCTGGGGGCTGCCCATAACACACGAGAGCCTCCCTCTCCAGGCGCAGCCCTGCCTCTCCTCCTCCTCCTCTCCCTTGGTGCTTGGCGAAGCCCTGCGGGATTGCCACGCTCCTCCACCACCACCACGCCTGCTGTGCTGCTGCTGGATGGAGTCTTCCTCAACCTCTCCCTCTCCTTGCTGGATCAAGGCATGGGAGACGCCACCGGCTGTACGTGTGTTGAACGCGGAGGTGCCGTCTGCTCGGCACTAGGATCTCCGGTGATTTGAATCACGACGCAGTACGACTCCTTCAACCCCGTTCACTTGAACGCTTCCGCTTAGCGATCTACAAGGGTATGTAGATGCACTCTCCTTCCCTCGTTGCTAGTTTCTCCATAGATAGATCTTGGTGACACGTAGGAAAATTTTGAATTTCTGCTACGTTCCCCAACAGAGGACAGCGACAACGACGACGAGGGAGTCGGGCGGCAGGATGCCGACCCCGACTGATCGCGCCACCTCTCCCTTGGCCTCGCGCCCTGCCGAGGGCCTTCCTCGTCAAGCTCTCCATCGGCGCGTTCCCCATCGCCTCCTTGGGCGGCTGGCGTAGGAGGACCGGAGAAGGCGAAGAAGGCGGGCAGCGGCCGTCAAGTCGGAGTACACGGGCACCGACGCCTTCGTCGCGTATTGTTGGGCCATTGCCTCATCTTCCAGCCCCTCTGCCGGCACTGGGATGCTCTCTTGGCGCCTTGTGCTTCTCGCACCTCGCCTAGGCGCTCCTTTCGCCCTCCTGATGTCTTGTTTCACCTCCCGAGGAGAGGAACAAGAAAGGGATTACGGGCACCTTATCTCTTTTTAGTTTGTAAGCCTGCAGGCACTTGTTAATTTTTAGACTTGTAATCCCCTTGCTCATGTTTTTTATTCCGTACGAACTGTACCTGTATGGGATGTTTTTAATGAAAACGGGTGTTTGACGGGTTCTTTTTGCATGAGCGAGGCCCATGCCAAGGACGAATCCTTGTTATTTTTAAGATAAACATTGTTGCCCGGCAACAGGCCTTGCCGTCTCTCCACTTCGGTCGACCGTTCTCGCGCTCTTGGCGGAGGCAGGGGCGAAGTAGAGTTAGGCCCCTCGTTCATCTCCTTGCCACCGCGGCTACTACCAAATTCTGACCCCAAGAGGTAGCTCTTGGGTTTAGGAAAGGGGGAGCACGGTGGTTTTAAGAATATAAACGAGGTTTCACATGTCCTAGTTCTATACGGAAATGCATGACATGGGGATGAAAGACTTATCTGAATCTATAGCCTCCGGCAACCTTGGCTTGCCGTGGTTTGATCTTTGTATCTTCATCCCCCGGCGGTCTTGGCTTGCCGGGGCCAGAGCGTCGGTCCATCCTCTTTCTCCCAAGCGGCTCAGGAGATATGTCCACGTGCCTTGCGAACCAAAGAGGAAAGAAAGATGCACACTCGACCTCTAGGCTAGGGGTTAGTTGATGACCCACAATTATAGGGGATCTATCATAGTCCTTTCGATAAGTAAGAGTGTCGAACCCAACGAGGAGCAGAAGGAAATGATAAGCGGTTTTCAGCAAGGTATTCTCTGCAAGTACTGAAATAAGTGGTAAAAGATAGTTTTGTGATAGGATAAATTGTAACGAGCAACAAGTAACAAAAGTAAATAAAGTGCAGCAAGGTGGCCCAATCCTTTTTGTAGCAAAGGACAAGCCTGGACAAACTCTTATATAAGGAAAAGCGCTCCCAAGGACACATGGGAATATCGTCAAGCTAGTTTTCATCACGTTCATATGATTCGCGTTTGGTACTTTGATAATTTGATATGTGGGTGGACTGGTGCTTGGCTGTTGTTCTTACTTGAACAAGCATCCCACTTATGATTAACCTCTATTGCAAGCATCCGCAACTACAACAAGAGTATTAAGGTTAACCTAACCATAGCATGAAACATATGGATCCAAATCAACCCCTTACGAAGAACGCATAAACTAGGGTTTAAGCTTCTGTCACTCTAGCAACCCATCATCTACTTATTACTTCCCAATGCCTTCCTCTAGGCCCAAATAATGGTGAAGTGTTATGTAGTCGACGTTCACATAACACCACTAGAGGCTAGACAACATACATCTCATCAAAATATCAAACAGATACCAAATTCATATGACTACTAATAGCAAGACTTCTCCCATGTCCTCAGTGTCGGTGTCAAAACTGGCGGATATCGAGTAGGGGGTCCCGATCTGTGCATCAAGGCTGATGGTAACAGGAAGCAAGGGACACAGATTTTTACCCAGGTCCGGGCCCTCTCGATGGAGGTAAAACCCTACTTCCTGCTTAATTAATATTGATGATATGGGTAGTACAAGAGTTGATCTACCACGAGATCGTAGAGGCTAAACCCTAGAAGCTAGCCTATGGTATGATTGTTGTATATCTCTATCGACTAGCCTGGCCCTGGTTTATATAATGCACCAGAGGCCTAGGATAACAAGAGTCCTAGCCGAATACGCCGGTGGGGGAGGAGTCCTTGTCTTGATCGCCAAGTCTTGTGGAATCTTCCTTGTATGCGACAGCTGTCCGGACTGGCCCATGAGTATACGGCCATGGGGGTCCTCTTCCCAATCTAACAGATCGGGAGACGACGTGGTGAGTACCCCCTAGTCCAGGACACCGTCAGTAGCCCCTTGAACCGGTCTTCAAGTTAGGGACGCTCCTCGATTCTTCCGAACTGTTCTTCATCTTCGATATTCGGTCTTGAAAACTGGTTCAACAAATCTTCTCATCTTTGATCTTGAGGATCGCCGAAGTGCATCCGAAGAGTTTACACGTTGGGTATCCGAGGAGCCCCTTTAAGTCTCCGGCCTTTATCAACGCCTTGTTATTTTTATGCCCTACCTCGGGTTTGAAGTTTTTCCCGGGAGGCAGTGTCCTCTTGCGTCCGAGCTCCAACGCCGGACTGCATTCGAGGTATCTTTTGCAGCCGAGCACCAATGCCGGACTGCTTCCAAGCTCCAACGCCGAAATGTATCCGAGCTCCAACGCTGGACTGTGTCCAAGCTCCAACGCCGGACTATATCCGAGCTCCAACGCCGGACTATATCCAAGATGTCATAGATCATCTTGGTTCAAAAAAGTTGAAGGAGTTTAGCCGAGCTTAATGCCAAAAATGCCCTCTATGGAGCTAGCCGCTAGCGCCTGAGCTTTATGCCGGACTGCTTCCAAGGTGGTGCACCACCCCAACCGCGGGCTGATTTTTTGTGAATATTTTTAACTGGTGCAGTTTATTCTGTGCCGATGTATATCCAGTAGCCCTCAAGGTGTGTATCAGTCAAAACCTGAGATGCACCAGAAGGCAAGCATAAAAAACGCTGTTCCCAAGAGTTTCGAGACTCGTGTCGATGCGTGAAATCGGCTCGAGGATCAATTCCTATCTCGGCAGCGCATATAGGAATAAAACACAAAGTGTAATATATTAGAGATAATAGTGATCGGCGAACGGGCCCCTGAGAGAGGGTCGTGAGAAGTCGCCGCAATATACTAGCTTGATGCCGGATAGGTCCATATGGTAACTATTATTGTCCGAAGACATGTATGCGCATAGTTCGTTCAAGCCGAACACAGAGCACTTTGAATTCTCTGCATTGAATAAGCAATGCAGTAGCTCCCAGACATCGGTCGGGTGGCAACACCGCATCAGGGGATCGATGTGTCCTTTAATATTTTTAAATAATGAGCACGAAGCCCAAGAGCTCCCCGAGCCTTAATGTGGGCACGGGTGGCGAATTAAGGATCGATATCCAGAGTAATATCACAGATTATGTGTAATGATTCTATGTATCCAAGTACTTTACATCATTATTTTGACTCCATTGTGACCGGTTATCAGTTGAAAGTGGCCCATCGTCGGCTTCTACCCCTTGGTAGATACTACGCAGGGTGTTTCCATACTAACAAAACAACCCTTAGCCGACGTCTCGGTGCCCGAAGGCGGTTGTGTTAGCAGAAACGAGGCAATCCGATATGCGGAGTTTAAAACTTTCGCTTAGTCATAGGAGTTTCATACTGGGGAAGCTAGCTATGAGCCCCCGGTTAGTGTTCGGCGACAGCCGAGGTCAAGCCGTAAACACTTCGGCCAATGTTATGAACGGCCCGCCATTTAACATAGTCATCGGATCGCTGACCAGTTTACGCCTATTGTGATAGTCCGGCTGCTTTCTCCATCGAGGTGCTTAACCATGCGAAATGGAAGCACAATCGCAGTGGTTCTCCCTTTGCATACCTAGCCGAACAAAGCGGAACATAGGAGGCAAGCATGTGAGCCGGGCAACCCAACTATTGATCAAGACACAATTCAAACCGATGCATATATAACAATATCCGAGAATGTTTTGCCAAATCCCTAAAGGTGTCCGGCGTTGTAATCGCGAGACTAATGCTGGAAACGCACAAATAGTTTAAAAGTGCCATAGGCTCGAAAAGGCCAAAAACTTATTCAAAAGTTTAATGTCCGAACTAGATCAAGTGTTCGGTGCCAAATCGACAATTGGTCTTAGAAAAAAAGGTGGTTCTGTCGTGCTTTAACATGACACATCCTATCTCGAGACTTCAAGCTGGTCAGCCTATGGCTTCAACCTCCTATGCCGAAGGTGGAGTACTTCTCGTTGGGCCAGTTTAGCAAACTTTAGCGGCTTTGAGAGAGAAATTAGGCGCCCCGGCTATTGACCGCACACTCGCGTCGAAAAAAGGAGTGATAGAAAAAGACTTTGCAACGACTAATAAGAAGAACACTTATTATAAAATAGCTCACATAAATTTAAGAGCCCACGAGTGACTTGGGTAAAAGAATGATTGTATGTACCGAAGTACTTATATCATATCTATGTTCACCCGAACTTTAAACGCGTCTTAACCGACCGTCGGCTTCTCCCTCTTCGGTCAAGGACCAAAAAGTGTTATGTACTCCACCTGTCAAGAATATCGACGGTGTTTCTGATAACCAGGCAATCAGGCCATAAGGCTATAACAGACAAAGCGCGCAGGAACTTGTGCTACATTACGAATGAAGTGTAAGAAGCATCTTCGAAGAAAATAGTACCCCCACCGATACCTTTCTTCGGTTGCTCATTGCGACTATGAGACTTATGCAATAGATTTTTTGTAATCATGAGTTCCGTTGTGTGCCGACCATAATTGAAAACAGTAAGAGCGCTAGCTTTCGCTTCACCCACCGAGGTGCAGCTCGAGTGACCCGATCGTGACAATCGCAGAGGTGCTCCCTTTACTCCCTAGCCGAACAATCGGGAACGTAGGGGTAAACACAAGAGCAAGGCAACCCAGCTCGCAAATCACTTAGGTCAATATGGTGCATATTGTGGCATAATACAAGAACAAGGAACGGTTGCATAAGTATAATCATATGCAAGAGGAAAAGCTCCAGCAAGGGAGCCCCCAAGTAAACGGGGTATTTGAATTTGTGCGTCACAAACAAAGTTTGGACAAGAAAAATTTTTACAAGCAACTTTTTTCCAAAAAAAGTATAATGCATGGTCGAACCGAACACAAGTTAAAAATTTAAAACTTTGAGCATGAAGGCAACTTAGCTGGTTAATGTGTTTGGTATTTATGACGCGGTCCGAGCTTGATGCAGACAAGGTTCCATCCCCAAGCCGGTCCCGAGGTGGCGGAGCAAAGAGCTCGGCACTCCAAAGTGGTGATATAGCGCGGTCAATGCAGGTCGGCAGAGTGGTGCCGAAGTCCCCGGCATGGGGTAATGAAGTGTTGACGAAGCCCCCGGCCCGTACCGAGGTGACGCTTAAAGGATATAGTCCGCCGATCATTTACCCGTGCACAAAAAATAGTGCGCATCGGGATAATAGTAATAAAAAATGTTGCATAATAAATAATTTATGCAAAGTGAGTAATAAAAGAAATATGGCTGGCGCTGAAGTCAATGTCGGCGCAGGCGCCGGGCGTGATGCGGTAAAGGCGTGAAAAAGCCTGAATTCGCTGTGTCACCCGAAGTTCGGATGCGCGTCACGGACTATGTACGAAAACTGGCCGAACCACCATGCGACTGTCGTTAATGCGGCCATCATTTGATAGACCTATGTACATATGATGGATAAACCAGAATAATAATTCTTTGGGAAAAATGAACCCAAACAAGCAAAAAATACTAGGATTAATAGCACGTGGTTTACTTGTTGTAGCAATCCGAAGGAAGGTGATTCCCAAAATTGGGACTCGATCCGCACACCCATTGCCTGACGGGTGATAAAGCGACGGCATGGCAATGCTGGCAAAGGTTGGCTCGCCAAGGCAAAACCCCTGATCCAGCTAACGTGACGGAGCTGGTCGGGTAGTGACGCCGAAGTCTCTGGAGTATAGGTTGATGAAGAGATGGCGAAGCCCCCGGTCCATCTGAGATGTCGGAGCCTCGATGTCAGCCGATGAGTCGAAGTAGGTCGGCGTGATGGATACCGTCTCGAAGGAGCAATGGTGCGGCCCTGCCGATGCGTGGTCGTGACGTGGTCAATGCCGCTTGATGAAGTGACCGCGGCGGGCGATGCCGGTGTGCCTGCTCCGTGTAATCCATGGGGCGGCGATGTTGGTGATGATTTATCCTTTCCGATGCCGAACTCTTGTTCGGCTTGCCGAGATGATGATCCGAAAAAGTTGAGCTCGGTTCGACAAAGTGACAACGTGTTTAGCGCAGGTCGGCGGCCGTGGAGCAATATTGCCGGACTGGTTTGACACCAACATGATGTTGAAGGGATGTGTTCGGAAACAAAACACAATACCCCATACAAAATTTCCTTCAAAAAGGATGTCTGAAATCCCGTTCATAAAAAAGACGAACTCGGGTCGGATTCGCTGCGCAGTAAAATGAGATCTGAAAAGTGATGCACTAATCGGAAGGTTCCCGGAGTTTGGATGGTCGGATCGAGCTGAAATTTTTAGGGGTGGTAGATATTGGAATTCCGCAGCCGATCAACGGTTGGATCTTCCAAAGGACGTCCGAGCTAGAAGCTGGACACCACGCCCTAAACTCGTCTAGATTCTCGTCCAGATTTGACAGGGCTCCGGTATATCGCGGATTGCCAGAGATTCCTCCATCGGAACTCGATGAAATTTTCCAGGGTTGTTGTAGACTCAATTCCACACAATTCCACTGAAGCAATCGTTAAAACGACAATTGAGGAGGCGGTGGCGGCGTACACAAGTTCGCTGTCCGTAAAAACAAAGACGGTCGCCCGAGGGCAATGTTGGCGTTGAGCCCCCGGGCTCCCTGGATGATTCCTCCATGATCTTGATAGAGATCGGAGTTGGTGTTGATGAAGTCCCTCATCCGAACATGACGATCGGAGGTAGGGCGCAGTCCTTGGTTGAACCAAGGTGACCAGTCAAGCTGGTGACGAAGATGCCGAAGTCGCAGTTGATCTGCAGGCGAGGCATCGACCTTTTGCCGAACTCACAGCAGAACTCTCAATGAAAGCACCAATGTCGGTGTCAAAACCGGCGGATCTCGGGTAGGGGTCCCGATCTATGCGTCAAGGCTGATGGTAACAGGAAGCAAGGGACACAGATGTTTACACAAGTTCGGTCCCTCTCGATGGAGGTAAAACCCTACTTCCTGCTTAATTAATATTGATGATATGGGTAGTACAAGAGTTGATCTACCACGAGATCGTAGAGGCTAAACCCTATAAGTTAGCCTATGGTATGATTGTTGCATATCTCTATCGACTAGCATGGCCCTGGTTTATATAATGCACCAGAGGCCTAGGATAACAAGAGTCCTAGCCGAATACGCCGGTGGGGGAGGAGTCTTTGTCTTGATCGCCAAGTCTTGTGGAATCTTCCTTGTATGCGGCAGCTGTCCGGACTAGCCCATGAGTATACGGCCATGGGGGTCCACGGACCAATCTAACAGATCGGGAGACGACGAGGTGAGTACCCCCTAGTCCAGGACACCGTCACTCAGGAACAAACGTAACTACTCTCAAAGCATATTCATGTTCATAATCAGAGCGGTATTATTATGCATATAGGATCTGAACATATGATCTTCCACCAAATAAACCAACTAGCACCAACTACAAGGAGTAATCAACACTACTAGCAACCTACTAGTACCAATCCCGGACTTGGAGACAAGAATTGGATACAAAAGATGAACTAGGGTTTTGAGAGGAGATGGTGCCGGTGAAGATGTTGATGGAGATTGCCCTCTCCCGATGAGAGGAGCGTTGGTGATGATGATGGCGATGATTTCCCCCTCCCGGAGGGAAGTGTCCCCGACAGAACAGCTCTGCCGGAGCCCTGGATTGGTTCCGCCAAGGTTACGCCTCGTGGCAGCGGAGTTTCGTCCCGAAAGGTTGGTTATGATTTTTTCCTTGACGAAAGACCTCATATAGTAGAAGATGGCCATCGGAGAGCCAACATGGGGCCCACGAAGCAGGGGGGGCGTGCCCTGGGGGGTTGGGCGCGCCCCCACCCTCATGGCTAGGTGGGTCCCCCTCTGGTGAACTTCTTCCGCTCAATATTTTTTATTATTTCCAAAAATGACTTTCGTGGAGTTTTAGGACTTTTGGAGTTGTGCAGAATAGGTCTCTAATATTTGCTCCTTTTCCAGCCTAGAATTCCAGCTGCCGGCATTCTCCCTCTTTATGTAAACCTTGTAAAATAAGAGAAAATAGGCATAAGTATAGTAACATAACGTGTAGTAACAACCCATAATGTAATAAATATCGATATAAAAGCATGATGCAAAATGGATGTATCAACTCCCCCAAGCTTAGACCTCGCTTGTCCTCAAGCGGAAGCCGATAACGATAAATATGTCCCCATGTTTAGAGGTAGAGGTGTCGATAAAAATAAAATACGGACATGAAGGCATCATGATTATTCTCATAACAGCAACATATATAGATATTGTCATATGGTTTCTTATGCTCAAGTAATAATCTATTCACAGTGCAATAGTACGAATCATAAACTTTATTGAGAACTAACAAACTATAATCTCAGTCATTGAGGCAATTGCAATTTATCATAACATCAGAAAGAGTCAATGTCAGAGCTTTATAGCAAGTCCACATACTCAACTATCATTAAGTCTTTCATAATTGCTAACACTCACGCGATACTTGTGGTTACGGATTTTTAATCGGACACAGAGAAAGATAGGGGCTTATAGTTTCGCCTCCCAACCTTTTACCTCAAGGATAATGTCAACAATAATAACTCAGGCTCCCCTACATCCAATTAGATATATCTATCAGGATCTTTCCAACACCCTGTGCTTGCCAAAGGATAAAATGTAAAAAGGAAAGGTGAAGATCACCATGACTCTTGCATAAGGTAGAGGATAATAATAAAAGATAGGACCTTCGTAGAGGGAAGCAGAGGTTGCCTTGCGCTTTTATGGTTGGATGCACAAAATCTTAATGCGAAAGAACGTCACTTTATATTGCCCCTTGTGATATGAACCTTTATTATGCAGTCCGTCGCTTTTATTTCTTCCACATCACAAGATCGTATAAAGCTTATTTCCCCCACACCAATAAGTCATACATATTTAGAGAGCAATTTTTATTGCTTTGCACCGATGACAACTTACTTGAAGGATCTTACTCAATCCATAGGTAGGTATGGTGGACTCTCATGACAAAACTGGTTTAAGGGTTTTTGAAAGCACAAGTAGTATCTCTACTTGGTGCTGAGAATTTGGCTAGCATGAGGGGGAAAGGCAAGCTCAACATGTTGGATGATCCATGACAACATACTTTATCTCAGATATAAGAAAACATAACCCATTACGTTGTCTTCCTTGTCCAACGTCAACTCTTTAGCATGCCATATTTTAATGAGTGCTCCCAATCATAAAAGATGTCAATGATAATATATTTATATGTGTAACCTCTCTTTCCTTATTACTTCCTATTGATTGCAACGATGACCAAAGCTATGTTTGTCAACTCTCAACAATTTTTAATCATCATACTATTTCTATGTGAAGTCATTACTCTCAATAAGATCAATATGAACTCTTTGTTTCTTTTTATTCTTTTTGTTTTTTCTTTTATTCACTCAAGATCATGGCAAAATAATCAAGCCCTTGACTCAACACTAATCTTTATTATATAGCTCACGGACTCGATTACATAGGGAGATCATAAAGCAAAACTCAAAACTAGATCATACCATAAACTTTATTCTACTAGATCAAAATACTACTTATAGGATCGAACTAAGAAAAACGGTAAAGATAGGAGTGTGATGGTGATACGATACCGGGGCACCTCCCCCAAGCTTGGCAGTTGCCAAGGGGAGTGCCCATACCCATGTGATTATATCTCCTCCTTTGTTGTTGGTGAAATATTCTTGGCGATGATGCCCCTCAGGATACGATTCTCCTCCTCGAGCTTATTGACTTGCTGCTTGAGGTCCATTATTTCCTTCTAAGCTTTCTCAGAATCGCTAAGGCTCCTTGCACCCAAGGGTGTTGCATAGCTGCGGGAGAAAAAGTGACACTCCTCTTCATGTTTTCATAAGAAAGAAATCTAAAATTGGAAGGGATAACTGAGTTTGGAATAGCTGAGCTATGTAGTTCCCCCATGTGAACCCAACTCGGAAGCGAGAAGTGACTTCTTATGCTCCATGGCATCTACCCTCATCAAGTCAGCCTCCATCTCTTCCTCCGTTGCTGGCCCAAAGTGGTCAGCGTCGCTGTTTGCCCTTGGTTCCGATGCCGGATGAGACACCCGACTCTCCTCGACTGACTCTTGAGAAGACATCTTGCTCAAATCTGCAGCAGCAACAGCTCGAAACAAAAACAGAGGATATTTGCGTGATACGGGAGTCAAAACCTCCGGGAAAATATATAATGAATTTTTACCGACCAAAATACGTATCGTGCAAGAAAACGGAGTCCGGAAGGCACACGAGGTGCCCATGAGGTAGGGGGGCGCGCCCTCCACCCTCGTGGGGACCTCGTGTCCTTCCCGGACTGCTACTTATTTTTCTATTTTTCTAAATATTCCAAAACGGAGAAATATTGCCTTAAAAACTGTTTTGGAGTCGGTTTACTTACCGTACCACATACCTATTCCTTTTTAGAGTCTGAAACGTTCCGGAAAGTGTCCCTTATTAATTCATCCGGGGTTATATTTTCAAAAACATTGGTTTAAACATTTAAAGGATTACCTGAGATATAATGTTTGATTCTTTGACCGCTTACCACCTTCAGATTTGTGCCTTGAAGTTGTTGATTTTATGGCACCTAACGATAGACCTCCTCGATAACGTAGGGGCCTTCCCATTTGGAGAGAAGTTTCCCTGCAAAAAATCTTAAACGGGAGTTGTATAGCAATACATAATCACCTACATTAAACTCACGCTTTTGTATCCTTTTGTCATGCCATCTTTTAACTTTTTCTTTAAACAACTTGGCATTTTCATAAGCTTGGGTTCTCCATTCATCGTGAGCTAATATCAAATAACCTCTTCTCACCGGCAAGTTTGAAATCATAGTTGAGCTCTTTAATAGCCCAATATGACTTATGTTCTAGTTCGAGAGGTAAGTGACATGCTTTTTCGTAAACCATTTTATACGGACACATACCCATAGGATTTTTATATGCAGTTCTATAGGCCCATAATGCATCATCAAGTTTCTTGGACCAATTCTTTCTAGATTTATTGACAGTCTTTTGCAAAATCAATTTGAGCTCTCTATTACTCAATTCTACTTGACCACTAGACTGTGGATGATAAGGAAATGCAATTCTATGATTAACATCGTACTTAGCAAGCATTTTACGGAAAGCATCATGAATAAAATGTGAACCACCATCAGTCATTAAATATCTAGGGACTCCAAACCTCGAAAAAATAACTTCTTTAAGCATTTTAATAGAAGTGTTATGATCAGCACTACTAGTTGGAATAGCTTCTACCCACTTAGTAACGTAATCAACAACAACTAAAATATGTGTGTATCCATTAGAGGCAGGAATAGGTCCCATATAATCAAAGCCCCAAACATCAAATGGTTCAATAACAAGTGAATAATTCATAGGCATTTCTTGACATCTACTAATATTACCAATTCTTTGACATTCATCACAAGATAAGACAAACTTACGGGCATCGTTGAAGAGAGTAGGCCAATAAAAACCAGATTGTAATACCTTATGTGCAGTTCTATCTCCAGCGTGGTGTCCTCCATAAGCTTCGGAGTGACACTTGCATAGGATCTGTTCCTGTTCATGCTCAGGTACACAACGTCTAATAACACCATCTACTCCTTTATAAAGATGTGGGTCATCCCAAAAGTAATGTCTTAAATCATAGAAAAACTTTTTCTTTTGCTGGTATGTGAAACTAGGTGGTATAAATTTAACAACGATGTAACTAGCATAATCAGCATACCAAGGAGTACTACGAGAAGTACTTATAACATTTAATTGCTCATCAAGAAAGCTATCATCAATAGGTAGTGGGTCATCAAGAACATTTTCTAACCTAGACAAATTGTCTGCAATGGGGTTCTCAGCTCCCTTTCTATCAACAGTATGCAAATCAAATTCTTGTAACAAGAGAACCCATCTAATAAGTCTAGGTTTAGCATCTTTCTTTTCCATAAGATATTTAATAGCAACATGATCAGTGTGAATATTTACTTTAGAATCAACAATATAAGGTCTGAACTTATCACAAGCAAATACAACTGCTAAGAATTCCTTTTCAGTAGTAGCATAATTTCTTTGAGCATTGACTAGAGTTTTACTAGCATAATGGATAACATTTAATTTCTTATCAACTCTTTGCCCTAGATCAGCACCTACAACATAGTCACTAGCATCACACATAATTTCAAAGGGTTAATTCCAATCAGGTGGCTGAACAATAGGTGCAGAGATCAATGCCTTCTTAAGTATTTCAAATGCTTCTACACAATCATCATCAAAGACAAATGGTATATCTTTTTGTAATAAATTAGTCAGAGGCCGAGAAATTTTGGAGAAGTCCTTAATGAACCTCCTATAAAATCCGGCGTGACCAAGGAAACTTCTTATACCTTTGATGTCCTTGGGGCATGGCATCTTTTCAATAGCATCAACTTTGGCTTTATCAACTTCAATACCTCTTTCAGAAACTTTATGCCCCAAGACAATACCTTCATTAACCATAACGTGGCACTTTTCCCAATTCAAGACAAGATTAGTTTCCTCACATCTCTGCAAAACTAGATCAAGGTTGCTCAAGCAATCATCAAAAGAGGATCCATAGACGGAAAAGTCGTCCATGAAGACCTCACAAATCTTTTCACAAAAGTCAGAGAATATAGCCACCATGCATCTTTGAAAGGTAGGAGGTGCATTACATAAACCAAAAGGCATACGTCTATAAGCAAAAGTACCAAAAGGGTAGGTAAAAGTAGTCTTTGATTGATCATTAGCTGACACAGGTATTTGAGAGAAACCAGAATAACCATCTAGGAAGCAATAGTGTGTATGTTTGCATAATCTTTCTAGCATTTGATCGATAAAAGGTAAGGGGTAATGATCTTTCTTAGTGTCGGGGGTTGGGTGCGACATATGCCAAAGGATGGCTTATCATGGTGGGGGCGAGTAGAACGTCGCCAGTGCCTGGAAACGGGATGAGGCGAAGACATGCACGCCGGCGAATCTTACCCAGCTTCAGGGCTCTCCGGGGAGATAACACCCCTACTGCTGCTCTGCGGGGTCTCCGCATGATCACTATGGCAAAGTGGGTACAAGGTTTCTCATTGAGCTGTTCGGGGTGAGGTAGGGGAAGGGCACGGCTAGCTCCTCTCTTCCCTCTATGTGTGTCTAAAACTATTAGGGTCCAACCTCTTGCATGGGTGCCCCGGGGGGCTTATATAGGCCTACCCCCCGGGGGTACAATGGTAATCCGGCTGGGCGCAGGTCCCAGCCGTCAGTCTCTTAAGTCGCCGTCTTCTGGGGCCCGCCGACTAGTGGGCCCCGCCGACGGTCCAGCATGGGGCCGACAGCCCGAGTCCGCCGCGGGCGGGTCTTGCCAATCGCGGATTATTGTAGCTGCTTCTAATGACGCGAAGCTTGGTCATGGGGTCATCGCAATGCTGCCGCCACCGACAGTGATCACCGTTGCCATTCCCCGCCTTATGCAGTTAATGGCGCGCTGAGCCCGGGAGGGGCCGCCGACTTCGGAGGCCGACTCAGCCGGGTCCGGTTTAGGGTGCTCTTGCCGTTTTTCGCACTCCGCCGACAGCGGTTCCCGCCGTCTTCGGGTCATATGCATGTCGTCGTGGGTACAGGATTCGCCCACGGGGCTGATGTCGTGGCCGGCGTGGCAACCGTGCCACGGACGGACGGAGATCTCTCACAAGACGGCACTCAAAGGGCTATGCTCGCCCTTTATGAACGCGGCAGGGATGGGCTGCGAGGCGGCCTCATCCTATCCCGTCCGTAGTCGCATAGGCAGGAGGTGGTTGGAGTCGCGGGCCGACTCCCCATAACCGGCTTCTCCGGAGGTCGCTGGCTGGGAGTCGGCCCATCTCGGGGCCGTCTCTGGGACTCGGCTGGGAGGGGAAGTCGGCGGCTCAGCCGCCGACTCACAGAAGGCGGCTCTCACGCCTTGAGGTCTTGAGGGCGCGATGCCCCGATGTTTTGAAAGGTCCAGGGCTCGGGTTTGCCTACCTGCGTGGCCCATTACTCCGGCTGTAGTCCCCGGTTGGTGAGGCGCCGAGGGCAACATGTCGAGGAGCCTCAACAGTTTCATCCTCTAATGGAAGAATTGGGTTTGGCTCGCCGTCTCTCTCTTGAGCCGATTAGTCGGAGTCGGCCTTGCAGAGGCCGCCTTGCTCCTCAAAGGTTTCAAGGTCGTGGCGGGATCCGGCGGCGCGTTCGATAAGCTTCCGTGCAGCTGCCCGTTGCGGGCCTGCCACATGATGCCACGCCGGCAGGCTTTGCCCACCCACGCTGCGTGACTAGACAGTTCGTCAGCGGGCCCGCCACTACCGCGGCCGGCGCACGGGCGGATCCGTTGTGGCTGCGGGCGGGCGGTTGGTTTCACGCCGTTATCGCGCAGTAACATCGTGGGTTAAATCGTGGGGGCGTGGGGTACTGGGCGCAGTTAATCCCACGCCCGCCCCATCGGCTTCTCAGCCTAGGCGCCTATAAGTAGGCGGGAGGAGGGGGCGGCGACGCACGCGCACCCACTCTCCTCGCTTCCTCTCGCTCCCGCTCCTTCTTGCTTCGTCTTCCTCTCGCCTCCGCCGCGCCGGACCACGCCACGCCACGGAGATGAGCTCCTCCTCCGCCGCTGCGCCTCCCGCCGCGCGCTCCGGTGTGTGGGACGGCTCCGAAGTGGACGACGACATCATCGAGTTCCTCTGCCAGATGCGCCGCATCCCCGGCACCAACCTAGTGCGGACCTGCGCCGCGCCGGTTGGAGAAACAACGCCGGTGCCGGAGGAGGGCGAGCGGGTCATATTCCGCTCGCACCTCATGCGCGGGCTAGGGCTGCCGGCGAGCGGCTTCTTCCGCGCCTTCCTGGAGTTCCACGGGCTTCAGCTGCACCACCTCACCCAAACACGGTGGTGCCGCTGGCCGCTTCGCCTCCTTGTGCGAAGGCTTTCTTGGCGTTCTCCCCACCATCGAGCTGTGGGGAATTCTTCCAGCCAAGCTCGGCACACGCCGCTCGCGCCGGCCTGCGGCGGCACTTTCATCGCCATGAGGAGGCCGGTGCCCGACAACCCCTTCCCTGCCATCCCACCGATCAAGTCGATGAAGGTGTGGCAGCGCCAGATTTCTACGTGAAGAACGCCGCCTGTATAGGCGATCTGGTCAACTCGCCGCCCTCTACGAGGCCGGGCGAGTTGGCGGGCGACTTCACCTGGTCCCATCGGGCCAGACGCCGACTCGCAGCGCCGCCGCCGTCACATGGCCCGAGGCCGACGCAGTCGGAGGGCCTGACTGGGGCCGACTTGCTGGCCGCCTTCGTGGTGTGCCGAGTTCTTCCTCTCCAAGGCCGACCTAATCTGATCTGTCAGATGAGCGGCCCCCGGGACCCCAGTCGGCTGTGCTCCAAAGACATGCCCCACGCGGAGGTGGCGGACACGGTGAATTTCCTAGCGACCTGCGGCCTCACGGAGGAATGGCAGTTCGGCAAGGAGCCGTACTCGCGCGCCAACCCCCCGCCTGTGGTAAGTCATCTCTCTTTCTTTTCTGTTTCCTTCTTTAGCCGAATCCGACTCTCATTTTCTTTGGTTCTTTTCGAGTCAGAACCCCCTCATGCAGCCCTCAGCCGGCACCACGGGGCCGGCCCGTGAGTTCATCCCCGACCGGGCAGAGAGCGATGTTGATGACCCCGACTTGGGGGTGGCGGCGATGGAGGCCGTCGCCGAGGGAGGAGGAGGTGCCGATGACTTCAGGCCTTCGGCAACCTTCGCCGACTGGCCTGAAGACGACGATGAAAGGGAAGTCGTCCCCCGCCGCCAACCGAAGGTCGGCCATCCAGGCGCGAGTTCCTCCGCCATCTTGGGTGGTCGAGGCGGCGCGAAGAAGCGCCGGGCCGGGCCGAGCTTGCCAGGCGGCCGGGCGAAGAAGCTCAGGGGGACGGCCGCCGCGACCCAGTGAGAAGAGGCGGTTGCGAAGGCTAACCGCTTCCGCAAGGGAGTGAAGAAGCCGCCGCTGGTCTCTGCATAAGTGCTTCTTACTTTGTCTTGTTTTCTTTTGGTTAATCTTTGTCCAAGTCTTTTTATACGGCTTCTTC
This sequence comes from Aegilops bicornis, assembly GCA_021605145.1. Taxonomy (NCBI): domain Eukaryota; kingdom Viridiplantae; phylum Streptophyta; class Magnoliopsida; order Poales; family Poaceae; genus Aegilops; species Aegilops bicornis. The sequence goes on from CM038675.1 coordinate 223,052,390, forward strand.
TTCTCATCAAGGCTCCTCTCACTTTGGAGAGGGTCGCCGCCGCCTCCGTCATGGGGTCGGCAGAGATGTCCGCCAATACTCGGCGGATTGACCCTGCGGCCGACCACCTGGAGGCGACGGAGCGGAACGCGCAGGAGAAGCACGACGAGGAGGAGGCCGCCCGTCTGGAGAAAGCGGAGGCCGAGAAGGCGGCAACTTCCGCCCAGAAGAAGCTAGAGGAGGCCGAAGCCGCCGTCACAGCCAAGAGGCGAGCCGAGGAGGCCGCGCGCCTCCAGTCGGCGCTGCTCGTCACACCGCTGAACTCTGCGCCGCCACCGCCGGAGTTCACGGGGCAGACGGAGGGAGCCGACAGCGAGTTCCCTATTAAGGAGAGGGAAGGCGGCGAGGCTTCTCTGTCAGGCACGGCCGCGCCGTCCCCACCGCCTCCGCCGCCGTCTGAGAGCGCGCGAGGTAAGCAGCCGGCCGACTCGCCTGTGCCGTTGACCGACGACGAAGCCGTGGCGAGGCTGCTTCTTTAAGTCGCCTCGCCAGCGCGCCGTCGTTTTGAGAAGGCGACCTCAGCGCCGCGCCCCTTGGAGACCGGCGCCGCCAGCTCGGCCATTCCAGACGCCGAGGCGACAAGCGCCGTGCGTCTGGGTGGAGTGCGAGGAGGCGGCACAGCCCGCTAAACACGGCGCGCACGGACGCCCAGCGAAGCTGCGAGCTGAGGGCAACGCCATCCAGAATCGCACTAAGGCGCACTTTATGCTGCGAGCCGCCGTGCAGTATGTTTCTTCTTTGAGTTTTCTTGCTCTTCTTCGTGGGCGCGGCCAAGACTCCATCGGTGTAGTCCCGAGTTTCGGGCCGGCTGCGAGCGGCTCGGAACTCTATCTGTTGACTTCCAAATTTTTACCTTTGTCTGAAATTCTTGTCGCAGGAGTATCACAACCTCCGCGCCACTGCCTTCAACCGCAACGTTGAGGAGCTGGGCAAGCGGACTGCCGACTTGTCGAGGAGCCGAGGTGAGTTTTATTTCTTCTTCGCGGGGGCGCGCTGGCGCACCCGCGGGCTGTAGTCCCCGATATTTGGGACGGCTGCTGCGCAGTCGGGCCGGATCTTCCTGGCGACCTTCTTAGCTGACGACTTTTGCGCCCTTCTTCTTTTTTATTCTTCGTGAGGCTAACGCCACTCTTCGCCGCAGCTGGCACGCCAACACCGCCTTGCGCGCCAAGGAGGAGGAATGCCGCAAGCTCGCCACAGAGCGCGACCTGCTGACTACGCAGCTGGCGGAGCAGAGGTGCTTAAGGTGGCGCAGGACGAGGCGGAGAAGAAAGAGGCTGCTCTCCTGGCCGAGTTTGAGAGCGAAGCGCCTCCGGACCGACAAGGAGGCACTCATCGACCGCTTCCACGAAATCCGTGACATCATCGACGGTGAGTTTGTTTTTTACTTTTTCCTTTGGGCCGCCGACTATAGGTCAGCCGACTCGGTTTTTGACTTGTTTCATTTTCGCCTTGGCAGACTTCTTCCCCGCCACACGCAGCGGCCAATCAAGCCATCGAGGCTGACCGCGAGGCGAAGGCGGCGAGTGGTGCCGCGATCGCTGCTAACGCCCGGACCCTTGACGAGCAGCTCCTCGAGCATTGAGGCTCGTCTGCGGCCGCCCATCGGATGCTGCACCGCTTCAGCTGCCGGTACCAGCGATCGCTGCGGGCCGGACATGCCGGTTCTACAGACTCCCAGCCGGACCGCCGACCGGGCTGGAGGTCACGGCCGCCGCCTTGAGGCTCTGGAAGGGTTCCGCGCCCGGCCGGAGCACGCCGGCCCTCGAATTGCCGAGGCGTGGTATCTGTGGCTGGATCTGGACCGTTGGCCGCGTTGCTCCGCCGTGAGGCCCAGCGGAGTTTCGCCGCGGAGGACGCCCTCGTCGAGCGTGCGGCGGCGATTGCCGACTACACGGACACCAGTGTCTTCGTCCCTGAGCGGGCTGAGGACGGTGGGGAGGCACCGCCGGAGTGGTTCGGGATGAACCCGGACTACGACGAGGACTCGGCGGAGGTGATCAGCTCCAGCGCCGAGGAGGAAGACGAGGCGGAGGACGGAGATGAGATGGAGACGCCAGAAGACGGAGCGGGCAACCAGCCTCAGCTCGACTGCGCCTCCAGCAACGAGCCGCGCCCGTCTGGGCCAGCTGCCGCCGGAGACGATCAAGCCGAGACCGCTCAACCGGCCGCCCCGGCGCCTGACGCCGCCGTCTCCTCCGGCCTTCCGACCCCATCTGCCGCTTCCTAGGCCGCTGTCTCGCCTTTATTTTATCTGCTTTGATAGCCTTTGAAAAGAACTTGTTAATTCGCACAATTCCACCTGTGGGGTGTATTTTGAACCTCTGCCCGAAGATCCGGCCAAGGGCCTATGCTGTGTAAATATTATTTTAATTCTGTCTTTCCTTGCTCATTGCTCTTTATGGCTTTTTCCTTTGCCGCCTTCCCTTAGTTGCCGCCTTGCCCATCGGACAACCGGCTCTGGATCGCTGCTTGGGGTCAAGTGCTTGGCTACCTTTGAGAAGGCAAGTACTTGGCCATTTTTAGAGTCTTTAAACAAGTTGAATAGAAAGCACCACCGACTACTTAGGAGTCGGTTTTTGCAACAAGGGGCTGGAAGCCGGCTTAAACTATGCCTATGCTTTGGGTCCTTAGCCATTTTTTCGTAGGGCGCTCGTTCTTCCTTACTCCTGCCCACCAAACAGTCGCTCATGAGCTGCGGCTTCGACAGAAACGGCTTAGGTAATCGTGACGTTACTTGTCCGACTGCAGGAACCATTTCATAGCCTAAGCGGTGAGTCCCCGGCCGACTAGTCGAGCCCGTGTCAAGAGCATAACAAAGAGTAACATACTCGAAGGCATAATTCTTATCATACAGATAACAAAGAGGGCAGTCCCCGAGCTCGCCTCTGGGGGCCCAAGTCTTGGTACTTTAAACACAAAGGGTAGCGTGGTACATACCGCATCAATCAGAAAATCTTCGTAAGAGATTCGCATTCCATGGCCGCTCGCCTCTCTTTGCCGAGTCGCCCTCTTGCATGCTCGGGGCTTCGAAAGGCCGATCGTAGCAGTGAGGCGCTGCCCAAAGACTTTGTCGACGATGAATGGGCCTTCCCAAGGCGCCGACAGCTTGTGCTGGCCGGCTGTTCGCTGGATTAGCCGGAGCACAAGGTCGCCCTCTTGGAATGATCTTGGCCTGACCTTCTTGTTGTAGTAGCGGCGCAGGCTCTGCTGGTAGATCTTTGGACCGGCCGAGTGCCAACAGCCGCCCTCTTCCAGCAGATCGACGCTGTCTTGACGCAGCTTCTTCCGCTTCCTCTTCGGTGTACATGGTGACTCGCGGGGAGTCGAACTCTATATCCGTCGGGATGACGGCTTCGGCACCGTAGACGAGGAAGAAAGGTGTGAAGCCAGTTGACTTGTTTGGAGTCGTGCGCAGACTCCAGAGGACGGCTGGCAACTCCTCAAGCCAGCAGCCGGCCGAGCGCTCCAGAGGTTCGACTAGTCGAGGCTTGATGCCGGACAGGATGAGGCCGTTCGCCGCTTCCACCGCCATTTGATCATGGATGGGCAACGGACGCTAAGTCGATCGGATGCCTTTGCGTCGCGCAGAAAGCGGGCAGGGCTCCTTTGGCAAAGTTTGTGCCATTGTCGGTGATGATGCTGTGGTACGCCGCATCGAGTCGTGATGTCGGCGATGAAAGTCACCGCAGAGGGACCATTCAACTTCTTGATGGGTTTTGCTTCTATCCACTTGGTGAACTTGTCCACCGCGACAAGTAAGTGAATTAGGCCGCCTCGTGCCGTTTTGAATGGTCCCACCATGTCCAGGCCCCAAACAGCAAAGGGCCAGGCGATGGGGATAGTCTTGAGTGCAGAAGCCGGCTGAAACGGCTTGGAGCGGAACACCTGGCACCCCTTGCATTTCTGAACTAATTCCTTGGCCTCTTCTAGGGCAGTTGGCCAGAAGAAACCGTGTCGGAAGGCTTTGGCGACGAGTGCTCTTGAGGCTGCATGATGGCCGCACTCGCCTTGATGAATGTCCTCGAGAATCGCTTGGCCTTGCTCTGGCTCGAGCAACGCTGGTAGGCACCAGTGACGCCACCGACCAGCTCTGCTGACTATAGTGTAGGCTGCCGCTCGGCGTTGTACTTGCCGAGCTAAGGTCTCATCGGTTGGTAGCTCTCCGCTTACTAGGAACTTCAGGATGGGCTGGGCCCATGAGGGTGCTGATATTTCTTCGACTGCCAGTACTGCTACTTGGACGAGGGCAGCTGGGCTGGGAGGCGGCGGGTTGGAGTCCACAGCAGCTTGCTGGGTTGAAGAAGTGTAACGCCCTCGATGCGGCTATATCTCCCACGTGTCGAGGCATGACTTAGAGGCATAACCGCATTGAAAGCAATGTCGCAAGTGAGGTAATCTTCACACAACCCATGTAATACATAAGGGAAAAAGATACATAGTTGGCTTACATTCGCCACTTCACACAATACATAAATAAACATCCATCATTCGGAGTACACTCAAGGTCCGACTACGGAACCAAAATAAAAGAAGATACCCCAAATGCTACACAGATCCCCGATAGTCCCAACTGGGCTCCACTACTGATCATCAGGAAAAGACACATAGTAACGACCACGTTCCTCGTCGAACTCCCACGTGAGCTCGGTTGCGTCACCTGCACTGGCATCGTCGGCACCTGAAACTGTTTTGGTAGAATCTGTGAGTCACGGGGACTCAACAATCTCACACCCGCGAGATCAAGACTATTTAAGCTTATAGGAAGGACAGAGTTGTAAGGTGGAGCTGCAGCAAGCGACTAGCATATATGGTGGCTACATCGCAAAAGAGAGCGAGAAGAGGAGCAAAGCACGGTCGCGGAAACTAGTAGCGATCAAGAAGTGATCCTGAACTACTTACGCCGGACATAACTCCAACATCCGTGTTCACTTCCCGGACTCCGCCGAGAAGAGACCATCACCGCTATACACACGGTTGATGTGTATTTTATTTGAGGTCAACTTCGGTTTTTAACAACCGGACATTAACAAATTCCCATCTGCCTCATAACCGCGGGCACGGCTTTCGATAGATATTACCTGCAGGGTGTCCCAACTTAGCCCATTATAAGCTCTCACGGTCAACGAAGGATATTCCTTCTACCGGGAAGACCCGATCAATCTCGGAATCCCGGACTACAAGACATTTCGACAGCAATAAAACAAGACCAGCAAAGCCACCCAAATGTGCCGACAAATCCTGATAGGAGCTGCACATATCTCGTTCTCAAGGCACACCGGATTGTCCAAACTTCCGATAGGCCATCTCAGAGTTGACCCTGATGACCACCGGCGGCTGACAGGTTTGGACCAGCACTCAGAGGAGAACTGCCCGGGGTTAAAATAAACATGACCCTCGGGCTCGCGAAAACCCGGGGGGAAAAGGCTTAGGTGGCAAATGGTAAAACCAAAGTTGGGCCTTGCTGGAGGAGTCTTATTCAAAGCGAACTGTCAAGGGGGTCCCATAAATCATCCAACCGTAAGGAACACGAAATCAAGGAACATAACACCGTATGACGGAAACTAGGGTGGCAAGAGTGGAACAAAACACTGTGCGTAAGGCCAAGCCTTCCACCCTTAACCAAGTATATAGATGCATTAATAATAGCAGATATATATTGTGATATCCCCAATAAGTAAACATGTTCCAACAAGGAACAACATCTCCATGTTCCAACAAGGAACAAACTTCGACTTCACTCGCAACTAGCAACGCTTATAAGAGGGGCTGAGCAAAGCGGTAACATAGCCAATCAACGGTTTGCTAGGAGAGGATGGTTAGGGGCTGACATGGCAATATGGGTGGCATGATATAGCAAGTGGTAGGCATCGCAGCATAGGCATAGCAAAAGAGCGAGCAACTAGCATAGCAAAGATAGAAGTGATTTCGAGGGTATGGTCATCTTGCTCAATAATGTTCTCAGAGTTGTCGAAAGCTTGATCCTCGTAAGCGTTCTCAACAGGTTCCTCGTTCACGCATTTCGCCTCCGGCTCTACCCAAAGCAAGAACACAAACAAAGGAACCACAATAAATCACGGTGCAATGCACAAGCAACCTGCTGCAAAAGATGTCATGATATGCGGGATGTGATATGCAATGCGTATGCGCGCTCCGGAAGGAAAATGATGAACTAGGCATCAACTTGGCAAACCAAGTATGCCACTGGAAAGATGAGATGATTTCGGTTGAAATCGATATAAAGATCACCAGAATCGGATGCACGGTTTGCAAATGACAAGCAAAACAAGAATGGCACAAATCTGCCATTAACAGCATGATGCCACTTAGCAAGCAACAAGAAATTAAGCTACTGCACCCAAACGTACCAACAAAGTATATGGCAGTGATCTACACAAGATGCTTGACAAAAGATGAACACTGAGCTACGGCTAAATCACATCATAACAGGTTCAAACAAGCATGGCAATAGTGCACAAAATATCAGGCTGGACATGGCAAAAACAGCATCAGGTAGCAATGTTCAAAGGAAGAAAACAACATGCTACAGGAACTTATAATAGCAAAATAAGGCATGGCATGAATCTACTCAAAGAATAGAACAAAAGTCCCTTACTGACCATAAGACAAAAGGATCGTAAAATATAGTAACACCCATGTCAATATCGCAAGTTTTGTTAACAGATTCAGCAACATGGCATGTCAAAAACTGATAACAAGTAGGCATGTTTAAGAGCTCGATGCACTAACTACAGAGCCTTACATGATAAACTAAGCATACATACATCAAGAAGACATGGCATAGAAGATATACATGGCAAGAACAACATCATAGCATACACGGATCAACCACAACAACCTTGGCAAAATTGAATAACATGTAAACAATCTGCCAGGAAACATTTGATAGCAAAAGTAGAGCTCGATTGCATAGAGCAAGACATTTAGAACAAAACATCCTTACTGAAGTATCTCAAAATATGCATAGATCTCTTGGTAGCATCAAGTTAACATGGCATCAAAATATCAGCTAAACAGGGCTGAAAACAGCAACATCAGGACACCTACTTTGCATGCTTGTGCTAGTCACCACATAGATCACAAAAATACATGGCATACACCCCTGGAAAGATGGCATGGCATATTACAAAACACATGTAGGAATCAAATTCATAGGGTGCACACATCAATCATAGCAAAAATAACAAAAGTGCATGTTCTGTTAAGAAACAGAAACTAACATCACATAGCCCTCTTCTAACAGCATTTCGGGCATCAAGATGAGCTCAAATGAAAATGATTCAATTAGGTGAAATGATCTACTCTTCGAGGCGAACATTTTGACATATTACACGCGCAAAACGGAGCAGCGATGACAATGTTATGATGCGTCGAAAATGCCACAAAATAATCACAGAACAAAATACTTAGACGAAATTGAGAGGGAGAAAAAGTCAACCGGGATCCGGATCGGGATCCGGCCCGATCGGATCGAGGGCGGCGGCGCGGCGCGGCTCCTCCTGTGGCCGCCCACCAGGGCACCGTGGCCGGAGCGGCGGAAGAGGCCGGAGGAGGAGGAGCTCGCTGGGTCGGCCGGCCGGGCGAGAATGGGCGGGCGGCCGGCGACCGCGTGAGGCGGCGTAGGTCGGCGAGGTCGGGCGGCGCCAAGGGCGGCGGAGGGGCGGCGCTGCTGACGGCGCGGCGGGCAGCACGCCGGGCGAGGTGGAGGCGGCGGCGCTGGAGGGCGGTGGCGCACCGGGCGCGAGGCGCGGGTCGGCCCGGGCGCCCGGCGGCCCGGGCGGGCTGCCGTGGGCCTCGCGGGTCATGTGTGTGGCGGCGGCGGGACAGGTGGCGCGGCACGATTGGCCGGGCGCGGCGGCGGATTTGCGTCCGGCCGGACCGGACGTGTCCGGGGGCGCGAGGTAGGGGAAGACTAGGGTTTGGACCCGGATTTAGAATGGGGGGTGTTTAAATAGGCATAGAGGGAGCTAGGAGAGTCCAAATGAGGTGTAGTTTTCGCCCACACGATCGTGATCGAACGACGGAGAGCATGGAAATGACTTAGATGGGTTATTGGACTATTTTGAAGGGGTGTTGGGCTGCAACTTAAAAGAGGCCTTTGCGAGAGTGCGGTTAACCGTTGGAGTACCAAACGAGCTCCAAATGATCCGAAACTTGACCGATGGTCTACGGGTGGTATACAAGGCCACTTGACAGACCTCGGTCCATTTCGAGAAGGTTTAGTACCCGCACACGGGAAAACGTAAAAGGGGACGCCGGGGGAGGTAGGAGTGCCGGATTGCAAAACGGACAACGGGAAAAAAGCTCGGAATCATGAGACGAACACGTATGCAAATGCGATGCACATGATGACATGATGTAAAATGCATGACATGGACAAAATGCAAAAGAAGAAAAACCCAACCACGGAGGGAATATCATATCACAATGCCGGAAATGGCAAGAGTTGGAGTTACAAATATGGAAAGTTACGTCCGGGGTGTTACAACACTCCACCACTACAAGAGGATCTCGTCCCGAGATCTAGGACTGAAAGAACTCCGGATATTCGAACGGAGGTGATCCTCGCGCCCTGTGTGGCTTCTCGGTCGGAATGGTGTGACCACTTCACTTTCAGGAATTTGATTGACTTGTTGCGAGTCTTGCGCTCGGTTTCTTCAAGAATAGCAACGAGGTGCTCATGATAAGAGAGATCTTCTTGAAGGTCAATTTCTTCGAAGTTTATAGTGCGTTCAGGAGTCCTGAAGCACTTATGGTTGTGACACGTGAAACACATCGTGCACGCTTTGCAAAGTTGGATGGAAGCTCAAGTTGATAGGCGAGATCGCCTCTTTTGCCAATGATCTTGAAAGGACCCACGTATCTAGGGGCAAGCTTCCCTTTGATACCGGGTTGACGAGTGCCTTTCATTGGAGAGACGCGGAGGTAGACATGGTCTCCGATTTCAAAAGCCACATCACGGTGCTTATTATCATAATAGCTCTTCCGCGCGATTATGCGCTGCTTTGAGATTCTCACGAATGACTTTGCACATTTCTTCCGCTTCGTGATCAAGTCATTGCCAAGAAGTTGGCGTTCACATTGTCTCGCACCAATTGAGAGGAGTACGACACTTTCTCGCCATAGAGAATTTCGAATGGGGCCTTGCCTGAACTCGCTTGGAAGCTGTTGTTGTAGGAGAACTCGGCATATGGAAGACAATCTTCCCACTTCATACCGAAGGAAATGACACAAGCCCTGAGCATATCTTCAAGGATTTGATTTACTTGCTCAACTTGGCCACTTGTTTGAGGATGGAAAGCTGTGCTGAAACGAATGTTGGTGCCCATGGCCTTCAAAAAGAATCCCAAAACTTGGAGGTAAAGATGCTGCCACGGTGCAAGAGATCACTTGTGGAATGCCGTGCAAGGAGACAATCCTGGAGGTGTATAGCTCTGCCAACTGAGCTGCTGTGATAGATTCTTTGATAGGAAGAAAATGAGCCACTTTAGTCAGCTTGTCAATGACAACGAAGATAGCATCATTTCCACACTTGGACTTTGGAAATCCAGTCACGAAGTCCATCTCGATATGTTCAAACTTCCATTCTGGAATAGCAAGAGGTTGGAGGAGACCAGCTGGTCGTTGGTGTTCTGCTTTCACTCTTCTGCAGACATCACATTCATTCACGAATTGAGCAATTTCTTCATTCGTGTCCACCAATATGACTGCTTGAGGTCATGGTACATCTTCGCATTTCCGTGATGAATGGATAGAAGCGAATTGTGAGCCTCGCTCATAATGATTTTCTCGAGATCACCCTTAGGAACGATAATCCGGTCCTCAAAGAAAAGAGTATCTTTGTCATCAATGTGGAAGCACTTGTACTTGAAATGCCCTTGTCGATACCACATTTCACCTTTTTTCACCATGGTATCCAGGAGTTGAGCCTCACGAATCTGATCTTCCAAAGTAGGAGAGACTATGAGGTTGGCAAGAAAGCCTTGAGGAACAACTTGAAGATTCAGCTATGGAAAGCTTCACAGAGATCCGGGCCGGAAGGGCTTGAGGATTAGACTGTTACAAGAAGCCTTCCTGCTCAAAGCATCTGCAATGACATTGGCCTTGCCGGAGTATATTCAATACTTGGGTTGTACTCCTGAATCATTTCGACCCATCGAGTCTGCCTCGAGGTTGAGGTTGGGCTGAGTGAAGATATACTTGAGACTCTTGTGATCGGTGAAAATGTCCACTTTCCTTCCCAACAAGAGATGTCTCCATGTTATCAATGCATGGACAACTGCCGCCAACTCAAGATCGTGAGTGGGGTAGTTCTTTTCGTTGGGCTTTAGCTGACGAGAGGTATAAGCCACAACTCTCTTCTCTTGCATTAACACAGCACCGAGACCTTGAAGAGAAGCATCACAGAAAACTTCGAATGGCTTGGATTCATCAGGAGGGGTCAAGACAGGAGCTGTGACGAGTTTCTCTTTGAGAGTATTGAAAGCAACATCACACTCAGGAGACCAGACATATTTCACATGCTTCTGGAGAAGGTTGGAAAGAGGCTTTGCAATCTTGGAGAAGTTTTCAACGAATCTTCGGCAATAGCTTGCAAGACCAAGAAAACCGCGGAGCTGCTTGACATTCTGAGGAGGTTCCCAATTCACAATTGCGGACACCTTCTCGGGATTAACAGCGATGCCCTTGGCGGAGATGATATGACCAAGATAAAGCACTTCATCAAGCCAAAATTCACATTTGGAGAACTTAGCATAGAATTGATACTCGAGCTTGTCTAGCACCAATCGCAAATGTTTGGCATGATCCTTCTTATTCTTGGAGAAGACCAAAATATCATCAAGATAGACCAAGACGAATTCATTGGTGTAGGGGTTGAATATGAAGTTCATCATCCGAGAGAATGTTGGAGGAGCATTGACAAGGCCGAAAGACATGACAGTATATTCATAAGAACCAAAGCTTGTTCTGAATGCTGTCTTGGGAATATCTTGTTCACGAATGCGAATCTGATGATAACCCATACGAAGGTCAAGCTTGGAGAACTTTAGCACCTTTGAGTTGCTCGAAAAGCTCATTGATGTTGGGAAGTGGATACTTGTTCTTGATAGTCTTCTTATTCAATGGACGGTAATCGACGCACAAATGGTCGGTCCGTGCCATCCTTCTTCTGGACAAAAAGAACACCACAACCCCAAGGAGATGAACTCGGTCTGATCAAACCAAGACGCTCTTGTTCATCGAGCTGCTTCTTCAATTCCTTCAGCTCATCAGGTCCAAGCTTGTATGGACGCTTGCAAATGGGTTCGATGCCGGGCTCAAGATCGATAACGAACTCAATCGGCCGATGAGGAGGCATACCCGGAAGCTCTTACGGAAAGACATCTTGATACTCACAAACGATCGGAATCGAGAGATAGCATCCAATTCACCCTTCTCATTGAGAGAAAACAACCGAATGGTTTCATCACGAGCGGCATAGATGATCACATCATTAGAAGAGTGAGTCAATTGAATTTCCCTGGCAGCACAATCAAGCTGAGCTTTGTGCTGATAAAGCCAGTCCATCCCGAGAATAAGATCAATATCCGAGTCACCAAGAACAATTGGTTTAGCCAGAAATCTATAATCGCCCATCTTGATCGAGACATCCGGAACCATGTAGCTTGCATTCATGCATTTACCCGGAGAGACAACTGCGAATGGTCTAGGCAAGTCTTGGAAAGACAACTCATGCTTAGATGCAAATGGTTTAGAGATGAAACTAAGCGATGCACCAGTGTCAAAGAGAACTTTTGCAGGAATATCATTAACAAGAAGATTACCCATTATCACATATGAAGAATCCTCTGCCTGCGCTGCATTCATCATGTTCACCTTTGCAAACTTGGGATTATGCTTGACCACTGCATTGCTGGAAGATTTCACAGGAGGAGGAGGCGGAAGGCGCCTCTGGTTGAAGCATTTGTTCGCATAGTGACCTTTCTGCTGACATTTGTTGCAAGTCACCTCATAGAGCGGACGGTGGTAAGGAGCACTTGACCTTGGAGCCTGAGAATTAGACTTGTTCTCGATAGCTTGGGTTGGGCGGTGGGAAGATCCACGGCCACCTGAGTTCTTTTGTCGATAAGGCCGACGGAACGGAGGAGGAGGAAGGTAGAACTTCTGCTGCTTAGCTGCCACTTGAGAGGAAGAAGAAGACTGAATCGCATCCCTGATTCTCTTCTTAGAAGCCTCACATTTGAGCTGGGCAGCTTCTTGCTTGAGTGCCATGTTGTAGAATTCATCATACTTTTCTGGCTCAAAAAGCATAAGAGCTAATTGCAGATCTTCTCTCAGACCACCTCTGAATTGATAGATCATACTCTTTTCATCAGGGATGTATTGCTTAGCAAAGCGAGCGAGTTTCTGGAACTGGATATTGTATTGATACACAGACATGTTGCCTTGCTTGAGATTGCGGAACTCCTCACGCTTGCTCTCAACAACACTTTTCGGAATGTGGTGAGCTCTGAAATCTCGGCGGAACTCATCCCAGGTAATGACACGACCTCCTCTGGAATCTTTGTATTGCTGGTACCACTCAGCAGCTTGATCCTTGAGTTGAAACGATGCAAACTTGACAAAGTCCTCAGGTCTGACATTGCTACATTCAAAATGCTTGCAGATGTCCACAAGCCAATCGTCGGCTCTGTAGCCTCGACACGTAAACCGAAAGACTTCGCTGATTAGCGAGGAACCGACCGAGAGTAGCAAAGTGCGGCTGGTTGTTGCCTTGACCTTGATTTCCTTGACCGCCTTGCCCTTGAGTACGTTCTTGCAAGAGCTGCAAAATCATCTGAGCATTGGCATTGGTGGCTGCCATGATAGCTTGCCAGGCCTCCGGAGGCGGAGGTGGAGGTGGAGGGTTCGGCTGATTCCCATCATCACGATCCGGATTCAGACGCGTTGGCGGAGCCATCCTGAAGAGGGTGACATCCGTTAGCCCTTTGATAGACAAATAGTCAAGTTGAAATCAACGGATAGAAATTGCAACATATAGTCTTCACAATAAACATTCGAACAAGGATGAACGAATGAATTCCAAAGTTAACATCACACGTCCATTAAGGTGAGAAGCCACTTGATTAAGGGTTGATGAAAAAAAATAACAAGGTACGGCTGGAACAAATAAGTGGTAAGGATTACCCAATCACGAACCAAATATCTGCGGAAAGAAATGCTAGGAGCTACTTGAATCCCACCTATAAACTCTCGAAACTTTCTGGTTATGCAATCTGGTGTTGGGGATACAGGGGACACAAAACATATCACCCAAACTAACAATACCTGGATCCAGCTGTATCCATCCGTCAACACATAACCAAGAAATCCTCGGAAATCGTGTACCTCGACCTTCGAAAAACATCCGTTATACAAGTCATGGCAATACTCCCGAGCTCACCCCAGTACTGGGTTATCGGGGTTATCTCACCAACAACTGCACAAAAGAGATTTCGATGTCGGTAAAAACTCGTATTCCGTAATCGCAACGATAAAATTGTGACGACAACACCTCGGAGCTCAACTCCCGGACACCGCCACAACCCCTAAATGTCGGGAGGCACCAAGAACAATGTTCTCGCCACAAAACCATCGAACGATCCCAAGATACCCGCGTGATCCTAAATTTTTTAGTGAAATTTGAGGAGAGAAGAGTCAAAACTTCTACGCCGGGAGACCTCACAGAGCTGACGAAGGGACTGGGGAGTAAAAAGAATCCTACTCCGATATATATAATCCTAAGACTCAAAACATTTTCCATTCTAGACTCAACAACGCCAAAGAAACAATCAAGTAGGGGGCTCCTAAGTCGGAAGGCTCTGATTACCAACTTGTAACGCCTCGATGCGGCTATATCTCCCACGTGTCGAGGCACGACTTAGAGGCATAACCGCATTGAAAGCAATGTCGCAAGTGAGGTAATCTTCACACAACCCATGTAATACATAAGGGAAAAAGATACATAGTTGGCTTACAATGCCACTTCACACAGTACATAAATAAACATCCATCATATAGAGTACACTCAAGGTCCGACTACGGAACCAAAATAAAAGAAGATACCCCAAATGCTACACAGATCCCCGATCGTCCCAACTGGGCTCCACTACTGATCATCAGGAAAAGACACATAGTAACGGCCACGTTCCTCGTCGAACTCCCACGTGAGCTCGGTTGCGTCACATGCACTGGCATCGTCGGCACCTGAAACTGTTTTGGTAGAATCTGTGAGTCACGGGGACTCAGCAATCTCACACCCGCGAGATCAAGACTATTTAAGCTTATAGGAAGGACAGAGTTGTAAGGTGGAGCTGCAGCAAGCTTACTAGCATATATGGTGGCTACATCGCAAAAGAGAGCGAGAAGAGGAGCAAAGCACGGTCCTCGAAACTAGTAGCGATCAAGAAGTGATCCTGAACTACTTACGTCAGACATAACTCCAACACCGTGTTCACTTCCCGGACTCCGCCGAGAAGAGACCATCACCGTTACACACACGGTTGATGTGTATTTTATTTGAGGTCAACTTCGGGTTTTTTAACAACCGGACATTAACAAATTCCCATCTGCCTCATAACCGCGGGCACGGCTTTCGATAGATATTACCCTGCAGGGGTGTCCCAACTTAGCCCATTATAAGCTCTCACGGTCAACGAAGGATATTCCTTCTACCGGGAAGACACGATCTATCTCGGAATCCCGGACTACAAGACATTTCGACAAAGAATAAAACAAGACCAAAGAAAGCCACCCGAATGTGCCGACAAATCCCGATAGGAGCTGCACATATCTCGTTCTCGTGGCACACCGGATTGTCCAAACTTCCGATAGGCCATCTCAGAGTTGCCCCGATGACCACCGGGCGGTCGACAGGTTTGGACCAGCACTCGGAGGAGAACTGGCCCGGGGTTAAAATAAAGATGACCTCGGCTCGCGAAAACCCGGGGAAAAGGCTTAGGTGGCAAATGGTAAAACCAAAGTTGGGCCTTGCCGGAGGAGTCTTATTCAAAGCGAACTGTCAAGGGGGTCCCATAAATCACCCAACCGTAAGGAACACGAAATCAAGGAACATAACACCGGTATGACGGAAACTAGGGTGGCAAGAGTGGAACAAAACACCAGGCGTAAGGCCGAGCCTTCCACCCTTAACCAAGTATATAGATGCATTAATAATAGCAGATATATATTGTGATATCCCCAATAAGTAAACATGTTCCAACAAGGAACAACATCTCCATGTTCCAACAAGGAACAAACTTCGACTTCACCTGCAACTAGCAACGCTATAAGAGGGGCTGAGCAAAGCGGTAACATAGCCAATCAACGGTTTGCTAGGAGAGGATGGTTAGGGGCTGACATAGCAATATGGGTGGCATGATATAGCAAGTGGTAGGCATCGCAGCATAGGCATAGCAAAAGAGCGAGCAACTAGCATAGCAAAGATAGAAGTGATTTCGAGGGTATGGTCATCTTGCACGCAATGTTCTCGAGTTGTCGAAAGCTTTATCCTCGTAAGCGTTCTCAACAGGTTCCTCGCTCACGTACTGCCTCTCCGGCTCTACCCAAAGCAAGAACACAAACAAAGGAACCACAATAAATCACGGTGCAATGCACAAGCAACATGATGCAAAATATGACATGATATGCGGGATGTGATATGCAATGCGTATGCGCGCTCCGGAAGGAAAATGATGAACCAGGCATCAACTTGGCAAACCAAGTATGCCACTGGAAAGATGAGATGATTTCGGTTGAAATCGATATAAAGATCACCGGAATCGGATGCACGGTTTGCAAATGACAAGCAAAACAAGAATGGCACAAATCTGCCATTAACAGCATGATGCCACTTAGCAAGCAACAAGAAATTAAGCTACTGCGCGCAAACGTACCAACAAAGTATATGGCAGTGATCTACACAAGATGCTTGACAAAAGATGAACACTGAGCTACGGCTAAATCACATCATAACAGGTTCAATCAAGCATGGCAAAAGTGCACAAAATATCAGGCTGGACATGGCAAAAACAGCATCAGGTAGCAATGTTCAGAGCAAGAAAACAACATGCTACATGAACTTATAATAGCAAAATAAGGCATGTCATGAATCTACTCAAAGCATAGAACAAAAGTCCCTTACTGACCATAAGCCAAAAAGGATCAGAAAATATAGTAACACCCATGTCAATATCGCAAGTTTCGTTAACAGATTCAGCAACATGGCATGTCAAAAACTGACAACAAGTAGGCATGTTTAAGAGCTCGATGCACTAACTACAGAGCCTTACATGATAAACTAAGCATACATTCATCAAGAAGACATGGCATAGAAGATATACATGGCAAGAACAACATCATAGCATACACGGATCAACCACAACAACCTTGGCAAAATTGAATAACATGTAAACAATCTGCCAGGAAACATTTGATAGCAAAAGTAGAGCTCGATTGACTCAAGCTATGGCACTCCATAATTGCAAAAAAAGGCATGGATGGATAGAGCAAGACATGTAGAACAAAATATCCTTACTGAAGTATCTCAAAATATGCATAGATCTCTTAGTAGCATCAAGTTAACATGGAATCAAAATATCAGCTAAACAGGGCTGAAAACAGCAACATCAGGACACCTACTTTGCATGCTTGTGCTAGTCACCACATAGATCACACAAATACATGGCATACACCCCTGGAAAGATGGCATGGCAAATTACAAAACACATGTAGGAATCAAATTCATAGGGTGCACACATCAATCATAGCAAAAATAACAAAAGTGCATGTTCTGTTAAGAAACAGAAACTAACATCACATAGCCCTCTTCTAACAGCATTTCGGGCATCAAGATGAGCTCAAATGAAAATGATTCAATGAGGTGAAATGATCTACTCTTCGAGGCGAACATTTTGACATATTACACGCGCAAAACGGAGCAGCGATGACAATGTTATGATGCGTCGAAAATGCCACAAAATAATCACAGAACAAAATACTTAGACGAAATTGAGAGGGAGAAAAAGTCAACCGGGATCCGGATCGGGATCCGGCCCGATCGGATCGAGGGTGGCGGCGCGGCGCGGCTCCTCCGGTGGCCGTCCACCAGGGCACCGGTGGCCGGAGCGGCGGGAAGAGGCCGGAGGAGGAGGGAGCCTGGGGGTTTGGGCCGCCGGCGAGGTCGCGGCGGCTGCCGGCGACCGCGCGAGGCGGGCGAGGTCGGCGAGAATGGGCGGCGCCACGACGGCGGCGGCGGGCAGCACGCCGGGCGAGGTGGAGGCGGCGGCGCTGAGGGCGGCGGCGCACCGCGCTGGGGCGCGGGTCGGCCTGCGGGCGGCTTGCAGGCTCGTGGGCTCAAGGATGGCGGGCGGCGTGGGACAGGTGGCGCGACCCGATTGCGGCGTCTGGCGGCGGATTTGCGTCCGGCCGGACCGGACGTGTCCGGGGGCGCGAGATATGGGAAGACTAGGGTTTGGACCCGGATTTAGAATGGGGGGTGTTTAAATAGGCATAGAGGGAGCTAGGAGAGTCCAAATGAGGTGTAGTTTTCGCCCACACGATCGTGATCGAACGACGGAGAGCATGGAAATGACTTAGATGGGTTATTGTGAAGGAAATATGCCCTAGAGGCAATAATAAAGTTATTATTTATTTCCTTATACCATGATACATGTTTATTATTCATGCTAGAATTGTATTAACCGGAAACATAATACATGTGTGAATACATAGACAAACAGATAGTCACTAGTATGCCTCTACTGGACTAGCTCATTAATCAAAGATGGTTATGTTTCCTAACCATAGACATGTGTTGTCATTTGATTAATGGGATCACCTCATTAGGAGAATGATGTGATTGACATGACCCATTCCGTTAGCTTAGCACTTGATCGCTTAGTATGTTGCTAATGCTTTCTTCATGACTCATACATGTTCCGTAACTATGAGATTATGCAACTCCTGCTTACCGGAGGAACACTTTGGGTACTACCAAACGTCACAACGTGAATCGGGTGATTATAAAGGAGTACTACAGGTGTCTCCAAAGGTACTTGTTGGGTTGGCGTATTTCGAGATTAGGTTTTGTCACTCCGATTGCTCGGAGAGGTATCTCTAGGCCTTCTCGGTAATACACATCACTTAAGCCTTGCAAGCATTACAACTAATGAGTTATTTGTGAGATGATGTATTACGGAGCAGTAAAGAGACTTACCGGTAACTAGATTGAACTAGGTATTGGATACCGACGATCGAATCTCGGGTAAGTAACATACCGATGACAAAGGGAACAACGATGTCGTTATGCGGTTTGACCGATAAAGATCTTCAGAGAATATGTAGGAACCAATATGGGCATCCAGGTTCCGCTATTGGTTATTGACCGAGAATGGTTCTAGGTCATGTCTACATAGTTCTCGAACCCGTAGGGTCCGCACGCTTAACGCTTCGATGACAGTTCATTAAGAGTTCATAAGTGTTGATGCCCCGACGTTCGTTCGGAGTCCCGGATGTGATCCCGGACATGACGAGGAGTCTCGAAATGGTCGAGACATAAAGATTGATATATTGGAAGCCTACATTTGGACATCGGAAGTGTTCCGAGTGAAATCGAATTTACTGGAGTACCGGAGGTTACCGGAACCCCGGAGGTCTATGGGCCTTAATGGGCCATAGGAGAGAAGAGGAAGGGCCGGCCAGGTGGGCTGCGCGCCTCCCCTCTAGTCCGAATAGGACAAGGAGAGGGGCGGCGCCTTCCTCTTCCCCTCCTCCAATCCTAATCCAACTAGGAGAGGGGGAGTCCTACTCCTGGGAGTAGGACTCCTCCAGCGCCTCCCAAGGCTGGCCGCACCCCCTTGGCTCCTTTATATACGGGGCAGGGGCACCCCATGATACACAAGTTGATCTACGGATCTTTCCTTAGCCGTGCAGCGGTGCCCCTTCCACCATATTCCACTTCGGTCATATCGTCATGAGCTTAGGCGAAGCCCCGCGCCGGGAGAAGTCATATCGTCGCAGAGCTTAGGCGAAGCCCCGCGCCGGTGGAGCATCAACATCGCTACCACGCCGTCAGGTTGACGGAACTCATCCTCGACACTTTGCTGGATCGGAGTCCGGGATTGTCATCGAGCGTAACGCAGCGTAACTCGGAGGTGCCGTGACGCTCGGTGCTTGGATCGGTCGGATCGTGGAGACGACGACTACATCAACCGCATTGTTATAACGCTTCCGCTTTCGGTCTCACGAGGGTACGTGGACGGACACTTCTCCCTCTCGTTGCTATGCCATCACCATGGTCTTGGCGTGATCGTAGGAAATTTTTGAAATTACTACGTTCCCCAACAAAGGGTACCAGAGTTCGGTTTTATGCGTTGATGTCATATGCACGAGTAGAACACAAGTGAGTTGTGGGCGATACAAGTCATACTACCTACCAGCATGTCATACTTTGGTTCAGCGGTATTGTGAGATGAAGCGGCCCGGACCGACATTACGCGTACGCTTACGCGAGACTGGTTTCACCGCCGTGAGCACTCGTTGCTTAAAGGTGACTGGCGGGTGTCTGTCTCTCTCACTTTAATTGAACCGAGTGTGGCTACGCCCGGTCCTTGAGAAGGTTAAAACGGAGTCTATTTGACGAAGTATCGTTGTGGTTTTGATGCGTAGGTAAGAACGGTTCTTGCTCAGCCCGTAGCAGCCACGTAAAACATGCAACAACAAAGTAGAGGACGTCTAACTTGTTTTTGCAGGGCATGTTGTGATGTGATATGGTCAAGACGTGATGCTATATTTTATTGTATGAGATGATCATGTTTAGTAACCGAAGTTATCGGCAATCGGCAGGAGCCATATGGTTGTCGCCTTATTGTATGAAATGCAACGCCATGTAATTGCTTTACTTTATCACTAAGCAAAGAGCGATAGTCGAGAAGCAATAGTTGGCGAGACGACAACGATGCTACGATGGAGATCAAGGTGTCGCTACCGGTGACGATGGTGATCATGACGGTGCTTGGCGATGGAGATCACAAGCACAAGATGATGATGACCATATCATATCACTTATATTGATTGCATGTGATGTTTATCCTTTATGCATCTTATCTTGCTTTGATTGACGGTAGCATTATAAGATGATCTCTCACTAAAAATTATCAAGAAGTGTTCTCCACGAGTATGCACCGCTGCCAAAGTTCGTAGTACCCGGACACCACGTGATGATCGGGTGTGATAAGTTCTACGTCCATCTACAACGGGTGCAAAACAGTTGCACACGCTGAATACTCGAGTTAAACTTGACGAGCCTTGCATATAACAGATATGGCCTCGGAACACGGAGACCGAAAGGTCGAGCGTGAATCATATAGTAGATATGATCAACATAGTGATGTTCGCCATTGAAACTACTCCGTCTCACGTGATGATCGGACATGGTTTAGTTGATTTGGATCACGTGTTCACTTAGATGACTAGAGAGATGTCTGTCTAAGTGGGAGTTTTTTAATATGATTAATTGAACTTAAATTTATCATGAACTTAGTACCTGATAGTATTTTGCTTGTCTATGTTTACTGTAGATAGATGGCTCGTCCGTTGTTCCGTTGAATTTTAATGCGTTCCTTGAGAAAGCAAAGTTGAAAGATGATGGTAGCAATTACACGGACTTGGTCCGTAATTTGAGGATTATCCTCATTGCTGCACGTAAAAATTACGCCCCGAAGCACCGCTGGGTGACAGGCCTGCTGCAGATGCTTGAGCCGAAGTTGTGAACGCCCGCAAAGCAGAGTCGATGACTACTCAATAGTTCAGTGTGCCATGCTTTACGGCTTAGAACCGGGTCTTCAACGACGTTTTGAACGTCATGGAGCATATGAGATGTTCCAGGAGTTGAAGTTAATATTTCAAGCAAATGCCCGGATTGAGAGATATGAAGTCTCCAATAAGTTCTATAGCTGCAAGATGGAGGAGAATAGTTCTCACAAGGAGCACATACTCAAAATGTCCGGGTATAACAATCACTTAATTCAGCTGGGAGTTAATCTTCCGGATGATAGTGTCATTGATGTAATTCTCCAATCATCGCCACCAAGCTACAAGAGCTTCGTGATGAACTATAATATGCAAGGGATGACTAAGACAATTCTCGAGCTCTTCGCGATGCTAAAAGTCATGGAAGTAGAAATCAAGAAAGAGCATCAAGTGTTGATGGTCAGCAAGACCACTAGTTTCAAGAAAAAGGGCAAAGGGAAGAAGAAGGAACTTCAAAAAGAACAGCAAGAAAGTTGCCGATCAAGAGAAGAAACCCAAGTCTGGACCTAAGCCCGAAATCGAGTGTTTTTACCGCAAGCGATCGACAATCGGAAGCGGAACTGCCCCAAGTATTTGGCGGATAAAAAGGATGGCAAGGTGAACAAAGGTATATGTGATATACATGTTATTGATGTGTACCTTACTAGAGCTCGTAGTAGCACTGGGTATTTGATACTGGTTCATTGCTATAATATTTGCAACTCAAACAGGGACTACGGAATAGACGAGCACCGGCAAAGGACGAGGTGACGGCGCGCTGGGGAAATGGTTCCAAAGTCAATGTGATCGCGGTCGGCACGCTACCTCTACATCTACCTTCGGGATTAGTTTTAGACCTAAATAATTGTTATTTGGTGCCAGCGTTGAGCATGAACATTATATCTGGATCTTGTTTAATGCGAGACGGTTATTCATTTAAATCGAGAGAATAATGGTTGTTCTATTTATATGAGTAATATCTTTTATGGTCATGCACCCTTGAAGAATGGTCTATTCTTGTTGAATCTCGGAAGAGTGATACACATATTCATAATGTTGAAGCCAAAAGATGCAGAGTTGATAATGATAGTGCAACTTATTTGTGGCACTGCCGTTTAGTTCATATCGGTGTAAAACGCATGAAGAAACTCCATACTGATGGGCTTCTGGAATCACTTGATTATGAATCACTTGGTACTTGCGAACCGTGCCTCATGGGCAAGATGACCAAAACGCCGTTCTCCGGAACTATGGAGCGAGCAACCGATTTGTTGGAAATCATACATACTGATGTTTGTGGTCCAATGAATATTGAGGCACGCTTGGCGGGTATCAAGTTATTTTCTCACCTTCACAGATGATTTGAGCAGATATGGGTATATCTACTTAATGAAACACAAATCTGAAACATTTGAAAAGTTCAGAGAATTTCAGAGTGAAGTGGAAAATCATCGTAACAAGAAAATAAAGTTTCTACGATCTGATCGTGGCGGAGAATATTTATGCTACGAGTTTGGTTTACATTTGAAACAATGTGGAATAGTTTCGCAACTCACGCCACCGGAACACCACGTAGAAATGGTGTGTCCGAACGTCATAATCGTATTTTACTAGATATGGTGCGATCTATGATGTCTATTTCCGATTTACCGCTATCGCTTTGGGGTTATGCTTTAGAGACGGCCGCATTCACGTTAAATAGGACACCGTCCAAAATCCGCTGAGACGACGCCTTATGAACTGTGGTTTGGCAAGAAACCAAAGTTGTCGCTTTCTTAAAGTTTGGGGCTGTGATGCTTATGTAAAGAAACTTCAACCAGATAAGCTCGAACCCAAATCGGAAAAATGTGTCTTCATAGGATACCCAAAGGAGACTGTTGGGTACACCTTCTATCACAGATCTGAAGGCAAGATTTTCGTTGCTAAATTCGGATCCTTTCTAGAGAAGGAGTTTCTCTCGAAAGAAGTGAGTGGGAGGAAAGTAGAACTTGATGAGATAATCAGTATCTACTCCCTTATTGGAAAGTAGTTCATCACAAGAAATGGTTCCTGTGGACAACTACACCAATTAGTGAGGAAACTAATGATGATGATCATGAAGCTTGAGATCAAGTTACTATCGAACCTCAGAGGTCAACCAGAGTAAAATACGCACTGAGTGGTACGGTAATCTTATTCGAAGTCATGTTACTTGACCATGGCGAACCTACAAACTATGAAGAAGCGATGGTGAGCCCAGATTCCGCGAAATGGATTGAAGATATGATATCTTAGATGGGATCAATGTATGAGAACTAAGTATGTAATTTGGTTGACTTGCCCGATGATCGGCAAGCAATTGAAAATAAATGTTTCTTTAAGAAGTTGACAGTCGCTGATGGTTATATAACTGTCTACAAAGCTCGACTTGTTGCGAAAGGTTTTCGACAAGTTCAAGGGGTTGACTACGATGAGACTTTCTCACCAGAAGCGATGCTTAAGTCTGTCCGAATCATGTTAGCAATTGCCGTGATTTTATGATTATGAAATTTGGCAAATGGATGTAAAACTGCATTCTTGAATGGATTTCTAGAAGAAGAGTTGTATATGATGCAACCAGAAGGTTTTGTCGATCCAAAGGGTACTAACAAAGTGTGCAAGCTCCAGCGATCAATTTATGGTCCAGTGCAAGCCTCTCGGAGTTGGAATAAACGTTTTGATAGTGTGATCAAAGCATATGGGTTTGTCTGAGACTTTTGGAGAAGCCTGTATTTACAAGAAAGTGAGTGGGAGCTCAGTAGCATTTACGATATTATATGTGGACGACATATTATTGATTGGAAATGATATAGAATTTCCGGACAGCATAAAAGGATACTTGAATAAAAGTTTTTCAATGAAAGACCTCGGTGAAGCTGCTTACATATTGGGCATCAAGATCTATAGAGATAGATCAAGACGCTTAATTGGACTTTCACAAAGCACATACCTTGATAAAGTTTTGAAAAGTTCAAAATGGATCGTGCAAAGAAAGGTTTTTACCTGTATTACATAAGGTGTAAGATTGAGTCGACTCAATGCCCGACCACAGCAGAAGATAGAGAGAAAATGAAAGATGTTCCCTATGCTTCAGCCATAGGCTCTATCATGTATGCAATGCTGTGTACCAGACTGACGATGCTTAGTCAGTAAGCTTGGCAGGAAGGTACCAAAGTAATCCAGAGTGGATCATCGGACAGCGGTCAAGAACATCCTGAAATACACGAAAAGGACTAAGGATATGTTTCTCATATATGGAGGTGACAAAGAGCTAGTCGTAAATGGTTACGCCGATGTAAGCTTTTGACACCGATCCGGACGATTCTAAATCGCAAACCGGATACGCGTTTTTATTAAACGGTGGAGCTGTCAGTTGGTGCAGTTCTAAACAAAGCGCCGTGGCGGGATCTACATGTGAAGCGGAGTACATAGCTGCTTGAAGCAGCAAATGAAGGAGTCTGGATGAAAGAGTTCATTTTCGATCTAGGTGTCATACCTAGTGCATCGGGACCGATGAAGATCTTACGTGACAATCTTGGTGCAATTGCCTTGGCAAAGGAATCCAGATTTCACAAGAGGACCAAGCATATCAAGAGACGCTTCAATTCCATTCGGGACCAAGTCCAAGTGGGAGACATAGAGATTTGCAAAATACATACGGATCTGAATGTTGCGCACCCGTTGACTAAGCCTCTTCCACGAGCAAAACATGATCAACACCAAGACTCCATGGGTGTTAGGATCATTACTTTGTAATCTAGATTATTGACTCTAGTGCAAGTGGGAGACTGAAGGAAATATGCCCTAGAGGCAATAATAAAGTTATTATTTATTTCCTTATACAATGATAAATGTTTATTATTCATGCTAGAATTGTATTAACCGGAAACATAATACATGTGTGAATACATAGACAAACAGATAGTCACTAGTATGCCTCTACTGGACTAGCTCATTAATCAAAGATGGTTATGTTTCCTAACCATAGACATGTGTTGTCATTTGATTAATGGGATCACCTCATTAGGAGAATGATGTGATTGACATGACCCATTCCGTTAGCTTAGCACTTGATCGGTTAGTATGTTGCTAATGCTTTCTTCATGACTCATACATGTTCCTGTAACTATGAGATTATGCAACTCCTGTTTACGGAGGAACACTTTGGGTACTACCAAACGTCACAACGTGAATCGGGTGATTATAAAGGAGTACTACAGGTGTCTCCAAAGGTACTTGTTGGGTTGGCGATTTCGAGATTAGGTTTTGTCACTCCGATTGCTCGGAGAGGTATCTCTAGGCCTTCTCGGTAATACACATCACTTAAGCCTTGCAAGCATTACAACTAATGAGTTAGTTGTGAGATGATGTATTACGGAACGAGTAAAGAGACTTACCGTAACGAGATTGAACTAGGTATTGGATACCGACGATCGAATCTCGGGTAAGTAACATACCGATGACAAAGGGAACAACGTATGTCGTTATGCGGTTTGACCGATAAAGATCTTCGTAGAATATGTAGGAACCAATATGGGCATCCAGGTTCCGCTATTGGTTATTGACCGAGAATTGTTCTAGGTCATGTCTACATAGTTCTCGAACCCGTAGGGTCCGTGACGCTTAACGCTTCGGCGATGAGTTCATTATGAGTTTATAAGTATTGATGCACCGAAGGTTGTTCGAGTCCCGGATGTGATCCCGGACATGACGAGGAGTCTCAAAATGGTCGAGACATAAAGATTGATATATTGGAAGCCTACATTTGGACATCGGAAGTGTTCCGAGTGAAATCGGAATTTATCGAGTACCGGAGGTTACCGAACCCCGGGAGGTCTATGGGCCTTAATGGGCCATAGGAGAGAAGAGGAAGGGCCGGCCAGGTGGGCTGCACGCCCCCCTCCCCCCTCTAGTCCGAATAGGACAAGGAGAGGGGGGGCGGCGCCCCCTTCCCTCTTCCCCCTCCTCCAATCCTAATCCAACTAGGAGAGGGGGGAGTCCTACTCCCGGTGGGAGTAGGACTCCTCCAGCACGCCTCCCAAGGCTGGCCGCACTTCTTGGCTCCTTTATATACGGGGCAGGGGCACCCCATGATACACAAGTTGATCTACGGATCTTTCATTAGCCGTGCGGTGCCCCTTCCACCATATTCCACTTCGGTCATATCGTCATGAGCTTAGGCGAAGCCTCGCTACGGAGAAGTCATATCGTCGCAGAGCTTAGGCGAAGCCCTGCGCCGGTGGAGCATCAACATCGCCACCACGCCGTCAGGTCGACGGAACTCATCCTCGACACTTTGCTGGATCGGAGTCCGGGATCGCCATCGAAAGCGTAACGCAGCGTAACTCGGAGGTGCCGTGACGCTCGGTGCTTGGATCGGTCGGATCGTGGAGACGCATTTGACTACATCAACCGCGTTGTTATAACGCTTCCGCTTTCGGTCTACGAGGGTACGTGGACGGACACTCTCCCCTCTCGTTGCTATGCCATCACCATGGTCTTGCGTGATCGTAGGAAATTTTTTGAAATTACTACGTTCCCCAACATATTGGACTATTTTGAAGGGGTGTTGGGCTGCAACTTAAAAGAGGCCTTTGCGAGAGTGCGGTTAACCGTTGGAGTACCAAACGAGCTCCAAATGACCCGAAACTTGACCGGTGGTCTACGGGTGGTATACCAAGGCCACTTGACAAACCTCGGTCCATTCCGAGAAGGTTTAGTACCCGCACACGGGAAAACGTAAAAGGGGATGCCGGGGGAGGTAGGAGTGCCGGATTGCAAAACGGACAACGGGAAAAAAGCTCGGAATCATGAGACGAACACGTATGCAAATGCGATGCACATGATGACATGATGTAAAATGCATGACATGGACAAAATGCAAAAGAAGAAAAATCCAAACACGGAGGGAATATCATATCACAATGCCGAAAATGGCAAGAGTTGGAGTTACAAATATGGAAAGTTACGTCCGGGGTGTTACAAGAAGTCCCTGGGCCGACTGGCGCAGTCCCTGGGCCGAGTACTGGAGTCTTCGTAATGGTCGCCGCAGTCCCCGGGTCGGGTTCTGAAGTCCCCGGGCCGGCTTCGACTGCAGCGTTCTTGGGGCCGTCTGCAAGAATTCTCTTGCCGTCTGCTGAGGCTTTGGAGTCGGATCCGACTTCTTCAGGGGGAGTCGGCACAAAAATGGAGTCTGACTCTGGTGACGGCTTGACAAATGGCTTGAGGAGGTGCTGAAGGGCGACGCCGGATGGTATTGCCTTGCGGGTGGAGCCAATTCTTGCCATGGTATCTGCTTGGTCGTTGTCGTTTCTTGGCACGTGGAGGAACTCGCAGCCCTCAAAATATCCACTCAGCTGCTGTACCAGGAAACGGTAGCTCGCCATGTTTGCATCTTTGGCGTCCCAGTCGCTGGATGACTGTTGGACCACCAAGTCGGAGTCGCCATAACACAGGATCTGGCGAATGCCAAGCTCTTTGGCAAGCCGGAGCCCGTGAAATGAGCGCCTCGTATTCGGCGACGTTGTTGGAGGCGGCGAAATGGATCTGTAGCGCGTACTTGAGCTTGTCGCCTTTGGGGGAAGTGAGGACAACGCCGGCTCCCAAGCCGGTGCGCATCTTGGAGCACTCGAAGTGCATCCGCCAATGGGTGGAGTCGGGCGCCGGCGGCAGGTATCGGGTCTCGCCCACGACGAGGAAGTCGGCCGGTGCTTGCGACTTGATGGCGGTGCGGGCTGGTAATAGATGGTGTAGGGGCCAGCTCTATGGCCCATCTCGCCACTCGCCGAAGCATCTCGGCTTCCGATGATCTCGGCTAGTGGGGCTGTGCAAACCATGTGATTGCATGCTCTTGAAAGTAAGGCTTCAACTTCTTGGCGGCAAAGTGCACGCCGTAACACATCTTCCGGTAGTGGGGGTAGTTCTGCTTGGAGGTCGACGATTTCGCCGTGTAATATACCGGTCTCGGATAGGTAGCGCCTTGCCTTCCTCCTTGCGTTCAACTACAATGATCAGGCCGACGACCTCGCTAGTGGCGGCAATATACTGGGAGCATGGGCTCCTTGGGATTCGGGGCCGCCAGCACGGGGGAGTAGTCAGCATTTTCTTCAACTGGAGAAAAGCTTCGTCCGCCTTGGGGTTCCATTCGAAGAAGGTGGTCTTCTTCATGAGCTGGTACAAAGGAAGAGCTTTCTCGCCTAGCCAGCTGATGAATCGGCTGATGGACGGCAAACAGCCGGCGAACTTTTGCACATCTAGCAGTCGGCGGGGTACTTCCATCCTCTCGATTGCCTTGATCTTCACGGGGTTGCACTCGATGTCGTGTTCGGAGACCAGGAAACCAAGGAGTTGGCCGGCTGGTACTCCGAAGACGCACTTCTCTGGGTTGAGCTTGATCTGGAATCGGCGCAGATTTTCAAAGGTCTCCTTGAGGTCTTCCAACAGTGTTCCTCGCTTTTCCATCTTCACCACCACATCGTCCACATAGACGTGGGTGTTTCTGCCAAGCTGCTTGAGGAGGCACTTCTGCATGCAACGCTGAAAGGTGGCGCCGACATTCCTAAAGCCGAACGTCATGGTCAGGTAGCAGAAAGCTCCAAACGGCGTGATGAAGGCGGTCTTCAATCTGTCGGCCGGGTTCAGCTTGAGCTGGTGATATCCTGAGTATACATCTAAGAAGCTCAACAGCTCGCATCCGGCTGTGGAGTCTATCACCTGATCAATTCTCGGCAAAGCGAAGGGGTCCTTGGGGCAAGCTTTGTTGAGGCTTGTGTAGTCAATACACATCCGCCACTGCTTGTTCTTCTTTAGTACCAAGACCGGATTCGCCAGCCACTCTGGAAAGAACACTTCCATGATGAAACCGCTGCGAGGAGCCGGGCTATCTCTTCTCCAACAACTCTTCTCTTCTCTTCGCCCAAAGCGGCGCAAGGGCTGCCTCGACGGGCTTCACATCAGATCGGACATGTAACTTGTGCTCGGCGAATTCCGTCGGTACACCTGGCATGTCTTTAGGGGACCATGCGAAAATGTCCCGATTCTCACGGAGTTAATTGACGAGCTCGCCTTCCTATTTACTGTCAAGGTTTGCACCTATGACAGCGTACCTCTCCGGGTGCTCCAGGTCCAAGGGTATCTTCTTTGTCTCTTTGGTCAGCTTGAACGAGCCCTCAGCTTCCGACTCTTTGGGGTTGGGCGACATCTCTGGCTGCTTGCCGGCCATTGCCACAACCCAATCAAGAAGCCGCTTCTCACCTGCGATCACTGTGGACTCGCCAGCCGATCGCTTAGCTGCACAGCGGACGACTTTCTGTAGTCGCCGCCACGGTCGTAATCCCTTGGTACTCAGCATCTTCATCTTGAGGTAGGCGTAGTGGGGGACCGCCATGAACTTGGCCAAAGCAGGTCGGCCAAGCAGCATGGTACGGGCTTCGAGGTCCACCACTGAACCAGACCGGCTCTCGGCGAAAGTGATCTTTGTCCCCAAAGAGGACGTCTATCAGGATCTTGCCGATCGGTGAGCAGGAAAGGCCAGGTACAATGCCGTGGAACACATTCCGGCTGTTCTGAAGCTGTCTTTGCTTGATTCCTAACTTCATTGTGTCCTTGTACAGGATGTTGATGCTGCTGCCTCCGTCTATCAACACTTGCGAGAAGCGAGCGGCCCGCCTATACGCGGCAAGGGTGGCTCCCAAGACCAGGGCGTAGGAGCCCGGATTCGGCATCACCTCTGGGTGATCAGCTCGACTCCAACTGATAGGTTTCTCGGACCAGTGGATGAACTCTGGGGTGTCTGATGATACTGCATTCACTTCTTCTTTGCCGCCGCTTCTTGTGTCGGTCGTCGGCCACACCGGTGAACACTACATAAGCTCCATGCTCTTCCGGTACTGTCTTGTATCGCGACCGGTGGCCCTTACCGTCTTTGGGCGGCGGTGGAGGCGGCCAGCGGGGAGGAAAGGCCGTCTCCCTTGGCGATCCCGTGAGCCGTGGCATTTCCGGGTGGTGTGGTTCGACGGCTTCGCGCCGCTATGGAACTTGCAGGGACCATCTAGAGTCTACTCGTAAGAGAAGGACGGCAACCAGTTGGACTTGCCGCCTTTCTGTCGCTTGGCCAGAGGCTGCCCCTCTGGCTGTTGGTCTTCGACTGTCGCTACCTGCCGGCTATGGGGCCTTGCGCTTGTGATCATTCTGCTGCTGTCGCCGACTGGTGTCGCCAGCCGGAGTTCTGGGAGCCTGTGGAGCCACCTTGCCGCCGTGACCGACTTCGATCTCCGTCTTCATGGAGGAGTCGGTCATGGCATTTGTCTGCTATGATCAGCAGTTCGTCGAGGGTTTCCGGCTCGTCGCAAAGCGAGCTTGTGCTTGAGGAGGGTGCCTTCTCTCGCACCCGGCGGTGAAGTACTCGATAGCTCGCACCTCGTGCACTCCCTCGCAGGAGTTCCGGAGCTCGGCCCAGCGCGTGAGGTAGTCGCGAGTGGATTCGTTGGGGCCTTGCACGCACAAGGAGAGCTGGCGAGGCTTGGGAGGTCGCTTGTATGTGCTCGTGAAGTTGCGAATGAAGGCCTCGGTGAAGTCGACCCAGCTGTTGATGCTGCGGGGCTTCGAGCTGTTCAACCATGTCCGGGCCGTGCCCTGGAGCATGAGGGGAACATACTTTACGGCAACGTGCTTGTTGCCGTTCGCTATGCGGACGGCCATGGAGTAGTCAACTAGCCAGTCCTCCGGCTTCACGGAGCCGGTGTATTTGGGTGTATCTCGGGGGAGTGTGAACCCTCCGGGGAAGGGCTCTTCTCGGATGCGAGGTCCGAAACAGGGCGGACCCAACTCGTCTTCCTCTTCAGGCGCCAGGGATCGGTGGAGTCGGTCGATCCGATGGCGGGCGTCGTTTTCTCCGACCCCCTCTCGGCGGCCAAGGCGGTCGCCGAGAGTCGGATGCTCGACGGGTGGCGGGGAGACTCGCCATTCTTTGCAGGGTGGAGGGGGCAGATAGTCGTCCCGCCGCTCCACCGCTCTTGGGCGGCCGTCTTCGTCGCGCTCGATGGAGATGTGAGTCCGACTATGGCTGACAGCCGGATCCTTGTTTTTTCTTCCACGGACACCGCCAGTCGGCGTCCGAGACGTCGCGCCTTGATCTCGGCGGGGAGGCAAGTCGCCGTGTTGTCATCGCGGCGCCTCCGTGCGGCAGCCGACTTCGTCTTACGCGGCGGCCGCATCGAGGAGCTGCTGGACTCGCTCCGTCATCAGGCGGCGCTCCTCGCCCTCGAAGTTATCCAGCTCGTCCGCCGCCACCTGGGCGGCGCGGATGTTCTCCGCGGGCGTGGCGTACACAGGGCGATTGGCCCCGAACAGGTTGGCTGTCACGCCCAAGATGCGACCCTATCCTAAAGGAACTCGAAGGTCCCACCAAGGATAGAAGCGCATCTTGAAGACGCTTTTGCAAGGTGGATATCATTACATCAACATTACATAATAGTGGGGATACATCCAATACATACAATGTCAAATGAATACAACAATACATCATATACAAGATCGACATCCGTGCGGATGAAACATAAACAGAAACTCAAACAATATCCACCCTGCTAGCCCAGGCTGCCGACCTGGAACCTATCCCCTGATCGAAGAAGAAGCAGAAGAAGAAATCCAAAACAAGCACACACCGCTCTCGCGTTATGATCATCGCAAAACCCTGTACCTGCAACTGTTGTGTAGTAATCTGTGAGCCACGAGGACTCAGCAATCCCATTACCATGGGTATCAAGACTAGCAAAGCTTAAAGGGGTAAGGAAGGGGTAAAGTGGTGAGGTTGCAGCAGCGGCTAAGCATATATGGTGGCTAACATACGCAAATGAGAGCGAGAAGAGGAAACAAAGGAACGGTCGCCAACTAGTAATGATCAAGAAGTGATCCTGAACTCCCGCCACGCCGACATAACTCGAAACCGTGTTCTCCTCTCGATCAACCCGAAAAGAGACACTCACGGTTAGACACACGGTTGGTGTATTTTAGAAGAGTTTACTTCAAGTTTACTACAACCGAATATTAACAAATTCCCATCTCGCCACATAACCGGGCACGGCTCTCGAAATTTTATACCTGCAGGGTGTCCCAACTTAGCCCATGATAAGCTCTCGCGATCAACAAAGGATATTCCTTCTCCCGGAAGACCCGATCACTCTCTGAATCCCGGATACTAGACATTTCTACATTAATAAAACAAGACCAGCAAGACCGCCAGATGCGCCGACAATCCCGATAGGAGCTTCACATATCTCGTTCTCAGGGCAACACCGGATGAGCACACCGTACAACTAAAACCAGCCCTCGAAGTTTCCCCAAGGTGGCGCTGCAAAGGACTCTAGTTTGGACCAACACTTAGACAAGCATTGGCCCAGGGGGCTGAATAAAGATGACCCTTGGGTTGGCCGACCCAAGGGAAGGGTATAGGTGGTGGTGAGGCAAATGGTAAAACCAAGGTTGGGCCTTGCTGGACAAGTTTTATTCAAAGCGAACTGTCAAGGGGGTCCCATAAATCACCCAACCGCGTTAGGGACGCAAAATCCGGGAACATAATACCTATATGACGGAAACTAGGGCGGCAAACTAGGGCGGCAAGAGTGGAACAAAACACCAGGCATAAGGCCGAGCCTTCCACCCTTTACCAAGTATATAGATGCATTAATTAAATACGAGATATTGTGATATCCCAACATAAACATAATCCAACATGGAGCAATCTTCATCTTCACCTGCAACTAGCAACGCTACAAGAGGGGCTGAGCAAAAGCGGTAAGATAGCCAAACAACGGTTTGCTAGGAAGGGTGACAAAGGTTAGAGGCTGACATGGCAATTAGGGAGGCTTAAGCAGCAAGTGATAAGTAACGCAGCATAGTGATAGAACGAAGCAACTAGCATAGAAATGATAGTAATGAGATCCAAGGTGACGGTCATCTTGCCTGAAATCCCGCAAGGAAGAAGAACGAGTCCATGAAGAAGATGAAGCCACGAAGACGAACCAAGCGTAGATTTAACGAATCCTCACGATCGCAACGAAAGCGGAACTATCGAGAAGAAGCACACAACATAGTAAACACACCACACATGAACAAGGCATGATGCACAACAATCATGATGCATGACAAGGCTACATGGAGCTACTCATGGCAAAATATGATGCAAACAAGAACAACACCTCAAAGCAAGTTTAAATGAGGCCGGAAACAACATAGAACAATTCCAGTAAGTCCTCATATGCAAATTTCGAAATTGTTCCAGATCTGAATAAACCTTAAGTTCATGTGGTTAAACAGCAAGTTAAGATGCACCAAGATGATCTACACGAAATTCTAGTCAAGTTACATATAAAGTTCATTTAATTCGGAGCTACGGCCTAGAAGATATGAGCAAAACAAGTTGAACATGGCATCGATGCAAAATGCATACAAACATCAAACAAACACATTCAAGACATGGATCCAACAAGGTAATATGAAACTACATGCAAAACTAAGCAAGTTTCATATAGAGCACACTCAAAACGGAGCAACGGTTCAACACATACGCTCTATACAAGTTTAAAGGACAAACTGTCCAAAACAGCAACTAGGCATCTAGCAAACATCAAAACGACATGCTACATGACCTAAACATGATAAAAAAAAGGCATGGACATGATGTATAGGTAAAGCATTACAAAACATGAACACTGAGCTATCTCCAGAAACAACTAGAACATGCTCAAAAAGACATGGCAAGATTGCATATAATATCAGGTTCACAGACTTGGTAGAATTTACAGGACATGGCAGAAATAACATCAGGTTGCAATGTTTAGAGCTATCAAACAACATGCTACAGGAACTTATCATGGCAAACAAAGGCATAAAATGAATCTACTAATCTCATAGAACAAATGGCCCTTACTGACAATGAGCCAAAAGGGATCAGAAAATACAATTGCAAGCATGTGAACATAGCAAAAACATAAACAGATTCAGACTTGGTGAAAAACTGGAGCATGGCATAAACAGATAACAAGTAGGCATGTTAACGAGCTCGATGCACTCACTACGAGGCATTTCATGACAAACTAAGCATACACCCAGCAACTAGACATGGCATAGAAGCTAGACATGGCAAGAACAACAACATAGCATGCTTGGATCAACTACAACTACCTTGGCAAAATTGCATAACATGTAAACAATCTGCCAGGAACATTTTATAGCAAAAGTAGAGCTCGATTGAGTCAAGATAGGTTGATCCATAAATGCAAATAGAGGCATAGATGGATAGAGCATAACCATATCTACAAAACATCCTTACTGACCATACTCAAAAGAGGCATGGATCTCACTGTAGCAACATGAATACATGGCATCACAATAACAACAGAACAAGGGCTGAAATCAGCAACATCACGAAGCCTAGTTGGCATGCTTGTTCTAGTCACCACATAGATCACACAAATACATGGCATACACCCCTATAAATATGGCATGTCATACTTCAAAACACATGTAGACATCAACCTCATAGGATGCACACATCAACCATGGCAAAAATGACAAATCATCAAGTTATAACAGTTTCAGCAGGTTAACATCATATAGCACTTTTGCAACGATAATTCAGGCATCAAGATGAGCTCAAATAAACATGATGCAATGGAATGGAATGAAGTACTCGTCGAGGCGAACAATTTGACATGCTACACGCACAAAATGGAGCCGCGGATATAGAGTTATGGCATGATGAAATATCCACCAGAATGTTGAAATATCTCGGGACTTGGAGAAATATACCCTCCGGATCTGGGGGTTGACCCTGCACGCAAAACGAGGCGGCGACGGATCTCGCCGGATTCTTCGCCGGAGACGGAGAGGAGGTGGCCGGAGCTTGGGGAAGACGCCGGAGGAGGTTGGGGAGGGCGGATCCGGGGCTCCTCCGGCCGGATCTCGCCGGATCCGGTCCAGGTCGAAGCGGAGGAGGCGGCGGGGAGGCGCGGGGCTCGGGCCATGGCTGCGGGCCGGCGACGAGCGGGCGACGAGGTCCGGCGATGCGGCAGCGGCGGACGAGGTCCGTGAGGCGCAGGCGGCGACGGAGAGGCGACGGCAGCGTGAGGCGCCTCGGCGGCGGCGAAGGCGGCGGCGGCCGGGCGGCGGGCTGGAAGGTTTGGACGCGGGCGAAGGCCGGGCGGCACGGCGGCCGGAGAAGAGACGAGGCGGCAGCGAGCTCGGGCGCTCGGGGCGGCGGCTCGGACCCGGCGCGGCCCGGTTCGGCCCGGGGCGGGCCGGATCTGGGCCCCGGGTGGCCGGTGGCGAAGTGGGGCGGCGCGGGCGCTGACGTGGCGTGCTGTGAGTGGAGGAGGGAGGCGAAGGAGGCGACGTGTCACCTCGTGATTGGCCCGAGTGACGTGGAGGCTGGCGGCGGACATGTCCGACGCGGTGGGGAGGTTTGTCCGGCGGCGCGGAGGGAAGAAGGCTAGGGTTTGGACTGCGAGAATTTCGGGGGAGGCACACATATATATAGGTAGAGGAAGCTAGGAGTGTCCAAATGAGGTGCGGTTTTCGCCCACACGATCGTGATCGAACGACTGAGAGCATGGAGGGGAGTTTGCTGGGTTTTGGGCCACTTTGAAAGGGGTGTTGGGCTGCACACAAAAGAGGCTTTTACGGTTACCCGGTTAACCGTTGGAGTATCAAACGACCTCCAAATGATCCGAAACTTGACAGGCGGTCTACCGGTGCTATACCAAGGCCGCTTGGCAAACCTCGGGCCATTCCGAGAAGGTTTAACACCTGCACAAAAGAAGAGGCAAAAAGGGGGCGCCGGGAGACATAGGAGTGCCGGATTGCAAAACGGACAACGGGGAAAATGCTCGGATGCATGAGACGAACATGTATGCAAATGCGATGCACATGACGACATGATATGAAATGCAGATGATGACATGGAAAAGTGCAACACGCAAGCAAATGACATGGAAAGGACAGCGAATAACTGGTGGACACCTGGCGCATCGAATCCGGGGCGTTACATTGCGGATGGCTACGCCGCGCTGCTGGACCGCGCCTAGGCAGCTAGGCCCAGTCGGAGCCGGCGAGCTGCCCACGGCGCGATGCATCTCACGCTGGTAGGCTTCTGACAAGCGTCTCATGCTTGCTAGCTTCTTTGCGCCTACGAGGAGCTGAAGGCGGCGTGCCTCCAGCGTCCCAGCGTCACCGTCTTCCAGAATAGGCGCGGTCAGGTCTTGCAGAACTGCGTCGAGAGGGTCATGAGCTCCCTCACCGGAAGGCTCGCTATGACCGATGACGAGCACCTCCGTGACGGTGCTTTCGCCGCTCTCCGCGCAAGGGAGCGGCTCATCGTAGACCACCACGTTGGTGGGGAACGCGTCGAGCGACGCGGTGTCGGAGTCGACCAACATCGGGTCGGTGGAGCCTACGGACTCGAGGTCGGCGGCAGGCTCGCTGGCGACATGGAGCTGCTCGAGGAGGCCCGCGAGGAGGCTCTCGGGGCCGTCTGTGCCTGCGTCGGATGCAGGCTCGTCGGAGAGGCAAACCTCGCCGACAAGTTCGGCAAGGCAGCTCGCCGCGCAGGCGACCTCAGCGCCATGCAGCACGTCGGCGCAGACTTTGTCCGGCGTGCCGGGCTGGCTGCGCTCGCTAGGGAGGAAGAGGGTTCCCGTCCAGAGCAGGTCTCCGGACGAAGGTGCACCTAGCCTCACGGTGGGCGCAAAATGTCGGGGGTTGGGTGCGACATATGCCAAAGGATGGCTTATCATGGTGGGGGCGAGTAGAACGTCGCCGGTGCACTGAAGCAGGATGAGGTGAAGACATGCACGCCGCAAATCTTACCCGGCTTCGTGGCTCTCGGGAGATAACACCCCATCGCTGCTCTGCGGGGTCTCCGCATGATCACTATGGCAAAGTGGGTACAAGGTTGCTCCTTGAGCTGTTCGGGGTGAGGAAGGAGAAGGGCACGGCTAGCTCCTCTCTTCCCTCTATGTGTGTCTAAAACTATTAGGGTCCAACCTCTTGCATGGGTGCCCGGGGGGTTTATAGGCCTACCCCGGGTACAATGGTAATCCGGTGGGCGCAGGTGCGGCCGTCGATCTCTTAGATCGTCGTCTTCTCGCCGACTTACGGGCCCGCCGACTAGTGGGCCCCGCCGATCCAGCATGGGGCCGAGAGCCCTTGTCCATTGTGGCGGGTCTTGCCGGCTGCGGATTACTGTAGCCGTGCTTCTAATGACGCGAGCTTGGTCATGGGGTCCTGGCAACAGTGCCGCCGCCTGACGGGCGATCACTGTTGCCATTCTCCGTCTTGTCTGGTTAATGGCGCGCGGAGCCCGCGGGAGGGGCCGGCCGACTCCTGGAGGCTGACTCCCAGCGGGTCCGTTTAGGGGTGCTCTTGCCGTCTTCTGCACTCCCGCCGACAGGCGGGTCCCGCCGACTTCGAGTCGTACAGACAGGTCGTCGTGGGTACAGGGATCTGCCCACGGGGCTGATGTCAGGGCAGCGTGGCAGTGATGCCACGGACAGAGATCTCTGTCGACAAGACAGCTCTGTGGCCATGCACATCGCTTTATGAACGGGGCAGGGATGGGATGCGAGGCGGCCTCATCCTATCCCGTCCGTAGTCGCATAGGCAGGAGGTGGTTGGATTCGCGGGCCGACTCCCCATAGCCGGCTTCTCCGGAGGTCGCTGGCTGGGAGTCGGCCCATCTCGGGGCCGTCTCTGGGACTCGGCTGGGAGGGGCAGTCGGCGGCTCTGCCGC
The DNA here is from genome assembly GCA_021605145.1 of Aegilops bicornis. Taxonomy (NCBI): domain Eukaryota; kingdom Viridiplantae; phylum Streptophyta; class Magnoliopsida; order Poales; family Poaceae; genus Aegilops; species Aegilops bicornis. Next base: position 223,090,083 of record CM038675.1, read on the forward strand.
CGACTCTCAAAAGGCGGCTCTCCGTCTTGAGGTCTTGAGGGGTGCAGTCTGCCCTGATGTTTTGAAAGGTCCAGGGGCTCGGGTTTGCCTACCCGTGGCCCATTACTCCGACACTTAGTTGCTTTACTTAATTTGCGAAAATCAATTACCATCCTATAACCTGTAATAATTCTTTGCGGAATCAATTGCTCTTTATCATTAGGCACAACAGTAATACCTCCCTTTTTAGGGACACAATGGACAGGACTTACCCACTGACTATCAGCAACGGGATAAACTATACCTGCCTCAAGGAGCTTTAGTATTTCTTTTTCTTACCACTTCTTTCATCTTAGGATTCAGCCTTCGTTGATGATCACGAACTGGTTGGGCATCTTCTTCAAAATTTATTTTATGTTGAGATAGAGTGGGACTAATGCCCTTAAGATCATCAAGAGTATATCCAATAGCAGCACGATGTTTCTTCAGAGTTTTCAATAATCTTTCTTCTCATGCTCTGAAAGGTTAGCACTAATAATAACAGGATATATCTTCTTTTCATCAAGATAAGCATATTTAAGAGTATTAGGCAACGGTTTAAGCTCAAACACGGGATCACCCTTGGGTGGAGGAGGATCCCCTAGGATTTCAACAGGCAAATTGTGTTTCGGAATAGGTTCCTGTTTAAACAATACTTCATCTATTTCCCTTCTTTCATTCATAAACATATCATTTTCATGGTCTAGGAAAAATTGTTCTAAAGGATCACTAGGAGGTACGGCAATAGAAGCAAGACCAATAATTTCATCCTTACTAGGTAATTCCTCTTCACGGTGTTGTCTACTAAATTTAGAGAAATTAAACTCATGAGACATATCACCCAAACCAATAGTAACAACATTCTTTTCGCAGTCTATTCTAGCATTGCCAGTGTTCAAGAAGGGTCTACCAAATATAATAGGACAAATGATATCTTGTGGGGAACCAAGAACAAGAAATTCAGCAGGATATTTAGTTTTCCCACACAAGACTTCAACATCTCTAACAATTCCCATTGGTGAAATAGTATCTCTATTGGCAAGCTTAATTGTGACATCAATATCTTCTAACTCAACAGGTGCAATATCATGCTTAATTTCGTTGTATATGGCAATAGGTATAACACTAGCACTAGCACCCATATCACATAAGCCATGATAACAATGATCTCCTATTTTAACAGAAATAACAGGCACGCCTACCACAGGTCTATGTTTATCTTTAGCACAAGGTTTGGCAATTCTAGCGGTTTCACCGCAGAAATGAATAACATGCCCGTCAATATTATCAGCTAAGAGATCTTTAACAATAGCAATATTAGGTTCAACTTTAATTTGCTCGGGAGGTGTATAAGTTCTAATATTGCTTTTACGAACCACAGTTGAAGCTTTAGGATGATCCTTTATTCTAACAGGGAAAGGTGGTTTCTCAACATAATATGTAGGAACAATAGGATCATTATAAGTGACAGTCTTTTCTTCAACTTTAGTAGGTGCAGCTACTTTTACTTCTATGGGAGTATGATATTTAAACCACTTCTCCTGGGGAGATCAACATAAGTAGCAAAACATTCACAGAATGAAGCTACTATCTCAGAATCAAGTCCAAATTTAGTGCTAAATTTACGGAAAATATCGGTATCCATAAAATATTTAACACAATCAAACTTAGGTGTCATACCTGACTCCTTACCTTCGTTGAGATCCCAATCTTCAGAGTTGCGTTTAATTCTAACCAATAAATTCCATTTGAATTCAATAGTCTTCATCATAAAAGAGCCAGCACAAGAAGTATCGAGCATGATGCGATTGTTTTCAAAAAGCCGAGCATAAATTTTTTGAAGAATTATTTCTTTTGAGAGCTCATGATTGGGGCATGAATATAACATTAAATTAAGCCTCCCCCAAGCTTGAGTGATGCTTTCTCCTTCGCAAGGCCAAAAATTATATATATATAATTGCGATCACAATGAACAAGATGCATAGGATAATACTTCTGATGAAATTCCAATTTCATTGGTTTATAGTTCCATGATCCCGTGTCATCACATAGCCTATACCATGTCGATGCATCTCCCTTCAAAGATAAAGGGAAGACCTTCTTCTTAACAACATCATCGGTATACCTGCAAGCTTAAATAATCCACAAACTTCATCCACATATATTAGGTGCTCATCAGGATGCTTTGTTCCATATCCTATGAAAGGATTATCTAGCAGTTTTTCTAACATACCCAAAGGAACTTCAAAAGGAACATTTTCATTTTCAGTAGGTTCAGTAGGTTGAGGAGCAACTCTTTGCTCTACTGGTCAGGGTGAAGATACCCCGAACAAGCCCCTCAGAGGATTACTTTCCATAGTAACAAGTGACAGTCAATTTGAGCACACTATATAAATTTTTCCTTACCAAATTCCACCTACGAAAGGCGCTTCACCCCCTGGCAACGGCGCCAGAAAAGAGTCTTAATGACCCACAAGTATAGGGGATCTATCGTAGTCCTTTCGATAAGTAAGAGTGTCGAGCCCAACGAGGAGCAGAAGGAAATGATAAGCGGTTTTCAGCAAGGTATTCTCTGCAAGTACTGAAATAAGTGGTAAAAGATAGTTTTGTGATAGGATAAATTGTAATGAGCAACAAGTAACAAAAGTAAATAAAGTGCAGCAAGGTGGCCCAATCCTTTTTGTAGCAAAGGACAAGCCTGGACAAACTCTTATATAAGGAAAAAGCGCTCCGAGGACACATGGGAATATCGTCAAGCTAGTTTTCATCACGTTCATATGATTCGCGTTCGGTACTTTGATAATTTGATATGTGGGTGGACGGTGCTTGGGTGTTGTTCTTACTTGAACAAGCATCCCACTTATGATTAACCTCTATTGCAAGCATCCGCAACTACAACAAAAGTATTAAGGTAAACCTAACCATAGCATGAAACATATGGATCCAAATCAGCCTCTGAAGCAACGCATAAACTAGGGTTTAAGCGTCATCACTCTAGCAACCCATCATCTACTTATTACTTCCCAATGCCTTCCTCTAGGCCCAAATAATGGTGAAGTGTTATGTAGTCGACATTCACATAACACCACTAGAGGCTACACAACATACATCTCATCAAAATATCGAACGAATACAAAATTCACATGACTACTAATAGCAAGACTTCTCCCATGTCCTCAGGAACAAACGTGACTACTCACAAAGCATATTCATGTTCATAATCAGAGGGGAATTAATATGCATATAGGATCTGAACATATGATCTTCCACCAAATAAACCAACTAGCATCAACTACAAGGAGTAATCAACACTACTAGCAACCTACTAGTACCAATCCCGGACTTGGAGACAAGAATTGGATACAAGAGATGAACTAGGGTTTTGAGAGGAGATGGTGCTGGTGAAGATGTTGATGGAGATTGCCCTCTCCCGATGAGAGGAGCGCTGGTGATGACGATGGCAATTATTTCCCCCTCCCGGAGGGAAGTGTCCCCGGCAGAACATCTCTGCCGGAACCCTAGATTGGTTCCGCCTCGTGGCGGCGGAGTTTCGTCCCAAAAGGTTGCATATGACTTTTTCCTTGACGAAATACCTCATATAGCAGAAGATGGCCATCGGAGAGCCAACAGGGGGCCCACGAGGCAGGGGCGCGCCCCCCCCACCCTCGTGGCCAGGTTGGTCCCCCTCTCGTGAACTTCTTCCACTCAATATTTTTTATTATTTCCAAAAATGACTTTCGTGGAGTTTCAGGACTTTTGGAGTTGTGCAGAATAGGTCTCTAATATTTGCTCCTTTTCCAACCCAGAATTCCAGCTGCCGGCATTCTCCCTCTTTATGTAAACCTTGTAAAATAGACAAAATAGGCATAAGTATTGTAACATAACGTGTAGTAACAGCCCATAATGCAATAAATATCGATATAAAAGCATTATGCAAAATGGACGTATCATTAGTCGCCGCTAAGCACTACCAACCCTAACCGATGAAGAGACTTAGACCTAGCATGCATGCTATAACTTAGGGTGCCAGCGCTTTGTTTATTTGTGCTCAGGGTCTGCGCCTGGCTTTGTACAGAGAGTTACATGCCTTGCCAGCAAAGCTTGTACAAAAGGTGGCTTGCCGGGAGGCCCGAGAAGCCGCGCCTTTTGGGTAAAACTTGTGAAAATGCTCGATGTTCCAGGAGTTGCTCACTGGGACAGCATCTTCGGTCTCCAAGCAGACTACGCCGGGCCTGGTGACAGGTATTACCCGATAAGGGCGTTCCCGCTTCGGCGTCAACTTGTTGGAATTCTTGGCCGACTGAACGCGCCGAAGAATAAGGTCGCCTTCCTCAAAGCTTCGGGCATGGACCTTGCGGCTATGGTAGCGGCGCAAGGCCTGCTGGTAGCATGCTGCTCTCACAGCCGCCCGAAGACGATCTTCCTCAAGGAGCGTTGCATCATCTTGCCGCAACTTCTCTTGCTCAAGCTCATCATAAGCAAGCACTCGAGGTGACCCGTATATGAGTTCCGTGGGGAGAACTTCTTCTGCCCCATATACTAGGGAAAAGGGTGTCTAGCCAGTGGCTCGATTTGGCGTCGTATTGATCGACCAAAGAACCGCCGGCAACTCATCAATCCAACGCCTTCCACTCTTGTGCAGCTTGTCAAAGGCCTTCCTTCTCAGGCCTCGCAACACTTCAGCATTTTCCCTCTCCGCTTGGCCGTTGCTCCGGGGGTGTCCCAGGGAAGCAAAATAGACCTTGATACTGAGGTCTTGAATGTATTGCATGAAGGTGTGGCTTGTGAACTATGTGTCATCATTGGTGATGACTCTATTTGGCACACCAAAATGGCAGGCTAGTCCACTGAAGAACTTGACGGCTGACTGTGCTGTCACCTTCCTCATCGGTTCTACCCGCAGCCACTTTTTGAACTTGTCGATTGCAATGTACAAGTACTCAAAGCCCCCGACAGCACGGGAGAAGGGGCCCAGTATGTCGAGCCCCCAGACCAAAAATGGCCAGGAGAGAGGGATTGTTTGAAGGGCTTGAGCTGGTTGATGAAGCTTCTTTGAATGGAACTGACACGCTTCACACTTGGTTACTAGTGCCGTTGCATCACGGAGGCGATGGGCCAGAAGAAGCCTTTGCCGGAATGCCTTGCCGGCAAGGGCCCTTGACCCTATGTGGGAGCCACATATGCCTCCTTGTATCTCTGCCAACAGCTCCAGTCCTTCCTCCCGGGGGATGCACTTTAATTTCACGCCGTTCGGTCTTCTTCTGTACATGACGTCATCGATGAACTGGTACAAGGCAGACCGACGGGCTACTTTTTCCGCTTCTTCCCGCTCCTTAGGAAGTTCCCCTGTCTGGAGGAAATGGATGGTATGCTGTGCCCATGCTGGAGCCTGGGGCTCGACGGCAAGGACCAAAGGCATCTCTTCTGCCATGGGGACATCCATCTCTACGGCCAGGGCTTGGCGCCCTGCCGGAACCAGCCGTCCCTCGGCAGGCTCAGGATCCGCGGCAACACCCTTGCCGCCAGCCCCTGGGGGCTCGGCAGGAAAGTACTTGCCAGGGCCTGACTTCCTCCGCTTGTTCTGCTCTGTTGATGGCTCGGCGGATGGTTGAGTTAACCAAAGCAAAAAGGTACCTGGTTCCACAGGTAGCTTGAATGTAGCGCGCTTTGACAGGTAGTCAGCAATGTCATTCTCCGCTCGGGGAACGTGTTCTGCTTGTATACCGTCGAAGCGCTCCTCTAGTTTCCTCATCTCATCTACGTAGGCTTCCATCAATGGACTCTGATAATCCTTGTTAACTTGCCTGACGACAAGCTGTGAATCACCCCTGATGATGAGCTTTTTCACCCCGAGGTCCGCCACGATCCTGAGACCGGCAAGCAGCCCGTCGTATTCAGCAGTGTTGTTCGTGGATTCCCTGGGAAAGTGCATCTGTATCACATACTTGAGGTGCTCTCCGGTGGGTGTGACACGCAGCTGTAAGTGCATCTAGTGCCCCTTAGTGATTTTGGTGTATTGAAGACTTATAGGTTAAGGGACTAATGTGTTTATGAGTGTACACAGGTCTATAAGTCTATGAGGAGTTTGATATTCTGAGAGAAAGTCGACCCTAAAAATGAAGTTCTTATTTGAAGACTTTGGATTTCTGAAGACTTTCTGAAGACTTTGAAAGTGAAGAAATTGGTGTGACCTTGAAGACTTGGTATTCATTTGAGGAACATGAAGCGTGAAGACTTTTGTTTTCGTATATTCATTTTCTCTTTCTTGAGTCATAGGAAACACCGTACTGTTAAAGGGGGTCGAGGAAATACTAAGGAAAAATTTCCAAGTGATGCTCAACTCAAAATCCTACACCTACCAATCCCTTCGAGTGAAGCCATTGGAAATCTCATACTGATTCGATCAATTTCTTGATGTGAGAGATGAAGTTCTTCTGGTCGCTGAGAAATTTGTTCTGACTGAGGAGTTAGGAATTCGCTAGTGCGGATTGCCTACACAGTGAGGAACATGATAGCCCTAAGGAATTTGAGCCTCAAATTTCCGACCGTTGCTTTGCTATGCGCCAGCTGCCCCAAAATATCTACCCACCTAACGGTCATATCATTGAAGGGCATTGATGTCTTATCATGTCGGGCTGCTCCCTAGGCTATAAATAGCCGCCCCCTACAACCACTAGCTGGTTGGCTGTTCCGAGAGAAACTGACATTTATCATTTAAGAGCATCCCATCCTCCGAGGACTTTGAGCGAAAATCATCAAGTGAGAAAAACCCAAACCCAAATACCTACAAACCTAAAGTGATTGAGCATCACTAAAGAGATTGATCCTGCGAGGATCTGACGCTTGTTACCTTTGAAGACTGTGCTTCTTCCAGACGGTTAGGCGTCATGGTCTAGAGCATCCAAGAGGAATGGTGGATCGCCGAGTGACCGAGTTTGTGAAGGTTCGGAAGTCACCTGAAGACTTACCACGAGTGATTGGGCGAGGTCTGTATGACCTTAGCTCAAGGAGAATATGGTGAGGACTGTGTGTCCTTAGGTATAAATACCTAGCCGCTCCAACCAGATGTACAACTAAGACAGCAGTTGGAACTGGTCTACCAAATCATTGTCTTCACCAAGCTTACTGGTTCTATTTCCTCAACTCTTCCATTTCCTCATTACTGTTGTAGTTTGCTTGTTCATATCTGTTTGAAAACTTTGACTGAAGACTTTCACTATTTCCTCAATTCAATTTCTTCATTTTGTTTGTCTTCATCCTGTGCTATCCCGTGTTTACGTTTCTGTACTCTGTGCTTGTCTTCATTTCATCATGATGACCATGCTTGTGTTCTGTTATGTTTACTTTTGAGTACTTATCCCGCTACAAGTAGTTCTTCACTAAGGAATTTTCTCACCCACAAATTCCTTAGTGAAGAATTCATAAAAATCGCCTATTCACCCCCCTCTAGTCGATATAACGCACTTTCAATTGGTATCAGAGCAAGGTACTCCCTTGTTCTGTGTGATTTTGGTTTAACCGCCTAGAGTTTTAGTTATGTCGACCGCAGGTATGATCAAGGTCTCTGCTGGGTGTCCTACCTTCGATGGGACGGACTACCCCTACTGGAAGAATAAGATGCGAATGCATCTTGAGGCAATTGATAATGATCTACGGTATGTTGTGGAAAATGGTGTTCCCTCGGTCACACCTTCTCACGAATCTTTGCGATGTGAAGAGATTCCAGCAACTCGATTCTCAAGCGAAGAATATCATATGTGGCCATCTGAGCAAAGGACAGTATGGAAGAGTGAGTGCTTTGGAAACTGCTAAACTTATCTAGGATAGCTGTCCAAAGTGAATGAAGGAGTCTCAACTCAGCGTGACTCTCGAGTTGATGTTCTTCACAATCTCTTCAACCGCTTCAAAAGACTTGACAATGAAAATGTTCAACAAACCTTCGATTAACTCAGTGAAATCTCAAATGAGCTTCAAGCACTTGGTGCCACTGACATCACCGACCATGAGGTGGTGAAGAAATTGTTGAGATCGCTTGATTCCTCATTTGATACTCTGGCATTAATGATACAAGAACGTGCTGATTACAAGTCACTTGATCCCGCTAATATCCTCGAGAGGCTAAATACTCATGAGTTCCAGCTTGCTGAAAAGAGAGATCTCTATGGTTCGAGCTATGACAGATCATGTGCACTGAAGGACAAGGCAGTTTCTGAGTCTGAAGATGAAGACTCTGGCAGCAACTTTGGTGATCCTGAAGAACTAAGCCATCAACTAGCACTGCTCGTGAAGAAATTGTAGAAGTTCTCAAGACGTGGTCGCTTTGGAAAACCCTCAAGGAGCAATGATTCCTTATCCAGTGACTGCAAGAAGAGGCTTTGTCACAAATGCAAGAAACCTGGACACTACATTCAAGATTGTCCTCAGTGGGAAAAGGAATCAAAGAAGAAGAAATACAAGGATTACAGTTCTGATGATGCGAAGAAAAAGAAGAAATCCTCAAAATCTTCATCATGAAAATCCTCGAAGTCTTCGTCTCACAAGAAGAGCAACTCCAAGAAGGCTCGGGCATTCATTGGCAAGGAAATGGACTCTGAGGCTGAATCTGAAGAAAATGAGGAAGAGAAGGCGTCTGAGGAGTCCGAGTCTGGTGTGACGAGTTTAGCTCTCGCTACTGCATTCGTCAGCAAGTCTATCTTCAACTCTGAAGAAAATGGCATCACCAACAAGACTGATGAAGGCAATGATGACTACGCTCCCACCTATTGCTTCATGGAAAAGGGTGCCAAGGTACTCAAATATACATGCTCTGAATCAAGTGAGAATGAATCTGATGAAAACCTCAAGCCCAGCTACTCTAAACTTGCTAAGATTGTTGTGAAACAACAAAGGGCTTTTGAAAAGGTTCAAAACATGCTAGACAAACGTGATGATATGTTGGGTGAAGAAATAGATCGCACTAAAACCTTGACTGAAAATCTTCAGAGACTTCAGACTAGGTTTGATAACCTTCAAGGTCATCATAACATTCTCTTGTCTGATCATGAGAAGCTTTCTTATGAATTTCTTCAAATAAAACAAGATCTTGAAAAGCTAAGAGTGAGTTATGAAGATCTTCAGAAGGAGCGTGATTCATTACTTGCTCAACAAATCAATGCTTCTTAGGAAGAATTTGTTCCTCCATGTTTGAAGTGCATTGAACGTGAATCTGCTAATTCTTCACCTGAATGTTCAAATACTTCTAATGTTAAAAATTCTTCACCTACATGTGCTATCACTAATTCCTCATCAGAGGACATTGCTAGTATCACTGATGATGCAGGGCTGAAGGAATTGTACATGACAGGCATGTACAAAAGCCTCAAAGGGCATCAGACTCTCTATGATGTGCTTAAAAAGTAGATCTTCAACAGGAACCCTAGGAAAGAGGGTATTGCCTTTGAGAGGAAACTCAATGCTGATGGTACATATTGGAAGCCTGAGCAGTACCCCAAAACCTCATGGGTTTCTGCAAAAGGACCTCCAGTTGATCCATCTAATCTATCTGGCTTTACATGTGAATCTTCTCATTCTTCTGATGAGTCATTTGACTCCAACTATAAACTGTTCAAAAATTAGAATGGTGAAGTATTTGCTAGATATATTGGCACTAACTGCAGGAATGGTTCCCCTATGAAGAAAATCTGGGTTCCCAAAAAGTGCCTTGAAAGTCTTCAGGTGAATGTCCTCATGACGCCACCTGTGAAGAATAGGAACCCAGATCAAATTCTTCATATGGACGAAATTCTTCATATGGATCCAAGTCCTCATACGGACCAAATTCCTCAACAGGATCAACGTCCTCATATGAATATCATCTTGCTAACAACTCTGTTTCGCAGGGAAGAGCTAAGGGCTATGAATATGAGCATTATTCTTCTAACCACTATGTTCATAAGTCCTCGAAGAATTTCTCTGCTTATTCATATACATACGCTAACTCCTCTTATGTGAAACGAAATGGATTGGCTTCTATGCCACCTTTCTTGTATGGAGCTCGCAGAGTGATGAACTCTTTGCCACCCCTTCAGATGTGGGTGGTGAAGAAAAAGAACTAATCCCTTGTGCAAGGTCAGGTCTCCAGACGTGCGTGAACGTCTGAAGAATTTGCTGGAGACCTGAAAGATTGCCTGAAAGGACGCATGCTAATCATGAAGAAATGAACTTCCATTTCTCATGTCCTCATACTGCTTTATCTGTTCTATTACTTGATCAAATTGATCTGATGAATTGATGTCATATTCTTCACTGATGAAGTATATGAGTTCGTAAGCTGCACTAATTCATCTGCAGGATTATCAACCCAAAGCCACTAAGTGGGTCCTCGATAGTGGATGTACAAATCACATGACTAGTGACAAGAATCTATTGATGGATGCTCCCTTATTACCACTACATCTGAAGCATATCATCTTCGCTGATTAAGGCAAAAACCAGGTATTGGGTCTAGGTAAGGTTGCGATCACAAAGGATCGACACATGGACAAAGTCATGCTTGTCGAGTCCTTAGGATACAACCTCATGTCTGTCTCAATGCTTTGTGATCTTGATATGGTTGTTGTCTTTGGCAAGTATCGTTGTGTTGTGGTTATGGAAGCTGACAATTCCAAAGTCTTCGAAGGCTTTAGGTGAGGAGACTTGTATATTGTTGATTTCTCTACATGACCGCAACCAGCCGTGTGCCTACTTGCAAAAGCTTCAGAAGGCTGGCTCTGGCATCGACGACTTGGTCATGCAGGCATGAGGAATTTACTGCGCTTGCGAAGAAGAAGCATGTCATTGGCATTGAGAATGTCAAATTCCTCAAGGATCACTTATGCGGAGCCTGTGAAGCTGGGAAGATGATAAAGGCCAAGCATCCAGCAAAGACTATCATGACCACCACTCAACCATTTGAATTGCTTCACATGGATCTCTTCGGTCCTAACCATTATTCTGCAGTTTCAAATGATGCATCTCAATATGGCTTGGTTATTGTTGATGATTACTCTCGTTACACATGGGTACACATTGTTACTTACAAACATGAAGTGCAGGAAGTCTTCAAACAATTTTCCTCGAGGGATTCAACCAACTTTGGTGTGAAGATCAAGAACATCATAAGTGACAATGGAACCGAGTTCAAGAATTCTGGTCTTGATGACTATATTGATGAACTTGGTATTACTCATGAGTTATCTGCTCCTTATACTCCTCAGAAGAATGGCGTCGTGGAGCGCAAGAACAGGACTCTTGCTGAGATGGCTCGCACTATGCTTGATGAATACAAAACGCCTCGTCGTTTTTGAATTGATGCAATTGATACTGCATGCCACATCATCAACAGAGTATATCTTCAAAAATTCTTCAAGAAGACTGCCAATGAACTCCTCACTGACCAATGTGAGTTATTTCAAAGTCTTCGGTGCTAAATCTTGGATTAGAGATCCTCATCACAACTCAAAATTTGCACGAAAGCACATGAAGGTTTTATGCTTGGTTACGGAAAGGACTCTGATACGTCTCCAACGTATTTACTTTTCCAAACACTTTTGCCCTTGTTTTGGACTCTAACTTGCATGACTTTAATGAAACTAACCCGGACTGACGCTGTTTTCATCAGAACTGCCATGATGTTGTTTTATGTGTAGAAAAGATAAGTTCTCGGAATGTCCTGGAAATCCACGGAGGCACTTTTCGGAATTTATAAGAATTTTTGGCGAAAGAATTAATGCCAGGGGGCCCACAGCCTGTCCACGAGACAGAGGGCGCCCACCTAGGGCGCGGCCTCCTATCTCGTGGCCCTCTGGACCTCCTCTGACCTCAACTCCAACTCCACATATTCCGTCTCGGGGAGAAAAAAATAAGAGAGAAAGTTTCATCGCGTTTTACGACACGGAGCCACCGCCAAGCCCTAATCTCTCTCGGGAGGGCTGATCTGGAGTCCGTTCGGGGCTCCCGATAGGGGGATTCGTCGCCGTCGTCATTATCAACCATCCTCCATGACCAATTTCATGATTCTCACCGCCGTGCGTGAGTAATTCCATCGTAGGCTTGCTGGACGGTGATGGGTTGGATGAGATTTACCATGTATTCAATTTAGTTTTGTTAGGGTTTGACCCTAGTATCCACTATGTTCTGAGATTGATGTTCCTATGACTTTGCTATGCTTAATGCTTGTCACTAGGGCCCGAGTGCCATGATTTCAGATCTGAACTTATTATGTTTTCATGAATATATGTGTGTTCTTGATCCTATCTTGCAAGTCTATAGTCACCTATTGTGTGTTATGATCCGACAACCCCGAAGAGACTATAATCGGGACACTTCTCGGTGATGACCGTAGTTTGAGGAGTTCATGTATTCACTATGTGCTAATGCTTTGTTCCGGTTCTCTATTAAAAGGAGACCTTAATATCCCTTAGTTTCCGCTAGGACCCCGCTTCAATGGGAGGGTAGGACAAAAGACGTCATACAAGTTCTTTTCCATAAGCACGTATGACTATTTACGGAATACATGCCTACATTATATTGATGAATTGGAGCTAGTTCTATATCCCTATGTTATAACTATTGCATGAGGAATCGCATCCGGCATAATTATCCATCATCGATCCATTGCCTACGAGCTTTTCATATACTGTTCTTCGCTTATTTACTTTTCCGTTTACTCTTTATTACAACTACTACAAAAACCCAAAACATTTATCTTTACTTTTGCTACCATTACCTTTATTATCATACCACTTTTTGCTACTAAACACTTTGCTTCAGATACTAAGTTATCCGGTGTGGTTGAATTGACAACTCAACTGCTAATACTCAAGAATATTCTTTGGCTCCCCTTGTGTCGAATCAATAAATTTGGGTTGAATACTCTACCCTCGAAAGCTGTTGCGATCCCATATACTTGTGGGTTATCAGACTCGCACACTTACAGAGTCTTCAACAACGTTCTTCACAAGGTTGTTGAAACTGTAGATGTGCGGTTCGATGAAACTATTGGCTCGCAAAGAGAGCACCTACCTTCTGTGATAGATGAACTAGCACCTGAGGAAACTATCAAGTTCAAGGCTACTGAGGATGTCATTCCGACCGAGGAATCTGCTGAAGAATTCAATCCAGAACGTGAAGAGCATCGAGCTAATGCACCTGAAGAAAATGCTGAAGAAAATGGTCTTTGAAGAAAATGCTGATCAAATTCCTCGGCGACAACCAGCTCATCCTCGCGTTGCAAAAGTAGTGCAAGTTGAAAAGATCATCAATGACAGTGAAGCAGCGGGTCCTCTCACACGCTCAAAAGCTGCACATTTATCTAACTTTTGTGGGCAGTATGCTTTTGTCTCTATCCCAGAGCCCACTAAGGGAGATGAAGCATTTCTGGAGCCTGAGTGGATTCAGGCCATGCAAGAAGAATTACATCAATTCGAGCTCAACAACGTCTGGAAACTGGTCAAACATCCGGATCCTCGCAAGCACAATATCATTGACACAAAGTGGATCTACCGCAACAAGCAAGATGAAAATGGCCTTGTGGTGAGGAATAAGGCATGGCTTGTAGCTCAAGGCTACACACAGGTTGAAGGAATTGATTAAACTTTTGCACCTGTTGCTAGACTTGAGGCTATTCGCATATTACTTGCTTATGCTAACCATCATGATATCACTTTATATCAAATGGATGTGAAAAGTGCCTTCCTCAATGGTAAGCTTGAGGAAGAGGTATATGTTGCTCAACCCCCAGGTTTTGAAGATCCAAAGAATCCTGACAAAGTCTTCAGACTCAATAAGGCCCTCTATAGCCTCAAGCAGGCCCCTCGGGCGTGGTATGATACTTTGAAGGAATTCCTCATGAATAAAGGCTTCAAATCTGGTTCACTCGACCCTACTCTTTTCACTAAATCTTATGATGGTGAACTGTTTGTGTGCCAAATATATGTTGATGATATTATCTTTGGCTGTACTGACCAACGCTATAGTGATGAATTTGCCTATATGATGAGTGAAGAATATCAAATGTCTATGATGGGAGAATTTAAATTCTTCTTAGGTCTTCAAATTAAATCAACAAGCAATGGCATATTCATATCTCACGAGAAATACCTCAAGGATGTCTTGAGGAAATTCGGCATGCAAGATTGCAAAGGCGTCAAAATTCCTATGTCCACAAATGGCCATCCGTAATCGATGAAAATGGTATTGACTTCGATCATAAGGTATACCGCTCCATGATTGGTTCTTTATTGTATTTATGTGCATCTAGGCCAGATATAATGCTTAGTGTTTGCATGTGTGCTTGATTTCCATAAGGCTGTGAAGCATATTCTTCGATATCTAGCTCACACACCAACACTTGGATTATGGTACCCCAAGGGCTCGGCTTTTGATCTCATTGGATATTCTGCCTCTGACTATGCTGGTGATCTCGTGGACCGCAAGTCAACATATGGTACATGTCATTTCCTCGGACGATCCTTGGTCTGTTAGTCATCGAAGAAACAGAACTGCGTATCACTGTCTACTGCTGAAGCTGAGTACATTGCTGCTGGTTCTTGCTGTGCTCAATTGATGTGGATGAAGCAAACTCTCAAGGACTACGACGTCAACGTGAAGAATGTGCCTCTCTTCTGTGACAATGAGAGTGCCATCAAATTGCTCACAACCCATTTCAGCACTCGAAGACAAATCACATTTAGATTCATCATCATTTTGTTCATGATCATGTGTTGAAGGGCGACATTCTATTGATCATATGAAGACTGAAGAACAACTAGCTGATATCTTCACAAAGCCTTGGATGAGAAGAGATTTAGCAAGTTGCGGTGTCAGCTAAATATCTTAGAATCTTCGAATGTTCTTTGAAAAGGACACTCATCCTAACACTTATGCAAAATTGATGACTTATACGTGCAACACATGAAGAAACATTTTTCTTCAATCAATGAAGAATAACACTCTAAGTGTGAAGAAATTAACGAAGAATTTGATTCTCAGAACCCTACGACAATTGTACGCGGTGTCTGAAATCATCATTCTTATACGGTGGGTCACGCCACCACCAAAAGTTGAGAATCTTCAATTTGAGTTTTCCTCGGTTTTGAAATTCCTTAGTTGTTCATTTTCTTCAACTTTGCATTGTCTTCACTATTTCCGTCATTTTTCTTCATTCACTTATATGATCGGAGTTTATGTCCTCTACAGCATTCACTTATGGCTAAATTTTCAAGTTGGTTTTTCTGCTAAGTGAATGTGATCGGACCCTTCCCCCTCTATGCTAAACTCAACCCATTCTATTCACAAATTCTTCATGTGCGTTCTAGTTGAAACTCGTTCAAAATCTTCACTGTGTTCTAGTCAGCTGAAGAATTTGTGAACGGAACGTTAAAACTTATCTTATCCAAATTTTCGGCTTTGCCGCTCAAACCGTTCCGCATCCCACGAAATACTTATCTATTCACCCCCGATCTCCACTTCTCAGTACGTGGGTGACACATGTCAAGCGAATGAGAAGGGTCAGGGGCACGTTCTTCCAAATTCTTCGGGCGAACAGTTTTTCACCGTGGCTATAGATACCCCCCTCTCCTTCCTCACTTCCTTTACTCCACTCGACCTCTCTCTAGCTCAAGCTTCTCAAACTCTAGCGCTGCCGCTACTTCATCGTCGCCGGTGAGGAAGAGCTTCACTTCCTCGACCTCATCGTCGTCGTACTCGCGCCGGCTGCGGATTTCTTCACTCCGCCGCTGCCGTAGCTGTCTTCCTCCGCCAAGTTAGGGCGTGGAAGACCTGCACTAACGAACTTCACATCTCTACCTCACAGTTCGTCGTGTTCTTCGTCCAGGGTAATTAAAAGTTACTTTTACTACCCTCTTTGATTCAAATGACTTCTACGAAATCCTCAAAGGTGTTTATTCTTCAAGTTCTTCACACACTAAACACCTCACATGTCATCTGATCTTGATTTGTTTCTCTAAGCAATAATTTTTCTTCAAGATTCCTCAATTGTGTGGATTTTTGATCTATACGACTCTGGAACCTAAGACTAAGAACGCTTAGTGAAATTTTTCAAGACTCGTCTGGTCAAATTCCTCAAACTTGTTCCTTTTTACAAAACCTTCTGAGAATGCATATGACCTCTCCAAATTCCTTGCAACTATACTTTGTTCACAGGTACTCATGTCCGCTGCTGAATCACTAGGTTCTCATCAACTTAACTCATTTGCAGCATTCCTCGAAGAAAAGTTGCATACTTCTTCAGAGAATTCAATTGTTCAAATTCCTCAATCAAGAAAATGGCTGACGGTAAGAAGCCACGAGAAAGGAGGAAAGAGGCCTGAGGTCAACACCGCATTTGAAATCCACGAGGACATCTATCTTTGGGTACTGCACATCGCCTGAGGAAGACAAAAATCAGCGCAAGGTGCGCATTCAGAAGATAGAGAGGAGATGGGCAAGAGAGTGGAGGGAGTACAGATATGTTACTCCCAAATACATGAAGAAATTCGCTCTCAATCCTCCATGCCCAAGACCTCCATTGGCACCAAGAAGCTGATCCCACCAGCCTCAAGCGCGGTGAGGATTATCTTGATGAATGGGCCAAGCGCCAGGCCAAGTTGGCCAAACATGCAAAAGAAGCAGTGAGGAAGTTCAATGAAGACTCTGCTGCTGCTGCTGCCGCTGAGGCCTCTGTCAAGCCAAAGAAATCCATGGGAAAGAAGCCTGCGCACAAGTCAAGTGCTTCTTCTTCAATGCCCTCATGGCCGAGTTCCTCAGCAATGCCCTCACAGCCAGAATCCTCAAAGCCCTCACAGCCAATTCCTCATACTGCTCCCGCTCCAAAGTCCTCAGCTCCTCCTCCAAAGACCTGAGCTACTCCGGTCAAATCCCCAGCACCTATGCATCTTGCCACGTGCCAAAGGACGACATGCATCTCTATTGCCTCAGGAGCTTCTGCTAGTTCCTCAGCTGCACCAAATTCTTCAACGGGACCCTCTCTGCTGAAGACAAAGGCCACTGCTGGACGAGGTTCTCGCCCAAGTCCTCACAAGAAGCAGGTCGCCTTCCAAGTGTCCTCTGATGAAGACGAAGCTGATGATGAGGGACTTGCCGAAATTATCAGAGATAGGCAAGTCAGGGCCGCTAGAGCCAAGGGCACAAATGTGCCACTTCTTTTGGATCCAAAGCTGATCCTCGACTACATTGACCTCTGGCACAAGGAACCAAACACTCCTATGCCTGATTTCAAGTTGACTCCTGGCCAAAGTCACATGCTGACTGCCTTCATCCAAGAAGAAAAATGGAAATATGAGAAGGCCAGCAGATCAAGAAAGCGCTTGATACAGGAAGGAGAAATTCACGAAGAACAACGTTGTCTCTATGACAAGCTGATGAACTTGTGAAGATCGATCTGAAATAAAAGTCCTCAGCGATGATTTCAATGCTTACTATGCTGATTGGCAAGGAGCCAAGGTCAGGTTTGTAAAACTGATTGAAAAATTCACTCCAAATGCTACAGCTCCATCGCAACAAGAAATTCCTCAGGCTGAAGCATCTGCTCAGCCGACTGAAGAGCACACCAGCACCGCTGATGAAAATCAGGTTGCTAAAGAAAATGTAAGTTCCAGTCTGATGACTACATTCCAGCCGCTGAAGAAATTGCCAGGGCATCCACTAGTGGTGCGCCTGAAGAAAATGAAGAGGTCAGGGCAACTGCATCAGTTGTGCCTGAAGAAAATCAACCACATTCCTCTGCTCCTCCTGCGCCTACCCCAACTCCAATCCTTCCATCTGCTTCAGATGTGAAGAAGACCAAGGCTACAGAACATGCTGCAGTGAAGAAAAGGAAAGCATCAGCTTCATCAGATTCTTCAGCTCCGAAGAAGTTGAAGAAATTGACCAGCTCATTTGAAAATCCAATTGATGCTGTTCCTGTTTCCACCATGCCATCAAAGGAAATCGTCCCTTTTGATAAAGAATATGTGATCCCTAGCGGATCTGATGAAGAAAATCCTTCTGCTGCTACGTCAGAGAAGATTGATGAAGAAATTGAAGTGGATGAAATCCCTTCAACTCCAGCTGTTTCCTCGCCTATGCCTCAGTTTACTGCTGAAGAGGCCGGCGTTGAAGAAATGGAAGATGAAGATGTGGACATTTGATGTACCACACCTGTTCTAAATGATGACTTTTGGGAAAGTCAGCACCCCAACTCTCCACTCTTCACACCATTGCAACAAATTCCTCAGTCCCCAGCAACTACAGTTCAAATGGGATCTGATGAACCACATGCCACATCGTCTGTCCATGAAGAAATTCCAGCCACTAGTGCTAAAGAAAAATTAAATGATGAATTGAAGACCCAGGCTGTCAGTCGAGAAGAAGCTGAATTTCCTCAGCCTGAAGAACCTGAGATTGCGATTCCTGAGGTGATAATGCAATTGACTGACACTCCTCAGCCCAAGCCAAAGGATCCATTCTCAAAGAAGCAGAAATTCAAGGCTGATGATTTCTTCGGCGAGCACGTGTTCTTCACAGACTACAATCCCTATGATTCTGCTCGTCTTAGAAGGAATCGCACCGCCAGCCAGGCCAACTTCTATTCTTGACTGCTCTTCAACAAGGACAAAGTCTTCGACCACGAGCATATTCCTCATGTGGACATGGAATCACTGCCATGCTTCACACCTGTCCTCAGTGTGCTTCATGACACATGCCTCCTCAACTTTTGGACAGACATAGTTGATTGGAATGAAGAGCTCATTCTTCAATTCTACGCAACACTGCACATCACAGGAGATGCTGACGATGTAAACTCCTGGGTTTTGGACTGGATGACTGAAAACACTCACTATAAGGCACCAGCCTCTGAATTACTTCATGCCCTACCTATCAGTCCTCCACCTGAAGGAGCTCACTGCCTATACCATGAGCCTGAGCTGACTGCTAACTACATGCAAGTCTTGATGAAGCCACTGAAGCCCCGTCAAGCCTCAAGGACCAAATTCCTCGTGAAGGAATTGCAGTATGTACCAAGGACAGTCTATCGCATTCTGACGAAGACTATGAGTCCAATCAAAGGCCACGACTCATCTGATGAGGAAATTGTTGGCATCATGAAGAATCTGGTATTCGACATAATTCATGGCATTCCTGTCAATTATCATGATTTCTTCATGAGGACTCTGGCCAATATTGCACTTTCTCCATTTGAGCTGAAGCCTTATGCTCCCTGGATCATGAGATTCCTCAGAACAAGGTCTTCACTCAACTACAAGGCTGATTTTCAGAATCACCTCATCTACTTGCCTCCGATTGAAGTCCTTAAGCGGACCTATTTCTCAGCTGACGAAAAGGGCAAGGCACCAGCTGTTATAGATGAAGGCATTCGTCCATTGGATGGTCAATTTCGCAAGGCTGCATCTTATTCCACCAATGATGACTCTGCCACTCATGATTCTGCTGCCCATTGCTCCAAGCCAAATCCTCAAGCTACTGCTCCTCGTGTGATAACTGACCGTGAGCTTCTGCTAAGTCTTCACCAGAAGGTGGATCGAAACCATAAATGGGTTAAGCGTCAGTTTGGTTCAATTCTTCACAACATGACTGCTACACATAATGCAGTGAAGAAAAACCATTACTACCTCCATGAAGTCTTCGGTCGCACCTGGACCATTCTGTCTCACATCTATAGCGAAGAAGAACTGAAGAATATGGGTCTCAAGGAAGACTTTGACTGGTCTGCACCTCCACCGAAGAAATACAAGAAGGTCACGGTTCCTTCCTTGGTGGCCAGCTCCTATTCTTCATCGCGCGAAACTGACGAGCATGAAGACTTGGATGACACTGCGGCAGGCCCTACATCAACAAATGACCCCAACAACGTTGGCGCTCCTTCATCAACTTGATATTCTTCAGGGGCGTTAGTCCTCATTTTCGATCCTTTTGGTCATTCGATGACAAAGGGGGAGAAATTTGAGTTAGTCTTCAAGCGGGTCTATCTTATATGGGCCTTTTTTTCTTAAATTACAGCTCTTGTTCTTCTGATGACTTTGCTGGATCGAGTTGTAAACTTAAACTCTATGGTGACCTGATACTTTTGCTGTAGTTTTTCTGCATGCTTATTCCTCATTAATGTTTATGCACGCATGCTGAATTACATTAGTCACCATATTTCATCATGCATTTCAAATTCTTTATATACTATGTCAAATGCGTGTATGAATTACAAGATATAGGGGGAGATCTCCATGATTCAACTCTTCAAGTGTGCATTGCTTCAAAAGCAAATTCCTCACTATACACATCTTCAGGGTTAGTTCTTCTATATCTTGCAATCAAATTCCTCAATATCAGTATTTTCACTTCATGTGTTTATCCCCGTTGAAACCTTAACCTATATTGTCATCAATCACCAAAAAGGGCAAGACTGTAAGTGCATCTAGTGCCCCTTAGTGATTTTGGTGTATTGAAGACTTATAGGTTAAGGGACTAATGTGTTTATGAGTGTACACAGGTTTATAAGTCTATGAGGAGTTCGATATATACAGAGAAAGTCGACCCCTAGAAATGAAGTTCTTCGACTGAAGACTTTGGATTTCTGAAGACTTTCTGAAGACTTTGAAAGTGAAGAAATTGGTGTGACATTGAAGACTTGGTATTCATTTGAGGAACATGAAGCGTGAAGACTTTTGTCTTCGTAGTTTCATTTTCTCTTTCTTGAGTCATAGGAAACACCATACTGTTAAAGGGGGTCGAGAAAATACTAAGGAAAAATTTCCAAGTGATGCTCAATTCAAAATCCTACACCTACCAATCCCTTCGAGTGAAGCCATTGGAAATCTCATACAGCTTTAGTCAATTTCTTGATGACATAGACGAAGTTCTTACAGTCGCCGAGGAATTTGTTCTCGACCGAGGAGTTAGGAATTCGCCAGTGCGGATTGCCTACACAGTGAGGAACATGATAGCCCTGAGGAATTTGAGCCTCAAATTTCCGACCGTTGCTGTGCTATGCGCCAGCTGTCCCAAAATATTTACCCACCTAACTGTCATATCACTGATGGGCATTTATGTCTTATCATGTCGGGCTGCTCCCTAGGCTATAAATAGCCCCCCCTACAACCACTAGCTGGTTGGCTACTCCGAGAGAAACTGACATTTGTCATTTAAGAGCGTCCCATCCTCCGAGGACTTTGAGCGAAAATCATCAAGTGAGGAAAACCCAAACCCAAACACCTACAAACCTAAAGTGATTGAGCACCACTTAAGAGATTGATCATGCATGGATCTGACGCGTGTTACCTTTGAAGACTGTGCTTCTTCCAGACAGTTAGGCGTCATGGTCTAGAGCATCCAAGATGAATTGTGGATCGCCGAGTGACTGAGTTTGTGAAGGTTCGGAAGTCAACTGAAGACTTTCCACGAGTGATTGGGCGAGGTCTGTGTGACCTTAGCTCAAGGAGAATATGGTGAGGACTGTGTCCGTGGATCGTGTGTCCTCGTGTTTAAATACCTAGCCGCTCCAACCAGATGTACAACTGAGACATCAGTTGGAACTGGTCTACCAAATCATTGTCTTCACCAAGCTTACTGGTTCTATTTCCTCAACTCTTCCATTTCCTCATTACTGTTGTTGTGTGCTTGTTCATATCTATTTGAAGACTTTGACTGAAGACTTCCACTATTTCCTCAATTCAATTTCTCCAGTTTGTTTGTCTTCATCCTGTGCTATCCTGTGTTTACGCTTTCTGTACTCTGTGCTTGTCTTCATTTCATCATGATGACCATGCTTGTGTTCTGTTATGTTTACTTTTGAGTACTTATTCCGCTGCAAGTAGTTCTTCACTAAGGAATTTCGTCACCCACAAATTCCTTAGTGAAGAATTCATAAAAATCGCCTATTCACCCCCCCTCCAGTCGATATAACGCACTTTCAGCAGCACACCGGCACCGGCGCCTAGCAGCAAGAAAGCCCCATCAAAGTACATGATCCAGTCGCGTCTTGCTTCCTTGCCGGGGAGAGCGGTCTCCTGAATTTCTTCGTCGGGCGTTGAGGTCCATTCTGCAATGAACTACGCCAAGATTCTACTCTGGATTGTCGAGGTACTTTCAAACTTCAACCCAAAGCTCGACAACTCCAAGGCCCATTCCACAATCCTTCCGGTCGCATCTGGATTGTGCAGTATCCGTTGCAACGGGAGGCGGGTGACGGCAGTGATCTCGTGGGCTTGGAAGTAATGACGCAGCTTCGTCGAGGCCATAAGGAGGCCGAAGAGAAATTTCTGCACACCAGAGTACCTCGACCTAGCCCCCCTGCAAGAGGGAGCTGACAAAGTAAACCGGGTGCTGCATCATCTTCTTCCGCACCACTTCACTTGACTGTGTGGGCACCGCCCCGATGGCTCAGACTCTGCCGGGGCCTTGCCTTGCCGGCACCAGGCCCTGCCGGGGGAATCTCTGGCTTGCCATCCACCGTACTGCCATCGCCACTGCCTCCTCGTCGACCTCCCTCTGTGCCACCAGTGCGGCACTGGCCACTTGATTCGTTGCCGCTAGATATAGTAGCAACGGCTCTTGTGGTTTAGGCGCAACCAGTATTGGCGTGGAGGAAAGGTATTTCTTCAGATCCTGCAACGCTGTCTCAGCTTCTGGGGTCCTCTCCATTGGGCCTGCCTTCTTCAAGATTTTGAAAAAGGGGAGGGCGCGCACGGCGGACTTGGAGATGACTCAGCTCATGGCGGCAACGCAGCCAGTGAGCCGACACACGTCCTTGATCCGCTTGGGCGCCTCAATCTGTTCAATAGCCTTGATTTTGTCTAGGTTTGCCTCGATCCCGCGCTGCGACACAAAGAACCCGAGAAGCTTGCCGGACGGAATGCCGAAGACACACTTCTCAGGGTTCAGCTTGAGGTTGATCTTGCACAGGTTGGCAAACGTCTCTTCCAGGTCTTGTACAAGAGTTGCCCCGTCCTTGGTTTTGACCACTATGTCATCCATGTATGCTTCCATATTTCTATGGAGCTGGGGTTCAAAACCAAATTGGACCACTCTTGCAAACGTCGAGCCAGCACTCTTCAACCCGAAAGGCATCCGTAAAAAGAAATACGTACCACATGGGGTGATGAATGTTGTCTTCTCTTCATCTTATCTTGTCATGAAGATCTGGTGGTAGCCTGTGTAGGCGTCGAGGAATGACAACAGATCACACCCGGCCATGGAGTCAACAATCTGGTCGATGCGCGGCAACGGGAAGGGGTCCTTGGGACAAGCCTTATTGACATCTGTGTAGTCAATACGCAGCCTCCACTTCCCATTTGCCTTGCGCACCACCACCGGATTGGCCAACCACGTCGGATGGAGTATTCCTCTCACCAAACCTGCCGCTTCCAACTTCCTGATCTCCTCTGTGATGAACTCCTGCCTTTCCAGAGCCTGCTTCCTGACCTTCTGCTTGACGGGCCGCGCATGAGGACAGATAGCTAGGTGGTGCTCAATCACCTCCCTAGGAACACCGGGGATTTCAGATGCTTTCCATGCAAACACATCGACATTCGCCCGCAGGAAGGTGACGAGCGCACCTTCCTATTTTCTGTCGAGGGTGGAGCTTATGGTAAGAGCCCCTCCCGTGCCTTCCTCCCTTACGGACACCTTCTTGGTCTGCAGTGGCTCAGCTCTGTATTTCTTGCTCTTGCAGGTGGAGCTCTCTGGCACATACTCGACGGTAGCACAACACTCCGAAGAGGTGCGCTTGCCGGAGTGGGTGCGAGAGGTCTTGCCGGGATTCTTCTTCCCTCCTGGGGCTTCAGCGGCAGGAGAAAGTGCCTTGGCGGCAGCTGCTGCAACTGCTTCCCGGTAGAGTTGGTCGGCGCAAATCAGGGCGTCCTTCTTGTTGGAGGGGACGGAGATGATGGTCAACGGCACGGGCACCTTCAGCATGTTGTAGGCGTAGTGCGACGCCGCCATGAACTTGGCTAGTGCAGGGCGACCGAGGATCCCGTTATAGGGCAAGGGGATCTCGGCCACATCAAAGACGATTCTCTCCGTCTTGTAGTTCAACTCTCCGCCAAACGTCACAGGCAGTGTGACCCTCCCCTTCGGCTGGGTCCTCCCCGGATTGACCCCTTGAAACGTGCCTGTTTGCTCGAGGTCTCCATCAGGAATTTGCAGCCTTTTGATCACGACGGATGAGATCAAGTTCAGGCCGGCCCTGCCGTCAACCAACATCTTGTTCACCTTGAGGTTGCGTATCATTGGCGAGACCAACAACGGAAAACACCCGACCATGGTTGTGTGGTCAGGGTGGTCCTTGGCGTCAAAGATGAGGGGCGTGCTGGACCACTTCAACGGCTTCTGAGCGTCGTACGACGACTCTGCTGCTGTAATCTCACGCGCCCACTGCTTGAGCTGGCAGTGAGAAGTATGCAGCAAGGCGCCACCATCGATGCACATGGCCTCCGTAGCCTTCTGGAACTCTTGCTCGTCGGACTCGTCGTCCTCGTCACGATCATCGTCTTCTTGCTTCTTGTCACGGCCCCGGGCGGGGCTCTCTTGCTGGTTGTCCTTATCGCGGCGGCCTCCTTGGCCGCCACACTTCTTGCCGGATCCCTCGGCACCGTCCTGACCCTTCTCCTTGTCCCGCCTCTCATACTCGGCCTTTTGCTTCTCAGCAAGCAGCTCGACTTGCCGACAGTTCTGGAGGTCGTGGCCCTTGGTGCGGTGGATCTTGCAGTACTGCTTGACAGAGCCCCCTGGCTTTTCACCAGCCGCCAAGGCCCGGCAAGCGGCGCACCCGGCGATTTCTTTCCCGGGGTCGTCTGCCTTGGCCTTCTTGGCGGTGGCGGTGTTGTCGGATCCCTTGACGGCAAGTACGGCCTTGCCCTTGCATTTCCTGTTGCGACGCCGGCCCTTCTTCGTCGGGGCGGCGGTATCTTCATAAGTAGAGTCGGTTTCCGCGCCGGCGTCTTCGCTGGGGTACTTCCTTCCCTCTTTAGCTTGGGCGCACCTATCGGCCAGAACATAGAGTTCGGCCACATCCTTAACCTTGTTCATCGCCAACTCTTCGTGCATCTTGCGGTTGCTCATGTTCTGATGGAACACGCTGATCACGGCGGCGAGATGAACATCGGGGATGTTGTACTGCACCTGGCTGAACCTCTGGAAGTACTTGCGCAGGGTTTCCCCTTCCTTCTAGGGAATGATATGCAGATCACTGGCCTAGCCATGAGCTTGGTGGCCTCCAGTGAAGGTGCCAACGAACTCATGGCACATATCCGACAAAGAAGAAATGGAATCCGCCGGCAAGTGCATCAACCAAGACATGACATTGGGCTTCAGTGCCAACTGGAAGTAATTGGTAACCGCCTTGTCGTCGCGAGCTCCGGCAGCCTGCATCGTGATGGTGTAGATGCTGAGGAACTCTGATGAATGGGTCTTGCCAGTGTACTTCTCGCCAACGTCGGGCTTGAACATGCGGTGGGACAGCCAATAGAACTGCCGCAGCTCACGGGTAAAGGCTGGGCAGCCCACCTCGTAAGGTAGGCCGCCGGAGCCCCCCGGTGCTGGGTGGTCCATAGCGGGTCCCGCCCGCTTGTCCGACTGGTGGCATGTATCACACCGGCGCTCGATAGTGGTTCGAGCATCTTCGTGAGCTTGTTCTCGAAGAACTTGGTGTTGGTCGCGGTGGGTCTGTGGGTTGGACGATGGTATGGAAATATTATCACAAGCGTCATCGCGATGGACCGACACCCGTGGTGGCTGGCGTGGAGGAGGAAAGTGCACCGTGGCCGCAGCACCCCCGGCCCCTCCACCGCTGGCATGCGGTGGTTCGACGGAGTGCCAGCCCGAAGGCCCTGCCGGTCGCGGATCATCTTTATTGGCGACGGCGACGAGGCTCCGGATAGTGGCCCTCCACTCGTCGAGCTTTTCCGCAGCAGGAGGGAAGTCGAGGAGCAGCTGCGCGCGCCAAAGCTTCCGCTGGCATGGGTGGTGGTGACAGCTTCGTGGACCATGGCGTGCTTCTACTTATAACTACTTTAGAAGGAGCTCTACCACAGCCCAGCAGCTGCGTGCCATTTTTGCCAGCACTTTGGCGAGCATGCTGGACTCCTTCGTCCCGCGGACGATGCACAGGGCTCTTCCCACGGTGGTGTCTGGGGTCTCTAGCGTGGTGGTGCTGCTCGTTGCGCGCACCCTGGGAAGAGCGCACTGTGGGTGCCGGCGTGGGCGTCTTGGAGGTTGTTGCGCCGCCCGTGGGTGGCACAACAACACTCCTGGAGGGCCCCGCACCGCCTGCGGGGGCCCCAGCTCCGTCTTTGGATTTGGTAGTGTGCGGCTCGTCGCCTGGCACACGAACGACGCCGCTCGCTAGGCTCTGACTACCAGAGCGATGCTGGTGCTCACAGACTGTGGCCCGGGTCCTGTCCGCTACCGGCCCGCTTCTCGCCCGCACTGGCACGGGCTATTCGGCTCCCGATGAGCCGATCGCCGTGATCGTCTTTTTCTTGGGAGCCATGGCGATGAAGAACTGCTAGGCTAACTACTAGACTAAATTCTCACAATTGCGCCCCCTACCTGGCACGCCAAAGATGTTGGTGGGAAACGACACCTATGGGATCACAAGAATCCCTACTACAGTTGCCGGGGTGCGGGGTTGTGAGAAGAGCAAGATTAGCAGTCAGCACAAGGATCGTTTACCCAGGTTCGGCCTGCGAGGATGTGTAATACCCTAGTCCTGCTTTGGTGTGTATTTGAGAGAGTTCTTGAGCTCTCGAACTAGCTATGGTGGCTGTGTAGTTCAAAAGAGCCGAATCCTCCTCCAATACGCCATGGGCCTCCTTTTATAGTCGAAAGGGGCTGCCACAGTGGCACACAGGAGGTGGAAAGGCCTACAGTACTACGAGCTTCTCGCCCATATTACAGCATAAGACGCATTTAATGCGTCGCTTAGGTGTCCCCTAGCTTTATCGGGGATGGGAGCGACGCCCGTCCCCTCCGTCGTCGCTCCTCTTCGCTTCGACACCCGCCCTCGCCAACAATGCATGCGGTGCCACGCAGGCAGGCAGGCAGCTGAGATGGCGCGGTGGTAGGGTCTTCATGAAGATCTGCATGCCACCACACAGGTGCTTGCCGAGTTGGTGTAGAGGCCGCCCGTCGCCACGTAGGTGCCTGCTCAGCTGGTTGAGATAGTAGCTGCTTGGGGACGGCAGTGGATTCTTGGTCGACGCGGGCCTGGCTGTGGCCCCGCTGACGCCCTCGGCAAGGGCCTTGCCGGGAGCCCGACAAGGGTCTTGCCATGGCGCTGCAGTCATCCCCGGCAAGGCGGTTGCCGGGGGTCTTATGGATCTCCTCGGCAAGGATCCCGCCGAGGGTCGCCGTCTTCTGGTTCTCATCTGATCTCATATCTCTTTGGTCTTGACAAAGATTTGCATGCTACCACGGAGGTGCCTCCCGATCCCTAGTTCCAATCGTAGTTGGTTGGGTTGGATCCCGTGGGCTCAAGGGCGGCTCGCTCTGTTGGTGTTTGGGCAAGTTGCCCCGGCAAGGTTCTTGCCGGGACCGCGGAGGCCTGCCCCGGCAAGGATCTTGCCGGGGGAGTCCATCTCTCCCTCTTGTCTTTGGTATCTTTGGTCTTGGCGTTGCCTTGGCCATCTTGTGCTTTGGCTTCTCTCCGGCTTCCCTCCCTTCCTCTGCTTAGTGTGGCCGTAGGCGCGGCTCCGACTGTCCGTGCACAAGTAAAGGGGTCAAAAGGAGCGCCCCTACTTTTCTACACCGACAGGCCTGAGTGCCATGAATTTAGATCTGAACCATTTATGTTTTCACCATTATATCTGTCGGATTTCGGGTTCCGGCAGACCCTCTAGGTTCGAACTCTGGGGTGCACGCGGAGATCTCACCCCCTACCTACCTGCACCTCGCCGCCTCGCTAAGATCTAAACTACCAAAGGAACAACACAAGGGACACACGGTTTATACTGGTTCGGGCCACCATTGTGGTGTAACACCCTACTCCAGTGTGTGGTGTGGTGGATTGCCTCAGGGGCTGATGAAGAACAATACAAGGAAGAACAGCCTCGCGAGGGTCTGTTCTTGGCCGGTGCAATGAACTGCTAGGGGGAGTTCAGTCGCTCCCTCTCTCTCTCTCTCTCTCTCTAGATTCAAGATTCGAGATCCCCTAGCTCTGTGTGTCGCTAGTCCTATTTATAGGCGAAGGCCCTGCGCCTCTTCCCAAATACTGAGCGGGAAGGGCGCCAACATTGGCCATTTTGTAGGGGAACATCTAGTACTCTTATCCTGACTAAAGTTGATCCTCGCTTGTCAAAGGCTCTGGTGGTGACGCCGGCTTGGGCTCCATGATGACTTCCTTCCTGCCGTTGTGACGGTCTTGGTCTTGTTGCACCGAAATATGCTCTCGCCTGCGCTTGCCCCCTTTGCACCAAAGAGGAAATGAGGACCTTCTGGCCGGGCGCCCGCCTGGCGCCCTTGGTCGTCATGGCTTGCGTCATGGGCACCTCGTGAGGTACCCCGCCTTGATCTCTCCGCCTCCTCGCGAGCCAGCCTGACGAGGCCGTGCCTGAGGAAGCTTCCTATTGTCCGCCCCGCGAGGCTTGGCCCCTCGCGAGGGTCTTGAACTTGTGTTGATGAAGATGGGCCGCACTGGGCCACCCCTTGAGCCACGTCGCAGGCCGCAGGCAGGCAAGTCTGGGTACCCCTGTTCCCAGAACGCCGACAGTAGCCCCCGGGCCTAAGGCATGCCTGGACTTGGCTGAGCAGAGAAGCGAAGGGGCAAGTGCGAAGCGCCGCGGGTCCTAACAGCCTGCGGCCTTTGGCTCCGCGTGGCGGTTGATTGGACGTGGGCGTCCTTGCTTCCCCGCGACGCCTCGGCAACTGCACGAATTGACAAGTCCCTGCATGCAAAGAGGGTCATGATTACCTGCGATCATGGAGGCCAGTGGTTGGCCTTCCCTGGCTATCAGTACGGAACGGCGCGTGCCCTTCCAGTCCATCTCTTCTTGCTTCTCCTTCTTCTCCGTCCTTGCTCCACTTTGTGGGAATGGCTCCGATCCGCCGATTCTCCGCGGAAGAGAAAGGAAAGGCTCCCCGAGAGGGTCCCGACCCGCTTCCGCCGAAGAAACGGCTAGCCCTATGCCGCCAAGATGAGGGCGCTCGGCAGGAGGTGTCGAGGCCCTGGTGCGACCGGCCGCCACCAGGGTTCCTGCTTCCGTTGTACGCCCACATTGAGGGCCCTGAAGGAGTTGACGTCGAGCACCATGGGCGACGCCGCCATCGGCGTCGGCGGGTCACGACTGTGCGCGTTGTCCCTCCTGGAGTCCATGCCGAGGGCTCCTCCCGAGAGTTTGTGCTCCACGCCGCCATGCCTCCTCAGTCTTGGATCCGCCTTCCTCCCTCCTTCGCCTTCGTGATGCCGCAGGGGGATATTTGAGCACTGGTTGCAGCACGCCGGCTGCAGCACCCTCGCGATCAAGCGGAGGTCGCGATCGCCGCCCGGCAAGGTCTTCATGACTCGAGGCTGGGCGAGATCGCCTGGTCTGCAGGCGAGGCGCCTTCACGATCCACCGAGTACGACGATGCTTCCATGATGCTCTTCAAGGTCTTGACGCGAAGGACGCCTACTGGAGTGCTGCCCTGAGAGAGGTGGTCGGGGCCCTGCCGCGGCGAGGACTAGGCTCGCCGACCGCTCCCTCAGCAGTTCCTCAGGCGGCGGAGGCGTCGGAGGATCCAGCGACTCCGCCGAGCTCTTCGCGACTCGGAGACGGCGGCAGCGACTCTGAGCCCCGAGCTGCGTCGTTCTCGGAGCAGGGCGGGCTCGGCAGGCCGTCGCCGCCTCTAATCTGGATGAGGTTGGCGCCGGTGCCTGACGGCCCACTGTTGATGATGGCATCTCTCGTGTAGGCGCGTGTAGTTAGAGTTCTTTAGGATCTGCTCCCTTTGTTCCCTGCGAGGAATCGAAAAGCGCGCCCCGTGGTGGCTTGTAAGGTGCCTGTGGTTCTCTTTGTTAATATAATCCTTGCCGTGAAGTAGTGTGAGATGCTGATTCCGTCTTAGCTTAGTTCTTCCTTTCGAACCTCACGAGGGCTTGGTGCTCTGCGGCTGTGTCCCGGTCCCAAGGCAGGCTTCAGCGCTGGTATGCTGTGTCGCGATGCCGTGGTCAAGGCCAGGAGGTGAGTGGCCCAGGGTCTAGTAAGAGCCCCTGAGTCGCGATGCTCAGGAGGTCCCCTTTAGCGCTCGAGCAGCCATCGTTCGGTGGGAAAGGAGCGCGACGTTGCTAACACGGGATTGCATTAGGTGCGAGGTCAGCGCTGCGATAGCCAGTGTTTCCGGAGGGTGACTTATCTCGGGGGTCAGGAACCGCTTCCTGGTGCGACGTTAGGTCCGTGCGTCGGCAGGCGAGGGGTTGCCTGGCGAGGTCCCCGCGTGCTTCTTCCCTCTCGCCTTTGCTCCCTTTCTGCTCTACGTCCTAGGGTCCCGGCCCTCGAGCGGGTCTCAGCCGTCGCTGGTATGCCAGGTCGCGATGCCGTGGTCAAGGCCAGAGGGTGAGGGCTGGAGAGCCAGTAGGAGCCCGTGAGTCATGATGCTCAGGTACCCCCCCTTTTACGTGCAAGCGGTTCGCGCGGGCGAGAGTGAAGAAGACGTTGTGAGGGCCTCGCCCGGCGCTGCGCCTTGAAGAGATCCTGCAGGCTCACCACAAGAGGAAAAAGAGTGCGCTATGACAAGCGACGGTCAGCCGTTGGTTGCTTCGGAGGGGTGACGAGGCACTGAAGGCCTGATGAGGTGGCGCTGTGCGGGGCTGCCGCGGCCAGAGCTCAGCCATTCAGGTTTGTCGGTGTTGCAGGGACGGGCCCATGCGCAAGCGCCGTGCCGTTGGGGAGCAGCTCCATCAGTTGGTGTCAATTGAGCGGGCAACTAGGTCAAGCGCGTTAGTCACGAAGGAGCATGTTCATTTAGATAGGTGCAGGGAAGGCAGACGTCGCTGGGTCTAGCCCGAGCGACTTAGGGATGATGCAGCCCGAGGGGCGCCCCCGATAAGGTAAGCTAGGAACATGAAGTAAAAGGGATACATGCCGCAGGGACGGACCCACGCGGCCTAGGAATGATGCAGCCCTGGGGGGCGCTCCCAGCTGGAAATGAAACTTGAAGGATGTCACCTGATAACGTTGAAGACGAAGGGATGTTGAAGTAGCGGACGTCGTGGGCTGCGGAAGCCTATCTTCACGAGCCCCCAGGCCCAGGATCCTCGGGAGGCTCCGGAGGCACTGGTGGCTCCTCGGGGACCGTCTCCATCTCTGCCAGGACTGCGGAACGCCTGGCCTCTTAAGCCTCCAGGATGCTCCCCATGAGGCTGGCGGCGTGGCGGCAGCGTTAACACGCCGTGAGAGCATGCAAACGTGGCTGTGGGGCGGACCTTCGCGGCGCCCAGCGTGAGGGGCCAAGCGCTCTGAGACGGCTCGGTTGAGCCTCGGTATGTCGATGCAGACGTGCAGCCCACCATCCTCGCTGGATGGGGAGCTAGGGCGGAGTGGCGGCGGCTGCCACTCATGACTCTTGACTCCTGCAGCTCCTGAATGATCTGGCTGACGAACTCCTGAGGGTTTGGCCCTCCTGGCCTCGCTCCTTCCTGAGGGAAACGTGCTCTGAAACACCCCTCCAAGTGGTGCCCAAGCGCCTCCCTCGTGACCTTAGCAAGGTCGGTGGCCCTCCAGGAGAGAGCCCCCGAGCCTTGCTTGAGGAGGGCGCCGGGCGTGCCTTCCTATGAGACAAAAGGAGGTGCCCCCTGAACAGGCACGGACCCTGAGGGGCCTGCCTCCCGAGGGTTCGGGCCTGGCGATGTCTTCTTCTTCTTGGGAGCAGTCTCGGGGAGCCTCCCGCTCCTGCGATTTGGGTCTTCAAGTGACGCGGCTTGAAAAGCTCGCTCCAGGGAGCACACTGCGTCTCTCTCTTCACAAGGCACCATGATGACTCCGCCGCTTCCTGGCATCTTGAGGACGTTGTAGCCGTGATGAGTCATGGCCATGAACTTGGCCAGAGCTGGGTACCCGAGGATGGCATTGTATGGCAGGCGAATGTAGGCGACATCGAAGTCGACGAGCTCCGTGCGGTAGTTGTTGCGCGCCCTGAAGGTTACAGGGAGGCGGACCTACCCAATTGGAACTGTGGAGCCATCGGTGACTCCGGAGAAAGGCTTCGTTGGCTGAAGCTGATTGTAAGGCACTTGGAGATTGTTGAATGTCTCTACGGACAGGACAGTGAGCCCTGCTCCGCCATCGATGAGGGTTCTAGTGACTTGCACGTTGCTGATGATTGGGGAACAAAGCATCGGGAGGACTCCGGCTGTGGCCGCGCACTTGAGCTGATCCGCTGAGCTGAACGTGATGGCGCACGCTGACCACCTGAGAGGGTGCATGGCTTCGAGCTTGGGGAGGACTGCATTCACTTCGCGGGCGAACTGCTTGAAGATGCGTTGAGAGGCTGGGGCTTGAGCTCCGCCCAGGATGCAAGCGATCGCGTGCGGCTCCTGGAAGCCCCCAGCCCCCTCGTCCTGATGATGGTCCTCATTTCTCCTTGGCTGCGGCGGCAGAGGAGGGAGGCCTGCGTTTCCTTGCGGGTGATCCTCGCGAGGCTGATCCCTCTAGCCTCCCTTGCGAGGCTGATCCTACCAGCGATCCTCGCGAGGTCGGTCACGCCACCCTTGGCGAGGGCCACGGTCTTCCCAGCGTCCTGCGTTTCTTCCTCTTCCTCGGCCGTAGCCTCGATCGTTGCGGTCGGGGCGTCGACCAATTCTCCCTTCTTGCACGGCTCGGAGCTCTTGACATTCGTTGGTTTTGTGGATGCGGAGGTCGTGGTACACGCAGTACCGGCCGCCCTTGGAAGACTCAGGCTGATCTTTGCCTCGCTTGGTATCTGGTTCTGCCGCGAGCACGGCAGCCCCCTTGCGCTTCACGTCCTTGGCCTTGGGCTTCTTCTCTTCTGGGTCTGCGGCTGGCAGCTCGAGGAGGGAAAGGCGTCCTTCCTCAGCCATGGCGCACTTGGTCGCCAAGTTGAACAGCTCCAAGGATGTACACAGATCTTCATGCATCGCCAGCTCCTCCTTCATCTTGATGTCACGCACACCGTCGGAGAAGGCTGAGATGATGGCCTCCTCGGTCACCTTGGGAATCTTGAGGCGTGCGTTGTTGAAGCGCTGGATGTACTTCGCAGGGTTTCCGGCTGCTGCTTGATGCGCCGCATGTCGCCACGGCAGGAGGCCGGTCATGAGTACCTTGGAAGTTGGCGATGAAGCGGGTGCGCATCTCGCCCTGTGGAGGAGATCGTGCGAGAGCTGTGTTCGGGGAGCCAAAAGGGTTCCGTCCTTGAGTGCCATGGGAAACCAGTTCGCCATGACCTTCTCGTCCCCGTTGGCGGCTTCGATGCCCAGCTCGAAGAGCTGGAGGAACTCCGTAGGGTCGGCCGTGCCGTCGTAGCGAGGAGGCAGGTCTGGCTTGAACTTGCCGGGCCACGCGACACTGTGCAGCTCAGTAGTGAAGGCGCGGCAGCCTGCTGTGGCCACGGGAGGCCTTTGATGATGAAGAGCCTGGACTTGCGGGTCCCCATGCGCTGCCGCTGGGAGCAGCACGGGGGCTTGGCGTGCTGGAGCAGGAGCGCGGTCGTGACGAGCCGGTGCAGGGAGCACTCGGGCAGATTCTTGGGGGCGAGGGACCTCTTGACTGCTCTGCTCTTGCTATCTTTGGTGCAGACGGAGTGGATTCCACCAGGGGCCACGCGCCTTGGGGCCAAGGCGCCTTCTTGAGGGGGAGGCTTTGAGGCACCCTCGAGCTTCATCGCCCGTGCAGGCGGGCGCGATCTTGACAAGAAGGACGGTGCGGGGAGTCCCTACTTGGCGGACGAGCTCGGCGACGTGGTCGAGCAACTATTTGTAGACGTCGTCGACAGGGTGGTATTGCAGGAGCTCATTTGTCGCGATGAGCGCAGCTCGAGCCTCCATGGGCGCGTGGAGCACCCGAGACGAAGAACTATCTGGGGCGAGCGAAGGAGTAGCAGTACGGTCGTCTCGCCTCATGGACGGGTGCTTGGATGATGCTTGCTGCTTGTTCCCCGTTGGGCCGGTGGCGGCGTTGACGGCAGGTGACAGGGAATGGCGGGGGCGGCCGCCGACGGGGGCCGTCTGGGCGACGCGGGTAGCGAGAGCGGCTCGGCTCTTGGCGCGGGCCCGACGAGCTTCTGGCATGAATGCGATGGGTGGCGAAGAACAGGGCGGCGGTAGAAAGATTCCGGTGAACCCCTACCTGCCGCGCCAAATGTCGGATTTCGGGTTCCGGCAGACCCTCTAGGTTCGAACTCTGGGGTGCACGCGGAGATCTCACCCCCTACCTACCTGCACCTCGCCGCCTCACTAAGATCTAAACTACCAAAGGAACAACACAAGAAACAAAAGGTTTATAATGGTTCGGGCCACCATTGTGGTGTAACACCCTACTCCAGTGTGTGGTGTGGTGGATTGCCTCAGGGGCTGATGAAGAACAATACAAGGAAGAACAGCCTCGCGAGGGTCTGTTCTTGGCCGGTGCGATGAACTGCTAGGGGGAGTTCAGTCGCTCCCTCTCTCTCTCTCTCTAGATTCAAGATTCGAGATCCTCTAGCTTTGTGTGTGGCTAGTCCTATTTATAGGCGAAGGCCCTGGGCCTCTTCCCAAATATTGAGCGGGAAGGGCGCCAACAATTGGCCATTTTGAAGGGGAACATCTAGTACTCTTATCCTGAATAAAGTTGGTCCTCGCTTGTCAAAGGCTCTGGTGGTGACGCCGGCTTGGGCTCCACGATGACTTCCTTCCTGCCATTGCGACGGTCTTGGTCCTGTTGCACCGAAACGGGTGCCTTTGCTTGATGCTCTCGCCTACGCTTGCCCCCTTTGCACCAAAGAGGAAATGAGGACACTGCGCGGGCTGGCGCCCTTGGTCGTCATGGCTTGCGTCATGGGCACCTCGTGAGGTACCCCGCCTTGATCTCTCCGCCTCCTCGCGAGCCAGCCTGACGAGGCCGTGCCTGAGGAAGCTTCCTGTCTTCCGCCCCGCGAGGCTTGGCCCCTCGCGAGGGTCTTGAACTTGTGTTGATGAAGATGGGCCGCACTGGGCCACCCCTTGAGCCACGCTGCAGGCCGCAGGTAGGCAAGTCTGTGTACCCCCGTCCCCAGAACGCCGACAATATCTATGTTCTAGATCCGATCTTGCAAGTCATATGCACCAGCTGCTACGTGTTATGATTCGTAAACCCCGGGGTGACTGTAAATGGGATACTTTTCGGTGATGTCTGTAGTTTGAGGAGTTCATGTATTCACTATGTGTTAATGCTTTATTCTGGTTCTCTATTAAAAGGAGGCCTTAATATCCCTTTGTTTCCTTATGGACCCCGCTTCCATGAGAGGGTAGGATAAAAGATGTCATACAAGTTCTTTTGCATAAGCACGTATGACTATTTACGGAATACATGCCTACATTATATTTATGAACCGGAGCTTGTTCTGTATCGCCCTAGGTTATGACTTTTATATGATGAATATCATCCAACGAATGCATAGACCCAATGCCTACAAGTTTTCCACATATTGCTCTTACTAAGTTACTATTGCTATTACTACTGTCAAAACTGCTATAAAACTGTTACTGCTGTTACCGTTACCATTGCTACTGTTACCATTGCTATCAAAACTATCATATTACCGTGCTAATGGTCACTTTGTTGCAGGTATTTAATCTCCAGGTATGGTTAAATTGACAAATCAGTTGCTAATACTTACAAATATTCTTTGGCTCCCTTGTGTCGAATCTATAAATTTGGGTTGAATACTCTACCCTTGAAAACTGTTGCGATCCAATATACTTGTGGGTTATCAAGACCTTTTTCTGGCACCGTTGCCCGGGAGCACAACTATATTTGTTGAGTCACTTGGGATTATTATCTATTTATCACTATGAAGAATCTAAAGGATACTAAAACCATGATCGTTCCCTCTAGGACGAGGGGAGGTAAGGAACTGCCATCACACTCTGCACTTGATTCACCTTCTGTTTTGAGTATACTTGCAACACCACCACATGCTATTATTCCTGATATGTCACAAGTTATTGAGGATGCTACCTATGCTATGAGTAATGCTTATGATGATGCTAGTACCTTGCTTGATGATAATGTGCCACTAGGTGAATTTCTTTTTGAACAACTTGCTAGAGCTAAAGATATTGAGAATGTTGAAACTGATGAAATTACTAAAACTGATGAAGCTCCTGAAACTAAAATTCTTGAAACACCTATTACACCTAGCTCTCCTAGAATTGAAATGCCTAAGATACCCGAGGGTTATGTTATGGATGAGGAGGTAGCTAGAGACTTTCTTGCTTGCAATGATAGAGATGATCTTAAGAAATTACTATGCAAACTGAAAGAAAAATCTTTGAATGCTAGAATGAAATGTGATCCTAAGTTTGCTACTTCACATATCTTTGTTGCTGATAAGGATTATGAATTCTCTGCCGAACCAGAGTTAATTACTTTGGTTGAATCTGATCCTTTCCATGGCTATTAAACTGAACCTGTTGTGGCACATCTTACTAAGTTAAATGATATAGCCACCCTATTTGCTCATGATGAGAAAATTCGCTACTACTATATTCCATAATTATTTCCATTCTCATTAAAGGGCGATGCTAAGATATGGTACACTACTCTTGCTCCTGGTTGTGTGCGTAGTCCCTAGGATATGATTTATTACTTCTCTGAAAAATATTTTCCTGCTCATAAAAAATAAGCTGCCTTACAGGAAATATTTAACTTTGTGCAAATTGAAGAAGAGAGTCTCCCACAAGCTTGTTGGAGGCTTCTCCAATTTCTTAATGCTTTGCCTGATCATCCTCTTAAGAAAAATGAAATACTTGATATCTTCTATTATGGACTAACCAATGCTTCTAGGGACTTCCTAGATAAATGTGCTGGTTGTGTTTTCAAGGAATGAACTATTGAACAAGATGAGGAATTATTGAATAATATATTGAAGAATCTTGATGATTGGACACTTCCTGAACCACCACATAAACCCACTCCGAAGAAGAGGGGTATCTTATTTCTCAGTATGCAAGAGGCATAGAAATGTATGTAGGAAAAAGGTATTGAAGCTGAAGATGTTAAAAATTGCCTCCTATTGAAGAAATACATGGACTTGACACACCACCATTACCGGTGGTAGAGGTAAATTCTCTATTAAAGTTTGATGAAGGAGATATCCCTTACAATAAACATCATAGTCAATGCCTTTATGAATTTGATAATCACATCAGAAAACAAGATCACTTCAATGCAAATGTTATGAAACAATTGATATACAACTCTGATATGATTGCTCGATTCAGTGACTTGTTGTTTAGAATCACTAATGATGTTAGAGGTGTAGGAAAACATGCCTCTATGGTTCAAACCCAGCTAGAACAAGTTGCTAAATCTCAAAGAGAATTGCTTAGTGAAATGAATAATAATATGAATGATTTTGCTGTTAGAGTAGCAACTAGCACTACTGCAGGTTGGTCCAGATGCGATAGTCCAATTAGAGACACTTCGACGAAACTGTTTCCGATGCATTAATCACAAATATTGCTATAATAAAACCGTCAAAAAAGATGCAAAATGTTTGCGATGGCGGTGACATTAAACATGGTTCATACTAGAGTTGCATGTGTGATGTGTGGCAAATGGTTAATCCAGAAGAACTGTTTGCGATGAGGCAGAACAACAGAAACGGGCAACCAGATGAGGGTATGTGCAATATATGGTATATAGTTCACTAGGATGAACTGTGTGTGATTAGGCAACAAAATAGAAACGCAACCAGATCAAGGTGTGTGCGATGGAGGGCATACCATTCACTCGGATGAACTGTTTGCGATGAGCCAACACAACAGAAACAGTTCAACTGAAAAAGATGTGTGTGATACGCGGCAAACAGGTCTGTAATCAGAAATGTGTGTGAAGACCAATAATAACAAGACGATGTGATTTGCTCTATCTGCAGAAGAATATTATATATATATATATATATATATATATATATATATATATATATAACTTGAATAAACATCCAATTACGAAAGTGACTATACAGATCATTCACACACATCTCAATAAACAATTGCATGCAGTCTATACTAGGAGAAACGATCGTCTAGTCATCTACTTCTTGTGACGCTCCCGCCACTGCTCTGTGGCTCGACCCTCGTATGGGGCTGGAAGAAGACACTCCCTCATGTCAACGATCCGCATGTACATCTCTTAGCTTGTGTATGCGTCCTTGGATGCGTACTTGACGTGTTTTTCATCCAGTCTGTCGTGCCAGACACTGTGCCAGGTGTTCTTGTCCTTCTTTCTCTCATCCTTCATCTTCATGTAGTAAGGGTCGATGATGGCCGAGGCAAGGTCAACCAGGGATTTCTGTTTGTTGTTGTGGCTGCTCCAGACCTTGTAGTGGTCCTGGATGTTGAGAAGAAATTATGGCATTTCAAGCCCGAAACCTTCAACGCTTTTAGATCGTTGGTGGTGTCCACCATAGCGAAACTATAGTCGGAGCTGTTGATATACCTAGAGAAATGCTCGCAAGGCCTTGTGGCCAGGTGGTAGTGGTAGACAAGGACGTCATGTTGCATGCACAACTGGGCAAAGACAACCTTCTGATCGTGCCTGGCACGACCGATGGTGTACTCGAGGTCGAAGCCGACCACTTGGTACTTGTACTCAGCAAGCAACTACTCCATAGTTTGGATGGAGCTCTCCACTGAGACCGGCTCGTTCGTGTACAACACCGAGAGGGCCTTCCCCCTCAAGTGGGTGTCCACAACGTGATGCGTGGTGAACTGCCCGCCCTTGTCGTTGTCAGTCGGTGGGAGCACCATTGGAGCCACGGGGAGCGCCATTGGCACCGTTGGATGTCCTCTCTGTATGTGTCTTCATGGGTGTGCTTATTGTGTCGTGTGGCACGAGATATGAAGGTAAATGGCTGCAGGAATAAATGGGGGCCGGGCGGCCTGGATTCTCGGCGCATCCGCATGGTAGTTTTTGTAGCAGGTAACTGCATCGTGGCACCGCGCCCAGCGCAACCGCATGCACATGAACGTACATGATCGTGCGCTGGCCCCAAACACTGTCAGTGCGCATGGAGGAAGGAGGGCAGAGTGCCCAAAGGGACGCGAGAGCAGAGCATGCACGGGACGAGAGCAGAGCGCGCGCGGTGGGACGCGAGCAGAGCGCACCGCGGACGCCTCAACCGCGAGCAACCACATGCATAGAGCAGTTGAATACGCAGGAAATGGTCGTCTACAACCGGCCGGCATGCAGTTGCGTCGTTGCATAGAGAGCGACCGTGTGCTACTACCTCCGTCTTGGTCTATTAGTCCCCTTTATATTGTATGCCATATTTTGACCTTAAATTTAACCAACAAAATATTAATGCATGTTATAAAAATTATATAATTGGAAACTATGTTCAAATACGAATCCAACGATATAATCTCTGGCGACATGCATTCGTATTTTATTAGTTAAATATCTAGTCAAAATTTGGCAAAAAAATACATAGACGACTTATAAACCAGGACAGGGGTAGTAGGTAATTTATCAGCAAACATTTTTTTATTAACCGTATGTGTACGTGTCCTTTCGTCCTCCTCTCGCACGTCTTGTCACCCTGCTGCCTTAGACGGCTTAGAGCGCAAGCTTGAGCAGCGCGCGGGGGCGTTCTTTTGGCCAAACGATGGTGAGCCCATTCCGGCGCAACCACGTAGGTTCCCGCGCAAGCTTCCCACCCAACTCGGTGAAATCCCCCAAAATCCTAATGCTTGCCGGCCTGCTATATAAACCTTCGCGGCTGGTGAGTCATGTGTGGCATTTTCCCCTCCCTCCCTGTAGCTTATCTCGTCCTTCTCCCACAATCTCCAATGGCACCGGTCCGTCGTCGTCGCTCAGCCATTCTGACGTCATAAGAGGACAGCTCCAGCTAGGAGGCTACACCATGACGGCGGCGCAGTCCTCGATGTAGTGTAGTGCGCGAGGCGTCCCTGTCGGGTGTGCGCGAAACACCCACCACATGCTCCGCCGCCGCTGCCCATCGACAGCTATTGCCGGTCGCCGTTGCCGCCACACCACCCTCTGCCACCGTGGCCGCCACACCGCCGTCAAAAAGCCAAGGCCATCGCTCGCTCCGCCGCCGTGGCCCGAAGCGGGAGGTGGTCATCGTGGCTGCCACCCCACTGCCGGCCACCATTGCCATCACCCGCTCTGCCACCGTGGCCCGTAGGCAGGAGGTAGTGGTCGTGGCCGCCACCCCATCGTCGACCGTCGTGGCCGCCAACCCACCATCGACCGCCGAGGTCATCACCCACTCCGCCACCGGCGCCTGAAGGCGGCAGGCGGAGGTGGAGGCCCGCACGTGCGTCAGCGACCTTACACGCTGCATCGAGGTCCTGCGGGACGAGGCCCGACGGCGGCGCGTTCGGAATAAGGGCGTGAACGTGGCTCGAGCATGCAATCGAGGGGGAAAAGGGACGGGGAGATGCGCGTGCTCACCACAAGCACGACAGTGTGCTTGGTTACTTGAGAAGAGGTCGGAGAAGGCGGTGACGGCGATCGAACACTAGCGGCGGCCGGAGCTGAAGACGAGGAAGAAGACGACGCGGACGAGGCCCTCGGCTCCACGTAGATGACGATGGGGAAGACACTATACACGAACGGCGAGACAAAGGTTGACGGGGAACACGCCGACGACGAAGCCGTGCTCTCAGATGCACTCAGGCACGGCGGAGATCGGCGGATCTGGTGGTTCGGTGGCCTGGCGGCGGCAGGGAGAGGGAGAGGGAGAGGGAACCCTAGATGGTAGGTAGGGCAAGGAGGGAGAGCTTATAGGGGCCCAGCGCGACGGGACGAAGCTTGCATGCTCTCGTGGGTTAGAAAAGGGAAAAGGGAAAAGGTGGGTTAGAGACTACAGGGAAGCACTGATAGGCGGGACCCGAGGGGCGACGTGGCAGGTGGCAGGTGGCTAGCGGGGGTACGCGCAGGCGCGGGTGAGAAAAGCCATGGAGAGATAGAGCATGGGTGGGTGAGCTGGGCTGCGGGGCATGGGGCCAGATGGGCCGGCCTGGGCGGCCGAGGCCCAGGTGGGTGCTGCTGCTGCTGGGTTGCTCTGCTGCTGCTGTTGCTTTTTCCTTTTCCATTTCTTCAGACAGAAAAAACAAAAGGAAAAGTGCAGGGGAAAAGGAGATGAGTTTGAGAAATATAACAATATTACCATGATCCTGGATTTATACCTTACTTAATAAAATTGGTTTGGGCATTTTTAAAGGTAGAAATACAAAACAAGTTTGAATTGAGTTCAAACTTCGGTCATTTTTGAACCTGACAAAAACAACTTCAAATGGGATGCAAATTTCCAGAGAGAGTGTAGGCATGGTATACTGTTTGTAGGGAAAAGATGAACATTAATGGAGAAGGGAAAAGTGGCACTTGCAAAAAGAAAGGAATAGGACGAGGGTGAGGTAATGATGCATAGTTAGAGAGAGATGGCCTTGGAATGATGCACACTTTCTCACAACAATATTAATATCACAATGCATATGATGAGCATGATGAAATGCAACATGAACAAAATGCAAAACGAAAGACAAAACACAACCACGAACGAAATATCATATCACATAGCCGGAAATGGCAAGAGTTGGAGTAAAAATATGGAAAGTTACATCCGGGGCGTTACAACACTCCACCACTACAAGA
This sequence comes from Aegilops bicornis, assembly GCA_021605145.1. NCBI lineage: Eukaryota > Viridiplantae > Streptophyta > Magnoliopsida > Poales > Poaceae > Aegilops > Aegilops bicornis. Next base: position 223,131,920 of record CM038675.1, read on the forward strand.
GGATCTCGTCCCGAGATCTAAGATGGCACCGGAGAGAAGCAGAGAAGGAAGAGGAGAGGTAAATCTAAGTTTCTTCTTGTACAAATGAGTGAAACCAATGTACCTTGGGAGGTTAAACAATTTTGAGAAAAGAATACAATGGAGATGATAGAAGTTGAAAAAACTCCGTTAGAAAAGAGGAACAAGGAGCATTGTGAAAACCTTGGGGTTGCATAGACATGAATGAAGAGCTCTAGGGACAAGGAAGGACATGTAACCACTCCGGTTAAATGGATAAGCACGAAGGAACATGATCCTCACAATTCGAGATGATGAGTGAAGAGAGGAACATCACAATGCCTCCAGAACTGATTAGAGGATATTTGAACGATGCACCGGCCAATAGAATAGGGGAATGAAAGTTGAATGTTGAGAATGAATAAATCTTCTGAAATGACGGCCTTTGGATCAACAAGAAACGATAAAAAACTCACGAAATGCTCCGGATGGGTATGAAAAGATTTTCTCACGATCAGATCAAATATGAGGATGGCATGAATCTAGAACCATGAATCTTCAAGAGAACGGACCAAGATTCAAGAGAAACTCTTCTTCGGTCTTCAAAATCTGAGAAAGATGCTTAGAAACACCACCATGAATTATTGAGGCATTCCATAATGAACAATAGAAAGGTTGAACCAACGATGAAAAGAATTTGAAAGTGATCTTGGAGAAGGCATATGACTGATGATAATTCATTCTTACGTCAAACTTAGAAAAGAATATGAGAATAACTCCGGAAATTAGAAGAGCCAGGTAAGATCCTGGGAAAAGACCTGTGGGTTAGGGCCCACTCAAAAGAAACACCGTTGGAAATTGTTGCTTGAAAGTGAGATTGCACCGGTTGAATTAAATGGCTTGAATGAGATAGTAACCTCAAAATACCCTTGAACAGAATAAGAATGGAAACACGAATCTTCTGAGATATCTTCAGCGCTTCGGAACAAATGAATAGCGAGAGGTGAATGATTAGGGGGCGCACCGACATGGAAAAGCATTTGAAATAAGGAAAGGAATATGATCAACATCGAAAGCTTGAATTGAATCCACCGGAGAAGAAAAATAATGAAGAATGATGAACTTGAAACTCCTGACCATCTTCATGATAATCACCGGGTAAGAACACTGATTGAAAAGAATGAAGAGACTTCACATGAATAAAATGGATGGTTGATTAAGAAATCTGAGTCCTTGAAGAAAAGGGTGGGATTGCGGGAAAACAAAGGCAACTTGGGGCAGATGGAATGGATACCGTTCAGAAAACTTAGAATTGATCTCGAGAATGTTGAAATGATCGGATCCACTTGAAGAGAAGCACGCCGGTTGGAAAAGAATTAACATGATAACCTCGATGATCGAAAGGATTATTACTCCCATAGAAATATGAGAACACCGCTTAGAAAAAGGTATGGAATCCACATTTGACATTGAATCAACTCGAATACCACAAACCAAAAGAAAACAAAGGATTTGGCTTGGAATATTAGCTAGAACAAACACATATGATAGAGATTTACCCAATCCCATATCATGCATCTGTCGGAAAGATATTCTAGGAGCTACTTGAATTCCCACCTAAAAACTCCCGAAACTTTCTGGTTATGCAATCTGGTGTTGGGGATACAGGGGAAGCAATATATCTCACCCAACTAAACAATCCCTACATCTAGCTGTATCCATCCGTCAACACATAACCAAGAAAACTCCGGAAATCGTGTACCTCAACCTTCCAAAATCATCCGTTATACGAGCTATGGAAATACTCCCGAACTCCCGCCCCAGTACTAGGTGGTGTCGAGGTTATCTCACCAACAACTGCATAAAAGAGATTTTCGATGTCGGCGAACTGGTATTCCAAAACTGCAACGATAAAATTGTGACGAGAACACCTCGGATCTCAACTCCCCGGGACACTGCCACAACCCCTAAATGTCAGGAGGCACCAAGAACAATGTTCTCGTCACAAGAATATCAGAATGATCCTAAGATACCCGCATGATCCTAATTTTTTTGTGAAATTTGAGGAGAGGAAAGAAGAAACATCTACGTCAGGAGGCCTCACCAGAGCGACGAAGGGACTGAAGAGTAAAAAGAATCCTACTCTCCGATATATATAATCCTAAGACTCAAAACATTTTTGTTCTAGACTCAACAACGGCAGCGATTCGATCAAGCAGGGGGCTCCTAAGTCGGGGATGGCTCTGGTTACCAACTTGTAACGCCCATGATGCGGCTATATCTCCCACGTGTTGAGGCACGACCTAGAGGCATAACCACATTGTGGTTTTGTCGCAAGAAGGGTCATCTTCACACAATACCATGTAATGAACAAGAAAGGGATAAAGAGAGTTGGCTTACAATCGCCACTTCACACAATACTAAAGTAAATCATACATCATCCAAGATACACACATAGTCCGACTACGGACAAATCCAAATGAAAAGAAGATAAACCCCAAATGCTAGATCCCCGGTCGTCCCAACTGGGCTCCACTACTGATCATCAGGAAAAGACACGTAGTAACGGGCAAGGTCCTCGTCAAAGTCCCACTTAAGATCGGTAGCATCACCTACACTGGTATCATCGGCACCTGCAACTGTTTTGGTAGTATTTGTGAGTCATGGGGACTCAGCAATCTCAAAACCCACGAGATCAAGACTATTTAAGCTTATGGGTAGGATATGGTTATGAGGTGGAGCTGCAGCAAGCGCTAAGCAAATATGGTGGCTAACATAAGCAAAATAAGAGTAAGAGAGAATCTACGCAACGATCGTAAACTATAAGTGATCAAGAAGTGATCCTGAACTACTTACGTTCAACCATAACCCCACCATGTTCACTTCTCGAACGTCATCGGAAAGAGACCATCACGGTTACACACACGGTTGGCGCATTTTAATTAAGTCAAGTGTCAAGCTCTCTACAACCGGATATTAACAAATTCCCATCTGCCACATAACCGCAGGCACGACTCTCAAAATTTTATACCCTGCAGGGGTGTCCCAACTTAGACCATCACAAGCTCTCACGATCAATGAAGGATATTCCTTCTCCTGGAACAACCTGAACAGACTTGGAATCCCGGTGACAAGACATTTCGACAATGGTAAAGCAAGTCCAGCAAGACCTCCCGATGCACCGACCTAGCCTGGTAGGAGGTGTGCGGTCTCATTCTCAGGGTACACCGGATGAGCGAAGCATACATGTATATACCAAATACCCCAAGTTGCCTAGGGGCGGGCCCACACGGTGCTCTAGTTTGGACCAACACTCATGAGGAGCACTGGCCCAGGGGGTTGATTAGGTCCACGGGGTCCGGAAACTCCCTATGCAAGTTTTTAGTTGTTATTAAGGAAATGGTAAAACCAATGTTGGGCCTTGCTGGAGGAGTTTTATTCAAAGCGAACTGTCAAGGGGGTCCCATAACCCTAACCGCGTAAGGAACGCAAAATCAAGGAACATAACACCGGTATGAAGGAAACTATGACGGCAAGAGTGGAACAAAACACTGAGAAAAAGGCCAAGCCTTCCACCCTTTACCAAGTATATAGATGCATTAATTAAATAAGAGATATTGTGATATCCCAACATATCGATGTTCCAACATGGAACAACCTGCAAGGCACCTGCAACTAGCAACACTATAAGAGGGGCTGAGCAAAAGCGGTAACTTAGCCAAACAACGGTTTCCTAGGGAGGTGGGTTAGAGGCTTGACATGGCAATATGGGAGGCATTGTAAACAAGTGGTAGGTAGCGCGACATAGCGATAGAATGAACAACTAGCAAGCAAAGATAGAAGTGATATCGAGGGTAATAGTCATCTTGCCTGCAAAGTTCTCAGAGTTGTCGAAAGCTTGCTCCTCGTTAGTTTGCTCAACAGGTTCCTCGTTCATGAACTTGCCTCCCAGCTCTACCCAAAGCAAGAACACAAGCAACGAAACAACAATCAATCATAGTGCAATGCACAAACAACATGATGCAAGACATGGCATGGAATGCAAGGTATGATGTGCAATGCATATGGGTAATCCGGAAGGAAAAGGATGATCAAGGCACCAACTTGACAAACGAAGTATGCCGCTGGAAAGATGAGGTGATTTCGGTCGAAATCGATACAAGAATCACCGGAAACGGATGCACGGTTTGCAAATGACAAGCAAAACAAGAATGATGCAAATCTGCGATTAATAGCATCATAGCACTTAAGAAGCAACAAGAATCTATGCTACAACACTCCACCATAACAACAAAGCACATGGCAGTGAAGTACACATGAAGCTCTACAAATCATGAACACTGAGCTACTGCTAGAAACCCCTAGAACAAGTCTAAAACAACATGGCAAGAATGCAAAAGTTGGCAGCTATCAGACTTGGCAGAAATTCATGCATCAAGACAGAAACAACATCAGGTAGCAAAGTTTAAGAATAGCAAACTATATGCTCCAGGAACATATCATGGCAAACAAAGGCATGGCATGATAGTACTAAATGCACTTGATAAAACTGCCTTACTGAACTTGGTCTAAAAACCCACAGATAGGATGGTAGCATCAAGGCAAACATGGCAAATGATATGGCTGTTAACAGACTTGGAAGAATTCATGTCATGGCAATATGCAGATTCATGATGGCATCTTTGCAAACTTTTTGAACTCATAACAGCGCACCAAATAACATGGAATAAAATCTAGCATGAAGTAGGCATGAAAATGAAGCTATCCATGTACAACACAACCTCATAGCCTGCATGAATTAAATCACACAAAAATGCCAAAACAGTAACATGATGTAAAATGACATGTTAATGAACTTGCTCAAATGCAAAAACTAATGGCACCACTGGATTGGTGGGATTTTTCTACCCCAAAAATATATAATATGTGGGGGTTGCTGTAGAAAAATCACCACAAAAGCTATAAGTTGAAACCTGCCAAAATGGCTATTGACTGAAATGGAAAAACCTAAAATGGACTATGTCCCGATCTGGACTTGCCAGATAAGGAAGGGCCCGAACTGGAAAGGCCCAAAATGGACAAGGTACCCGATCTAGCTAGAGACAAAAGCGTGTGGATGACAGGTGGGGCCATGGGTCCCACATGTCATGTGAGAGGGTGTGTGTGCGGGTCTGAGGCTGACAGGTGGGCCTGGCGATGCGCGAGGCTGACTAGTGGGGCCCGCGGGGTCCCACACGGTGCCTGAGCAGAGGAAGCAGGGGAGGGCACCAGCGACGGGTCGACGCGGCGGAAGGCTCGCCGGAGTTGCTCCGGTGGTCTTGCAGGGCGGCGAAGGGGCGCAAAAGTATCGCTAGAGGACCCCGCACACGTACGTGCAACGAACGACTCTGGGCGACGACGGGGTCGACGCTAGCGACGAGGAACAGAGGCGGCGACACGGAGACGAACGCGGCAAGGCGGCGGCCCTAGTGAGCTACTATGCGCGAGGAACTGGCCTACGTGACGCGGCGAACACGACGGACATGCGCAGAAGAGCTAAGGAGGTCGCCGCACTCGCCGGAGACGAGGCCCGACGGTGGCGCGTTCGGACGGACGACGTGAACGTGGCTAGAGCATGCAATCGAGGGGGAAAAAGGGACGGGGAGATGTGCGTGCTCACCACAAGCACGGCGGTGTGGTTGGTTACTCGAGAGGAGGTCGGAGAAGGCGGTGATGGCGATCGAACACTAGCGGTGGCAGGAGTTGAAGATGAGGAGGAAGACGATGCGGACGAGGCCCTCGGCTCTGTGTAGGCAACGACGGGGACGTGGTCGACAACGTGGAAGACGCTGGACACGAACGGTGAGACGGTGCTTGACGGGGAACACGCCGGCGACGAAGCCGTGCTCTCAGATGCGCTCGGGCATGACAGAGATCGGCGGATCTGGTGGTTCGGTGGCCTAGCGGCGGCAGGGAGAGGGAGAGGGAGAGGGAACCTTAGAGGGTAGGTAGGGCAAGGAGGGAGAGCTTATAGGGGCCCAGGGTGACAGGACGAAGCTTGCATGCTCTCGTGCTCGCGGTCCCCATGGCGACGGCGAGAGGAGAGAGAGAAGGTGGGTTAGAGACTACAGGGAGGCGCTGACAGGCGAGACTCGAGGGGCGACGTGGAAGGTGGCTAGCGGGGGTACGCGTAGGCGCTGGTGAGGAAAGGCAAGGGGAGAGAGCTCGGGTGGGTGAGCTGGGCTGCGGGGCACGGGGCCAGATGGGCTGGCTAGGAGGCTGAGGCCCAGGTGGGTGCTGCTGCTGCTGCTTTTTCCTTTTCCATTTCTTCAGACGAAAAAAAAACAAAAGGAAAATTGCAGGGGAAAAGGAGAAGAGTTTGAGATATAACAATATTCCCATGATCCTGGATTTATGCCCTTTATAATAAAATTGGTTTGGGCATTTTTAAACGTAGAAAAATAAAACAAGTTTGAATTGAGTTCAAACTTGGGTCATTATTGAACCTGACCAAAACAACTTCAAATGGGATGCAAATTTACAGAGAGGGTGTAGGCATGGTTTAATATTTGTAGGGAAAAGATGAACATTAATGGAGAAGGGAAAAGTGACACTTGCAAAAAGAAAGGAATAGGAGGAGGGTGAGGTGATGATGCATGGTTGGAGAGAGATGGCCTTGGAATGATGCACACTTCCTCACAACAATATTAATAGCATAATGCACATGATGAGCATGATGAAATGCAACATGAACAAAATGCAAAATGAAAGACAAAACCCAACCACGAAGGAAATATCATATCACATAGCCGGAAATGGCAAGAGTTGGAGTACACATATGGAAAGTTACATCCGAGGCGTTACAAAACCCACCAAACGCCGTATTGTTCAAATGTTATTGGTTCCAACCGAAGGAGACTAGAAGGACTCATGAACATATAGGGCTAGTGGAAATCAATCAAAGCACCCATCTAGATGTTCCCGATGTCTATATTATGCCTCAGCAGGCAACCCAAGTTTTCTATCTACCGTGGGCCTGTCAAAGTGATCCTAATCTCAAAGATCGGGATGTCGTTTATCAAGTGCCACCACGTGTTAGACCACCTCCCCCCAATGAATATGATTATGCACCTCACATTAACCCAGACGCATACGAAGGAGAATTGTTCCAAGAAACGCGTCTTTCCAAAAAAATATTTCAAGAACCGCTCTACTTCACCCCAGAACATTGAAGTAGACAGCGACAGTGAACCTGACTTCTCCCCTCAGTCAGAACAAGAAGAGCCTGAACTAGAAGAGGTTACTGCTGCGGATGACCTATCAATGCTTGACAAATTACGTAGAGGTGGCCTTCCACATGATGATGATGCATTTATTAGTGATGATGAGCACATCATTACTGATTGTGATGATGATGATGCATTTATTGATCCCGAAGCATTTATTGAACCAGATTATGACTAGGTATTCAAATTTTTATGTTGTACTTGATTTATATAGTTACTTGTATGATTGTATGATTTATATAGTTACTTGTATATTTCTCTTACTTTGTATGATTGTTTCTCATACATAGTGCCATGGTCTTGATGCCCATCCGCGTCGGCCCTCGCCCGCTTTATGATTCAGATGTGGTAAATTCTCTTTCATAACTATTTGTTGCATTTCTCATTTATGACAATTATGGCCATCAAGTTGATATAGAGATATTTTAATCTAGGAGGTATGTGAACCGGAATTTGAAACCGACCCTCTTGTCGAGAAGTTAAATTTAGTAGAAAAAGAAAATGAGTATTTGGAAGAAAAAATTAAAAGAATTGAAGAAGAGAAGATGACATTGGAGTTGTATGTTCCCGATGTCGTCGATGATCACAAGATGAAGATGAATGCAATGCGCTTCAAGATGGATGGAATGCGCCTGAAGCTTAAGAAGATTAGAAAATATGCCATTGATAATGAGGCTTGGTATTATTATGCCGTTGGATCAATCTTTACCTTAGTTGCAATCTCCATCACATTGATAATGAGGCTTGGTATTATTATGTCGTTGGATCAATCTTTGGTAGTGATGAGCGTAAGTTTTCTCTAGTGTTTTGCTTAACAAATGCATACTTAGCTTACTTTCCTCCTAAATGGCATAACTACCTAAGTTAGGCAAAAAATGAGCTATACTTAGCTTTCTTTCCTCAAAAATGTCATGCTAATCTTTGTTACCTCCAAACTGATATAGACTTACCTTACTTTCCTCAAAAATGACATAATAACCTTAGTAAGCTCCAAAATGACCTATTTACCTAGCTTAGCTCTAAAATGACCTACACTTAGCATTTTTACCTAGCTTAGCAATAAAATGGCATTTTACCTATCTTAGTTAGAAGAAGAAGATAAAATAGAGGAGAGGAGAAAAAGAAAGAGAAGAAAAAAAAATCTTCTTCTTCTTTTTGTTTTTCTTCCTCTTCTTCCTACTGTTCTTGTTTTTCTAGATAGTCTTCTTCTTCTAACTTGCTTCTTTCCCAATTTGCAGATTTGCTTTAGATGAGGAAGCTTGTGTTGATGGAGTCTACTCTTCTCTTTATGCTTCCTTCTTGTTTTGATTTTGTACGATGAACAATGTCAAACTTGCTACCTATATATGTATGTATGGATGAAACCATTGTATGCTTGTTGTTGGATATGTTGGCTATGTATATTTGTTGGATGAAACCATTTGCTATGTGTGTGTGTTGGATGATCATATCCATATGGCAAGGATATGATTTGGTATGTATATGTGTTGGTATGCTCGTCGAAAGTATCACTACCAAAAAAAGACACATCCGTGACATTTTGGGCCGAACGAATTTTTTCTGTCATACATATGACACTTCTATGACGATAATTGTGACAAAACCCGGTATCATCATAGATGTGGTGGGCTCCTACTTCTATGACAGAAAATGGGCTTTTCGTCCTGGGCGGGCCGGAGACGCAAATGCATGACATTCTTTGGGCCGTCCATGACGGAAAAACTGTGGTAGAAGCAAGGGGAGGAAAATTTCGGGAGTTCCCGGTTACGGTGGGAGGTCGGGGCCGAAGCGATGCGCTTTCTCTCAGACACGCAGGTGAGGCGTTGGCTCCAATCGAACCCGAAGCGAGGCGTTGGGCTCTAATCAAGCCGAAGCGATTATCTGCAGGCTACGCGTATCGAACCCGAGCGATCGATCGATGGTCGTTAATCGAACCCGATCGAGCGGTTCCTTCGCCATCGCTGCCGAAGCCGATTGATTGGATGAACAAAGTGAGCACCGCGGGGGGGGGTTGGGTGAAGGAGTGCGCGGTGGCGTTGCCTCTGGATGAACAGGACCCCGTGGTGTGGAGGGCTGGATGAACAGTAGACGGTGGGGTGGCCGTGGAGGGGTGGTTGAACAGGACCCCATGGTGTGGAGGGCTGGATCAACAGTAGACAGTGGAGGGGTGCCCGTGGAGGGGTGGTTGAATAGTAGCCGGTGGAGTAGCACGCGGTGGAGGCTGGATGAACAGGAGCCCGTGGAGGCTGGAGGAGGTCGACGGTAGCCCGTGGAGGCTGGAGGAGGTCGACGGTGGAGATGAACAGTATCCCGTGGAGTCCTGCTTTGGCACGCCACACCTCCCGATGAACGGGACCCGTTTCGATCGTAGGGAGGTCCGTTGGCCCATTTTGCGGCACGCCACCCCTCCCGATCAACATGACCCCGTTTCGGCTGAGGGAGGTCCGCTTCTCCGCTTTTGCAAGACGCCACACCCTCCCGATCAACAGACCCCCGTTTCGACCGTAGGAGGTCCGCTTCCTCCGCTTTGGCGGTACGCCACACCTCGCGATCAACGGGACCCGTTCAAGCGTAGGAGGTCTGCTTTCTCCACAGCGATACGCCAGCCTCGCTTCCATCGCCTGTTCCGGCCCAAGCCGGTTGGCTCACGCGCCTGCTGCCTCCCGATGAACACGACGCATTCCGTTGCCTCCCGATGAACACGACGCATTCCGTTGCCTCCCCATGAACACCACGACGATGTTGTTTCTTTGTTCTGACCTAGCCATGTAGACGAGCCCTGGCCGTACGTATGCGCGAGTAGGCGTTCGAGACCCTGCCCGTATGTACGTACGTGGCCGTATTTTCTTTCTTGCACCCTCACCGCTGTACGTACATGTACATGCTACGTGCGCACCTCTACTACGACACGTGCACGCCTCTACATCCACCAGTATATATGTACATACACGTTCGCGACCAGAATGACAACGCTACGTACGCTTCGACCAGGTGGGTCCCGACTATCAGGCACTTCCTTGCGTGCGAAGATGTAGCTAGTGGGTCCCAGCAATCGTGGGGCTTAATCGCTTTTTTGCACCTGGACGCACTTCCTTGCGTGCGAAGATGTAGCTGGTGGGTCCCAGCAATGATGGGGCTGAGGAGTCTGGATTAGGGGTGTCCGGATAGCGAACTATCATCGTTGGTCGGACTCTGGACTATGAAGATACAAGATTGAAGACTTCGTCCCGTGTCCGGATGGGACTTTCCTTGGCGTGGAAGGCAAGCTTGGCGATACGGATATGTAGATCTCCTACCATTGTAACCGACTCTGTGTAACCCTAACCCTATTCGGTGTCTATATAAAGCGGAGGGTTTTAGTCCGTAGGACGAACAACAATCATACCATAGGCTAGCTTCTAGGGTTTAGCCTCTACGATCTCGTGGTAGATCCACTCTTGTACTACCCATATCATCAATATTAATCAAGCAGAGTAGGGTTTTACCTCCATCGAGAGGGCCCGAACTTGGGTAAAAACATCGTGTCCCTTGTCTCCTCGTTACCATACGCCTAGACGCACGATTCGGGACCCCTACCCGAGATCCGCGGTTTTGACACCGACATTGGTGCTTTCATTGAGAGTTCCTCCGTGCCGTCTGTCGGGAAGGATGCCTCATCCGTCTTTAAAGACGGCACCGTTCTTGAAGGAGCTTTGGCCACCGCCAAACTCTCCGGCTAGGCGGTTTTCTTATGACCGCTGTTTGGTCAGCTACCGACGATGACTTCTTGGGTCATCGAAAGCAATATTCACGTTAACTCGAACTCGCCGAAAGTTAGATCCGATGGAGCTCTCTTCCTTGAACGAGCTCTTGGATTGCATCGCCGCCACAGGAGTCGCTACATACTACGCATCGATTGGGCCTAAAACCGATCTCGAGAGAGATCAACTCTTCCTGTGCTACCCACCACGTTGCTGTGGTAGAGGAACAATACAAATGACACTTCTCCTACCTTAAAGACTAGCTATGTCCGGATTCCTGGCCCCTCCATGCCGGATTCCCGCGGAGGGGAGGACACCACTCAAGCCCTGAACTTAAAGTCAGGCAGCAGGCTAGATTCATTGGACAACCTCCAAGAACCCAAGTTTCCAAGTTCGGAAACTTCTTGGCCCCTGAATCTTAGAACGGACGGGGTTCCGAATTTAGTTCCACCCGCCCACCCAAACATAAGCGATCTATCCCAAATCCGGCAAGAGCCCGGTGAAACAAAGACATCATTCTTGGGCGATTCCTCCTGGTTATGGACATGATAAAGGATTGCCGCGAGGAGGACGCAATCTCATTCTTCTGCAATAATTGCACGGACAAGGGAATCCTAAACGCCATAAGTCGTCGTGAAATTACACGCTTCGCTGACTTTGTGTCCATAGTACGAAAGTACTGCGCGATGGAGAGCGCCTGGAAAACCGAAATCAAATTTTGGGATAATCCGGCCCCGAATACGACCCTAGTCCGAAATAAAAGGATGCATCATCACCAGGCACCCGGGTTACATACCAAAAAGCAAAAAAAAAACCCCAAAGGGCATGGAACCGTACTGGAGGGATGGCTCAATGGCCCCTGCAAAATTCATAGCACAGAGGGTGCCACTCCAACTCATAGCCTTAGAGCATGTTGGATACTACTAGTGGTGGCCAAAAGTGGCGAAGAGCTCTTAGCTCCAGAGCACCAGCCCAGCAATACCAGTACGGTATTAAAAGTCTTCGAGACTTTCCCATCAAATAATATGCGGAAACGAACACTCCGCAGCCTTGCCGAAGTCTACCAGATAGCACCAATAAATCCATGGAGTGACACGGCTATTACCTTTAACACAGTGATGAACCTAAATTCCGAACAGCCCGAGCACCAGCCGCATTGGTCCTCAGTACAATAGTGGACGGCTTTCACCTTACCAAGGTACTCATGGACGGCGGCAGCGGATTAAACTTCATCTACGAGGAAACCCTTCAAAAAATGGAAATAGACTGGAGCCGCATTGAGCAAAGCAGCACAACCTTTAGAGGAATAATCCCTACCGGGAAGCATGTCAGACAGAAAGATCACACTAGATGTGGTGTTCGCACGGACAATTATAGGTCGAGGAGGTCACATTCCAAGTGGCCCCATTCAGCAGCCGGATACCACGCCTATTAGGGCGAGAGGCATTCACAATTTTTCAAGCTATACCCCATTACGGGTACATGAAGCTCAAAATGCTGGACCCAACGGAATTATCACTCTCGCTAGTGACCGGACATAGCGCCCGCCAACAACAATAAAACAGCCGCACTTGCCCTTGAGGCACTATCCGAAGCCCTAGCGGCAGAGGAACTCACTGCGCTGCGCTCCACGGTGAACAGGGACGATGTGATACTCGATAAGAGATCCAAGTCCACCTCTTTTAAATCGGCAAACGAAATAGTTAAATTCCAAGTCCATCCAACAGACCCTACAAAAACGGCCTCCATCGGGGCACAATTAAACCCTGATGGGGACGCCAGACACGAGAATTCCTACGCGAAAATTGGGACATTTTTGCTGGCACCCTTCGACATGCCAGAATCCCCGCCGGGCAGAGCACAGCCTCAATATCCTAAAAGGATTCAAGCCGATCAAACAAGCTCTTCGTTTCTCCGAACCCAAGAGACAGGCCATGGGAGAGGAGCTAGCTAAACTATTGGAGGCCGGATTCATCAGAGATATTAAACATCCGGACTGGCTAGCAAACCTAGTAATGGTACCAAAGAAGGAAAAATCCTGGCGCCTATGTGTCGATTTTAAGGACCTTAACAAGGCTTGCCCAAAGGATCCCTTCCCCCTCCCCCGCATCGATCAAATTATCGACGCTACCGCAGAACATGATTCATTGTGTTTCCTCGACGCATACTCCAGCTACCACCAAATTAAGATGGCAGAGCCAGACCAAGCCGCAACGGCATTTATCACTCCATACGGCCCATTCTGCTTCAACACAATGCCCTTTGGGCTCAAAAACACCGGCGCAACATATCAGCGCATGATTCAGACATGTCTAGCAAACCAGATCGTCAAAACAGTGGAGGCATAATGAGACGATGTGGTCGTCAAATCCAAGCATGTCGAAACCCTAGTCGACGACTTGAGGCTCACATTCGATAATCTCCGAACATATGACATCAAGCTCAACCCGGAAAAATGCGTTTTCGGCGTACTAGCCGGAAAGCTCTTGGGCTTCATTGTATCCGGTAGAGGAATTGAAGCAAACCCAGCCAAGATCCGAGCTCTGTCACAATTGGATATCACCAAAGACCTCAAACACATACAAAAATTGACTGGATGCATGGCGGCTCTAAGCCGCTTTATCTCCCGCTTAGGAGAAAAGGCATTACCCCTTTATCGCCTCCTCCAGCGCACCGAACACTTCGAGTGAACGGATGCTGCCACGGCCGGACTCGAAGAAATCAAAGCCAAATTGGCAACAAATCCGGTCTCCGCCGCGCCAACATGGGCGAACCAATGCTATTGTACATCGCAGCAACCCATCAAGTTGTAAGCGCGGTGCTCGTTGTCGAACGAGAAACGGACGGACTCAAGTTCCCTCTCCAAAAACCAGTTTACTACGTGTCCACTGTCCTAACTCCATGCAAGTCACGATACCCGCATTATCAAAAGATAGCATACGCGGTGTTCATGGCATCCCGGAAGCTGCGACACTACTTCCAAGAGTGTTCGATAACAGTAGCCTCGGAAGTACCTCTAAATGACATTATAAACAACCGCGGCGCAATGGGCCGGATTGCTAGATGGGCCCTTGAGCTCCTCCCGTTCGACATAACCTACAAGCCACGGTGAGCTATTAAGTCGCAAGTTTTGGCTGACTTCATCGCCGAATGGACTGAAGCCAAACTCCCTAAAGAGTACGACGCATATTCCAACTGGATCATGCACTTCGATGGCTCCAAAATGTTGGCCGGCCAGGGGGCTGGCGTTGTTCTGACGTCCTCAACCGGAGATACAGTCCAATACGTACTTCAAATAATGTACACGGACTCCAACAACGCAGCTGAATACGAGGCCCTTCTACATGGTCTCCGGATGGCAGTCTCCATGGGCATTAAACGCCTAGAGGTGCGCGGGGATTCGAACCTCGGGATATCCCAAATAAATGGGGACTTTGATGCCAAGGATCCGAAAATGGCAGCTTATCGCAATGACGTCCTAAAAATGTCAGCTCGGTTTGAGGGGCTCGAATTTCACCATATAGCCCGGGATAACAACCAGGCAGCAGACGTGTTGGCACGCATTGGCGCAAAGCGCGATGCCGTCCCCCCCAACATCTTCCTAGAGAGGCTTTCAAGCCATCCGTACTATGGGAGGGAGAGTCCGGAAATAACAACCCGGACCCAACCACACTGCCCCACACCGAACATTCCGACATAGTTGGTTGTCCTGCCAACGAAATAACACCGTCAGCCCACGCAATAATGGCAGTCATCGCCCCATGGATGTAACCATTCCTAGCCTACCTAACTAGGCAGGAACTTCCCGAGGACCAAAACGAGGCCCGCTGCATAGTGCGGCGGTCTAAAGCCTATAAGGTCCATGAGGGAGAGCTTTATAAGAAAAGCACAACCGAAGTCCTTCAAAGGTGTATCTCCGAAGAGGAAGGGCGGAATCTCCTGGCTGAAATTCATGCCGGACTCGGTGGGCACCATGCCGCAGCCCGGACCCTTGTAGGCAAGGCCTTCCGTACAGGATTTTATTGGCCGACGGCCCGGGCAGATGCTCAGGACTTAGTCCAACGATGCGTCGGTTGCCAGCTCTTTGCTAATCAAAGCCACATGCCACCCACCACCCTCAAAACTATACCCATCACCTGGCCCTTCGCGGTCTGGGGGCTTGACATGGTTGGACCCCTTAAAGGAGGAACCCACAAGCAAAAATATCTATTGGTCATGGTGGATAAATTCACCAAATGGATAGAGGCCAAGCCTGTAAAGACGGCCGAATCCGGATTGGTGATAGACTTCATATCAGGGGTAGTACACCATTACGCCGTCCCCCATAGCATCATCACTGATAATGGCACGAACTTCACGGCCGACGAGGTCAAACTCTGGTGCAAAAACATGGGCATTAAGCTCGACTACGCTTCAGTCTATCACCCCCAAACTAACGGTCAAGTCGAGCGAGCAAACGGTCTAATCATGAGCGGCATTAAACCCAGGCTAGTGCGGTCCCTCAAGGAATCTAACACACACTGGGTAGAGGAGCTCGACTCCGTACTCTGGGGGCTGTGGACCACGCCGAATCACACTACGGGATTCACACCATTTTTATGGTATACGACGCAGAGGCAGTTTTGCCCTGCGACATAATTCATGACTCACCTCGCGTGCGCATGTACGAAGAAAGAGAAGCCGAGCTCGATCGGCAGGACAGCTTAGACGCCTTGGAGGAGGTGCGTGATGTGGCAAAAGCTCGTTCCACATTCTATCAACAGCAGGCTCGAAGATATCAAAGCAGGGAAGTACGGGCCAAAGCTTACAATGTTGGCGAACTAGTTCTACGCCTGCCGGACAAGAAAAAGGACAAACTCAAGCCCAAATGGGAGGGTCCCTTCATCATCGACCAAGTCCTGACCGGCGGAGCGTACCGTCTGCGAAACGCATCAATGACCGACTCGAGCCGAATCCATGGAACGCAGCCCGTCTCCAAAGATTCTATGCCTAGCACCGGATTCTGAGTTCGTCTCCTTCCTCCGTCTATATTTTATACTTTAAGCTGTCTTTTATTTCTCCCCTTCTCCCTCCTTTTTTCCGAAGCCGTTAAAGGCTCGTTTGCGCATTGTTCGCACACACTTGACGCGCTATCCGCGCTCATTATAATTCGGGGCTTCTTTAATGAAGCTTATTTATACGGGCTTTATGCCCAACACATGTGTCACACTTCAGCATGTACCTTTTATTCACCATCATAAGCATCGATATGCCTTAAGTTTTGGCCAAGCTGGGTTGCCTGGCTCTTGTGCTTACCCCTACGTTCCCGATTGTTCGGCTAGGTGGTAAAGGGAGCACCTCTGTGATTGTTACCGCCGGGTCAGCCGGACGTGTACCTCAGACTGGGTGAAGCCGAAAGCTAGCGTTCTTAAGGGAATATTCGGTCGGTGAACTAAAAGATGATTTTTTATTTTTCATTTATCTGCCCCTAGATGCTTTCGCTTTTTGCAGTCCGGACATGCACTTTAGGGCATGCCTCCCAGGAAAGGCCTAACGGAACTATTCTCCACGGAAGATGTTTCTTACTAACCATGTAATATAACATAACTAGTTGGGCACTTGTCTGATAAAGCACTCATGACCCCTACGCCTGGTCTCCACGCATGCCCCGATTTTTACATAACCGCGAGGGTATTCGGACACACTCCGGACTATTGGGTCCCGAGGTTGAAGCGAAAAGGTCCGCTACGACAAACGATCTACAATCCGGCTAGAAGGCATTTTATATGTCATTTTAAATTACATAGTCAAATTGACTGATTGTATTCCTCTTCAATGCCATCTAATAGGCTGTCTAGTTTACAGTCTTGCTGGGAATACTTTGCGGCCAAATCTACTTGGTCGTACACTAAGCTCACAGGGATCTCCTTCCCGTCGGGCCCCACAGGTCCGACCTCGGCCATGTGGTTTGGGTCGGCCTTCGTGTACCGCGTCTTCACCATGGCCGAGGCCTTCCTGGCACCTTGACGACGGGCCGATATATTCCATAGTCGAAAGCGCCGCCATGCTCCCTGAAGCTTCTCTGCAAGCTCTCCAAGGCCTTCGGGCAGGGAGATAGATGGCCACAAGGCCTGTGCGACACCTTTCATCACCTACCGAACTCGTTCGTGCAGCTGCAATAGCTCGGGAAGAAGGTCACCCGTAGAACCGGGGATTTCCTCTGCAGGACGACCCGTGAGCATACCTACAGACATAACTCTGTTAGTTGACTTCCTCGACGAACTCTTTTTTAAAGTTCGCTCAAGCACTTACTATAAATGCCGCTTTAAGTCGCCGATTCTCCTTCACGGAGTCAGGGCCTGGGCACGAACATCCTTTAGTTCCTCACCCAGCTGGGTGTTGGCATCTTGGAGATTATTTTTCTCTTGCCTCACCCTTGTAAACACATTCTCGCCGGCCATCAACCGGCGCAAGAGCTGTTGCTTGTCCGGATTTAGTCCGGCGCCATCTGCAATATTATTGTTAGATTTACACACACGCTGCACTTCACAAACTACTTATCTTTTGAAGCATATATTACCCGAGGGGGTCTCTGTGGCTCCCCCTGTAGCGGCTAGTGCAGCCTCAAGTTGGGCCTTGCATTCTTCAAGCTCCTGGGACAGTGGGGTATTCTTTTTTGTAAGATCCTGCATAACAAATGATCCTTGAATCAGTTATTCTAACTATTTTAAGTCTCAGGGGCTACTGTCATATATAACCGTCAAATTTCCTCACCCGTATGTCCTTTACATACTGCTCCGTGGCTCTGGCTAGACCATCTTGAGCGGCACGGAGGTGCGCATCTCCCGAATTGAAGGCATTCAATGCCTCTTGGGAGAAACATGCGTCACGAAGAACTGTCGGGCGGCGCCTGTGATTCATGCCGCTCTCCACCTCGGAGTTGGTGGCGGACAATCTGTCGGCATCCTCTGTTGGAGGAGCATCCGACGCACGCCTCGTGATCGCCTCCGCTTCTGGACCCGGCTTTGGAGCCTGGCTGGCGGAGGCTCGATTGGCAACCTCTCCGGGCACAGTCCGGCAAGCGCTCTTTTTCCTGAAAAGAGCACCAGCATTGGTATGCCTTCCAGGAATCAATCCTGGGAATATGGTGACGCGCCATACCATTGCGGCGGCGTTTCGATCCGGACCGCACTTATTTTTAGCCTGCGGTGCCGTGCTGCCCCTTGTTGGCTAGCCGCCGCAGGCTCGGCCTCCTGCCTCGAAGGCACCCCCTGCGAAACACCATTGGTATACGGTGATAAAAAATAAGCACAGATGGGTCATTATCAGAGTATTGGGACCTCGGTCTCGCCACTGTGAGGCTGGAAGTATTCCGGGTAATCGGCCGTAATGGCAACCAAGGCATTATCGATGCTCGGTTGGTGAAATACCCCATCAATCAGCTCCACCAATATGTTCGGATCCTCTTGGGAGGCCGGATCGAGGAGCCGCTCGGATCCTCGGGTTGTGGAGGCGGGCTGTTTATGTCTTTTACGGCTGGCGCAGTTCCTGCGTCAAAATCACAAAATGAGATACCTAACCATGGGAATACGGATCGGATGTGCAAAAAGAAATGTCCGCTTACCCAGCCGAGGATTGTTCATAGAAAATCCGTTCAATGGACCGACGCAGAAAATCCTCCTCTTCTCCCTTGTACAGCGGACAAAATCTTCACCAGATCGGTGACCGATCCCGGCCACTTACGGCCATGACGGGTGGCATCGTCCTCCCGTTGAAATCCCACATGGGTGGCCCCTATCTTTGGAGCGGCCGCACTTCAAGATAATACATGTGGCCATGACACCGATCATGGTCAGTCCAGAATGAGCTAACAATCTTATTCGGCTCATCAGGTAAATGACGTCCCCTGTCGTCTTCCCTCTGGGAGCTCCGCGGGCGCCAACTCAGGCGTTTTCTCAAAGGAGCATTGCTTAATTCCGGGAGACCGATCCGAACAGGATCCAGCTGTGGGACGTCTTCTATATAAAACCATTCCGAAGGCCAGTCTTCGGACGCCTTCTTCGGGGTTCCGGATAGATATCCGGTCCTGACGATGCGCCATAGCTCGGCTCCGCCCACTTG
Source organism: Aegilops bicornis (assembly GCA_021605145.1). Taxonomy (NCBI): domain Eukaryota; kingdom Viridiplantae; phylum Streptophyta; class Magnoliopsida; order Poales; family Poaceae; genus Aegilops; species Aegilops bicornis. Next base: position 223,151,022 of record CM038675.1, read on the forward strand.
ATATATTGACCCCTCATGAGAACAGGGTACAAGGCAGAATAATCTCTTCCATAGCGCAAAATGAGCCTCGATGCCCAAGAACAGTTCGCAAAGAGCCAGGAAGCCCGCGATGTGCAAAATGGAGGCAGGCGTAAGGTGGTGCAACTAGAGGCCGTAGAACTCCAAGAGGCCCCGGAGAAACGGATGAATTGGAAATCCGTGTCCTCTTACTAGATAAGAGATAAAGCATACCCGCTCTCCTTTGGAGGGATCGGGGACACTCTCCGCTTGCTTTCCACCCTTATAGGTGGCGAGTCCGGCTCGAACCGGAACCATGAAGGACGGGGGAAGGAATCCCTTGGTTTGGAGTGTCACTAGCTCGCTATGCGGGACTGAGCATCTCTCCCAATTCCCAGGGCGAGGGCTTGGAGCGCGAGAGGAGGAGCCGCGTCGACTGTCCATGATGGAATGGATTTTTGTTAGAGGCGCTCCGATGAAAGCTCGCGGAGGGAGGATGGTGTGACTCAGATCTAGATCCTCGTCCCTTTTATAGACAGCTCATTTGGCGCAATTTAGGGGATAAGTGTAAAATACCACGGCTTTTCGCATTCATTCAACACGTGGAAGATGGCCATTATTGGGCGTGGAAGCCAAGGAGCGCAGCATTTATCAGAAGCCGGACACTATTTGACAAGTATATGGAATTTGGAGAAGAACCCGCCTCGCAATGTCGAAGACAATCTACGCGCCGGACTCATCGCAATTGAAGCCTGGTTCGGGGGCTACTGAGGGAGCCCTGGATTAGGGGGTGTCCGGATAGCCGAACTATCACCGTTGGTCGGACTCCTGGACTATGAAGATACAAGATTGAAGACTTCGTCCCGTGTCCGGATGGGACTTTCCTTGGCGTGGAAGGCAAGCTTGGCGATACGGATATGTAGATCTCCTTCCATTGTAACCGACTGTGGAACCCTAACCCTATCTCGGTGTCTATATAAATCGGAGGGTTTTAGTCCGTAGGACGAACAACAATCATACCATAGGCTAGCTTCTAGGGTTTAGCCTCTCGATCTCGTGGTAGATCCACTCTTGTACTACCCATATCATCAATATTAATCAAGCAGAGTAGGGTTTTACCTCCATCGAGAGGGCCCGAACCTGGGTAAAAACATCGTGTCCCTTGTCTCCTGTTACCATCCGCCTAGACGCACAGTTCGGGACCCCCTACCCGAGATCCGCCGGTTTTGACACCGACATGGGTGAATCATTTTTTTGCCCGGACGCACTTCCTTGCGTGCGAAGGTGTCGCTGGTGGGTCCCAGCGGTCAGGGGGCAAATCGTTTTGTTTTTTTGCCTGGACGCACTTCCTTGGGTGCGAAGAGGTAGCTGGTGGGTCCCAGCATTCAGGGGGAAATGTTTTTTTTTGCAAAATACAGTAGCCCGTCCGGTGGGTCCCAGCTGTTAGGTGGAGGAATCATTATTTTCTGCATAATAAGGAGGCACTTCCTTGCTGCGTCCATGGACCCAGCTGTCAGCCTCTCCACGTATAGTCCACGTCCGATGGAAGTCGTTCCTTGACCACATTGACCACGCCGTGCCGAGAGCACCAGGGCGGTGGACGACGGCGAGGCCTAGGAAGGGGACGACGAGGAGCCGGTGAAGACGCGACAGTGGAAGCCCGCGTGGAGCGGAGTACTAGGGTTCACTGGTTTGGCTGCGGTGTGAGGCTGCCGTCACTGCAGGGCTTGGCCAGCGGTGGGAATAGTAGGGGCGGTGAGGCCTCCGCGGCAGCACAGCCGGCCATGGGAGGCAGGAGCATGCGGCACGACCAGCGCTGCTTTGGGCGGCTGGAGCAAGAAGACCAGAGGTTGAAGAAGCACGACGGCCGCTGGATGGACATCGTAAGGTCACTGGAGCTAGAATCGTTCATATTGACTAAAGTTGACAAAGGCGCCCGTCCCAGTCAACTTAGTAGGCCCACAAGTCAGCCTCCCACCATGGTGGGTCCCAGCTAGCAGGGGGAGTATTCATTTTTTTGTGCGTAATAAGGAGGCACTTTCGGTGGGTCCGAACTGACAGCGGGGGGAACATTTTTTTTCGCGAAATAAGGTGGCCCGTCCGGTGGATCCCTGCTGTCAGGTGGAGGAATAATTATTTTGCGTGTAATAAGGAGGCACTTCCTTGCGGCCGCCTGGACCCACTGTCAGCCTCTCCACGTACAGCGCTCTTCCGATGGAAGTCGGTCGTTGACCATGTTGACAACGCTGCGCCGAGAGCACCAGGGCATGGTCTGGACGACGCCGAGGCCTAGGAAGGGGACGACGCGGAGCCGGGGAAGACGCGGTAGTGGAAGCCCGCGCGGAGAGGAGTACGAGGGTTCACTGGTTTGGCTGCGGTGTAAGGCTGCCGTCGCCGCAGAATAACAGGGGGTGTGGGTGAGTAGAGGGATGGTCTGGCCAGCGGTGGGAGTAGTACGGGGCGGTGAGGCCTCCGCGGCATCACAGCCGGCCGCGGGAGCCAGGAGCACGCGACACGACCGGCGCTGCTTTGGGCGGCTGGAGCAAGAAGACCAGAGGTTGAAGAAGCACTACGGCTGTTGGATGGACATCGTACGATCACTGCAGCTAGAATCGTTTATATTGACTAAGTTGACAAAGCCCTTGGTACGTGTCAACTTAGTAGGTCCACGGCTCGGATTTGGCAGAGAACATATAGCCCATTTGCGATTTGCAAGAATGTACAACCCATTTTTTAATTCTAATGGAATTTACTACAACCCAACTTCTAGCTAGGACAACGATTAATAATTTCAAACAACCGCTCAAAATAGAATTAAAAAAAATTCATATTTTGATGGGATCCAAAATATTTTTATCTGAAATTTCTAGTCAGGTTAAATAAAATTTCAAAATAAAGTTGTATTACGTTAAAATCCAATGAAATATTACTTGTGGCAAGAACAAGTAATGAAATTAAAATTTCCAAATTCCAAAAATAATATATTTTTCAAACTAATTACGTGTTTGGTGCATAGTAATTGCCCAGTTATTATAATTACATCCCATTTATTATTTCTGAAAGTCCATTTTCTTGTTAAGCCTAATGCATACCTCCTAGGAAACTTTGCAGCCCAATGGGCGGATAACAAGTTGACCCGGATATTGTGTACAACTGTCGGCCCAGTTGCATTGCTGATGTTGAAAAAAAGGCTTGTGTAGTACAGTACAACCTAGCATGGTTACTCTGCCCACATTCAGCGACGCCGGAAAGGCCCAAACGAGGCTTCTGTACAACTTATTGAAGTCACTGAGCTCAGTTAATAACTTACGAAAAAGTTAGATTACAGTGGAACCTAATTAAAAGCTGTCACGAGCAAATAAATAATTCAACGGGTCCCACTTGTGCGTGTGCGCGCGCGCGCGTGTGTGTGTATATGTGTGAGAGAGAGAGAGACCCATCGGTCGATGCTCGTAAATACATCTTTCAGCCATATGCATTGCTGATGCTCAGTAAAAACTTATATAGTTGACACAATCATATAGAACATCACATCACACTGAACTTGCATACACAAATTTCACGCAGGCGGCACAATCACGATGGAAGCAGTGGATCGCTACGGGAAGGGCTATGTTGAAACCAACGAAGTCGTACATAATGGTTCATCGTCTTTATAAATGACGGGGAAATATCTTGAATGTTGTGCAAAGAAAACAGACAGACAACATAATAAGTTCTGCTAGCACATTAAGTTGACATACAACCCTTTCTAAAAAAAGTTCAGGTACAAAATTAGAACAGGTCACAATCAAATGTACTGGCATATCAGTGCTTCATACCCATAGTTCGGATTTAACTAGCACTATATGACAAGATTCAGTTGTTACCTCAAATTAGAGCACATCCAGGCAGCCAGCCCTGCCTCTTCTTGCAAAGAAGCATTGGCCTCCACCGCGCGATGGAGTAGGCCCTGTGCCATCCATCGTTCCGAGCAACACGGGGAAAGTCTGACGTTGACTCCTGTAATGGACGTCGTCATCGGACCCTGGCACCAGCGGCGGCGGCAGGACTTCGATTGATGGATTGACCACTTCTTCGACATGCACGAACACTCGTCTGGTACATCCCTAACATGGTCATGGCGGCCTTGGTGGCGGCATTTAATAGTACAACCCGATTCCTGCACGGTATCTCAACACCAATCACCTTCGGTATGGTGGATGGCTTCTTTATCCATGCCATAACCGTCAGAGCCCAGCTGTCTGGAGGGACAAACATACTTACGAGCTCACCTCCAAGGTCGTTGATAAGCTCGTTCATGGACTCGTTGTTCCAAGCACGTCAAGGCATGCCGTGGAAGGTAAGCTTTGTTAAAAACTCAAGCTCAGAGGGCACTGAGCCCCATCCTGGTTGCCACCGATCAAAGCTCACCAGCGCGCCATCACAGAACAAACGCCGGGAAGATTCGAACACACAACTGCAGTCAAAAGTTGTCCGGAACCTAACGAAGAAATCAGCCGGCGGCGGACAGACTTCGATGAGCAAGTCAATTATTTGGATGCCATGCGCAATGCCAAGAGCTTTGACAAGGTCATCCGGCGAGACGGGAGGCCGGTCACCGTTGATGGTTACCATCATCACTTTGCCGGCAAACTGGTCGTTAAGCGCCGCCATGCCCTTTGTTGAGCGACAAAGATGCGACCAAGGCGGGACGGACCTCGGGATCTCCGGCTCGAGATCCGCGTTGATCGATGACATGATAGTGCTCTTTAGTACAGGAGTATGGAGGGGGATTTGGGGAACTGAGTAGGAATTGAGATTCCAGAGGTGGGGAGAGGCGGGAGGCGGGGATGAAAAGGTAGCATGAATTTCGAGCACACGCCAATATGCTCTCGTGGCGCAAGCAAGACGAAAAACACCGGTGGCACCCACATGTCGGCCTAAGAGTCCTTATTCTTTCTTTTTTGGAAAGCCCAACCTTTTTTTCAGGATCTTTTGAGAGCCCGGCCTGATAATCATAATTGACCTGTTTGGCATTGCGTTACTACTCGGCCCATATTCAACGACACCTCACTGGCCCAAACAACTGTACATCATCGAAAAGACAGTGAGCCCAAATTATATAACTTGAAAAAAGGAGATATACTCTGAACACTAGAGAATGGTGATGCCCTCATTTAGCCCACCAGTAGTTCGAGACAATAAACAGTTCGAAACAACGATATATACAACATTCAAACACTGACTAGTGACTACTACTGACATAAATAGAAAGACATGATAGTTCATAAGAAGTCTTGCTACACCACCAAAAAGCACCCATCTGCAGCGCTCAGACTGTCGTGATCCAGATGAGAATGACATTCTAAACAGAAGCAACTATTACATAGAAAGAGTGACATAGACGAGGATGACCGAATGACAAGGAATATGCATAACAAAAGAAAGAACTACCCATCCAGAACCGGCAGCAAAGACAACAAAGACATACGAAGAGATGATCCAACACCATCAAAATTTGCAGACCCCCTTCAGCAACCAGTGATCCTGAGACACCAGTAGTCCACCCTTTCGATGCAACAGCCCATTACCTATCAACCTGAAGGCTTGAACCACATCACTGCCTGTCGTAATTGAGACATCAAAGGATCAAAGTTAATCCGGATGCCTTTGTCATTCTCACCTTATTTTGGCTGCAGGATATATCGTTGACAATCAGGGGAGTTTTCTCCCGAACTCCTAGGGCTCGCCGTGTAGACACAGTTTTCCATAGCAAACAGAGCCTCTCTGCCATCAAGTTCCTTGCCAACGGTGATCTCCTGGTTAATCGGATAATTGAGTCCGAGAAATAGAGAGTGTGAACCAAGGATGTTTACCCGCCTCCAACTAAAAAATCCTAAAGGCCCCAACAAGCTGGTATCCTACTCATAGACGTAATAGCCACTGTGAAAGTGCAACTATCACTAGGTGGTTTTGGTAATTCATAAAAACATATAGCTCACTGAGCTAATGCTATTCCAAGATGAACATTTCAGGAAAGCTCAATGAATGGCATGGCATAGATGACGAAAGTGGATCCCTCAAAATGCTAATGACAAAGGATTGGCTCAAGCTCAAAAGCTCAAGACTCTTCATTTTATATTTTAGTGATTCAAGATCACATTGAGTCTATAGGAAAAGCCAATACTATCAAGGAGGGATGAGGTGTTTCTTAATGAGCCTCTTGCTTCATGTGCTTAGTGATATGCTCCAAAACCCTCGCCTACTTTCTCACATCCACATATGACCTAAACCTAAAGCCAAAATCGGTCTCACCGATTCTTCATATCCGGCGCCACCGATTCCATATGTCATAGCCACTGCCACAAACCCTAGGCAAATAGGTTCTACCGATCGGGATCTCGGTCTCACCGAGATGGGATTGTACTCTCTTTGTTACCTTTTCGTAACTTTTCGGTCTCACCGAAAGAGCGAATCGGTCCCACCAAGATTGCAATGTAAACTCTCTGTTTCCCTTTTGTAACATTTCGGTCTCACCGAAAAGAGCAAATCGGTTCCACCGAGTTTACCTGACCAACTCTCTGGTTAGCTAATTACCAAAATCGGTCTCACCGAGTTTGTGTAATCGGTCTCACCGAGATTATGTTATGCCCTAACCCTAACCATATCGGTCCTAGATTATGTTATGAATCTTGATCTCTAGCCTTCCCAAGTTGCTTTCCACTCAAATCTTCTTTCTACCAGATTCAAATCCTATGAGAGAGAGAGTTGAGTGTTGGGGAGACTATCATTTGAAGCACAAGAGCAAGGAGTTCATCATCAACACACCATTTGTTACTTCTTGGAGAGTGGTGTCTCCTAGATTGGCTAGGTGTCACTTGGGAGCCTCCGACAAGATTGTGGAGTTGAACCAAGGAGTTTGTAAGGGAAGGAGATCGCCTACTTCCATTGAAGAAATACTGCTAGTGAGGCAAGTCCTTCGTGGGCGGCGACCATGGTGGGATAGACAAGGTTGCTACTTCGTGGACCCTTCGTGGGTGGAGCCCTCCGTGGACTCGGCATAGCGGTTACCCTTCGTGGGTTGAAGTCTCCATCAACGTGGAGGTACGATAGCACCACCTATCGGAACCACGCCAAAAACATCCGTGTCTCCAATTGTGTCTGAATCCTCCAAACCCTTCCCCTTACTTTCTTGCAAGTTGCATGCTTTAATTTCTGCTGCTCATATACTCTTTGCATTCTTGCTTGAATTGTGTGATGATTGCTTGACTTGTCCTAAGATAGCTAAAATCTGCCAAACTCTAAAACTGGGAAAAGGCTAAGTTTTTAATTGGTCAAGTAGTCTAAATACCCCCCCTCTAGACATACTTCAAGGTCCTACAAGTGGTATCAGAGCCTTGGTCTCCATTTGCATTGATTTCCATAGCCTTTGGTGGTCATAGCCTTGGTTTCACAACCTAGGAGAGTATGGCGTCTAGCGAGGGAAATTATCACCGTAGAGGTCCTTACTTTGATGGTACTAATTTTGCTAGTTGGAAGCATAAGATGAAAATGCATATTCTCGGACATAACCCCGCCGTTTGGGCAATTATTTGTATTGGCTTGCAAGGTGAATTCTTTGATGGGAGAGAGCCGAACCGTGAAGCTAATGCGGAAGAATTGAAGATGTTGCAATACAACGCTCAAGCTTGTGATATCATCTTCAACGGATTGTGCCCCGAAGAATTCAACAAAATCAACCGTCTTGAGAATGCAAAGGAAATTTGGGATACTTTGATTGATATGCATGAAGGTACCGAATCCGTCAAGGAATCCTAGTTGGATGTGCTCCAAAGTCAGCTTGACAAGTTCAAGATGAAGGATGGTGAAGGTGTCATTTGAAATGTACTCTAGGCTTGCACTTATCACAAATGAAATTGACGGCTTAGGGAGTGAAGAGATGACCGACAGATTCATCATCAAGAAGATCCTAAGAGCATTGGATGGAAAGTATGATACCGTGTGCACATTGATTCAAATGATGCCAAACTACAAAGATCTCAAACCAACGGAAGTCATTGGAAGAATTGTTGCTCATGAGATGTCACTTAAGGATAAGGAGGAACTTCACAACAAGTCAAGTGGTGCTTACAAAGCCTCAAGTGAAGCCCCCACATCATCAAGTGAGAAACACACCTTCAATGAAGAATTGAGCTTAATGGTGAAGAACTTCAACAAATTCTACAAGAGTAGAAGCAAAGAAAGAAGATCCAAGTCAAGGTCTTACAATGACAAAAGATCTTCTAGTCGAGAGCGCAATTGCTACAATTGTGGGAGACCCGGACACTATTCCAATGAGTGTACGACACCCTACAAAAGAAGAGAAGATTCTCCAAAAAGAAGAAGCAAAAGAAAAGAATCACCACCAAGAGAGAGAAGGAGTAGAGATGATCGTTATGAACGAAGATCCTCACGGAGAAGCAAGGATTCGGAAAGGAACGACAAGTCATCAAAGAGCTACACAAAACGAAGACATCAAGCTCATGTTGGTGAATGGGTATCCGGCTCCGACTCCGACCATCACTCCGAGAGAAGCTATCACTCCGACTCGAATATACTCAAGATGAAGGTGTTGCCGGTCTAGCACTTGTGACAACCAACTCCCTCGACATATTTGAATCACCAAATGAAGGAATTGGTAGATGCTTCATGGCCAAAGGTCGTAAGGTAACACACCCCGAGTATATTGATTTTGATGTTGATGAAGATGACTTGCTAGGTGATGATGATTTACTTGTTGACAACTCTAGTGATGAATACTATGATGAAACGTAAATAAATCATGCTAATCAAGTTGAAATGAATGACAATGATAAGGAGAAAATTGAGCGTCTAACTAAAGAACTAAACACTCTTAAGTTAGCTCATGAAACTATCTTTGAAGATCATCGAGAACTTTTAAGGGCTCATGAGAAGTTACGATTTGAAAAGCTCAATCTTGAGCAAGAGCATGAGTTCCTAAAAGCGATCAATGATGATCTTCGTAAGAAAAGTTCTTACATTGCCAAGCGTTTACTCCTATCTACTTACATGCCTCAAGTCAAGTCTAGTAACAAGAACAAGAAAGATTCTTCTTCTAGTAGTAACAATAACAATGCTAAACCCAATATTGTTGCTTCTAGTAGTTCTCTTGATTCCACTAATTATTCTCTTAGCCAAGTTACACTTGAGCAAGAAAATAGCTTATTGAAGGGAATTATAGAGAAAGGTGTATACAAGAGCCTTGCTGGGAGTAAGCAATTCGAGGAAATTATGCGCAAGCAAGGAAGGCATCGGAAGAATCAAGGTGTTGGTTTTGAGCGAAAGTTCAATGCCAATGGAGTTGAGTGGGAAGAAGATCAATACCGAAGGCGAAGTTTGTTCCTCAACAAGAGAAGTATGATCCTACTTCCTTCAAGGGAACACAAGCACAAGATGATCTTCCACCACAAGACCACAAGAACAAAGGCAAGGACAAGCTTCAAGAAGAGATTGATGCATTTGAAGAAGCACCTAAGGTCTCGGTCAAGTGGATTCCCAAGACTACGTCAAGTTCTACCTCATCAAGTACAACTACAACTCCAAGGATTCCCATCAAGATGATGTGGATCCAGAAGAAGAAGAACTAGAGAGTTCTTGAGGGTGACTCCGCTAACATATTTCACTCATATCATTATGGCAAGGACAAGTGCAATCATCTTCCATATCTTGCACTAGTTCAAGGAGTCACAAACCCTCATGTTGGTAAGGCAAGGGACAAGGTAACCTAATGATTTCATGGACATCATTTTGTGTGTGCATCACTCTATGTCTATGGATATACTTGCTTGTTCCTTGTGGGACTAACCCATGTAGGTATTGAAAGTGCAACTCACTCCAAAGGATTTCTCCAAAAAGATCTACAGCAACATTGAGCATCCATATCTTCAACACCTACATGAAGTCATCATCGACAAAACCCAAGGTTAGTTCATCCCTCTTAGGGGGGATCTCACATCTAGGGGGAGCTTAACTCTAAAAATTGAGTCAAAGCAACTCTAATGATGTGAACACATAAATGCTTTATGTAAAAGGGGTAAACCCACTTGAGCTTAAACGATGAGTATGACCTATGATCAAATGTCTATCATTTGACTCCTAAGTCAATATACTCATATATAGATGACCTAGTCATCGCCAATAGTTTGATAGATGCTAGAATTGGTTGTGCATGCTTTGCTACATGCTCCCTCCGTTCCTTGATATAGGGTGTATAGTTTTTTGTGAAAAAGTTCATATTATAAGGTGTATCCCTTTAGTTGACACTTTTACCCCTCCATTAGCTACATCCCACGCATGACCTTCCTAGAAAAAAAGATGGCAAATCCCCATCTCGTATATGCATGTTGTGCATGTGATGTAGGTTTGTTTGGAAAGAGAAGATTACATCGTACTACTGTCCTTTTATTGTGGATATTGTGGGATTTGTCGGGGCTAAATAAGGAAGTAAACTTCCTAGGATAGAGAGGATCGTGATTTTCCTATTTTCTCTCTAGTCTCACGTGTTTGCAATGAGGGCTTTTACGTCCAAAACTAACGAAATCTCCCCTCCCAGCCCATGCGTTAATATTCGTGCAAGAAAACTACACACACTATATCAAGGAACGGAGGGAGTATTTCATTTGCCATCTTATTGTGTGAGCATGTTGGTTGCATACTTTACTCATTCGAGGGCATCCACTTGTTGTTTTGATTGATTGGCTTCTTATTCTTTGGCCAAGTGGATGGACAAGAATGCCTAAGAACCTTCTCTAGCTATCCATGCTTTTCTCTTCTCAAACTCTGTTCATGCTACATCACAAAATTTGATCAAGTAAAATTCGAACCACTCTGTGTGAGGAGCACTCGGAGTCCCCGATTCGTCATAGACTTAAACTTCCAAAACTTCTTTGTGATTTTCGGTCTGACCGATTCCTCCATTTCGGTCTTACCGAGATCACTTAGTCGATTTGAACTCTTCGGTCACACCGAGTTGCAATAACTATACACAGTTTTGCATCTCGGTGCCACCGAGTTGTTCCACTTTCGGTCCTGCCAAGTGGTCGGGCTATATATAGTCACGGGCAAAAATTTGGAAATTTCTCCGAACCTCTTCGCCCGCGCAATAGCTCGCTCTGCCTCCGTGGTCTCCGGATCATCTCCTCCTCGCTAGCCGCCCCCTATCGCTGGTATCCTCCGCCGTCAACGGAAATCAACCCCGCCGTTGCCGCCGTAGCGAGTCTCCGCCGAACTAGGGTATGGACTCGATCACTGTGCTTTCCTCGTCCGACTCTCAGCACATTGTGTTCTTATTGATTCTTGCCACGATTGAAACACTTCTATCCAGTCAATGCAATCCTTAGAATAGTTTTGGTTCAAAAATTTAGGGTTAGGTTTCCGCCAAAACCATCTCGGACCCACGGAGTTGAAAAACTCGGTCCCACCGATCTGGCTTATGCCATTGCACTAGTGAGACTCGGTCTGACCGAGAATTGCTAATCGGTGTGACCGATTTTAGGACTTTGTGAAACCCTAGCAGTCTCGGTGCCACCGAACTGTGACTCGGTCTGACCGAGTTCATCAGTTTAGGTTCCAAAATTGCTTCGATATCATCGAGATTGAAAATCGGTTGATCCGAAATGCTTTCTGTGGAAAACTAAAACTGAATTTTTGAGTCATTCTTTTGCAAAAATCTCTGCATTTTGTGATGCTTATCCACTCTACCTCATCTATAACTCTTCACAGGGTCAGCAGTCAGCATGTCAGACCAGAGTGACAGTCAGAACAGGTCAGAGGAACAGGTGAACATGAGTGAGGGCACTAGTCCCTCGGCTCTTGAGATGAAGGCAGCAGGAGCACCCCAAGCAATGCGCCTAAAGCTGCCACCAGGCAAAGGAAGAAGAAAACCTCAGATTCAGAAGATGAGGATTATAGGGCAGAAGAGGATGAAGCAACCTCCAAGAAGGTTGTGCTAAAAAAGGAGTATGGCTCAGCACATAGCACAAAGCCTGGACTCAATAAGAAGGTTCCTGCCAAGAGGACACCAATGCCAAAAGCCAGAGCATCAACTCAAATTCCTGAAAAGCCAGATCCCAAAGAGCCAGCAGCTGCTGAAGGGAAGCAAAGGAAACAGAGGGTCAAGAAGACCACAGTCAGAGTTATTGGGAAGCCTTCCATGATGGAAGAGGAAGAAGAGATAGCTGCACCAGCACCAAAGGCACCAAAGCTTATGGGTGATGCTATAAGATCAGGGGCTGCCACATCCAAGCCCAAGGAAGCACCCAAAGCTGCCCCCAAGGCCAAGTCTGCACCAAAGAGGAATACCAGGAGTATTCCACCATCGAGAAGAACAAGGCCCCGATTACTGAGGTTCTTTGAAGAAGAAGATGAAGAAGGACAAGTTTTGAGGAAGCTCTAGCCAAAGATACCAGACCACAATGATGCCCATCCTGTGGCTGAGGATATGAAGGTCAGAAGAGACAATGGGTTGAGACTATGGAGGATGACAGATCCATATGCCTCAAGAAGAAGAACTGTTGTGGACTACAGGTTCCACACCAAGGAACAACATGACTTTTATGAGACTGTTCTGCTGGATAAGAAGCCCATAGTGTGTGATATGAGGTGGGTCGACTGGACCTACATGAAAGAAAATGTAGAGCACTATCCTAGAGTGGAAGACAGTTTTGTTGCTGTTGGAGTTGCAGACTTTGTTGGGCAAAATCTCACCAACTGGAACGATGAACTTATCATGCAGTTCTACTCCACAGCACACTTTTATCCAGATGGCAGGATAGTGTGGATGTCTGAAGGTACAAGGTACCAGTCAACTGTTGAGGAGTGGGCAAAGCTGATAAATGCCCCAAAGGAGAATGAAGATGATCTTGATGTATATGCCAAGAAGAAAATGGACCACAATACCATGGCACACATGTACAAGGAGATCCCAGACACAGCCATTGAGACACATAAGTTTGGATCAGTCAGCTTCCTTACATCGGGGCTGCCAACCATCAAGCGCATCTTAAGGCATACTCTCTTGCCAAAGTCTGGTGACCACAACATGATCGGAGGGCATGCAATCAACATGTTGCATTTGTTTGATGTGCCACGTAAATTCAAAGTCATGAGCCTTATGGTGGAAACCATTAAGAGGACTGCAATTGATCGTAAAAGAAGTTGTGGATATGCCCCTCAGATCCAGGAGTTGATTAACTCAAAGATGGGCACAGGCAAATATCTATTGGATAAGGAAATTTTTCCAATTTATCCAGACTTTGAGGACAATGAGGTTGTCATGAATGAGAATGATCCATCGTCAGTTCAAGCATAAGAGAAGAAGGAAAAGGCAAGGAAGGAGAAGGCTTCCAGGATGCCAACTCAAGAGGAGGCATCTGAGTATTTCTTGAGGAACAAGCAGGAGCAGCTCAGATACTTAATAGCATCAACCCTGAGGATTGAGAAGGGATTCGCCACCCTCACTCAAAATCAGGAGAGCTTGGAGAGAATCATAGAACAAAAGTTCTATGACTTAGATGTGAAAGTAACAGAGATTCAGTCTGCAGTGGAGCAACTACAAGATGACATGCAGGAGAGGAAGGGCAAAACAACTACTAATGCATTTGCCAGAGTGCCTAGATCCCAGAGGTATCTGCTGTGCCAGTTCCTGACACCAGAGCCACTTCATCTGCACCAGCCACAGCTTCAGTGCCACCAGCTCCAGCACCTACATCAGCTCCAGCACCATCTACTTCAACTGAAGCTTTCGTCCTCGGCGTCATCCGGAGTCCACCACCTGAAGATCAAGCCTGAGAGTCGATCTAGCACTATGCATTTTCTATGAACTTTTTGGTAACTTGTTGCCAAAGGGGGAGAAAAATGTATAGATCATAGGCTTCGAGAGAGAGAGTGTGTGTGTTGCTTTTATTCTCTCTTGATTTGGTGGTTTTGGTTTTTAAACTTGTTTGCTTTTGGTTGCTTGATATACTATGTTTGTGAGACATTGATGATCATGTGTTTGATCATAAGCTACACTTATGCATGTTTGATGATATTATCTTATCTATCCTATGTGATCATTCAACGTGCTTGGTGATGAGTGCATGTATTCATTCCGTATCATTTTGAGCGCTCCACCAAGATGTATGTGACATGGAAGAGTAACCCATGAGCCTAATTCCTTGTGCATTTGCAGTCCAAAGCAAATCATAATCTATGCACAAATTTAGGGGGAGCTCTTGCTTATCACATACTTCTCAAAGCGACGATGTTTTTCAATCTTATTATCATTAGTCGAAGCTTTGATCTATATGTTGTCATCAATTACCAAAAAGGGAGATTGAAAGTGCAACTATCCCTAGGTGGTTTTGGTAATTCATAACAACATATAGCTCATTGAGCTAATGCTATTCCAAGATGAACATTTCAGGAAAGCTCAATGAATGGCATGGCATGGATGATGAAAGTGGATCCCTCAAAATGCTAATGACAAAGGATTGGCTCAAGCTCAAAAGCTCAAGACTCTTCATTTTATATTTTAGTGATTCAAGATCACATTAAGTCTATAGGAAAAGCCAATACTATCACGGAGGGATGAGGTGTTGCTTAATGAGCCTCTTGCTTCATGTGCTTAGTGATATGCTCCAAAACCCTCGAGCTACTTTCTCACATCCACATATGACCTAAACCTAAAGCCAAAATCAGTCTCACCGATTCTTCCAATCCCGCGCCACCGATTTCATATGTCATAGCCACTGCCACAAACCCTAGGCAAATCGGTTCTACCGATAGGGATCTCGGTCTCACTGAGATGGGATTGTAATCTCTCTGTTTCCTTTTCGTAACTTTTCGGTCTCACCGAAAGAAGCGAATCAGTCCCACCGAGATTGCAATGTAAACTCTCTGTTTCCCTTTTGTAACATTTTGGTCTCACCGAAAAGAGCAAATCGGTCCCACCGAGTTTACCTGACCAACTCTCTGGTTAGCTAATTACCAAAATCGGTCTCACCGAGTTTGTGTAATCGGTCTCATCAAGATTACGTTATGCCCTGACCCTAACCATATCGGTCCTACCAAGATGCATGTCAGTCCTACCGAAAACCCTAACGGTCACTAGGTTTACTAAAATCGGTCTGACCGAGTTTGTTGATTCGGTCCCACCGAGATTGGTAAATTGTGTGTATAGCAGTTAGATTTTGTGTGGAGGCTATATATACCCCTCCACCTCCTCTTCATTCATGGAGAGAGCCATCAGACTAAACCTACACTTCCAACTTACCATTTCTGAGAGAGAACCACCTACTCATGTGTTGTGACCAAGATATTCCATTCCTACCATATGAATCTTGATCTCTAGCCTTCCCAAGTTGCTTTCCACTCAAATCTTCTTTCCACCAGATTCAAATCCTATGAGAGAGAGTTGAGTGTTGGGGAGACTATCATTTGAAGCACAAGAGCAAGGAGTTCATCATCAACACACCATTTGTTACTTCTTGGAGAGTGGTGTCTCCTAGATTGGCTAGGTGTCACTTGGGAGCCTCCGACAAGATTGTGGAGTTGAACCAAGGAGTTTGTAAGGGGAAGGAGATCGCCTACTTCGTGAAGAAATACTGCTAGTGAGGCAAGTCCTTCGTGGGCGACGGCCATGGTGGGATAGACAAGGTTGCTACTTCGTGGACCCTTCGTGGGTGGAGCCCTCCGTGGACTCACTCAACCGTTACCCTTCGTGGGTTGAAGTCTCCATCAACGTGGAGGTATGATAGCACCACCTATCGGAACCACGCCAAAAACATCCGTGTCTCCAATTGCGTTTGAATCCTCCGAACCCTTCCCCTTACTTTCTTGCAAGTTGCATGCTTTAATTTCCGCTGCTCATATACTCTTTGCATGCTTGCTTGAATTGTGTGATGATTGCTTGACTTGTCCTAAGATAGCTAAAATCTGCCAAACTCTAAAACTGGGAAAAGGCTAAGTTTTTAATTGGTCAAGTAGTCTAATCACCCCCCTCTAGACATACTTCAAGGTCCTACACACTGTCCTGATACTCACGTATTACACGGTGCTTGTATACAGTGGGGTATTTGCAATATAACTTTTCCGTCTCATGTGTCCGAATGATCATCAGTCTTTTGTCGTCGTCTGATCGAGCGAGGAACCAGTTGTGCTTCCCTGTTTTTGGCAAAGGTGGTGTGATTACAAAGGGCAGTAACTGTAGGGACACATCATCATATCAAAAAGGACATGCATTGTTAATGTAAGATCAGCATTGTTCAGAGTATGAGTAGGATAATGCAAGAAACTACATTGATATGTCCCTGTTGGGCCGGGAGGAAAATACAGGAAATTTATCTTTGGGTTCGAAAATATAGAAGTGCCATGCATGGTTATACTCATGTTATCTCGCAATCGATTCTTCACAGGAAACTACCATGTCATGCATGTTATGTCATCATGTTCTGTCCTCACAAACAAATTCTTCAAGGTAACTTACAGACCATGCATTGTTATATACTCGTGTTCTGTGGGCAATTTTTTTGTGAGGATATTATTCTAGCCATTGATTGCTGAAGGGTGAATATAGGTATGTACACATGGTAAGCATTGCAGGATTACACTACTTCCAAATATAGAGTTCTCCATATGCACATTTACTTCCCTAATGTATGGTTAGATGAAACCAACAGTGTGGTGCATGTTTCTACATCATGAAAATGAGGAAACTAACATGTCCATTGATACACACTCATATTTAGTAGTAGTATATAGATTATTGTAAAATAAGGATAATATCCATATATTCCTAACCATTTGATTATTCAGGGTACAAAATTTGGCTGTAATGACATGGTCACAATCGCATGAATTAACTCATTCCAAATATAGCTGATTTACGGCATCTCTAATATATTGCCATAGTTCTACTCAAGTTCTGCTCAAACAGGGATATGACAATCATCACAAAAAGTTCAAACAGTGTCATGGCGTCATCATTAACATGAGATGGAAAAACCTTACACGCGCCATCCCAGCAATACGTGGTTCCATCTGCTTTGTCGATCGCGTAGATGATGCCATTGTGTTCAATAGCATCACATAAATGTGTATCAGCTTTGATGATGATCCACTGCGAGCCGAGTTGTCTCCAGCTAAAGAAGGCACCGGCGTAAAGATAGGCGAGTCCGCGCTCGAACAAGGCAATTATCTTGAAGTCTGCGTAATTCGCATGTCATGTGGGCACTTGGCAGAGTACAATCTTCTGCAAAACAAGGTCCGTCCAACTGACGTAGTAATCTAGATGACTTGGACCGTGATGGTAATACTCTATATAATCCAACGAAGGAAGGATAATCTCATGGGAGGTCTGGAAGTTCGCGAGCACCAACTTTTTACCGTCTTCTCTGAAGGCAGCCATCCAGTGGGAGTTCATGCCGACCCACTACATACCTGACAAGAAGTTTCGGGCGATGGTGATCGGATCGATGTCGAGGGAAATGATGTACGCGACACACTACATACCTGCAAAGAAGTTTCGGCTAATGGAGATCGGATTGAAGTCGAGGGGCATCATGCACGCCTCTGTATCATGGTGAGCCAATATCACAAGACCAGATAGCAGCAAGCAGGGTGTCTTGAAAAGCTTAGGCCTCGCCTCGACGATGGCCGTGTGCATGTCCCTCGAGCATGCAGCCAGCCGCAGGGCGGTCAACATATCCATACACGAACAACAGAGGTCGAGGATGTCACTGGGGAGATTGCTCCAATCGCGGCTCATATGGATGATGCGCGGTTCGCGTTCAGCCATGGTGGAGTTTGGAAGGGGCTTGATTTACGGGGGAGAAGGATGTCGGTGCTGGAGCAGCTCGTGAGGGAATAGTGGTACTAGGGGAGGAGAGTGAGGCGACGGTGCAGGGGGCCTGATGAGATGGAGACGGAGACGGAGGCGGAGAAGGAGATGGAGATGGAGTGGTGCTATGGGAGGCGGAGAGGGAGGCGAGGCGAGGCGCCAATGTGCTGTGGCGGTGACAGACTACAGTGCATGTGGTGAGGCTGACTTTGGTAACGAACACACCGCCTACTTTGGACTAGTGTCGGTAGCAGGTGTTGTCACTTCACTTGTGAGGACCGAATGAATAGTATTTTGACCATCGAGTGTACCATAGTTGTACTACTACTACTACTACTACTACTACTACTACTACTACTACTACTACTACTACTACTACTAGTAGTAGTAGTAGTAGTAGTAATAATAATAATAATAATAATAATAATAATAATAATAATAATAATAATAATAATAGTAGTAGTAGTAGTAGTAGAAGTAGTAGTAGTAGTAGTAGGAACATGAGTACTCCAGTATTGTATAGCGGAAATAGGTATCCGGTGCTAGCATGCTTGTTCACTTCATCATTCAGGTATCATCCATATTGCGAGCAGAACCAAATTCTCGTGCATGCCCAATCAACGCCCTGCCGCGATGCATGCACTGGTCGTTCTGGTGCATCAAGGATGGCATGCAGATCGTTTCACACTTGAGAAGAGGAAAGATGTAAAGGTAGAACGCGGCAGCAGAGGGAGAGAACGCTGGCTAACAAGGCTGGGAGGGGATCGATCAGGAAGTTAATGCTCCACGCCTAAAGGTTTTGGGAAAACCTGATTTTCATAAGGTGACTTATACTCACCTAAACGGAGGGAGTATTCCTTAACCAGAGAATGTTGTGTCTCCCACTCACGCGCTAAAAAAGCTATGACACATTTTTTTATCGGTTTGCATAGGTCCCACCTATCGGGAAGGATGAGCACGTGCCACGAACAGTGCGACTCCTCGGTCTACCCGCATAGCCTTTTCGTTTAGTCTACCTAGCCGTCTAATCAACTACACCTGCGCCACTTCTCCCATTTACTTCTCCGCCGGGAACCGATTCGCCTCGGCTTCTTCACCTCCCCTTCGTCTTCATTTGCATACAAACCCCACTGCGTTCACATTGTTTTAACCTCTTTAAATAATCATCTACTACTTCAGTTAGACTAGCCATATAATCCTAATTATCCAAACCATAGCCCTCCGTTCCAGCGGTTCCAAATGGCGAAAGAGATCGAGATGCAGGTTTTTAGCGTCCAACATGTCCTCGTCGAAGGCTCGATGCGCATAGTTGCCACCGTCACCGTCCACCGAAGGGTTGTTCGTGATGGATCAACAATGTATCCAACTCCCTCAAAAAGGTAGAGACGAGGGTCATCGGTCTCGACGCAGAGTACACGGGCGTGCCCTGGGAAGATCCAGCGCGCCGCCGTCCTTCAGTTGTGCCTCGAAGATGATGTTTTGGTGTACCACATCATACACTCGCCCTCCATACCAGGTGAGCTTCACGATTTCTTGTCTCGGGAGGACGTATACTTCTGTGGGGCAGCCATCGGAGGGGACAAGCAGTTTGGAGCCGTACAACCTTGATTTGAAAAGCATCGCTGACCTACAAACCAGAATCAAAATTCCTGTAGAAGATTGTGCTAAACAGACACCATCCCTATTCGACATAGAAAATTTTGTGCTCGGTACAAATCTTCAGAAGGGTGACGATACGGTGGCATTAAGGTCGTCTGGATGGGAGAATTATCCCTTGACATACGAGCGGATAAAATATGCTGCCCTCGATGCCCGTGTGAGTTTCGAGATAGCTACAAGGTCCAAAGAGCTTGTTGCGAAGCCGTCTCCCACAGAGAATGAGAAGAAGAAGAAGAAGAAGAAGAAGAAGAAGAAGAAGAAGAAGAAGAAAACGCTGCACCAGCAGGAGGGCATTATGGATGGATGAACTATTTCCTCTCTTGTAAAAAAATTATTTCCTCTCGGTGTATATTGATATAGATGGACTATTTCGATGGTGTGCATGTCTTTGGAACAGAGTAGTAGCATGGGTCCGCTTGACTATAAGGAACTATTTATCTGCATATATAGCTTTCTCTGCTACTCCTTCCAGTGATCGGTATGCACTGCATGTTTCCGTAGACATGACAGCTTGTCCATTGAAGTTCAACTGCGGCGACCATCACGTTTCATGTCGCGATTCCCACGACGCCTCTCCAACCCACGGCACCACGCCCCCCGACGTGCGCCTCACCCCTCTCGGCCGCACCGCACCTCTGCCTTTGTGTGCATGACATGTGGGCCACCTAAAATGCGGCGAGCATCAAGTTTCTACCACAGCCCCCGCGATTCCCACGATGCCGCCGAACCCATGAAACCACACGTCCCCGACCTCGACACACCCTCTTGGCCCCACTGCCCCTCGCCTTGGGAGCATTACATGTGGACGAGTCACCTATCGGGTCCACATGTTATTGACTCAAAGGTAGGTGTAGTAAAGCTGAAGCTTCGATCCGACGGCCTGAGAGGGAAATGTAACTCCTGTACCAGGGCTTGTGGTGCTCCCGCAGCACGAACTCGTGCCAAACATGAGATTTGTTTCTTTACTATACATGCATGTAACGATTTAATGGACATTGTAATCTCAACATGTGATGGGGAGCTTTAAATTTGGATTTGAAACTTATAAAACGAAAAGATTCAAAACAAATAAAATGGGAGAGAGGGAGTATATTGTAGGATGTGTCACATACAAAATAAGTCCCCTGGTTTGTCACCGCGAAGATGCGGTTAGAAAGGATCACAACGTCTTCCTACTCGTACGGCAACAAATCAGCCATGAGACAAAGATGGTCCGCCTTTGACCGCCATGTGCAAGGTTCGTGCTATCTTATTCAATCTCACCGTGGTTCCAACGTACCAATTCATGCGGTGGCCCGTTGCATGGCTGATCCCAATGTTGGACAAAGGTTCTACGGGAACGGTGTCACCGTTGTAAATGTTGTGCAATTTGATGTTGGTACCCTCCCGTACATATGCAAGCCAATCTCCACTCGCACCGATCCTAGCCTGTGAAACAGTGGGCAGGGGGAGAATTAGGAAATGGACATGGAAGTAGTCTTTAGAATGCATTTACTACGTGATCAAACTCATCTTACACGCTCATCGGAGGAAATCCGAGTGCCCCTCAACGTCGGCATCTCAAGGCGTCAACTTGCAACTACGGCCACGCCATCTTTGGAGAGACCCCAAGGAAACATCCTCGTGCGTTTCACGAAACATCAAGATGCATTTGTATGAGTAGTTTATCTTGTGAGAGAAAAGGATGAGCGAGGAAGGCCTCTAGAGATAGAGATGGACACTACTACTACCAATGTCTTTGGCCCGTGCGTTGCAATGGATCCAAACTAGTAGAATAATACTTGTTCACGTGCTTGAAATATAAACACTCTAGTTTTGATATACATGTGTCGCCAGAACCGACAGCTTGTCCATGGAAGTTGAACCACGGCGACCATCACATTTCTTGTTTCTACCACTGCCACACCCACACGCGATTCCCACGACGCCGCTCCAACCCACGACTCGACGTCCCCCGACGTGGACATGGATCCTCTGACGTGGCTATTACTGCCTTGCCCTGCCTTTCCTTTGCCGACAGGTGGGACCCACGCTTATGGGTCCCATATGTCAGTGACAGAATGGTAGGATTGTTCGTGCCCCTCATCCCTCTCGGCCCCACCGCTCCTCTGCCTTTGTGTGCATGACATGCAGGCCAACTGAACTACGGCGACCATCAACTTTCTACCACAGACACACCCGATTGGACGTGGTTTGCCTGCTCTGCTGCCGTGCTTCGATCCGTACTCCCGCACCATCGAATCTTCATCCAGCGGCTATGACACATTTCGTCCCGGGCATCAATCCTCAGCTGGAGTACTTATGTTCTACAGGTAGTACCCGCCGGTGTGGCCATCTACGCCTCGTAACGCCCCAACGCCCAGCTGTGGCACCCTCGCCACGACCACGCCACCACCGGCCGGTTCATCTCAAATGAGTGAGTCGCGAACCACGCCACCACCATGAGAATGACATGTGGGCCAGCCGCATTTAAGTTCCGCATGTAATTGACTCATAGGCCGGGCACTAAGCCACTGATGTTCGGTCCCGTGGGCCTCGAGAGGGAAATGTAACTCCTGCGGCAGGCCTTGTGGTGCTCCCGCATGATCTGAGCTCGTGCCAAAACTGGAATTTGTTTCTTACTACTACCAACTAGTACTAGTAAGGTACACGTGCATTGCACGCATGAGATTCTGGTGGTTTGTGCATTATGCTTCTACATGTGGAGTTTTCTAGATTCTAACATGTGGCAAAATCTAGTGGAATGTAAGGTTAGGCAAGTTTAATTAACTTAGGTGAGTGTTTGGTTCAAGCCACACCTTAGGCAAGCTACACTAAGGCCCCACATGACATACACACAAAAAATGTGGCAAGATTCCCTTAGGCTTGCCAACTTGTGGCTCTCATTTTGAAGAACTAATAACTTTGCCTAAGCTTAGTTGTGGCAAAGTTAGTCATGAATTAAGTTCAACCATGGAGTCTTCTAGATTATACATGTGTTAGAATCTGGTGGATGATATCCAACGGCCAGTAGTGCTCGGATTTGCCATCTTTGTACCGTCGAATTGGCTTCATCCAACGACCAACTTTCAAAGTTTTTCACACACTATATAGGGGGTATAGATAGAGATGTGCCGGTCCGTTGCAATGGATCCAAAGTATATCTATTTAGTGGAGTGCACTCTAAACACATTATCTATTTATTTTTCTCTAACCTTCCGTAGCCATGCAACCAAGCCACATAAGCTTCATGGGTGCCCCCCACATCATATTATTGATACTACGTTGATTGAAAGAAAGATAAATCACCCAAAACAAGATCTTCCCATTTTTTGTTCCTACGATGTTGTGTCGTGCAGGTATCTACTACTACTACTTGTATAGTGGTAGTACTAGTAATATAGTATTAGGAGTACAAACTTGGTACTAGTAGGAGAAGTACTAATGCTGAATGCTCCTACTCTATCAACGAGCCCGTCGACACAAAATTTCTTGGCTTCCGTGCTACAGCTAGATCTTCCCCTTGTTTCTGTTTTCCAACCCGGCGGCGGGCGGGGTGTCGGTTTGCTCAAGGGCGGTCCCACATGAAAGTGAAAATGCTAGGCAACACGCCATACCTAAGCTATGTGTCGTGCCGGACGGGCCGTGTTGTACTCCCAATTCCCGGGCGTGTGGGTGTGGCAGGCCTTTTCCTTTTACTAGCAATGTGCCCTGAATTGTGACAGATCCAAAGTAGTAGAATAGTAGTATTTGTTCACAAACTTGAAAGAAATCATTATTGTTTTGATATACTCCTAATATATTACTCCCTCCGTACCTAAATATTTGTCTTTTTTGAGATTTCAAATGGACTATCACATACGGATTATATAGACATATTCTAGTGTTTCTAGCAAGATGCCCACGCGTTGCACGAAGTTGATGGAAAAGGTAAGCACAACTTATAAATTGACGGATGGAGTACTAGTTACAGTGATGCATATAATTAGACAAGCCACAATAGGTAGTAACATAGAGTAGTAACATGGGCATGTTACTACTCTATGTTACTACCTCTATAGTGGGGAGTAACATATGTGTGGTAACATGCAACACTTCATTTATTAGTCTATAGACTCATGTTGCCTTGATATGTGTGATGTTACTCATATTAGTAGTAACTAGCTATGTTATCACATACCTCTCTTTCTTCATTTATTAGTTGCCACATCATCTATTCTATCTAGATATGTGTGATGTTACTACCTATGTTACTCCCACTGTGGGTAGTATTAAGCAAAGGGATCGCACATGTCGGTATTGACTGGAACGAGAATGCAATAGCACAATAAGAATTAAGGCCACGATGATGCGATCGCAGTGGTGGTTACAGAAGGCAAGAACAAAGATGGATCGAGTTGTGATCAGATCGAGTTGTCACCCTTCTTTGTCATTGTTGGGGGGAGGGAGGAGAGAAAGGCGTATCGAGAGTGTGCGCGGTAGGCACAGAGGCACAACTAGCGTGTGTGTGTGTTTGAAAGAGGAGTAGATAGATTATTATCAAGATCGATGTGCCACCCTACTCCTTCGGTTCCGGGTAGTGTGTGTGTGTGTATGTTTGAGAGAGAATCCAGTCAATAGATTAGTATCAAGATCGAGGTGTCACCCTACTCCTTCGGTGTTGGGAAGTGTGCGTGTGTGTGTGGGAGGGGGCAGTGACACTCACATATCTCTACTCTTATAAAAAAATAGAGTTGGTGATGATGGTGTTCCTGCCATCCTGCAATATAGGCCATCCAATTTATATCCGACGAACAGGAAGGAAAATATGGAAATTTTGCAAAAAGATACCCACACCCCTCTCTGCATTTGCAAATAAGGCATTCCCTCGTTCATCCTTTTATCCCACAAGATAAACTTCTCATACAAATGCATCTTGATGTTCCATGCAACGCATGGGCATCTTGCTAGTAGGGAGAAGGAGTTTGTGTGACACATATCTAGCTATATTAAGGGATAGGTAGATAGCATATGTGTGAGAGACATTATTATACTTTGACACATTAGTGGCTGTGGGTGGGCGGAATTAAAGGGGTGGGCGTGTTAGACATAGAGAGCGTGTGTGTTTACGTGTGAGAGACTTGTAGGACGGGGTAGAAAGGCGAATTTATCCTCGACGGAGGAGAGAAATACATGAAGTGCTTGGCGTGTGTGATTCTGATGCCCACAGGGAAATGAGTTATGTATGCGTGTGAGAGAGATTGCACAATTCATTCACGTATCACTATCTAGCGATCGTGGGCGTGCATTGCTTGAACATAAGTCAGTATCTACTTCGTATCGTGGCCAAAGGTACAATATCGATTCAACGCTATAAAGATTGGACACTCACATATCACATTTTTTCTATTTAAATAAACCTTTTCAATTGTGCATGCCAAAGTTACAGTGATGTTTCTTCAAACAACCAATGTAGCTATCATGTACATGCACCATTATTACTCTTGCATTCAAATTCATTAGTCTTGGATGATTTAAGTTTCTATTTTGAAGTAATATATGTAATATTCATATATGAATTCAGCAGATGCATAATTTATGAAATGGAGGCTATGTAATCATATGAGGTAACACTTTTAAGTAGCTAACTACAATATCCATTTCTTTTTGTGCGCCTCTACACTAACACGTCAATGCATTATGTTTAAAGTAAATAACCAATGGCACTAAATTATCTATTTACACGAGAAATACATTGGATGAGCGTTTGATCCCTTTTTTGTGAACGCGCCACTACACCCGTACGATTGGCCGCGCCCGTGTAAACGTACAAGTTATCGACGCATCATCTCGAGTTATTGTCTTTTTTTCTGGGGTGGACTTCACACCAGTTATTAACTACTGACGCATGCCCCATGTACACAGTCTAGCATGGCCTTCCCGCTAGCACGGTCCAAAATTAGTTGAAACTGGATACGAACGATCCATGGTAGCAAAATCTCCGCCTCCTTCTA
The DNA here is from genome assembly GCA_021605145.1 of Aegilops bicornis. Classification (NCBI taxonomy): domain Eukaryota; kingdom Viridiplantae; phylum Streptophyta; class Magnoliopsida; order Poales; family Poaceae; genus Aegilops; species Aegilops bicornis. The sequence continues at coordinate 223,176,510 of CM038675.1, forward strand.
AAATTTCCGCCACCTTAGTCTTTAGCATGCGAAATCCCCTTTTGTCCTTGGTGGATGGAGACCATGATTACAATACCGCCCTCATCTACATGATAGGTCGGGGCTGATTTGGTTACTTCCAGTTCCCCCCACTACTCTGCACCCCCATTTCCTCTCCCCCTCCCGCAAAAACGACTAACTCCACAGCACCCGAGCATCTTACATCACGTCGTCCGTACATCATCACCCTTTCTCCCCTCTCCTCTCGAAACCCTAGACTGCTCATCCACCGGCGTACCATAGCCCATTCACTGCCAGCGGCGTCCACCTCGACGGATCTGCTTTTGCGGCCGCATCTACCCCTCCCACCTCCCCTAGAAACAAGTAGACTGCTCATCCACCACTGTACCACATCCCATTCAGTGTCGGCCTTGTCCACGACGCCGGATCTGCTTCGCCGGTACTTTCGTCAACCGCCGCGCATCTACAGCGGCTCATTAGTACTCCCCACCGGAGACGCTTAGTCCACACCCCCCGGAGCCGCCCCACCGGCGCCCCCGTCGACGGCCTCTGATCCTCTTCGCCGACACCTTCCTCAACCCTATCGGAGCCGCTTCACCACACCTTCCTCAACCCTACCGGAGCCGCCTCGCCGACACCATCGTCAACCCTACAGGAGTAGCTTCACCTATACCATTCTCAACCCTACCGGGGCCGCTTTGCCAACTCACAAGTCCACGGCCTCAGATCCACTTCCTCGCACCCTCATCCAACCTACGGGCAACCCGATGCCCGTCCCACGGCCGCAGATCCGCATCTTCGACACCACCCTTAACCCAACCACCGGAGCAGCTTCTGACGCCCCGTCCACGGCCACAGATCCGCATCGTCGACACCATCCTTAACCCAACCAACGGAGCAGCTTCTGACGCCCCGTCCATGGCCGCAGATCCGCGTTGTTGACACCATCCTAAACCCAACCACCGGATCAGCTTCACCTACGCCCTCGTCCACGGCCACAGATCCGCTTTGCCCACACCGTAGTCCACCCCTACCGGAGCCGCTCCACAAACACCCTACTCGACGGTTCTAGATCTCCTTACCGGACCCCGATAGCCAGCGCAGCGTCATCACCCTCGACGTTTCTAACCTGATTCCCTCCGTCTGGAGAGATGCCAAGCACCCGCCACGGCCTAGGTACTTATCACCTTTAAACCCGTCCAACATCACCTGCCCAATTTACTTCAAATATACTAACCGGTCGCTGTTACCTATTATGCAGCTGGCAAAAACTACAAGGACGATGTTTGTTATGGATCTAACAGCTTGGCCAACCAAGATCCTGGACTGAGGCATTGCTATGATCTTGTAAGCGCGTCTCTCTCTCTTGTATTGTTTTGTGCCTGCCAGCGTGCTTTGCTAGGATTTTCGACCAGTAATCCCTTTGTGCAGACAATCATTTCTACTACTGGCTGCTAAAATACTAAATTAGATATGTAGATATCATACATGATACTTCCTCGTACCTCCATTCCTAAATATAAGTCTTTCTAGAGATTCCACTATAGGCTACATACGGAGCAAAATGAGTGAATCTACACTTGAAAATGCATCTATATACATGCGTATGTGGTCCATCTTGGAATCTCTACAAAGACATATATTTAGGAACAGGGAAGTACATTACACAAAATCGTAGGTGGCATGTAGGAATTCGATTGCACTACATTAGGCTCCCTTAGAGTGCTGCTAGTCCATGCATCTGAGTCATGGCTAGTTTATGGTACGCACACAATCGTTAATTGGTGGTTTAAATATGCGCAAGGGATATGCAATGTAGTATCATGTAGAGATGTCTGAAATTAGCCGTGTCAACTTGAGATAGGGTTACACAATGAAAAATTACAAGATGTAAGTGGCAATTTCATGGAACATCGCAAAAAAGGAGAGGCAGCGGTGAGCCTATACAGTGTGCTATGGTACGTCACTCCTCCATTGCAATCATCGTGACATGTTATTTGTATGCCAGTTCTATTAGCCAAGTTTCTTAGGGACAGTTATTACGAGTTATCCTAAGAAAATAAGCACCTGTGAATATAAGCTCCATGTAATAAGCCAACCAGTTCTTTTCATTGTGTTTTCAGCTTATCTTTGGTATGATCAGTGGAAAGTCTAGATTGCATTATATATATTTCATTTTGCTGCCCATATGGAAATTAATTTGACTTGCAAACATCACAAATTGAACCCAGTGCAGTAATTAATATGATAGGAAAACAGACCATCACTATTTGCTCAAAATGCAAATACAAAGATACCATCTACTTGGCACAATCTACTTTGGTCAATGTTTTCCATAGAGATCCCGTTGCCTAATTTAAACGAAGAACACATGACCCACATTTAAATGAAGAACAATTATTTATTGTAATTCGATGGTCCAAGTGGCTGGTTATTATCATATAGCAGCACCACCTGAAAGCATCATATAGCAGCAGTGACTCATAGCAACTCATCATACAGCAGCGGCGATGCGCAATTCATCATATACCAGCAGCAACTCATAGCAATTCATCATATAGTAGCAGCAGGAGCAGCTCCTAGCAATTCATCATATAGCATCAGCAGGAGCAGCTCATAGCAATTCATCATATAGCAGCAGCAGGAGCAGCTTGTAGCAACTCATCATATAGTAGTAGCAGCAATAGCTCATAGCAATTCATCATATAGCAGCAGCAGCTCATAGCAACTCATCATACAGCAACAGCAGCTCATAGCAATTCATCATATAGCAGCAGTAGGAGCAGCTCATAGCAATGCATCATATAGCAGCAGCAGAAGCAACTCATAGAAATTCATCGTATAGTGGATCAGAATGAAAATTTGGCAAAAAATCAGAGGAGATCCTCACCTAGTTGGATGAGCTCATCCTTCAACAGCACCTCAAGGACATGGCCTGAGAGGAGGAGGAGGAATAAGGTGCCTTACGCATGATGTGGCATCGGCCGTAGTTGTGCGGCGCCCGGAGTAGTGCATTGGGCGAACCACGATGGAGCATTGCTGGAGACCATGAGAATGAGGGTGGCGCCAGAGGGAGGAGCAGCCAGGAGTTTTGCCCCTACCACGGCCATGTAGCCTAGCTGGACATAGCATCATCGAGGACCAGGCGAGATGGGACCAGTGGCAACGGCTCATTGCGGAGGAACCCTAGTCTTGCAGCGGGGGATCGAGGTAGAGGAAAGGGAGAGGAGATGCAAGCGGGCAGGGCAATGAATGGTTGCGTGTTCTTTTTACTTGAGGGTCGGGTGTGACAGGCGTCGTGATTGCATTTTGAGTGTAATATAGGCAGACAACAGAGTCATTTCACTATTCCCCTTCCCTTCAATTTTTAGTGAGGTTCTACCGGAAACACCCCCTCCAAAGCGAAATTAGTTAAGCCGATTCCCATAACTCAAAAATGACTTTTTTTACATCTTTTTATGGCTTATTTTGACAATATGCCCTGAAAAGGCGGAATCGAACTGGCCCTTAACCTGCAATTCAATTGTGCGTGCAATGATGAATCACTCCTGCCTGCTATCTGTACATTTAGGCATCATCATACATGGCATAACCTAATACATGTGCATTCCATTATAGAATCTGGAATATGCAATGTTTATGTTAGTTCATACGTTGCACATGATGTTTAAATGCCCCTTAAATATGGTCAGTCAAGTGATGGTCTTTAAGCCTCCTTCTTTGCTTCTTTTCTTGATATGTAAGATTTGGTCACACATCTGTTCAATTGCTTGTTTGCATCAGCCAGCCATACTAGGACTGTTTTCTTTGATTACTTGCCGTCCTTGATCTAACACTCTAACCGAGCTTGTCAATGATTTAAACACTAAGGGCTGCTGTAGTGGGGCCTTGTCTAACTCGTAGGTGACATAAAGGTTTGGCTGTACACTACAGTAGGCTCTCCAAGAGTACCTGGAGATCCAGTTCAAAGGTATGCCTAGTTTTTGCATAGTGTAGACATAGTAAATGCTCATTTCATTGTGTGCAAGTGCAAGAGATGCGGCATGTTTCATTATGTGATGTTGTTTTGTTATAATCTCATCCTTTTTGGGTTCACAGACTGGAAAGTATGCATATTTATCTTCCGAGGAGACGAGTAACTAGTTTGTGTCACCTTACAGAGGAGGTGCAATGAAGATAAGATTGAGGATTTCCAAGTACAAGATGTTAGTAAGGAACCTTGCAAGAGAAGTAGGAGCTGCACTGAGCCTCTTCAACCTGCTAAGGTAAGTCACTGTATGCAACTCAATAGTTCAATTCCTTATTTGTTTCAGGCATAGTTAATTTTCTCTTTTCAATTGCTTTATTTGTCCTTAGTTAATGAGATGCCCAAATAATCATGCCTGATTTTCGGTACTTGTATCACTATTAGTTGACATAATTAAAGGCCTTACCATTTAATTACTCTGCCGAAGTGTGCCTGAAGCTTTGAAGTCTATTAACCAACTATTATTGCATGAGGCTCACAATCTAGTTTATACTACACTAATGATTGCATAGTTTTGCTTTCTTTGTAGTATGTTTGTATGAAACCCTCTGCTGTTCATTATGCTCCCTAAGACTTTAATTGAGGTCTGCAGAATGGCCAACTGCTTGCTTACTTATACATAGCGTGTTGTCTAAATTTGTAACTTATGCATGTTCTCGATTGGGCCCCAACATCATGCTCCTCTGGTGAGCTAAGAGGATTTCTGTATGCAGGCTGCACGAGACTATCTTTTTATAATTTTTAAAATATCACCTGCTTATGCTTCATGACGTGTAACATTTTTTTGTGAAAGTGGCGTGTAACATTATTGTTAGTCCTGTTTTGCCATGTAGTACAAAATAATGTCTTGTTCACTTCCTTTATTGTAACTATATTTTTGCCCTAGTCATGTGTACTTACGTAAACATTTCGGGATGAAGTGACATCAACACAAAAATCTCTGCGGCGGTCGGCATGGCCGTTACCGAATGATTATGGACTGGAATTGGAATGTGCAAATGTTCTCGAGCATCAACTAGAGGTGGCAAGACAACGTGTACATGATTGTCAACGTATAATCAACAAGTTGAGACTGGACATGCAGGTATTAGATGCAGGAGTCAAAAAATGAAACAAGACACCGAGGTAACCATGAAGGAATTGGAGATTTTGCGGACTGAAATTTGTGCTATCTGAATCCGGCCAATCATATTTTTGAAGAGATTATAGTTCAAATGGAGTTAAGTTGATCTTGGCGTCCATGATGTATGAGCTGTATTTGCCCGGTGTATGTAATTTGCTGTTTGTGTATGCTTTATTATCACCGTGCGAACCATAATGCCCGGTGGGTATAATCGGCTGTAATTTCTTTATTGTATAGTGTAGGATTATTCTACCTTTCTATGCCTTGATCTCTTTGTTGTATAGTGTATGCTTTTTAGAGGTGATAGTATTGAGTAGGATAATTCTTTGAATATGCTATATCGTTCAAGCGGGGCCAACTTCGCTGACCATGGCCCTTCACGGGCCGTCGGATCCATGGGCCTTCTACGTCTCGTAGGATCCATGGGCCTTCTATGTCTCGTAGGATCCATGGGCCTTCTACGTCTCATAGGATCCATGGGACTTCTACGTCTCGTCGGATCCATGGGCCTTCTACGTCTCATAGGATCCATGGGCCTTCTACGTCACGTAGGATCCATGGGCCGCCGACTCATTTATGGGTCTTGTACGGGCCTTTAATGGGCGTCAGACGGGCCTATAATGGAAATCAGACGTTTTATGGGCTGACCATAACGGGCCGTTAATAGGCGTACTTGGTGATGCTATGAAAATGGCCCAGCAGACTAACGGACCACAAACGGGCCGATCGTAACGACGGGCTGAATTTGGCCCACAAGCGAAAATAGCGAAGAACGGGCCGTAAGTAACCGCATGTTGCAAATGAGCCCAAGAATAAATGGGCCCTCGGAAGGCGAAAGTTAACTTAATGAAATGGCCCAACGGAATAACGGCCCGTTAATGGGTATAAAGTGTTACCTTTGTTCATTACGGGCGATTTCACGCGGGCGTTAATGGGTGTAAAGTAATACACTTTATTCATTACGGGCGATTTAAAGACGGGCCGCTAATGGGCCAAGAGTTCTGAAGGGCCTCATATGGGTCGAAGGCGTCATGGGCCATACATGGGCGAAGTGAAAACAGTGAAATCATATTGGATGGCCCAGATGACGCCATCGGGCCTAATTCGCATAGGGAGTAATGGGCCTTGGGTTAGCGGGTCGTAAATGGGCTATATGCTAACGAGCAATTAACGAGGCTTTCCATGGGCGGCCCTTGACTTTGACCAAGTCAAACGGGCGGCCTTTTCACGAGAATGGGCCACTATTGGGCGTGCACGCATGTCGACGTATCATAGGCACCTATACATCCGGTGAGTGGATGACATCTGTCCCAATGATGAGCCGACACGTGTTTCCTCCGATCGATGATGATTTTACACGTGTAAAATCCCCATTGGTCGGGATCGTTAACGGGTTATCGGATCCAAAACCCGACCCGATATCTTAACGGCGTTAAGATTACGGTGGATGCCACGTGTTGGTCACCCTTGACAAAAGCACTTACGCGGACGCGATTTATCGTCATGGAAGTGGACACTTCCGTGATGATAATTTTGGTAATGTCATGGAAAACTTCTACGACAGCACATGTATGACTATCTTGATTCTATCATAAAATCGTCATGGATGTACATGCATGACAAAAAACGTGACCTACTGTGACAAACACATATCATGATGGAAGTGTATTTCTTTGTAGTGTATTTTCATATGTGTGTGTAGACAGAAAAATAGGGGCTATATAGACTCTTTGCCGTCATCTGGCGAATGACAAAGAGCTTTGCCATCTGCTAGCGGACGGCAAACATGCCACGTGTCAGCTACCTGTGCAACCTGGGGCAATAGGCTGCCTATTTTGTTGCTTTGCCGTCCGCTAGCCGTCCGCCGACCAACGGTAATGATTCAATGCTATTTGCCATCCGCTGGCTGACGACAAAGATACAAAGGTCTTTGCCGTCCACCAGCCGACGGCAACGAACGCGTTAACCCCTTAACGGACCTAAGCTGACACGTGTGCCGTCCAGGCTCTTTGCCGTCGTCTGGCAGATAGCAAAGACCTTTGTATATTTGTTGTCCGCCAGCAGACGGCAAAGAAGCCTTTGCCGTAGCCTGTTCACCCGGACATGTTGTCATCATCTGGCTGACGCAAAGGTCTTTGTCGTCCGCCATGTGTGCCTTTGTCGTCCGCCATGGCTGTTGGCAAAGTTCCTGATTCATGTAGTGAAGGAGCATCAAGTGTTGATGGTTAACAAGACCACTAGTTTCAAGAAAAAGTGCAAGGGAAAGAAATGGAGCTTCAAGAAGAATGGCAAGTAAGTTGCCACTCCCGGGAAGAAGCCCAAAGCTGGACCCATGACTGAAACTGAGTGGATCTACTGCAAAGGGACTTGTCACTGGAAGTGGAACTGCCCCAAATTCTTGGCAGATAAGAAGGATGGCAAAGTGAACAAAGGTATATTTTATATACATGTTATTGATGTTTACCTTAGTAATGCTCGTAGTAGTGCCTGGGTATTTGATACTGGTTCGGTGGCTCATATTTGTAACTCGAAATAAGAGCTACGGATTAAACGAAGACTGGCTAAGAACGAGGTGACGATGCGCGTCGGGAATGGTTCCAAGGTCGATGTGATCGTCGTCGGCACGCTACCTCTACATCTACCTTTGGGATTAGTTTTAGATCTGAATAATTGTTATTTGATGCCAGCGTTGAGCATGAACATTATATCTATATCTTGTTTAATGCGAGACGGTTATTCATTTAAATCAGAGAATAATGGTTGTTCTATTTATATGAGTAATATCTTTTATGGTCATGCACCCTTGATGAATGGTCTATTCTTGTTGAATCTCGATCGTAGCGATACACATATTCATAATATTGATGCTAAAAGATGCAAAATTGATAATGATAGTGCAACATATTTGTGGCACTACCGTTTAGGTCATATTGGTGTAAAGCGCATGAAGAAACTCCATGCAGATGGACTTTTGGAATCACTTGATTATGAATCATTTGATACTTGCGAACCATGCCTCATGGGCAAGATGACTAAAACTCTGTTCTCCAAAATAATGGAGCAAGCTAATGACTTATTGGGAATAATACATACCGATGTATGCGGTCCGATGAGTGTTGAGGCATGCGTGGGTATCGTTATTTTCTGACCTTTATAGATGATTTGAGTAGGTATGGGTATATCTATTTAATGAAACACAAGTCTGAAACATTGGAAAAGTTCAAAGAATTTCAGGGTGAAGTGGAGAATCATCGTAACAAGAAAATAAAGTTTCTACGATCTGTTCACGGAGGCGAATTTTGAGTTATGAGTTTGCCCTTCATTAAAAAAATGTGGAATTCTTTCACAACTCACGCCACCTAGAACACCACAGCGTAATGGTGTGTCCAAACGTCATAACCTTACTTTATTGGATATGGTGTGTTCTATGATGTCTCTTACCAATTTACCACTATCGTTTTGGGGTTATGCATTAGAGACAACTGCATTCACGTTAAATAGGGCATCGTCTAAATCCGTTGAGACGACACCGTATGAACTGTGGTCTGACAAGAAACCTAAGTTGTCGTTTCTTATAGTTTGGGGTTGCAACACTTATGTCAAAAGGCTTCAGCCTGATAAGCTTGAACCCAAATCGAAGAAGTGCGTCTTCATCGGATATCCTAAAGAAACAATTGGGCACACCTTCTACCACAGATCCGAAGGCAAGATCTTTGTTGCCAAGAATGGAACCTTTCTAGAGAAGGAGTTTCTCTCAAAAGAAGAGAGTGGAAGGAAAGTAGAACTTGATTAGGTAATTGTACCTTCTCTTAAATCGAAAAGTAGCACATCGGAGAAATCTGTTCCCGTGATGCCTACACCAACTAGAGAGGAAGCTAATGATGACACTACAAAAAAAATACACTTCCGTGATGATACGTGTTTGTCACAGTAGGTTGCGTTTTTTGTCATGCATGTACATCCATGACAAATTTATGACAGAATCAAGATAGTCATACTTGTGCTGTCGTAGAAGTGTTCCATGACAATACCAAAATTATCATCACGGAAGTGTCCACTTCCATGACGATAAACCGCGCATCACAAAAGTGCTTTTGTCAAGGGTGACCGACGCGTGGCATCCACCGTAACGGAACACCGTTAATCTATCGGGTCGGGTTTTGGATCCGATAACCCGTTAACAGCCCCGACCAATGGGGATTTTCCACGTGTAATATCATCATTGGCTGGAGGAAACACGATGTCGACTCATCGTTGGGACGAGATGTCATCCACTCATTGGACGAAGGCGCCTATGATACGTCGACACGCGTGGCAGGCCCAACAGAGGCCCATTCACGTGAAAAGGCCGGCCCGTTTGACTTGGTCAAAAGGTGGCGAGCGGCCCATGGAAACTTTGTTAACGGCCTGTTAGCATATAGCCCATTTACTGGCCCGCTAACCCAAGGCCCGTTACACCCTATCCGAATTAGGCCTTGTAGCGTCATCTGGGCCATCCAATATGATTCGACCCGTTTTCGCCACGGCCCATGTATGGCCCATGGCGTCTTCGGCCCATATGAGGCCCTATGTAACTCTTGGCCTATTAACGGCTCGTGGTGAAATCGGCCCGCAATGAATAGTGTATCACTTTACACCCATTAACGGCCCGTGGTGGCGGCCCGTAATGAACGATATATCACTTTATACCCATTAAGGGCACGTTATTCAGTTGGGCCGTTTCCGGCAAATGTTATCTTCGGTCTTCTCGAGCCCATTTATTCTTGGGCTCATTTCCGACGATTCGTTTACTAATGGCCCGTTCTTTGTCATTTTACATTTGTGGGCCAAATTCAGCCCGTGGTTACATCGGCTCGTTTGTGGTCCGTTAATACGTTGGGCGTTTTCATGGCGTCATCAAATACGGCCTATTAACGATGGCCCGTTATGGTCATCTGGCCCGTATAAGGCCCATTGATGATCTGACCCATAGAAGCCCCATTGTTTCTCGGCCCGTATAAGGCCCATTGTTTTCTGACCCATAGAAGGTCCATTGTTTCTCTGACCCGTAGAAGGTCTCTTCGTTTCTATGGCCGTAGAAGGCCCCTTGTTCTCTGACCGTAGGAGGCCCAGTGTCACTACAGTAAATATTAGCCCATGGTTATTGTGGCCTAGTTTTAAAAATAACTGCATTGACTACAAGGAAACAAATAAACAAGACAACAAGGAAAAAAAATAAGAAAGCAACTTATGCTAGGCTATCATGGCTGTTACACATATTACACCCACTGGGCATCAAAGTTCGCCACTAGTGCAAATATAGGGTACAAAGCAGCATATCATATACACTGGTTGTCAAAGTTGGCGACCAGCGGAAATAAACACCGCAGCAAAACCAATCCAGAACTGAAATCACTTCAGAAGATCTCAAGAAACAATATCCTGGGTACCCATAATGCTGGCAAGATGCTTAGCAAGCTTATTAACTATCTCTTGTTTGGCGCTTAAATCCTCCGGTAGCTAACATTGCACCAGGAAAATATGCATCTGAATTCTGCAGGGACTTCCTCGGTCCTTGACTTCTGTCGCATCACATCGATCGATGTCTTTCAACTTGAAGTTGAGACTCAAGAAGACGAACTGATTCGAGCGTGAGTTCGAAGAGCTTGTGCCAGTGATAGTGGCGATAACTTCGAACACTACATCAAGACAGGACTTTTGGGTTCCCTCACTATCGTCAAGATAGTTTTTATCGACTTTCTTGGAGATCAACAGGGATGTCTCACTATCTTGAACCTTATCTGCATTACTTCCTTTACCATTGGATAACGCAGTCTTTGTTCTCCAATATTTTGTCCGCATTCTAAAAGAGAAACAAGTAGACACATCACATGTTTACTATGTTGTATATGAAACTCATTTTGGTAAATGAGTTCAGTAGTAAAGTGGACAGGATAACAGCATGAAACAAACATAAATCTATGTACCATGGTCACTTTATGGTCTATATCATTCTAGTTTTTGTTGCCAAATCAAGATAGAGACACAGTTCAAATAATATTTGTTCAAGACAAAGCAGAATAGATAGAATATAAGTGTGGGTAACTATAGAACAATAACAACACTTGTAATGTGCATGACATGAGAACATAACTGTTTATTCAATTGAAACTGAAATCAACATAGAACAGGTTATAACAGCAAACCAGTTAAAGAAACAGGTTTAAAACATACCTGTTGCGCCATTGGAGTTTCAGTTCCATCGTTCAAATTTGAAAATAGTTGTTATGAGTAAATACAGTAATGCAAGAGCAAAGGAGTATGAACCATAGCTTCTGAACTGACACGAGAACAAATCTTCTCCTTTAAGCGTTGAATTGGGATTCGGAGTGGTGGTCCTCGTGCTTTGGGCACTTCAGTTCCCTTACTAACCGCTCGTGTTTGGGTGCTCTATGGTGGAGACGGTCTTTGTGTCAGCTGGAACTGGGTTACTATCTGCCGGGGTTGGGGTTAGAAGGGGTGTAGCTGGTTCTCTGTCCAAGCTGGGTAGGGGTACAATCTGCGAGTCTGGGTTATGTGTGGTGGATCTGGTCCTTGGGCAAGTACAACCGTGGTTCTATCTGCATCAACTGGTAGCACTATCTTTTACGAAGACCGTCTTTGTTACTCCCTTAGATACTGCCATCACGCTCTCCAATTCAAATGGCTGATAAACAAGAAAAGTAATTGAAAGTATAGACATTGTTTGATAGACAGGTGCAATGGATAGTGGGGAATAAAAGAGGCATGCAATAATTCATATTTATGTTGTCTAACCAAATAGGATAGCATGACACAATTTCACATTTATGATGGCTAACTAAACATGATAGCATGACACAATTTCACATTATCATGGCTAACTAAAAAAAGATGGAAAGACATAGTTCAAAATATGAGACTATGTAAATAGTATGGCATGACATAACTATATAATGTGTTTATTAAATAGGTTGGCATGCCATAATTCACATACATTCATGGATAGAATGCCATAATTATAAATATGATGACTGTAAACACTAAACAGGATGAGATGATATAACTATATGATGTCTTTATTAAATGGGTTGCCATGCCATAATTCAGATAGATGATGTGTATGTACTATGTAAATATGATCGCATGATATAATTAAAATATATGATTTATATAGTAAGCAAGTAAGAAGATGGCAATCTATATATGATGTAAAAACTAAGCAATGCAAGACAACATGCATGACATGGGTAATATAACCCTGCCAAGTTTGAGCATAGACCTCAGGGGGGAAATAGGACTGGTCATCAGTCTCTGAATCCTCCTCTGAGGAGCTCTCTGTAGCCACCAAGATGTCTGCTTCAGCAGGTAGCATTGTCTGCTCTGAATACCTTGTTTTCACTCCAGATACTTCCATCACCGCTTCAAATGGCTGATGCACAGGAAGAGTAGTAGAATATACAAGCGTTGTAAACAAATGGACCACGTATTACAAAAAATGATAGCATGATATAATTCACATACATGATGATTGGCTAAACAGCATGGCATTGCATAATTCACATATATAATGCCTTTGCAACAAGATAGCATTGTATAATTCACATATATAATGTCTTGCAACAAGATGGCAATGCGTAATTCACATATATGGCAGTTAGACACTGAACAGGTGGCATTCACACAAAGCATGTCTAAACTAATCAAATGGCATAGCAATGCGAGACACCATACACACGATATGAGCAACATAACCCTGCCAAGTTAGAGCATACATCTCGGGAGGGGGGGAATAGGACTGGTCATCTGTCTCTGAATCCTCCTCCGAGGAGCTATCCGTAACCAGCGAGATATGCGCTTCGCCAGATATCATAATGCCTTTCGAAGACCTTGTTTTCACTCCAGAATTTGCCATCACCGTGTCAAATGGCTGATGCACACGAAGATCAGTTGAATGTACTAACATGGTTGACAAATGTAATATGTAACGAAAAAAGAGGATGGCCTCATATAATTTACATATAAGATGACTGGCTAAGCAGGATGGCATTGCAAAATTCACATATATGATGCCTGGCTAAACAATGTGGCGTTGCATAATTCACATAAGCGATGAATAAACTAAACAGATGGCATTCGCACAAAGGATGTCTAAACTAAGCAGATGACATGTTTGATGTTTAAAGTAAGCAATGCAAGACACCATATGCATGATATAACTAACATCAGCATGCCAAGTTAGAGCGAAGACCTCAGGGGGTAAATAGGAGTTATCTTCTCATACGAATCCCCTCGAACAGATATCTTCCTCTCGATTACAATCCAAAATGCATGGAGGGCGGCTGCCTTTGCGCCTACCATGGAGCGACGTCTGCATGAAATTATATTGCCACGCAAGGCTTGTCTCTTTTGCTCTACATGTTCAGTTCCATTGTTTACAATAAGTGTCATGCATAGGAATAAAACATAGTGAGATTATGTAAGGAGTGCATGCAGAAATCCAGAGTGATGGTAGCAACCTGTGGATAGACACAATACCAATAATAGCAGGCAGATAATGCCTTCAGTTAAAAAATGCAGATAATGGCTTCTTTACTGTTTGTTTCCCACCCAACATGAAACTCATAGTAGACACCGGAGATTAACCAGATAGTAGATATATACTATTGATAGAGGCCCCGATATGTACCCCACAACCATTTAAAAATTCAAGTTTGACCATTAGTTTGGAGCTGACTCGAGTCTAATCGGTGAACAGGGACGATAAGGTAGCATGTAATATTAAGCGATGCATAACATAAGCGGAACCACGAAAGAGTGCGACCTCTCTTGCGGACCCATGTAGTCCTCGAGGTCATCTGCTCGGTTGATGATGGTAATGCAGTTTTCATGGCTGCGGTAATGAGGAAGAAGATCTGAGGCGGCGAAAGGCAGTCCAGAGGCGAGATCCTGCGATCTTTGGACCCTTACATCATTGGAGCAAGCGAAATTTGGGGTGGATGGCGGTAGCAGGAGGCGGGACAAACCACGCATAAGATTTTCTTTGACAACTATCTGTAATAGAAGTAATTCTATAAGGGCTCGTTTGAATTGGAGGATTCCAACAATGCGAGGATAGGAAATAAGCGGGAATAGGATAGGAATGCACGTGTAAAACAGAGAATTTAAAAACACAGGAGTTTACGCCAATCTGGGTGTTTGATTCACAACAATTGGGAGATCACGAGGATGCAAAGAAGCATGGTGAGATTAAGTCAAACCACAAGAAAATGTACGGTTATAATGCTATTATGCTACTATATCTTAGTCTTGTGCTTCATGAATAGGAATTTGAAAAGGAGGATAAGTGAAAATTAAAATTCCTACGTTTTTTGTTTCAAGGAGACACTAAAGGAACAAATCCGTGTGCTCAGTGGACAATATATATAACATGTAGAGTAAAAAAGAGATGCAACAAATGTACAACCTCTTTGGCGAAGCCATGTCGATCTCAGCGTGATTGGGTTGGACGGTGAGGATGCTCCGGCTGACTTTGCTGTCGGAGGAGGGGAAGAAGATCTTAGGCGTCTGGAGATGGAGCCCGAGGTACTGCTCCGCTGTGATGGAGGGTTTCGTCGTTGGAGCAGCTCCGGTGAGTTGTACGACGCCGAGTGAGGGAGTCCTGGACTAGGGGGTGTCCGGATAGCCAAACTATCATCACGGCCGGACTCCAAGACTATGAAGATACAAGATTGAAGACTTCATCCCGTGTTCGGATGGGACTTTCTTTGGCGTGGAAGGCAAGCTTGGCGATACGGATACGTAGATCTCCTACCATTGTAACCGACTACGTGGTAACCCTAACCTATCCGGTGTCTATATAAACCGGAGGGTTTTAGTCCGTGGGACGAACAACAATCATACCATAGGCTAGCTTCTAGGGTTTAGCCTCCTTGATCTAAATGGTAGATCTACTCTTGTACTACCCATATCATCAATATTAATCAAGCGGTGAGTAGGGTATTACCTCCATCGAGAGGGCCCGAACACAGGTAAAAACATCGTGTCCCTTGTGTCCTGTTACCATCCGCCTAGGCGCACGCGATTCGGGACCCCTACCCGAGATCCGCCGGTTTTGACACCGACATTGGTGCTTTCATTGAGAGTTCCTCTGTGTCGTCACCGATTGGCCCGATGGCTCCTTTGATCATCAACAACGACGCGGTCCAGGGTGAGACTTTTCTCCCCGGACAGATCTTCGTATTCGGCGGCTTTGTACTGCGGGCCAATTCGCTTGGCCATCTGGAGCAGATCGAAAGCTAAGCCCCTGGCCATCAGGTCAGATTTGGAAGCTTGAACTATATGGGCGATGTCCGCGGAGACTTGATCTTCGACGGATTCGAGCCGCAGCCAAGTGTGCCGCACTGTCTCGATGGGCATGATCTAGCTCTGCGGCCGAGCGGTGCCACGAGGCCGCACTGACATCCGCTCCGACCCTTAACCGGGCCGGATTCCCGATCGAGGACGCAGTGGTTGGACACCGCCTCGGGAATACAATCTCTACGGCGATTGAGCCGAACTCCATCCCTGTCGCTGCGAAGACCTCGACTCCGGTGCGGACTCCTCTCCGGACTCGAACCCTCACGCGCCCCACCTTGTCGAATCCGATTGGGCGCCCGATCATGGAGTTCACTGCCGCGGACATCTTTCAAAGACTCGCCCTTTGGCGACATCCTCGAATTCACTAAAGTCTCTCTCTTTATCCGGAGAGCCTGGCGGACTCACGGACAGGAAGGTTGGGATACAGACGGACGAAGAAATTCAACGCCCACCCACCACCCACTTCATAGCCACCGCCGATGATTTAACCGACATGCTCGACTTCGACTCAAGACATCGACGGTATGGACGGCGATGCCGGAGGCGACCAAGACCCAAGCGCCTACGAGTAATGGAAGGCCACCTCGTCATATGACATATACATGCTGGACATCCCAAAAGATGGGAACGGCGATGGAACAACTGAGGATGACCCCTCCAAGAAGCAACCGAAGCGCCGACGTGAGCGGCGCCGCTCTAAATCCCACCACAATAAAAACGGTGATTCCGGCACGGGAGATAATAACTCCCCGGACAGTGCCGAAGACAACCCCCTCCAGCAGGATTCAGCGCAGGAGGAGGGAGAAGCAAGTCCGCACGACAAAGGCGATGTAAAGAGAGGTCGAGGGCGATAATTATCGCCTCCCTCCAAAGATGAGGCAAGCCTCGACGACAGCAATTTAATTTGTCGTGCTGAGGATCCCGTCGAATAGGGCGTTTCAAGCGCGGGCTTATAGCCACGGCAAGCAGCCTCAAGAAAAAGCAATGACAGCTTAGAGCTGACCAAGACCTGCTAGGCGGCGGATGGATGAAGTCCTTGCTGCCGAAGAGTATGAACTCGAACGCCCCTCCAAAAGCTACCCCAAACGCAGGCCGTTGCCTCGATCAGAGGAGGAAGCACCCAAGTCACCAGCGCACGACATGGCTGACCGTCCACCCCGTGGCCGCGACAGAGAATCCTCTTGGCCCTCCGCTCAAGCCACACCCCGACGCCGCTCAAAAAGTACGAAGGCACGGGAAAACGCGCCGGACTTGCGAGATATATTGGAGGATAAGGCAAAACATACAAGATCGATCTACGGATCGCGTGGGCGCCCAACGACGCGGGATGATTACCGTCGCGCCGGATTCTGACAAACCGGCCGGGCGAACATAGTAGACAAAGCTCATATGAGCTACGCCGTGATATAGCCCAATCTGAGGCGCGCACACCCATTATGCTTCACGGATGAAGTAATGGATCATCAAATCCCGAGGGCTTCATACGCGTAAACATCGAATCATGCGATGGTACCACAGATCCTGCGATGCGGATCGAGGACTATCTCCTCCATATCCACATGGCCCGCGGTGATGATCTACATGCCATCAAATACCTCCCACTCAAGCTTAAAGGACCAGCTCGGCATTGGCTCAACGGCTTGCGGCCAGAATCAATTGGTTGTTGGGAGGACACGGAAACCGCATTCCTTGATAACTTCTAGGGCACATATGTGCGACCACCAGACGCCGATGACCTTAGCCACATAATTCAGCAGCCAGAAGAATCGGCCAGACAATTCTGGACACGGTTCCTAACAAAGAAAAATCAAATCGTTGACTGTCCGGATGCAGAGGCCCTTGTAGCCTTCAAACATAATATCCGCGACGAGTGGCTTGCCCGACACCTAGGACAGGAAAAGCCAAAATCCATGGCAGCCCTCACAACACTCATGACCCGCTTTTGTGCGGGAGAGGACAGCTGGCTAGCTCCAAGCAACAACTTGGCCAAACACCCTGATAGTTCGGATACCAAGGACAGCAATGGCAGGTCGCGTCGCAACAAGAACAAGCGCCGCATTAACGGTGATAATGCTGAAGATACGGCCGTCAATGCCGATTCAGAGGCTCTAAACCCGGTCAGCGGAAGAAGCCATTCAAAAGAAATACCCAGGGCCCGTCCAACTTGGACCGAATACTCGATCGCTTGTGCGAGATACATGGCACCCCCGAAAAACCAGCCAATCACACCAACAAGGATTGTTGGGTGTTCAAGCAAGCAGGCAAGTTAAGTGCCGAACTCAATGACAAGGGGCTGCATAGCGATGATGAGGAAGAGCCCAGGACACCGAACAATAGAGGACAGAAGGGTTTTCCCACACAAGTGCGGACGGTGAACATGATATACGCAACCCATATACCCAAAAGGGAGCGGAAGCGTGCACTAAGGGACGTATATGCGATGGAGCCAGTCGCCCCGAAGTTCAACCCATGGTCTTCCTGCCCGATCACCTTCGACCGAAGGGACCACCCCACTAGCATCCGTCATGGCGGTTTCGCCGCATTGGTTCTTGACCCAATTATTGACAGATTTCACCTCACCAGAGTCCTGATGGACGGCGGTAGCAACTGAACCTGCTTTATCGGGATACAAGGCGCAAAATGGGCATAGACCCTCAAGAATTAAACCTACAAAGAAGACCTTTAAAGGCGTCATACCGGGTGTAGAGGCCAATTATGCGGGCTCGATTACACTCGAAGTGGTCTTGGATCCCGGATAACTTCCGAAGCGAAGAGTTAATCTTCGACATAGTCCCGTTCATGGCGGCTATCATGCACTGATCGGACAAACCGCATTTGCAAAGTTCAATGCGGTGCCGCACTACGCATACCTCAAGCTCAAGATGCCAGGCCCTCGGGGAGTAATCACGGTCAATGGAAACACCGAACGCTCTCTCCGAACGGAGGAGAACACGGCAGCCCTCGCGGCGGAGGTACAAAGCAGCCTCTCAGAGCAGTTCTCGAGTCCGGCCACTAAGCGTCCGGACACTGTCAAGCGTGCCCGGAGTAACCTACAACAAGACCGCCTGGCACGATTCAAGCATCGCTGTAGTAATCCGCCCCAACCCCAGCCCTCGCGAAACTGTGATGCCAGTACTACGCGTACATAACTACGCTCTGGAGATACCATGGGCATAAGGGGAGGGGCACGACCACGGCACGCCCGGAATGCGGCTCAACCGCACCAGGGGCCCCCGATTGTGTCACTCTTTTTCTTTTTTATTTTTTCTTCCTTTTTCTTACTTTCAGGACTCCGTTTTCCAGAAGCCCTGTCCGGCACTAGAATCGCCGAACTCACGATGCAACAGCCAGGGAAGCAGAAAGCTACGTCGAGTGGTCAGGTGGTCTCTATTACGAGCATTATACCTGTTTTACATACCATCCCGTAGCTTACCCCTGGAGGGGGACATGTTAGATAGTCCCATCCCTTGCTTATCACACTATCTGTATCGTTCTGCTTTCATTGCAGTACCTTTTTGATATAAATAATACATAGCTTTTGCCTATTATTGCACTCTTTTCTTTATCTATATATATGTTCATTTAATGACATTACGCATCCGTACACTTTGGTACTGCCAATACACCAGGGGCTTAAGTACCCCAAAATTATGGTGTGATAAGTCCGAACACTTTCACAAGTGCGGCACCCCGAACTTATAGCATTATATGAGTCGGCTCCGAATCATGTCTTGGGTCAATAGTTGGGTTTGCCCGGCTCCCGTGTTTTGGTACCTTTCGTTCCGTTATATCGGCTAAGGTAGCACCGGGAGAACCACTGCGATTGTGCCCCAATTGAGCTGGGTCGAGCACCTCAGTGGAGAAAGCTAAAACTGACCGTCATGATAGGGCGAGAACCGGTCGCTGTTCAAGAGGTTTTTTCGGGTCCCTAAAGACTTATGCCGCTTAGAGCGAGGAACCGGAATTGTCCGCCAAGGCATGGATAGCGCCCGAACTCGGTCTTCCAAATACTAGGGGCTTCGCGAAATTTAAAATTATAGAATTCTATGGCTAAGTGAGAGTGTTCAAGCATCATAAGTCCGGTTGCCTTGTTACGTTCGTTGAGCGCCTCCTAGATGGACCCAAGAATGGGAACAAGAGTGCTCAAGTTTATCCCGAACACCCCAACACTTTCGTGGCATGGGGGCTGAAGCCAACGAGTTGCCATCTCTCAAATTTGATAAACGGCCGCTTGAAGGTAATATTTTAAATTAACAAGCGTTGCTTAGCGCATATGAACAAGTTTTCAGCTTACAGGATAACACATGCTAGTCTATTCAAAAATTACATCTTTGGAGCACTCATCCGCTATTCAGAGGGCACCCTTCAGGAGGCCCTCATAGTACATTTCGGGCGTGCGATGCTCCTTGCCCTTTGGTGGCCCGTCCGTCACAAGCTTCTCCGCATCCAGCTTGCCCCAGTGCACTTTAGCACGGGAAAGGGCCCGACAGACACCTTCAATGCAGACGGAGCGCTTGATGACTTCAATCCTGAGACAGGTGTCCACCAGCCTCCGCACTAGCCCAAAGTAGCTCCCAGGCATGGCTTCTAATGGCCACAGCCGAACTATGAGGCCCTTCATGGCCTGTTCGGCGACCTTGGGGAGCTCGACCACCGCTTCAGCTGGTCGATTAGGGGCACCGGATGTCCGGCCTCAGCATACTGAGACCAGAAAACCTTTTCCGTCGAGCTCCCCTCCTTGGCGCAGTATAACGCGGCAGATGCTCGAGACACTACGGGGCAAATCTGAACGCCTCTGGAGAGCTCCGAATCCGGGTAAGTAATAAGTAATTCACTTTCACATGCTTGCTCTGCATAAAGAATGCCTTACCCGCGCGATCTTCTTTATTGCCTCAATCTCTGGAGGGCTTTTTGGCCCTCGGCCTTAGCAGCTTTGGCACTCTCAAGAGCCGAAGCAAGCTCGGACTCTCGGGTCTTCGAGTCACGCTCCAAACTCTCGTGTTTTTCCACGAGAGCCTGGAGCTCTTGCCGCACCTCCCCCTTCTCTCGCTCGGTGCGTTCCGCAGCTGCTTTGTTTTCGGCCACGGACACCGCCTCCTTCAGGGTCGCCACCTCGTTCGTGGCCCCTGCAGTACCCATGTTATTCCTGTTCTTTTTTGCAACCGAAACCTTTCTATAAGGTATTTATTTCATAAGGTATTACTTACCTTCCTTGTCCTCGAGCTACTTCTTGGCAAGGCCGAGCTCGTTCTCGGACCGCTCGAGGCTTTGCTTCAATGCATCGACCTTCGCAGTCACTGCGGCAGAGGTCAGCAGCGTAGCCTGCATTCCCATATTGACATACTTATGTTAGACTCCTGCCTATATCTTTTTAGATCCTTAGTCCGGCTTTTCTTTCCGAACACCGAACTAAGAATCAGGGGCTACTGTCTATGCGGTAATATTTTTACATATTCTAAACTTACCTCAAAGCCTGTTAGAAGGCTGATGCAGGCTTCAGTCAGCCCGCTCTTGGCGGACTGGAACTGTCCGGATCACCGCACTCATAACAAGACGGTGTTCCTCCTCGAGGGAAGCGGCTGTTAAGCGCCTCCGAAGCTATCCGGTGCCTCCGGTTGGACGGAGGACACTGGCGTCTTACCCTTCTTGCGAAGGACCGCTTGGGACTACGGAACCGCTGAAGGTTCCGGCATGGAGTCGGGACGAGGGTCGGGCTTAGAGCCTCGGGGTCTCGCCCACGTGCACAGTGTCCGGGAGGTTGCCTTGCAGGCGCCTCCTGCGCCACCTCCTCTTGACCAAGCCCCCTTGGGGCCCCACCATGAGTCAGACGCAGCGTGAGGTGAGGAGGCGGTCGGAAGTGAAGTACTCTCCATTTCAAGCGAACTCGGGGGACCCTTCGGCCGAAGCGGCGAACTCGCCCTTGGGCGGGCTGCAAGATAGTTCGGCATTAGAGAACACTATGCAATGATAAAAAAGCCATGGGTATCCGGACACTTACGATCTCGCCAGGGGCTTGGCCCTTGTTGGCTAATCCTCCTCGTCGTTGTCGAAGTTGGTGGAGAAGTCCGGAGGAAGGGTTCTTCCCTTCTTGGACCCTCCGGCATCCCCAGTTGGGGCGGCCTTCCTTTTCCTCTCCACCCCCGCTGGGGGAGAGGCTTCTTTTTCTCCCTCCTCATCCTCAGGAGAAGATTCTGCTTCGGAATCTGACAACACCAGGCGTCGGGAGCTCCTTCAAGTTCCTGTTGCCTCCTTCTTGACCTTCTTCTCCGGCACCACATGAGGTACCGGAGCCAGCAGCCCCGTCAATCGGGCATCCGCTGGGTCTTCTGGCAAAGGAGCCGGACAACTAACCTGTCCGGACGTCTTGACCGATCTGTTAAAGGTTAGGGAGTTTTAGATCCCACATAGAGTCAAACTATGAAAAAGAGTCCCATAAAGGGTAAAATAACTCACCTCGCTGGCTTGACGCCGCGAGCTGAATCCGCGATCTTGATGGCGAAAGTGGGAGCCTCGGCACCCTTGAACGGCACCTTCCGGGCATCTTAAATGCGTAGTGTCGAAGAGCCTTGTCGAGTGGGGGGTCTTTGTGCCGGATCGAACTCCCACAATTTGAAGGCCCGTTGTTGGCATGGGAGAATCCGGCGGAGGAGCATCACCTGGATTACGTTGACAAGCCTGAGATTCTTGTCCACCAGGTTTCGGACGCATGTTTGGAGTCCGGATAGCTCATCCGAATTCCCCCATGTCAGGCCCGTCTCTTTCCATGACGAGAGCCGTGTGGGGAAGCCAGATCTGAATTCGGGGACGCCACCCATTTGGGGTCGCGCGGCTCGGTGATATAGAACCACCCCGATTGCCACCCTTTATTGTCTCCACAAAGGAGCCCTCGAGCCATAGGAATTTGGCCATCTTGCCAACCATGGCGCCTCCACACTC
The DNA here is from genome assembly GCA_021605145.1 of Aegilops bicornis. Taxonomy (NCBI): domain Eukaryota; kingdom Viridiplantae; phylum Streptophyta; class Magnoliopsida; order Poales; family Poaceae; genus Aegilops; species Aegilops bicornis. The sequence goes on from CM038675.1 coordinate 223,198,952, forward strand.
CGCTTGACGGCCGCCCACAACATTCGGCCTGACATTGAAGGTCTTCAGCCATAGGCCGAAGTGGGGCTGGATGCAGAGGAAGGCGTCGCACACGACGATAAACGCCGAGATGTTGAGGATGAAATTCGGGGCCAGGTCGTGGAAGTCTAGGCCGTAGTAGAACATGAGCCCCCGGACAAATGGGTGAAGTGGAAAACCTAGTCCGCGGAGGAAGTGGGGGAGAAACACCACCCTCTCATGGGGCCTGGGGGTTGGAATGAGCTGCCCCTCGTCAGGAAGCCTGTGCGCGACGTCGCCGGACAAATATCCAGCCTCCCGCAGTCTTGTGATGTGCCCCTCCGTGACGGAGGAGGCCATCCACCTGCCTCCCGCTCCTGACATGGTTGAAGAAGGTTGAGGCAGGATGTGCGGACTTGGGCGTTGGAGCTCGAAGTCTTGTGAAATGGATGAGCAAAGGAGGAAGAAGGCGTAGGTGAAAAGGTGGATCCTTATCCCCTTATATGGACGGACGAAGTTATGCGTCCCCCACCAGCCTAGTAAAACTCGCTTATCTCCTAAGCGCCGTAATCAATGGCGCGGATGGGTTACCCACGTCCGTATTGATGAGAATCCTGGAATAAGGGGGCACGATCTATGCTTTGATAAGACGTGCCAGGGAAACCGCCTCGCTAAACGCGCTAAGGTGGAACGGTAAAAAGCGATTCATATAAAGGCCTGGCCGTGGTGTGATGTCACGCCATGAGTAGGTCAGCAGATCTGTGCAAAAATTATTCTCTATACGGTGGTATGTGGAACTTGTTTTGCAGAGCCGGACACTATCCTGGTGTTCAAAACCTTCTATGAAGTATTCGGAGTAGGAACCCGCCTTGCAATGCCGAAGCGAATATGCGCGCCAGACTCGTAGTCATTGAAGCCTGGTTCAGGGGCTACTGAGGGAGTCCTGGACTAGGGGGTGTCCGGATAGCCGAACTATCATCACGGCCGGACTCCAAGACTATGAAGATACAAGATTGAAGACTTCGTCCCGTGTCCGGATGGGACTTTCCTTGGCGTGGAAGGCAAGCTTGGCGATACGGGTATGTAAATCTCCTACCATTGTAACCGACTCTGTGTAACCCTAACCTATCCGGTGTCTATATAAACCTGAGTGTTTCAGTCCGCAGGACAAACAACAATCATACCATAGGCTAGCTTCTAGGGTTTAGCCTCCTTGATCTCGTGGTAGATCTACTCTTGTACTACCCATATCATCAATATTAATCAAGAAGGAGTAGGGTATTACCTCCATCGAGAGGGCCCGAACCTGGGTAAAAACATCGTGTCCCTTGTCTCCTGTTACCATTCGCCTAGACGCACAGTTCGGGACCCCCTACCCGAGATCCGCCGGTTTTGACACCGACACCGAGGATGAAGCAGGACAAGAGAGACAACGAACAACGTTAACCTGAGTGGAATTCTAATAGCATCTCCAATACATGACGTAAAATACATAACCACAAAGTGCTAGATGTAAAATACATCAGCCGCTCATCTATGAACTTAAGCGTCAAACAGAACTTAACCGCTTAAACTGAACTTAATCGTCAAAACTGAACCTAACTGTCGAAAACTGAATTTTGCTATCGAAACTGAACGCACTAGCAAGGTGAGGCTACACATCGGTCGATCGACTTTTTTCATCTCTGGTCGATCGATTTTGCAGCCGTTGGATACGAAATCAAGGGCCTGCGGTTCATCTTCAACCTCCACCCCCCTGAGCCGCCAGCCACCAACAGCCAAACAGCAGCCCCCCGCCACACGGGGCCGGCGGTGCGCTGCCCCGCCCGCCCCGAAAACACTCCCCGCCGCCGGTCCGCCGCCACCCCGGCATCCCTCTTGGCCCCCACGTGCCGAGCTTTTTCTCCGGCGATCCCCACGCCACCGCCCCGCCAACGCCCCGCCACCGCCGGCGACCACGGCCCCCATCCTGAACCCTAAGATAGATAGTGGAGTACCTTTCCGGCGAACCCCCCTCCCCACTGCGGCTAGTTTTTCCTTCACCCCGGCGAGCCCACCCCTTGAAAATCAACTGACCCAAAAGTCGATTCAGTCATCTGAAGTGTAGCCAAATCAGAGCAGCATTGCAAGCAAGAGCAAGAGCGAGAGCAGCAAAGCGAGCAAGAGCAATAGCAAGAGCAGACCAGGCAGGGGACCGAGAGCAAGCGCAGAGCAGCAGCGCGAGCGAGAGCTAAAGCAGCAGCAGCTCCTACTGATGTGGACGTCGCCGCCGAGGGAGCGACACCATGGAGGAAGTGGCCGACGATGCCGCCGTGGACGGAGCCGCGTCGTGTCGGCTCGGGACCGAGCGCCGGCAGCACCGTGAGATCGAATCAAGAAGAAAATGCGGCGATTAGTGTACAACCTCTTTGGTGGCGCCGATTAGGCCGCAGCTTCATCCGAGGAAACGGTGATGATGATGCTCTTCCGGTGGTGCAGGTGAAGACGGCGGTGTGGGAATGGACGTGGCACGAAAGACGAGGGGAACATCGTCGCAACTCCTTGGAGGTGTAGGACGGGGTGGCTGAACCGGCGGGACGATGAGATCGACGACGGATCCTCATCCGGTACGGTGGTTGAGGAACGTCGAGGTGTTGTTGTGGACGACGTCGTCGGGGAAGAGGCTCCTACCGGTGGCAGACGGAGCAGGGTGTGGGGTTTCGTCGCGTGTTTTCGCGGCGTCGGTGTATGAATGGGTGGGCGGATGGGATGGCAGTGGGAACCATGGCTTAGAGACGCGCTTCTCCGAAATGTGGGGTAAGTTACGAAAGTACCCCCACCGATTTGAGGCGGTTCTTTCGGTTCAGGGGTACCACAGGCATTTCGCGTGTCGGGATTTCAAAGGAGGTGGGAGTTTTCGCGCGCGTTGTAATTTCGGAATAGCAAGGCGCAGGTTGAGATGGAGGGAGTTGTCGGAGCACAATGAGACAAAGATGTATCTTAAATATTTCGGGCTAACAAGGCGCGGGTTGAAATTTCGGACAAGCCTAACATGTACTGTACCAAATCAATGCGACTACAAATGTCATTCAAAACTTTGAATTCATGTTATGTTCAATTAAAATATTTCGCCACGTTTATAATGCATGCAACCTACTACTCAAATGAACGCTTTTAGTGCATTCCAAACGTATATACTACCGCTTCAATATGAACTAAATTTGAATAAGATCTACAGTAATGATTGTTGTGAAGTCAAAGCATTTGAATTCGCTTTCTCCGCTTTAATAAGATCTACAATCATCATTATTGTCAAGTTAAACCATCGCTTTGTGTATTATCTTCACAACACACGACATGATTAGTCTCGAAGTTACATATGAACTATGTGTACTATATGAACTCGAACTAGATTTTTGAATCCACTTTATTTTGATTTCAAATCACATTACATTTCTAGCTCTAGCTGGATCTTCATAATCTAAACCATGTCTCATATGTATAATGTGTTTATCACATTATGTATGGTGCCCCGCCCCTTACGCCTACAAGTATTTAGATGTGAGTTGCAAACACCACACATTACCACAAATTCAAATAAAATGTGAGAATGTTCGATATATAGTATTGTTTAGATTGCTCGATATTTAGTTGTAAGCTGCAAACGCCGCACATTATCAAAAATTCAAATAAAATGTGAGATTGTTTCATGTATAGTATGGTTTAGATTGTTCGGCATTTAGCTGTGAGTTGCAAATGCCATGCATTATCACATTATGGTATAACATGTGCACAACACGTGTATCATCGCTATATTCATGCATGCAATGTTTAAAACACTATGATCTCCTATTCAAATATATGAATCCGCTTTCATATCAAATTATGATCTTTGTTAGTCTCTTACACCCACACAATCCTCTAGACTTTCTAGCTACCACTAACTTTCTCTCGTGCATGCACACGACCTCCTCGCCCTCCTCCTCCCTCGGCGTTCTATCCACCGGGCACATTCATTTTTTTCTTTAGGTCGTTCTCCCAGAGTCTCCACAACTCCTTTCCGACACACACCGATCGATAAACCTCTCCAGTGATGCCTGCCTACAGCATACACACACAGCTTCAATCTCCTCCTTTATGTGTCCTTGCCTCGTGTCTCTCATATGGTCAGACACACATGTAAACTCTTGCCCCTCTTTTCATCGATCTCACAACCGCACACTCCTCCCCCTATCTAGCTAGTAGTTGGGCCTCTCCCACCACCTCCTAGCTCCATTCTCTCTATCTATCCGTCTAGCTGGGCCTTATTTGCATCTAACAAATGGACGTACATCGACCGATCTCTCGCTATACATATAGCCAGCTAGGTTGTCGGTGTACTAGAGTAGGGGTACCCTAGTATCCCGAACTCGTGCACGGGCAGTTGCAGCACCCCGCGGCAAGGCTTTCCTAGTGACCGCCAAGGTCCTCCATGGTTCCTTTGGAGCCATTCAAGAACAAGGTATTTAAGCCAAGGAGACAAGGCCCCGGCAAGAGAAGCTTGCCGGGAAGGCCACTCAAGGCACGCAGAAGACAAGACCCCGGCAAGAGGAGCTTGTCGAAGGCCCGAGAGCGACAAGCTTCCGGACGCGACAAGGATTCAGCCGCGGCAAAGGCGCTTACCGCGGCAGTAACCACCTTTATCTCCGCCTCCAGCTCATCCACCAACGTGTCGCCATGGGACCATTCGGTAGCGCGTGTCAAGAGGTCAGGCGGCCAGCGGAGAGCAGCGGTAAGCGGCGCTGACAAGAGTGCCATTGTGGCAAGCGGTGGCGCTCCTGACAGTCCCTGTTGCACTGTTTAGGCGAGATGGACGGGCATTTAATGCTTTTGTCCCTTGCCGTCAGAGTTAGGTAGAATACACTATACAAGTAGCTGTACCAACCACAAGTCCTTTTACGTTTTTGCCCTTGTCTACGTTGCCACCTGTCGGAGACCCCTTGAGCATATAAAAGGAGGCCCATGCGCAACGTAGAGGGAGGTTCGACTCATTCGAAACCAGAGACACTCACGCTAGGTTTTGTAGCTCTCAGCGCTCCCTAGCAAGAACACAACATAATCAGACAAGCAGCAGTAGGAGTATTATCTCTCCGGAGAGCTCCGAAGCTGGGTAAACTGCTCGTGTGCTTCGCCTCGATCTGCTCTTTGTGCGACCTCCGCCTCCCACCGAACCGAAAGGGGCTCGGTCCGCCGGTCCCATAGGTGTTCGTGGGTTACGATCAGCTTCCCCGACATCTTTGGCGCGCCAGGTAGGGGGCGTCGAGGCTGTGTGAACCTGATCCGGCGTTCACACGAGCAACATCTTCATCATCTTCATCAACATGCCACCGAAGAAGAAGGCTTCGGCGGCAGCGGAGCCGTCCACGTCGATCCCGCCACCACCGGAGCAAACGGGTGGCGGGGTAGACGCCGGCGGAAGAACGGGCGTCGACGAGGGAGCTCATGACGCTGCCAAGTCCAAGGACAAGGCCGCGCAGACCTCGGCGTCCGTACACGCACCGCGCCCATCTCAGGAGCCGCTGGACCGACTGTGTCATGGTATTCACAATACCATACGTTCGTTGGATCAAGACCGAGCTGGAGGATCGCGAGGCCCTCAAGACCATCGTGCGCGCCAGCATGCTGGCACGAGCGGGGTACGGTCGCCTGGACGGGATGCTGCTCCTTCTAACATAGTTAGAAGTCCGAGCATTTCCCGCTCCTCGCACCGTTAACCACTGCCGCCCGCCACTCCAGCGGAAGCCTTGGCAAGAGCTCAACTGCTCCTAGACTACCCTCCAACAGCCGACAAGGTCGATGAATGGAGGGCCACCCTCCAGAGTCTCATCGGCTTTGCCAACGGCGACGCTCCGTGGCAACCAACTACATCGCTGTCGCGGCAAGACGACAAGGCACGAGCCGGTGGCGACGAAACCTGTGGGGGTACAACCACCATGCACTCTCCACCCAGAAGGCCAAGATCACCAACTCGTCGGATCCACCTCGACAGCGACTCCACCGCGTCATCGGATCCACGAGCTCGCCGTGATCAACGCCAAGTTCTTTGGGAACGGCAACAAGATCCTCGCCAACTACTTCCCGCTGGTACTCAAGCCCAATGTCAGATCCTGGCTCATGCACTTGCCGGACGGATCCATATCCTCTTGGGCAGATCTATGCCATCAGTTTGTCGGCGCCTTCACAGTGACCACAAGCCTCATGGCTAAGAGAGCGACCTTCATCTGCTCACCCGGAAGGAAGGAGAGTCCCTGCGCCAAGTTCATTCAGAGATTCAGCTGTGCACTACAACATCCCGTGATGTCCACCCTGCCGCGGTGATCAGTGCGTTTCATCAGAACGTGCGGAACCGCAGGATGAGGGAGGAGATGGCGATGTGCAAAGTCAAGGATGTCAGTGAGCTGTATGCCCTGGCCGACAAGTGTGCACCTGCTGAAGAAGGGAGGAGACTCCCAGGAGAGAATACAGAAGCAGGATCTGATAGTGAGGAGACCGCCCCAGCGAAGAAGAGCCGGCGACGGAACAACAGAAAGAAGAAGGGCAAAGAGGTACTAGTTGTCGAGCAGTCCGACAACGGTGGTGCCGCCAAGAAAGCCAAAATTGGTGGCTCCGGCAAGGAGGTTGCCGCTGGTACCGACTGCCAGCCTGTGGCGGCCGCCGACAAGCAGGACAGCTCCAACAAACAGTACTGCCAGATTCACCGCACCAAGGGCCATGACCTCCAGAGCTGCAAGAAGGTCGAGCAGCTTGTTGAACAGCAGAAGGCTGAGTACGAGCGGCGCGACAAGGAGAAGGCCCAGGAAGGTGCTGGGGGGATTGGCAAGAAGCGACCCGCCCGGGGAGGACGCCGCGGCAAGGCCAAGCAGCGGCAAGGAGACAGACCTCCCCGCGGTCGCAACAAGGATGAAGACGACGACGACAATGAAGATATGGAAGACGACGAGACAGATGAGCAGGAGTTTCAGAAAGCCACAGAGGTCCTCTGCGTTGACGGTGGTGCTTCTCTGCATACTTCACACCGCCAACTCAAGCAGTGGATGCGGGAAGTTAATGCAGCAGAACCATCCGTAGAGTCATGCAAGCCTCTGAAATGGTCCAGCACGCCTATCATCTTTGATATTGAGGACCACCCTGATCGCATAACTGCGGTCGGGTGCCTGCCGATGTTGGTCTCACCAACTATCCGCAACCTCAAGGTCACCAAGATGCTAGTTGACGGCGGGGCCGGCTTAAACCTGATCTCCTCCGCAGTGCTCCAGAAGCTTCAGATCCCAAACAGCGAGCTCGAAGAGACTAGCACATTCCAAGGAATCAATCTGGGAAGGAGCAAGCCGAAGGGGAATATCACGTTTCCGGTAACGTTTGGTAGCGAGCTAAACTTCAGGACTGAGAGGGTCACGTTCGACGTTGCTGATTTTCCATTGCCTTACAATGGGATACTTGGCCGCCCGCCGCCAAGTTCATGGCAGCCTCTCATTATGCATACAACTTGCTCAAGATGCCAGGCCCGATAAGTGTCATTTCTGTCCATGGCGACAAGAAGGATGCTCTTATCTGCGCCGACAAGATTTACCGGGAGGCAGCAGCTGCAACAGATAGCAAGTCACTTGCCGCTGAAGCTCCCGGGGGGAAGAAGAAGACCAAGTCCGGGAAGAGCTCTGATGCCCACTCCGGCAAGCGCACCTCCTCGGAGTGCTGCGCTATCGTCGAGGACGCACCGTCGAGCTCCACCGGCAGGTGCAAGAAGACGATGGCAGCTCCACCAAAGACCAAGAAGGTGCCCGCCAAGGAGGACGGCACTGGTGGTACCTTCACCATCAGTGCCACTCTCTACCCTAAATAGGAAGGCGCGCTCGTTTCTTTCCTGCGGGCTTAACGCCGACGTGTTTGCATGGAAATCGCCCCGACATCCCGGTGTTCCTGTGAAAGTAATTGAGCATCACTTAGCTGTCTGTCCTCATACGCGGCCCGTCAAGCAGAATGTCAGGAAGCAGGCAGTGGAGTGCCAAGAATTCATTGCAGAAGAGATCAAGAAATTGGAAGCAGCAGGCCTTGTCAGAGGAGTGCTCCATCCTACGTGGTTGGCCAATCCTGTAGTTGTTCGCAAGGCAAATGGGAAATGGAGACTTTGTATTGACTTCACAGATGTTAATAAAGCTTGTCCCAAAGACCCATTTCCCTTGCCGCGCATCGACCAGATTGTTGACTCCACGGCTGGATGTGATTTGCTTTCATTTCTTGATGCATACTCAGGATATCCTCAGATCTTCATGGCAGAAGAGGACGAAGAGAAAACCGCATTCATCACCCCATGTGGCACATACTGTTTTGTACGGATGCCTTTTGGGCTAAAGAACGCTGGTTCAACATTTGCAAGAGTAGTCCATGACGCTTTTGAGCCGCAAATGCACAGAAATGTAGAAGTCTACATGGATGACATAGTAGTCAAAAGCAAAGACAGGGCAACTCTGGTTCAAGATTTAGATGAGACCTTTGCAAATCTGCGCAGGATCAACCTCAAGCTCAACCCCGAGAAGTGTGTATTCGGAGTCCCTTCCGGCAAGCTTCTCGGGTTCTTCGTGTCTCAGCGGGGAATTGAAGCCAATCCCGACAAGTTCAAGGCCATTGAGCAGATTGAAGCACCAAAGTGCGTCAAGGATGTATGAAGACTTGCCGGTTGCGTGGCTGCTCTCAGCAGGTTTATCTCTAGGTCTGCTGAACGCGCCCTGCCATTTTTCAAGATTTTGAAAAAGGCAGGTCCAATGAAATGGACTCCGGAAGCGGAGGCTGCGCTGCAGGACTTAAAGAGGTACATGTCCTCCACTCCAATACTTGTCGCACCTAGGCCACAAGAGAAGTTGCTGCTATATATAGCGGCAACCAATCAAGTGGTTAGTGCTGCGTTAGTAGCGGAAAGGGAGGCAGATGATGAGCCGGCAACCAAGGCAGATGCATCCAGCGACAAGCAGGGGGCTGCACCGGCGAGCTCTGGTCTCGACAACGATGGATCTACGCAGACGTGCGAGAAGATGCAGAAAAGGATGGTGCAGCGCCTAGTTTACTTTGTCAGTTCCCTTCTGCAGGGGGCTAGGTCAAGGTACTCTGGTGTGCAGAAATTGCTTTTCGGCCTCCTCATGGCCTCGAGAAAGCTGCGCCATTACAAAATCTAGAAGCAACAGGCAGGATTGTCGAGTGGGCACTGGAACTGTCAAGCTTTGGCCTCAAGTTTGAAAGCACTTCGACTATCCAAAGCAGAGCACTGGCAGAGTTTATAGCAGAATGGACGCCAACGCAGGCTGAAGACATTCCGAGATGAGCATCCCCGTCAAGGAAGCAAGAAAAGAGTGGCTGATGTACTTTGATGGTGCCTTCTCGCTGCAAGGCGCCGGTGCGGGCGTGCTGCTTGTCGCGCCCACCGGAGAGCACCTCAAGTACATAGTCCAAATGCACTTTCCCAAGGAGCAAGCGACAAACAATACTGCAGAGTATGAAGGTTTGCTTGCCGGTCTCAGAATTGCGGTAGACCTTGGGATCAAGAAACTCATTGTCAGGGGTGATTCGCAGCTTGTCGTCCGCCAAGTAAACAAAGATTATTAGAGTCCGTTGATGGAAGCCTACGTTGATGAAGTGAGAAAGCTAGAAGAGCACTTTGACGGCCTGCAGATGGAACATGTTCCAAGAGCTCAGAATGATATTGCTGATGGCCCGTCAAGTGCGCCAGACTCAAGTTACTCGTGGAACCAGGGATTTTTGTGCTCAAGTCGACTCAGCCGATCGTAACGCCATCAACTGGACAGAACAAGAAGAGGAAGTTGATTTCGGTGACTATTTTCCGGCAGAGCTTCGAAGCCGCCACCAAAAAGGTCCCTGGATCAACACCAAAATGCCGAGGAGCAGTCTGCCCGACAAGCCCTAGGGTTTGTTTCGTTGAAGCGAGACGCTCCCGACAAGTTTTGCTCCGGCAAGCTTGCCGGGAACATCAAGCTCGGCCGAGCCGTAGGTTCTGCCGTGAGAAGCGGATGTTCCCGCAGCAAAGATATGTGCCTTTAGTCCTTGTTGTCGAGCCACAAGCTCCAAAGATGGGCACAGCAGAGATTGTCCATTTCCTTGAGACAGGAGAACTTCCCAAGAGCCGTAAGAAGCGGAGAGAGTAGCCCGGCGGTCAAGTATGTACCATTTTGTCAGACAAAGACACGCTGTCTGAAGAAGACTCAACGGTGTGAAATTGAAGTGTATTCACCGGGAAGATGGATAGAAGCTGTTGGCAGAGATACACGGAGGCATATGTGGTCACCACATTGGCGCAAGAGCACTTGCCGGCAAAGCTTATCGGCAAGGTTTCTTCCGCCGACAGCTCCGTGATGCAACTGCACAAGTAACCAAGTGTGAAGCGTGCCAGTTCCATTCCAAGCAGATACAACAACCAGCTCAAGCTCTCCAGACGATCCCTTTATCCTGGCCATTTTTGGTCTGGGGGCTCGACATTCTCGGCCCCTTTCCCCGAGCTGTCGGGGGCTTTGAGTACTTGTACATCGCAATCGACAAGTTCACAAAGTGGCCGGAAGTGGAAGCAGTGAGGAAGGTGACAGCACAGTCAGCAGTCAAGTTCTTCAGGTCGATTGTTTGCCGTTTCGGGATTCCGAACAGGGTCATCACCGACAACGGCACACAGTTCACGAGCCGCACCTTCATGCAGTACGTCCAAGATCTTGGCGCCAAGGTCTGCCTTGCTTCTGTTGCTCATCCAAGAAGCAACGGTCAAGCAGAGAGGGCAAATGCTGAAGTGCTGCGTGGGCTCAAGACCAGAACTTCCGACAGGCTGCACAAGTGCGGAAGAAACTGGATAGAGGAGCTGCCGGTGGTTCTTTGGTCGATCAGGACGACGCCAAATCGAGCCACTGGCCAGACACCTTTCGCTCTAGTCTATGGAGCAGAGGCAGTTCTCCCCACGGAACTTCAGATAATGGGTCACCTCGAGTACTCGCTATGATGAGCTTGAGCAAGAGCAGCTGCGACAAGATGACGCTACGCTCCTTGAGGAGGACCGTATTCAGCCGTTGTACGAGCTGCTCGTTACCAAAGAAGCTTTGCGTCGCTACCATAGCCGCAAAGTTAGTGCCAGAAGCCTCGAGGAAGGCGACCTTGTTCTTCGGCGCGCTCAGTCCGCCAAGAATTCCAACAAGTTGACGCCGAAGTGGGAAGGCCCTTATCGGGTGAAACGAGTCACTAGGCCTGGCGGTGTCCGCCTCGAGACCGAAGATGGCATTCCGGTGAGCAACTCCTGGAACATTGAGCATCTTCGTAAGTTTTACCCGTAGGGCGCGGTTGCCGGAACCTGTTCCGGCAACCACCTTTTGTACAAGTCTTTCCGATGTTGCATATAATCCTTTGTACAAAGCCGGGCACAGACCCCGTGCATAAGTAAAGTTCATGTGTTTCGCACAACTTGTCAATTACATGATTTCATCATTTTATTGCATGTTTTATCTGACGCTTTGTGCAGCACCTACACCCGGTAAGAAATAACGAGCCACAAGGCTCCATAACTTTATTTTCTCTTCTTTCTCTTTCTCAAAGAAAGGAAGGTTCCTTCGCCCATAAGTTAGCCGGGGAGGAGAAGATAATGGTGTGGGCCACCAAGGCGTCGCCGAGGAAGTTTCGCCTTACCGGAAGCAAACGATGAAAAAGCTAAGTTGCCAAAGTTTGAGCAATCAGTTTTTAATCTTTAAGTTATATTCCTCGAACGATAGTACTTTGTATGGAAAACACGTGCGGCGGAGGAACCAACTCGTAGCTGGTCGCGCCCTTACTTTGTTTCGAGTCCGCTCAACAACTTAAGTGAGCTGCAACTAGTTGCGACAAGGTTGCTTGTCGGAAGCGGCACCGCCAGCAGGCTGCTGACGTTCCGCACTCAGCGCTCGCGGCAAAGGTGCCCGCGCCGACAAGTTCCCTAAAAGCGTAGGGCACAAACATACAAAGGAAGGAATCAAGTAAAGGAAATAACATTGCAATCATTGCCTAAGATAGAGTTATATTACAAAATAGCTTGTCGCAGATCTAATAAATTGTTCTCCTAAACATGATCAGCAGCGACAAGGGAAAGATAAAATAGGCGGCCTAATCTACGCGGTCGCCATCAACCCGCTTGATCTTGCCCACCTTGTCCACGATGGGTGCGACAAGGGCTTTGAGCGCCTCCACGTCAGCATCCGGCGGCAAGGATCTGAGGACGCCGGTGAGGTTGAGGCCTGGATTGCGGAAGGCCACCTTCATCAACACCTTTTGGAGAGCTCCCGTGTAGATCTGGCGCGACTCCTCGGCCAGCTGCTTCGGGATCTCTTCCCGGAGTCGCTGGAGAGCCGTCACCACGCCCATGAAGAACAAGCTGAGCTTGGCGCTGGGTTGGATCGGAAGAGTACCCAAGATCCACCATCCCCAGCTCCGTCAGCTCCGTCTCGATGGCGGCAGCGATATTCACAAGACCATCAGTCCAGTGCTCCACATTCTCTCTGAAAGTGCCCTAGGCGGCAGTAGCACTCGCCAGCAGCGCCTCGTTGGCCTTGATCTTCTCCAACAGGCCCACCTCCCGCTCCTTGGCGCCGTCCAGAGTCTCCATCAGCGTGGTCAGTTTCAGCTCAAGATCTGCTTTGGAGTCCTTGGCAGCGCTGAGCTCCTTGCTCCTCTCGGCGAGACGGCCCTACACCTCGCCAAGAGTGTAGGCGTCCTTCTCGCGCTCATGCTTGAGTGCAGCAAGCTCCTCGCCGCTCTTCTGGAGATCAGCCTCCAGCTGCGTCACCTTCGTCTCCAACTCTTTCTTGGCGGCCTCGGCAGCTGCGGCAGCATCCTTTGCTTCCTTAAGAGCCCCGCCAAGTGACTCCTCGCGCGCGACAAGCTCCTCCTCATGGCTGTCAAGGTTGATCTTCCGTTGCGCCAGCTCGCCTTCCTGCGCGGATAGCTTCTCGGCAGCGAGCCTCTGCCGCTCTTCAACCTCTGCCTTCTCGAGGATGAAGGCTTTGCGCGCCTCAACAATTTGCTCCCGCTCCTCGCCAAGGACCGGAGAGCTTCTGATTGATTCCCGGAGCTCCTCCGCTTCTCTATGTCTGCTCCCCGCCGCGACAAGCGCTTCCCGGGATTCCAGTTTGGCTTGCCGGGCGCGGTAGAGCGACAACAGCTTCTTCAGCAGCTGCTCCTCCTCAGACTCGCCGCTGCTGCTGCTTGGCGCGTCAACCAGCGACAGCCCTGCGGAGGCGAGCAGCTCTTCATCAAAGGTCTCTCCTTCGACCGGCGCCCTTGAGCTTGATGCCCAGGGGAGCTTGATGAATACGCCATCGCCGGCCTTTAGATAGGCACCGGGCTGGGGCTCTTCGGAGCCTGACGCTGCACTAGTGGCAGAGGGATCGGCGGTCGGCATAGCGCCCGGCGCTCCTGCGGCCTCAGGGTCGTCAGTGCGATCGCCAGACCCCTCGCCAGCCTTTGTGGCGGCGGCCTTGGCGGCCTCTTCGCCGGCGGATCCATCGGCGCCAGCCTCTTCCTCCATGGTGGCGACGTCGTCAGTGTTGCCGCGCGCGTCCTCCTCGCCGGCGACCTCTGTCTCCATCGGCTCTGCGGCGGATGGATCTAACGACCAGACAAAGAAAGAACAGTCAAGAAAATGTTCAAAAAGAAAAACAGAAGAAAAAGAACCCATGGGAATTTTCACGCAAGAATATTACCTGCGATGGGATCTGCAGCCATGGTCTCGACCACCGGAGGATCACTGGTGCTGTCCCTCGCCGGAGAAGTCTCCCTTGCCGGAGAACGCTCCCTTGCCGGAGAATTCTCCCTGGGCGGCGTAATCGAAGCAGATGGAATTTCGGGAGCGGCTTCCGGGCACTCCTGATGAGGCTGCTCTGCTCCTACACAAACCAACAGTCAGATATCAACAAAGAAGGAGCACCCATGCACACCTAACAGTAAGAAGTAAACCGTATACTTACGCTGGGGGCTGTGCTGGGGGCTGCTTTGAGGAAGGGTTGCCGGGTCCGGCAAGGGGGTATCAGATGCGCCTCCTGTTGCCACGGGAGGATCATCCTCGATGACAACCACCAGGGTCTTGGCTCTCTTCGACGCTCTCTGGGCCAGCGTCCTGAAAAGGGAAAGAGTTCAGAATGAAGCAAATCAGATACAAGACGAAGCAACAAAATTGAAGAAATACAAGCACAGCATAGAAGCTTACTCTTCTTCTTCTTCCTCGTCGGAGCTGAGCGCGGAGAGATCAAATTCCGGCTCGCCTCCGGTGCGAAGAGGCGGAGGAGTAGTTTCTCTTGACCGCTTGGCGGGGGTGGCAGCGGTGGCCTGGGAGGATCCCGCCTCGGTTATTCTTGTTGCAGGTGTGGGGTGCTCAGCAACATGATGCTTACTTGTAGGCGCGTCATGTGCACTCCGGCTGTTGGCCCGTCTGCCGCCCCGTCTCGTCTCCGACCCTGCGAAGACGCCTTCTTGGTGGAGCTGGGGGCTCCGTTTGCGGCAAGATGCTGGATGGTGGGGAAGAAGCGCCCTCGGCTGGTTCGCTCGACTCGGCTTTGGGTTCAGCAAGCTCTTCCTCACCGGCGAACTCCCTTCGCTCGGCAAGGCTTGCCGCCTCTGCTGCCTCTGCCTCCTCCACGGTGAACCCGAATCGCCCGGTAATGGCAGCTGCTGCCGCCTCCTCCAACCTGGTGGCAATGCGCTGCATCTCGTCGTCAGTGGTGTCGCGGGTGAGCCTCTTCTGCTCGTCGGGGCGGATCGGCACTTCCTCCAAGTTGTCGAAGAACTGCCGCACGACGTCGTCTGAAGGCTCTTGCCAGGTTGGAACGATCCCATGCGAATCGCACAACGGCATCATTGCACGGATGCGGTCGAGCGAAGAGTTGTTGCACAATGGGACGACTCCCCTCGGCAACCTAAACCACTCGGGGTGATCGGGGTCGTGCTTGAACAGCTCCAGCAGCATCGCATCTAACTCCAAAACAGTGAAATTGAAGTTGAGGCCCGGGCGCAGCCTCATGATGTCCGCCGCATTTTGGAACTCCCAAGCAGGTCTCCTCCTCTCCTGCAAGGGAGCGATACGGCGGCGAAGGAAATCTGCGCCAACAGCGCCTACGGTGAGTCCGGCAAGCCTGAGGCGCAAGATCCGGTTCACGGCAATCTTCAATCTAGCATCTTCCGGCGCCAAGTTGCTCCAATCGTTGCCGCGCACTATTGGATTTTGGCGCTGGGCAGTGAAGGGCTGCGGGTTCTCCTCAACGATCCAACACCAATCGGCTCTCCACTCCTCCCACTTGTTGCGGAGCTCTCCTTCCAGATAGGCTTCTTTCTTGCCGATCCTTGAGATCCAAGCAATCCCTCCGGCAAGTGGCTCTCCTCTCTCGACGCGGGGCATGAAGAAGTGGCGGAAGAGGGCTACGTTTGGGTGGACTTCGACAAAGTTTTCGCAAAGGTGTGCGAAAACTGCCATGGTCAGGACAGCATTGGGGGTGAAATCAAGGAGGCGAAGCCCGTAGGTGTTCATAATATCGCAGAAAAATTCAGAGAAGGACGGGCAGAGCCCGCAATAGAAGAAAAGCGCGAAGAAGGGGTACCCAGTTGGGACTAGTTCACAAGCAGCGGCTGGGAGTACCTTCGTGCGCGGATGTGCCAGCGTCTCCGTCGACCAGAACAAGTAGTAGTTCTCCCTCAGCTCCCTTGCGTCGAGCTGGGGGGGGGGGGAGACGGCCCGCTCCTTTTGCAGCGCCGCAAGCCGCTGCGCCTCGGCCGACTTCACGCCCTTCCCCTTATCGGCTTTCGGAGCCATGGAGGAAGCGGTGGAGGAGACCGACGGCGTTGATGGCGTTGGTGGCGATGGGGGGCGGAGCGCTGCTCTCTTCAGGCTAGAGAAGAAGGGGGGAGCGGCGGTGGTTTTTGAGATTAGACAACAAATGGCTAGGTGGGCGACCTGCCCCGGTTTCCCCTGTTTATAAGGAGGGAGAGGGGGCGGACGTTCCGCTTTTCCAAATAAAGAAACTCCCCCACGATCTCTCCCCCGACGCCACGTTCGACGCGTGCTGTTCGTGGGGGACATGGTGGGTCCGGAGCAAGTTACTGCGTGATCTAGGCCGCGCGTGCCCGTGCACTGTTTTGGGCCTAGCCCAACAGTGCTGGGCACCGTGTGTGGCCCAGGCCCGGGGGCTCCTGTCGGTGTACTAGATTAGGGGTATCCTAGTATCCCGAACTCGTGCACGGGCAGTTGCAGCACCCCGCGGCAAGGCTTGCTGTAACGCCCTCGATGCGGCTATATCTCCCACGTGTCGAGGCACGACTTAGAGGCATAACCGCATTGAAAGCAATGTCGCAAGTGAGGTAATCTTCACACAACCCATGTAATAAATAAGGGAAAGAGATACATAGTTGGCTTACAGCCGCCACTTCACACAGTACATAAATAAACATCCATCATTCAGAGTACACTCAAGGTCCGACTACGGAACCAAAATAAAAGAAGATACCCCAAATGCTACACAGATCCCCGATCGTCCCAACTGGGCACCACTACTGATCATCGTGAAAAGACACATAGTAACGACCACGTTCCTCGCCGAACTCCCACTTGAGCTCGGTAAGGCCACCTGACTGGCATCGTTGGCACTGCAACTGTTTTGGTAGAATCTGTGAGTCACGGGGACTCGGCAATCTCACACCCGCGAGATCAAGACTATTTAAGCTTATAGGAAGGACAGAGTTGTAAGGTGGAGCTGCAGCAAGCGACTAGCATATATGGTGGCTACATTCGCAAAAGAGAGCGAGAAGAGGAGCAAAGCACGGTCGTGAAGCTAGTAGCGATCAAGAAGTGATCCTGACTACTTACGTCAAACATAACTCCAACACCGTGTTCACTTCCCGGACTCCGCCGAGAAGAGACCATCACGGTTACACACGCGGTTGATGTGTATTTTCTTGAGGTCAACTTCGGGTTTTCTACAACCAGACATTAACAAATTCCCATCTGCCTCATAACCGCAGGCACGGCTTTCGAAAGATAATACCCTGCAGGGGTGTCCCAACTTAGCCCATTATAAGCTCTCACGGTCAACGAAGGATATTCCTTCTACCGGAAGACCCGATCAATCACGGAATCCCGGACTACAAGACATTTCGACAAAGCAATAAAACAAGACCAAAGAAAGCCACCCGATTGTGCCGACAAATCCCGATAGGAGCTGCACATATCTCGTTCTCGTGGCACATCCGGATGAGACAGGCTACGAGTAAAACCAAGCCTCGAAGTTTCCCGTGGGTGGCCCATGGCGGCTCGGTTCGGGCCAGCACTCGAAGGAGCACTGGTCCGGTGGGGTTAAAATAAAGATGACCCTCGGGCTCGCGAAAACCCGGGGGAAAAGGCTTAGGTGGCAAATGGTAAAACCAAAGTTGGGCCTTGCTGGACGAGTCTTATTCAAAGCGAACTGTCAAGGGGGTCCCATAAATCACCCAACCGTGTAAGGAACGCGAAATCAAGGAACATAACACCGGTATGACGGAAACTAGGGTGGCAAGAGTGGAACAAAACACTGTGCATAAGGCCGAGCCTTCCACCCTTTACCAAGTATATAGATGCATTAATTATAGCAGATATATATTGTGATATCCCCAACAATTAAACATGTTCCAATAAGGAACAACATCTCCATGTTCCAACAAGGAACAAACTTCAGCTTCACCTGCAACTAGCAACGCTATAAGAGGGGCTGAGCAAAGCGGTAACATAGCCAATCAACGGTTTGCTAGGAAAGGATGGTTAGGGGCTGACATGGCAATATGGGTGGCATGATAAGCAAGTGATAGGCATCATAGCATAGGCATAGCAAAAGAGCGAGCATCTAGCATAGCAAAGATAGAAGTGATTTCGAGGGTATGGTCATCTTGCTCGCAATGTTCTCGAGTTGTCGAAAGCTTGATGCTCAGAAGCGTTCTCAACAGGTTCCTCGTTCACGTACTCGCCTCCGGCTCTACCCAAAGCAAGAACACAAACAAAGAAACCACAATAAATCACGGTGCAATGCACAAGCAACATGATGCAAAACATGACATGATATGCGAGATGTGATATGCAATGCGTATGCGCGCTCCGGAAGGAAAATGATGAACCAGGCATCAACTTGGCAAACCAAGTATGCCACTGGAAAGATGAGATGATATCGGTTGAAATCGATATAAAGATCACCAGAATCGGATGCACAGTTTGCAAATGACAAGCAAAACAAGAATGGTACAAATCTGCCATTAACAGCATGATACCACTTAGCAAGCAACAAGAAATTAAGCTACTGCACCCAAACATACCAACAAAGTATATGGCAGTGATCTAATCAAGATGCTTGACAAAAGATGAACACTGAGCTACGGCCAAATCACATCATAACAGGTTCAAACAAGCATGGCAAAAGTGCACAAAATATCAGGCTGGACATGGCAAAAACGGCATCAGGTAGCAATGTTCAGAGCAGCAAAACTACATGCTACAGGGCCTTATAATAGCAAAACATGGCATGGAATGAATCTACTCAAATCATAGAACAAAAGTCCCTTACTGACCATAAGCCAAAAAGGATCAGAAAATATAGTAACACCCATGTCAATATCGCAAATTTCGTTAACAGATTCAGCAACATGGCATGTCAAAAACAGATAACAAGTAGGCATGTTTGAGAGCTCAAAGCACTCACTACAGAGCTTTTCATGATAAATTAAGCATACATACATCAAGAAGACATGGCATAGAAGACATACATGGCAAGAACAACATCATAGCATATACGGATCAACCACAACAACCTTGGAAAAATTGAATAACATGTAAACAATCTGCCAGGAAACATTTGATAGCAAAAGTAGAGCTCGATTGACTCAAGCTATGGCACTCCATAATTGCAAACAAAGGCATGGATGGATAGAGCAAGACATGTATAACAAAATATCCTTACCTAAGTATCTCAAACTATGCATGGATCTCTTGGTAGCATCAACTTAACATGGCATCAAAATATCAGCAAAACAGAGCTGAAATTAGCAACATCAGGACATCTACTTTGCATGCTTGTGCTAGTCACCACATATATCACAAAAATACATGGCATACACCCCTGGAAATATGGCATGGCATTTTACAAAACACATGTAGGACTCAAATTAATAGGGTGCACACATCAATCATAGCAAAAATAACAAAAGTGCATGTTCTGTTAAGAAACAGAAACTAACATCACATAGCCCTCTTCCAACAGCATTTTGGGAATCAAGATGAGCTCAAATGAAAATGATGCAATGAGATGAAATGATCTACTCTTCGAGGCGAACACTTTGACATATTACACGCGCAAAATGGAGGTACAGATGCAAAGTTACGATGCGTTGAAAATGCAAGGAAATAATCACAGAATTTAAAACTTAGAAGAATTTTCGGGGGGGAAAGGAGAAAGTCAACCCTCGGCTAGATCCGGATCGGCCGGATCCGATCGGGACGGCGGCGGTGCGGCGGCGCCGGAGCTGCAGGCTCGCCGGAGAGGGAGAAGCCGGGGCGGGGCCGGCCGGAGGAGGGCGGCTCGGGCTCAGCGGTGGCCGTGGCGGGCCGGGAGGAGGTGGTCGCCGGGCGGGCGGCCGGAGGCGCCGGTTCGGCGGCCGGGCGGCGACGGGCGAGGGCCGGCGGCCGGGCGCCCGGAGGCGGGTCGGCCGGGCGGCGGGCGCCGGGCGGCGGGCGCTGGCACGCTGGAGGCGGAGGCGCTGGTCGGCCCGTCTGCCGGCGGGCCGGCCGTGGAGCCTCGCGGCTGGCGATGCGGGCGGCGGCGGGACAGGTGGCGCAGCCTGATTGGCCGGGCGCGGCGGCGGATTTGCGTCCGGCCGGACCTGACGTGTCCGGACGGCGCGGGGGTTTCGTCCGGGCGCGAGGTAGGGGAAGGCTAGGGTTAGACCCGGATTTGGAATGGGGGGTTGCTTAAATAGGCATAGAGGGAGCTAGGAGAGTCCAAATGAGGTGTAGTTTTCGCCCACACGATCGTGATCGAACGACGGAGAGCATGGAAGTGACTTAGATGGATTATTGGACTATTTTGAAGGGGTGTTGGGCTGCAACTCAAAAGAGGCCTTTGCGAGAGTGCGGTTAACCGTTGGAGTACCAAACTAGCTCCAAATGACCCGAAACTTGACCGGTGGTCTACCGGTGGTATACCAAGGCCACTTGACAAACCTCGGTCCATTCCGAGAAGGTTTAGTACCCGCTCACGGAAAAACGTAAAAGGGGCCGCCGGGGGAGATAGGAGTGCCGGATTGCAAAACGGACAACGGGAAAAATGCTCGGAATCATGAGACGAACACGTATGCAAATGCGATGCACATGATGACATGATATAAAATGCATGACAAGGGCAAAATGCAAAAAGAAGAAAAACCCAACCACGGAGGGAATATCATATCACAATGCCGAAAATGGCAAGAGTTGGAGTTACAAATATGGAAAGTTACTTCCGGGGTGTTACAACACTCCACCACTACAAGAGGATCTCGTCCCGAGTTCTAGGACTGGAAGAACTCCGGATATTCGGAACGGAGGTGATCCTCGCGCTCCCAGGTGGCTTCACGGTCGGAATGGTGTGACCACTTCACTTTCAGGAATTTGATTGACTTGTTGCGAGTCTTGGCGCTCGGTTTCTTCAAGAATAGGAACGGGTGCTCATGATAAGAGAGATCTTGTTGAAGGTCAATTTCTTGAAGTTGATAGTGCGTTCAGGAGTCTTGAAGCACTTGGCGAAGCCGTGACACGTGAAACACATCATGCACGTTCGCGAAGTTGGACGGAAGCCCAAGTTGATAGGCGAGATCGCCTCTTTTGCCAATGATCTTGAAAGGACCCACGTATCTAGGGGCAAGCTTCCCTTTGATACCGGGTTTACGCAGTGCCTTTCATTGGAGAGACGCGAGGTAGACATGGTCTCCGATTTCAAAAGCCACATCACGGTGCTTATCATCATAATAGCTCTTCCGGGCGCGATTTCGCGGCTTTGAGATTCTCACGAATGACTTTGCACATTTCTTACGCTTCAGGATCAAGTCATTGCCAAGAAGTTGGCGTTCACCTGTCTCAGACCAATTGAGAGGAGTACGGCACTTTCTGCCATAGAGAATTTCGAATGGGGCCTTTCCCGAACTTGCTTGGAAGTTGTTGTTGTAGGAGAACTCGGCATATGGAAGACAATCTTCCCACTTCATACCGAAAGAAATGACACAAGCCCTGAGCATATCTTCAAGGATTTGATTTACTCGCTCCACTTGGCCACTTGTTTGAGGATGGAAAGCTGTCGAAACGAATGTTGGTGCCCATGGCCTTCTCAAAAAGAATCCCAAAACTTGGAGGTAAAGATGCTGCCACGGTCTCAAGAGATCACTTGTGGAATGCCGCAAGGAGACAATCCTGGAGGTGTATAGCTCTACCAACTGAGCTGCTGTGATCGATTCTTTGATAGGAAGAAAATGAGCCACTTTAGTAAGCTTGTCAATGACAACGAAGATAGCATCATTTCCACGCTTGGACTTTGGAAATCCAAATACGAAGTCCATTTCAAGATGATCAAACTTCCATTCAGGAATAGCGAGAGGTTGGAGGAGACCAGCTGGTCGTTGGTGTTCTGCTTTCACTCTTCTGCAGACATCACATTCATTCACGAATTGAGCAATTTCTCGCTTCATTCGAGTCCACCAATATGACAGCTTGAGGTCCTGGTACATCTTCGTACTTCCAGGATGAATGGATAGAAGCGAATTGTGAGCCTCGTTCATAATGACTTTTCTCAGATCACCCTTAGGAACCACAATCCGTCCTCAAAGAAAAGAGTATCTTTGTCATCAATGTGGAAGCACTTGTACTTGGAAATGCCCTTGTCGATACCACGTTTCACCTTTTTCGCCATGGTATCCAGAAGTTGAGCCTCACGAATCTGATCTTCCAAAGTAGGAGAGACTATGAGGTTGGCAAGAAAGCCTTGAGGAACAACTTGAAGATTTAGCTTGCGGAAAGCTTCACAGAGATCCGGCTGGAAGGGCTTGAGGATTAAACTGCTGCAGAAGCCTTCCTGCTCAAAGCATCTGCAATGACATTGGCCTTGCCGGAGTATATTCAATACTTGGGTTGTACTCTTGAATCATTTCGACCCATCGAAGTCCGCTCGAGGTTGAGGTTAGGTTGAGTGAAGATATACTTGAGACTCTTGTGATCGGTGAAAATGTCCACTTTCCTTCCCAACAAGAGATGTCTCCACGTTATTAATGCATGGACAATCGCCGCCAACTCAAGATCGTGAGTGGGGTAGTTCTTTTCGTTGGGCTTCAACCGACGAGAGGTATAAGCCACAACTCTCTTCTCTTGCATTAACACAGCACCGAGACCTTGAAGAGAAGCATCACGTAAAACTTCAATGGCTTGGATTCATCAGGAGGAGTCAAGACAGAGCTGTGACGAGTTTCTCTTTGAGAGTATTGAAAGCAACGTCACACTCGGGAGACCAGACATACTTCACATGCTTCGGAGGAGGTTGGAAAGAGGCTTTGCAATCTTGGAGAAGTTCTCAACGAATCTTCGCAATAGCTTGCAAGACCGAGAAAATCATGGAGTCGCTTGACATTCTGAGGAGGTTCCCAATTCACAATTGCGGACACCTTCTCGGGGTTAACAGCGATGCCCTTGGTGGAGATTATATGACCAAGATAAAGCACTTCATCAAGCCAAAATTCACATTTGGAGAACTTAGCATAGAATTGATGCTCTCTGAGCTTGTCTAGCACCAATCGCAAATGTTTGGCATGATCCTTTTTATTCTTGGAGAAGACCAAAATATCATCAAGATAGACCAAGACGAATTCATTGGTGTAGGGGTTGAAAATGAAGTTCATCATCCGAGAGAATGTTGGAGGAGCATTTACAAGGCCGAAAGACATGACAGTATATTCATAAGAACCAAAGCTTGTTCTGAATGCTGTCTTGGGAATATCTTGTTCACGAATGCGAATCTGATGGTAACCCATACGAAGGTCAAGATTGGAGAACACTTTAGCACCTTTGAGTTGCTCGAAAAGCTCATTGATGTTGGGAAGTGGATACTTGTTCTTGATTGTCTTCTTATTCAATGGACGGTAATCGACGCAAAGTCGGTCCGTGCCATCCTTCTTCCGGACAAAAAGAACACCACAACCCCAAGGAGATGAACTCGGTCCGATCAAACCCAGACGCTCTTGTTCATCGAGCTGCTTCTTCAATTCCTTCAGCTCATCAGGTCCAAGCTTGTATGGACGCTTGCAAACGGGTTGATGCCGTGCTCAAGATCAATAACGAACTCAACGGGCCGATGAGGAGGCATACCCGGAAGCTCTTCTGGAAAGACATCTTGGTACTCACAAACGACTGGAATCTGAGAGATAGCATCCAATTCGCCCTTCTCATTGAGAGAAAACAACCGAATGGTTTCATCACGAGCGGCATAGATGATCACATCATTAGAAGAGTGAGTCAATTGAATTTCCCTGGTAGCACAATCAAGCTGAGCTTTGTGCTGAGAAAGCCAGTCCATTCCGAGAATAAGATCAATATACGAGTCACCAAGGACAATTGGTTTAGCCAAAAATCTATAATCGCCCATCTTGATACCGACATTCGGAACCATCATGCTAGAGCTCAAACGCTTAGCCGGAGAAATAACTTGCAATGCTTTAGGTAATTCCTCTGTATCAAAATTGTGCTTCGATGCAAAAGGATAAGACATGAAAGAATGCGATGCACCAAGATCAAATAAGACTTTTGCAGAATATCATTAATCGAGAGATTACCCATTATCACATCGAAGATTCCTCCGCTTGAGCTACATTCATCATGTTCACCTTTGCAGACTTGG
This sequence comes from Aegilops bicornis, assembly GCA_021605145.1. NCBI lineage: Eukaryota > Viridiplantae > Streptophyta > Magnoliopsida > Poales > Poaceae > Aegilops > Aegilops bicornis. The sequence continues at coordinate 223,222,888 of CM038675.1, forward strand.
GATTGTGCTTGACCCTTTGCATTCTTTGGAAGATTTCACAGAGGAGGAGGCGGAAGACGCCTTTGGTTGAAGCACTTGTTCGCATAGTGACCTTTCTGCTGACACTTGTTGCAAGTCACCTCAGAGAGCGGACGGTGGTAAGGAGCACTTGACCTTGGAGCTTGAGAATTAGACTTGTTTTGATATCCTGGGTTGGGCGGATGGGAAGATCCACGGCCACCTGAGTTCTTCTGCTGATAAGGCTGATGGAACGGAGGAGGAGGAAGGTAGAACTTCTGCTGCTTAGCTGCCACTTGAGAGGAAGAAGAAGACTGAACTGCATCCCTGATTCTCTTCTTAGAAGCCTCACATTTGAGCTAGGCAGCTTCTTGCTTGATGCCATGTTGTAGAATTCATCATACTTTTACGGCTCAAAAAGCACAAGAGCTAATTGCAGATCTTCTCTCAGACCACCTCTGAATTGATAGATCATACTCTTTTCATCAGGGACGTCTTGCTTAGCAAAGCGAGCGAGTTTCTGGAACTGGATATTGTATTGATACACAAACATGTTGCCTTGCTTGAGATTGCGGAACTCCTCACGCTTGCTCTCAACAACACTTTTCGGAATGTGGTGAGCTCTGAAATCTCGGCGGAACTCATCCCAGGTAATGACACGACCTCCTCTGGAATCTTTGTATTGCTGGTACCACTCAGCAGCTTGGTCCTTGAGTTGAAACGATGCAAACTTGACAAATCCCTCAGGTATGACATTGCTACAATCAAAATGCTTGCAGATGTCCACAAGCCAATCGTCAGCGTCTGTGGCCTCAACACAGAAACTGAAAGACTTCGGCTGATTAGCGAGGAACTGACTGAGAGTAGCAAAGTGCGGCTGGTTGTTGCCTTGACCTTGATTTCCTTGACGGCCTTGCCCTTGAGTACGCTCTTGCAAGAGCTGCAAAATCATCTGAGCATTGGCATTGGTGGCTGCCATGATAGCTTGCCAGGCCTCCGGAGGCGGAGGTGGAGGTGGAGGGTTCGACTGATTCCCATCATCACGATCCGGATTCGCACGTTGGCGGAGCCATCTGAAGAGGGTGACATCCGTTAGTCCTTTGATAGACAAATAGTCAAGTAGAATCAACGGATAGAAATTGCAACATATAGTCTTCACAATAAACATTCGAACAAGAATGAACGAATGAATTCCAAAAGCTAATCATCACACGTCCATTAAGGTGAGAAGCCACTTGATTAAAGGTTGATGAAAAAATAACAAGGTACGACTGGAACAAATAAGTGGTAAGGATTACCCAATCACGAACCAAATATCTACGGGAAGAAATGCTAGGAGCTACATGAATCCCACCTATAAACTCCCGAAACTTTCTGGTTATGCAATCTGGTGTTGGGGATACAGGGACACAAAATATATCACCCAAACTAACAATACCTAGATCCAAATTGTATCCATCCGTCAACACATAACCAAGAAACCTTCGGAAATCGTGTACCTCGACCTTCGAAAAACGTCCGTTATACAAGTCATGGCAATACTCCCGAGCTCGCCCCAGTACTGGGTTATCGGGGTTATCTCACCAACAACTGCACAAAAGAGATTTCGATGTCGGCAAATCTCAGGTATTCTAGAACTGCAACGATAAAATTGTGACGACAACACCTCAGAGCTCAACTCCCCGGGACACTGCCACAACCCCTAAATGTCAGGAGGCACCAAGAACAATGTTCTCGTCACAAAACCATCGGAACGATCCCAAGATACCCGCGTGATCCTAAAAATTTTTTTAGTGAAATTTGAGGAGAGAAGAGTCAAAACTCTACGTCAGGAGACCTCACAGAGCGACGAAGGGACTGGGGAGTAAAAAGAATCCTACTCTCCGATATATATAATCCTAAGACTCAAAACATTTTCCGTTCTAGACTCAACAAATACCAAAGAAACAATCAAGTAGGGGCTCCTAAGTCGGGAAGGCTCGATTACCAACTTGTATCGCCTCGATGCGGCTATATCTCCCACGTGTCGAGGCACGACTTAGAGGCATAACCGCATTGAAAGCAATGTCGCAAGTGAGGTAATCTTCACACAACCCATGTAATAAATAAGGGAAAGAGATACATAGTTGGCTTACAGTCGCCACTTCACACAGTACATAAATAAACATCCATCATTCAGAGTACACTCAAGGTCCGACTACGGAACCAAAATAAAAGAAGATACCCCAAATGCTACACAGATCCCTGATCGTCCCAACTGGGCACCACTACTGATCATCAGGAAAAGACACATAGTAACGACCACGTTCCTCGTCGAACTCCCACTTGAGCTCGGTTGAGTCACCGTGACCGGCATCGTCGGCACACTGCAACTGTTTTGGTAGAATCTGTGAGTCACGGGGACTCGGCAATCTCACACCCGCGAGATCAAGACTATTTAAGCTTATAGGAAGGACAGAGTTGTAAGGTGGAGCTGCAGCGACTAGCATATATGGTGGCTACATTCGCAAAAGAGAGCGAGAAGAGGAGCAAAGCACGGTCGTGAAGCTAGTAGCGATCAAGAAGTGATCCTGACTACTTACGTCAAACATAACTCCAACACCGTGTTCACTTCCCGGACTCCGCCGAGAAGAGACCATCACGGTTACACACGCGGTTGTTGTGTATTTTATTGAGGTCAACTTCGGGTTTTCTACAACCGGACATTAACAAATTCCCATCTGCCTCATAACCGCGGGCACGGCTTTCAAAAGATAATACCCTGCAGGGGTATCCCAACTTAGCCCATTATAAGCTCTCACGGTCAATGAAGGATATTCCTTCTACCGGGAAGACTCGATCAGTCTCGGAATCCCGAACTACAAGACATTTCGACAGCAATAAAACAAGACCAAAGAAGCCACCCGATTGTGCCGACAAATCCCGATAGGAGCTGCACATATCTCGTTCTCGTGGCACATCCGGATGAGACAGGCTACGAGTAAAACCAAGCCTCGAAGTTTCCCGTGGTGGCTCTTGCAGCGGCTCGGTCCGGGCCAGCACTCGAAGGAGCACTGGTCCGGGGGGGGGGTTAAAATAAAGATGACCCTCGGGCTCGCGAAAACCCGGGGGAAAAAGGCTTAGGTGGCAAATGGTAAAACCAAAGTTGGGCCTTGCTGGACGAGTCTTATTCAAAGCGAACTGTCAAGGGGGTCCCATAAATCACCCAACCGTGTAAGGAACGCGAAATCAAGGAACATAACACCGGTATGACGGAAATTAGGGTGGCAAGAGTGGAACAAAACACCAGGCATAAGGCCGAGCCTTCCATCCTTTACCAAGTATATAGATGCATTAATTATAGCAGATATATATTGTGATATACCCAACAAGTAAACATGTTCCAATAAGGAACAACATCTCTATGTTCCAACAAGGAACAAACTTCAGCTTCACCTGCAACTAGCAACGCTTATAAGAGGGGTCGAGCAAAGCGGTAACATAGCCAATCAACGGTTTGCTAGGAAAGGATGGTTAGGGGCTGACATGGCAATATGGGTGGCATGTTAAGCAAGTGATAGGCATCGTAGCATAGGCATAGCAAAAGAGCGAGCATCTAGCATAGCAAAGATAGAAGTGATTTCGAGGGTATGGTCATCTTGCCTGTAATGTTCTCAGAGTTGTCGAAAGCTTGATCCTCGTAAGCGTTCTCAACAGGTTCCTCGTTCACGCACTCGCCTCCGGCTCTACCCAAAGCAAGAACACAAACAAAGGAACCACAATAAATCACGGTGCAATGCACAAGCAACATGATGCAAAACATGACATGATATGCGAGATGTGATATGCAATGCGTATGCGGCGCTCCGGAAGGACAATGATGAACCAGGCATCAACTTGGCAAACCAAGTATGCCACTGGAAAGATGAGATGATTACGGTTGAAATCGATATAAAGATCACCGGAATCGGATGCACGGTTTGCAAATGACAAGCAAAACAAGAATGGCACAAATCTGCCATTAACAGCATGATACCACTTAGCAAGCAACAAGAAATTACGCTACTGCACCCATACGTACCAACAAATTATATGAAAGTGATCTACTCAAGATGCTTGACAAAAGATGAACACTGAGCTACGGCCAAATCACATCATAACAGGTTTAAACAAGCATGGCAAAAGTGCACAAAATATCAGCCTGGACATGGCAAAAACAGCATCAGGTAGCAATGTTCAGAGCAGCAAAACTACATGCTACAGGGCCTTATAATAGCAAAACATGGCATGGCATGAATCTACTCAAAGCATAGAACAAAAGTACGTTACTGACCATAAGCCAAAAAGGATCAGAAAATATAGTAACACCCATGTCAATATCGCAAGTTTCGTTAACAGATTCAGCAACATGGCATGTCAAAAACAGATAACAAGTAGGCATGTTTGAGAGCTCAAAACACTCACCACAGAGCCTTTCATGATAAACTAAGCATACATACATCAAGAAGACATGGCATAGAAGACATACATGGCAAGAACAACATCATAGCATATACGGATCAACCACAACAACCTTGGCAAAATTGAATAACATGTAAACAATCTGCCAGGAAACATTTGGTAGCAAAATTAGAGCTCGATTGACTCAAGCTATAGCACTCTATAATTGCAAACAAAGGCATGGATGGATAGAGCAAGACATGTATAACAAAACATCCTTAATGAAGTATCTCAAAATATGCATGGATCTCTTGGTAGCATCAAGTTAACATGGCATCAAAATATCAGCAAAACAGAGCTGAAATCAGCAACATCAGGACACCTACTTTGCATGCTTGTGCTAGTCACCACATAGATCACAAAAATACATGGCATACACCCCTGGAAAGATGGCATGGCATTTTACAAAACACATGTAGGACTCAAATTCATAGGGTGCACACATCAATCATAGCAAAAATAACAAAAGTGCATGTTCTGTTAAGAAACAGAAACTAACATCACATAGCCCTCTTCCAACAGCATTCCGGGCATCAAAATGAGCTCAAATGAAAATGATGCAATGAGATGAAATGATCTACTCTTCGAGGCGAACATTTCGACATATTACACGTGCAAAATGGCGTTACAGATGCAAAGTTACGATGCGTTGAAACTGCCACGGAATAATCACAGAACTTAAAACTTAGAAGAATTTTCGGGGGGAAAGGAGAAAGTCAACCCTCGGCTAGATCCGGATCGGCCGGATCCGATCGGGACGGCGGCGGCGGGAGGGCGGGCGCCGAGCTGCAGGCTCGCTGGAGAGGGAGAAGCCGGGCGGGCCGGCCGGAGGAGGGCGGCTTGCTCACGGTGGCCGTGGCGGGGGCGGCCGAGGAGGTGGTCGCCGGGCGGCGGCGCAGGAGGCGCCGGTTTCGGGCGGCCGGGCGGCGACGCCGAGGGCCGGGCGGCCGGGCGCGGGAGGCGGGTCGGCTGGCGGCGGCGGCGCTGCGCCCGGGCGCGGGCGCGCTGGAGGCGGAGGCGTGGTCGGCCGGCCATGCGTTCGGCGGGTTGGCTGTGGGTTTCGCGGCTCATGGCGCATGGCGGGCGGCGGGGACAGGTGGCGCGTTCGATTAAGGCGCGGCGGATTTGCGTCTGCCGACTGGACGTGTCCGGACGGCGCGGGGGTTTCTTCCGGGCGCGAGGTAGGGGAAGGCTAGGGTTAGACCCGGATTTGGAATGGGGGGTTGGTTAAATAGGCATAGAGGGAGCTAGGAGAGTCCAAATGAGGTGTAGTTTTCGCCCACACGATCGTGATCGAATGACGGAGAGCATGGAAGTGACTTAGATGGGTTATTGGACTATTTTGAAGGGGTGTTGGGCTGCAACTCAAAAGAGGCCTTTGCGAGTAAGCGGTTAACCGTTGGAGTACCAAACGAGCTCCAAATGACCCGAACTTGACCGGTGGTCTACCGGTGGTATACCAAGGCCACTTGACAAACCTCGGTCCATTCCGAGAAGGTTTAGTACCCACTCACGGAAAAACGTAAAAGGGGCCGCCGGGGGAGATAGGAGTGCGGATTGCAAAAGCGGACAACGGAAAAATGCTCGGAATCATGAGACGAACACGTATGCAAATGCGATGCACATGATGACATGATATAAAATGCATGACAGGGGCAAAATGCAAAAAGAAGAAAAACCCAACCACGGAGGGAATATCATATCACAATGCTGAAAATGGCAAGAGTTGGAGTTACAAATATGGAAAGTTACTTCCGGGGTGTTACCCTTGCCTAGTGACCGCCAAGGTCCTCCATGGTTCCTTTGGAGCCATTCAAGAACAAAGTATTTAAGCCAAGGAGACAAGGCCCCGACAAGAGAAGCTTGCCGGGAAAGCCACTCAAGGCACGCAGAAGACAAGACCCCGGCAAGAGGAGCTTGCCGGGAAGGCCCGGAGAGCGACAAGCTTCCGGACGCGACAAGGATTCAGCCGCGGCAAGGCGCTTGCCGCGGCAGGCAACCACTCTTTATCTCCGCTCCAACTCATCCACCAACGTGTCGCCATGGGACCATTCCAGGCGCGCGTGTCAAGAGGCTGTGCGGCCAGCGGAGAGCAGCGGTAAGCGGCGCTGACAAGAGTGCCATCGTGGCAAGCGGTGGCGCTCCTGACGGTCCCTGTTGCACTGTTTAGGCGAGATGGACGGGCATTTAATGCTTTTGTCCCTTGCCGTCAGAGTTAGGTAGAATACACTGTACAAGTAGCTGTACCAACCACAAGTCCTTTTACGTTTTTGCCCTTGTCTACGTTGCCACCGTCGGAGACCCTTGAGCATATAAAAGGAGGCCCATGCATAGCGTAGAGGGAGGTTCGACTCATTCAAACCAGAGACACTCACGCTAGGTTTTGTAGCTCTCAGCGCTCCCTAGCAAGAACACAACATAATCAGACAAGCAGCAGTAGGAGTATTATCTCTCCGGAGAGCTCCGAAGCTGGGTAAACTGCTCGTGTGCTCCGCCTCGATCTGCTCTTCGTGCCACCTCCGCCTCCCACCGAACCGAAAGGGGCTCGGTCCGCCGGTCCCATAGGTGTTCGTGGGTTACGATCAGCTTCCCCGACATAGGTCCTTATAACTCGTTTTTACCCACACATCGATCGATCTACCTCATTAGTTGTGTCTCTCCCTTTCCTCCAACAAACAACAATTGATCTACCGATCTAGTTAGGTTTGCTTACCAAACACATGGTTCCCCTTCATCATCAATGGATGCGTCCCGACAGATCTATCACGCACATGCACACACAGAAACACATCCCCACTCTTATTGATAACATTGCAGTTCCACCCTCAGTTTGTCTAGTAGGCCTCTCCCAACATCCCCGAGGAGCAACTCCATCACCCATCCAGCACTCTACCCCTCTCCCTACCTCTCCCTCCCTCTCTCTCTCCTCTCTCTCTGTCCCATCATATTTCCCGTCCTTCAGTTATGTATGGATGTCGACAGATCTTCCTCAAGACATAGCTGGGTATCTCCTTCTCAACACATATACGAGTGTTTCTAGCTCTGTAGTTAGGCCTCTGCCTACCCCTCCCCCACCCCTCCCCCCACACACACTGATACATCAAGCGCTCTAGTCATGTCTCCCTGCCACACACAAACTTGACATGTGCCGTCTAACGTTCCGGTAGGCCAGTCACCCTATATCTTTGACTTGCACACACACACACACACACAATTTCGATGGCTCTCTTCATCGATCTCGCACCCACCCACTTGATCCTCTCTTCGAGTCTATCGATAGCTATGACCCCTCCCTCTCTTCTCGTGGATTGCCCGACCCTCTATGTATGATATGGATAGGCCTCCATTTCACACACATTGCATGCAAAAATTTGTTTGAGATGTCATCGACACAAATTCCCACAAATAATTCACGAAATCAACCCCCACCCCACCCCCACCCCCCACCACAAAACAAAAAACACTCACGAACGCGGTTTGTATCTCTCACACACACCCACGTAGGTGGGGGACGTGCATGAAGAGAAGATGTGCATGCACGGCGCACGTACTCCCGTCTCTTTCCCAACCACACCCGCGCGGGTACACGGTGGAGCTCATTTCTGTACAAAAAAGGCAGCCCACGTGGTAATTTGGCACGTGTACTGGTTGTCCACTTGGTGGAGGAAGGATCGTCTACCACGGGTGAACAAACAAATTGCGACTTGACGCGTTATGTTAAATTAAAAAAAGAGGCAAACCATGTGGGGCCTACCTTAGAGGCAAGGCTCTATACACTGGATTACTTTTGATGTGTCCCGTCAACTCGCAGAATGAGGAGAAGCTTGCTTAGTACGCCGTCTCCCCCGCCCATGGGCACGGTGGCTCGCAGGATGAGGTGAAGCTTGCTCCTCCCTCGCCCATGCGCGCGGTGGCTCGCAGGACGAGGAGAAAAATTTACTACTCCCTCCGTTTACTCCTCGTCCCTACTACCTTGGTTATAGAGATTATATCATATTGTTTGGAATATATATGTCCTTTAGTAGATTTCAATATGAACTACTAGTACATACTCCAAACACTGATGTATATAGACGTATTTTAGAGTGTACATTCACTCATTTTGCTCCGTATGTAGTAGCACTCTCCCTCTCCCCTCGACCCTCGCCCACGTGCTGGAGGTGCAACAATTCATTTGGTCTCATATAGCCAGAACGATATATACTGCACTACCATTATTGCTCGACTTCCCGAAGAGGCGAAGAGCCAATCGCAAGGTTAATATTTTGGAGATGCCAAGCGCAAGGTTAGTAGGTGCCGCGTCATTTATAAATATTTTTTTTCTTCAGTGGCACGTACGCAATATGATAGGTTCATATGGTGAGAAAAGGAAACCGCTCCACTATATACATAGTCAGGACGGGCCAGCCTACATGGTTGCTTGCTGGGATTGCTCTCTTCACACTCTCTCGCACAAAACGACTATGGACACATCTCTAACATCCCAGCAGATCACGTCCGCTTGGGGAAGGGGTGGATGCTTAGTGTAGATGCGGTGGCCGTCGCCGACGGCGAAAACCCACTGTCGGCACGTCCCGATCAGGGGTCCCCGCCGTTCTCTCTCACAAAGCCGGTGAGGTTGCCTTCGTCCCTTGCTCACTGCCGCGACGTGGGCAGTTTCCGCCTCCCGCCGCCCTCCTCAAGGTTGATCTACGTCCCTCAGGTACAACTCCCTTTACAGCCGGCTTTCACCACTGTTCCAGCTTCCCACATCACTCCCTGTGGATATTTCTCTACTTCTTTGCCCCGCACATACCTGATACCTCTACTGGCTTCTACGTGATCGTATTTGTGATGAGTTTATGTCTCATCAACAAGTCCTAGTAATCTTATTCTAATCACGCTTCTTCAATTTCTTTGCCATAGGGATGCTCATCTCGATTTTGGTGAAACTGCACAAAATGATCCGATGGTCAAAAGGTTGCAAACTTTATTTATTAGGAAGCTCGAACATTGCCAGCAAATTGAAGCCTGGTCAGGGTTCACGGTTCAAGGGCTAGGGACTGCATGGATCGTTTTTTTCTTAGCTGCCTCTGTTCCAAAATAAGTGTCAACTTTAGTAGTAGTACAACTTTGTACTAAAGTTTGCACAAAGTTGAGACACTTATTTTGGAACGGAGGGAGTACATATTTGCTATGATCTGTCAATCATTGAGATGCAATAGCATGCATGTTAGTCTCCTTTGTATTTGATGAAATGTTGCAACGGGCAACCTTGGACGCATAAGATACATGTAACAGAGCTGGAAGCTTCATAGCATTGTACAAATTTATCTCATTGATAAATTACAAGATCTACTAGTACTATACTAGTACTTCCTCCGTTCCTAAATATAAGTCTTTGTAGAGATTTCACCATTAACCACATGCGGATGTATATAGATGCATTTTAAGTGTAGATTCATTCATTTTGTTCCGTATGTAGTTCACCTAGTGGAATCTCTACAAAGACTTATCTACTAGCAATAGGTAGCCCCCACTACTAGGAATTCTCTATCCTCTCCTTGAGCCACATCAACAAAATTGACGTAGCCATTAGATGAAGTAAATCAGTCATAATAGCTGTCTGATCTAAACGTTGAGAGGCTCCACACTAAGCCACATGCAAGCATGCAGAAATACCGTGGCACCTGCATGTGAGTGGGTTTTAAATCACATCAACATTTCTGCATGCAAGCATGCATCGGTAGCATGCATGTAAGTGAGCTTTTAAGTCCCATTAACATGTCAAAAAGAAAAATATAATCCCATTATGCAGTAGGAGTCGGCTGATCTTTTTTCCTTACGTGGGATGATCTAAATGATGATGGGAGTTTATTTAGTTTGGCTACCACATTTTTCATGCGGTTATAGATTTTTTTTAGTTCTATGAAATTGATAATTTTGCGCAGAGAGATATACCGCTGTTCATGGCAACGCTGGGGACTCATCTAGTAATATTTAGGAACGGAGGAGTACTATGTAAGGAGTTAGGTGTCGCGGTGATAGTGTGAGGTGGGCCATGTAATCATCGAGCCTGCGTGTTTTCACCGCTCTTGCACTCCTCTGCTGTAAGAATGGAGAAAATTGTAATCTACTACCTCCTTTCGGCGAAAGCGTGGGACATCCAGCAGTCCTACCACCTCAGTAATAAAGACCAATGAGCCGTCAAATCACATAGACCCAGCAGTAAGTTGGACGGACGAAGCAACCATCACTCTTGCGCCAGTGAGAGGTCACGTCCGCTCTGCCCGGGCATGAATGCGGCACCGATTCTTTGGAGCGGCGCTGACCGTTTCGGGCGGGAAGCGCGCGCGGGCGATGGAAGGGCTTTGGGTGGGCCATGCTGGTGTGGAGCGAGCATGGCAGCTGTCCGCATGTCCCTACCGGACACGCCCAGAAAAGAGAGGATGCACCGACTCTCGCGGCTAAAATCGTACACTACACACCATATCTCTGTAGGAGTAGGTCGATCTGTCGCACTCTCTAACACACACATGATGTTAAACACACACAAGCACATGCACGCACCTTGGTACCGTTGCACCTTCTAACGTGACTTATTACACCTAGATGGAGGGAGTAGTAAGTATACGAGATACGGTGGCACACTGACTTAAGTCGAATACAAGTGCCCAAAATTTGTGTGCATGTTATAATAAGGATTCACTTAAAATAGTACGTGAGCGAACAGAGGGATCAATTGGACAGTGTTCCCGAGCAGTAGCGAGATGTGAGGTAGTAAGATACACCGCTGGCGCTTTTAATTTTTCTTATTAATTTTTTTGTTTCACCCTCTGACTGGTGGGACCCAACGTACTACGTGGAGAGAGGTAAGGTGACTAAGGCTCCATTATTCCTACACCACTGTGGATAGTCTTACGACCAAAGCCACATGACACGATTATGATTGAAATCCTAATGACCCCCCCCCCCCCACACACACACACAAAAAACACGGCATGCCTGTCACACGAATGCAGGAATGTATAAAAGGTTATTTTCCTCTCGTTGAACATAACGGGAGGGTTGTGTAGCTGGTTAGCCTGTTCACTCATCAAACTTGAGGTCTCGGGTTCGATAACTACACTTGAGCATAATTTTTGCCAGGAGGATTCTTTGGCTGGTCAAAATGTTTTCTAGGGTTTGCACGCTTCACACTCTCTCTCCAGTATATATATACACGCTGGAGCCTCAATGCTTGTAGTTTCTCACTTCACACTCTCTCACCCTCTCCCGCTGGAGCCTCAGCGCTTGTAGTTGCTCTCTTCACACTCTCTTGCGCTCTCCAGATCTAAACAAGACTTCGTTGGCCTCTCTCTCCGCTCACTGCTGCTCAAAGAGCCGGCAGGATCCGTCCGCCGGGAAGGGAAGGAGGCTTAACGCTATCGCCGTCGGCGAGGGAGGGAATCCTTGCCGGCGCTGTTGTTCACTTTCCACCCGGGCGGCGCTGGAGGGCCTCCGACCCCTTCTTCTTCGCAATCGTCCGTCGCCCACCGAACCACGCCCCAAGAACCTTAAGGTATATTTTACTTACTCCACATGCATTGCTCTAGCTGCATGTATACCATGAATCTAGGACGTGGTTTAAAGAGGAAAGGAGTGGGGGAAAGTAGTGGGAAAATTTGTATATAACATGAATCTAGGACGTGGTTCAAAGAGGAAATGAAGGGGGAAAGTTGTATAGCATGAATCTAGGACATGGTTCAAAGAGGAAAGGAATGGGGGAAAGTAGTGGGGAAAGTTGTATCGCATAAATCTAGGACGTGGTTCAAATAGGAAAGGAAGGGGCGAAAGTACTAGTTCAAAAAGGAAAGGAAGGGACAATGTCAGAGTTTGAGCAGGACTAGATTTGCTGCACTCACATAGGGAAAGGTGTCTAAAGATAACAAAGCTGGGACCAACACAAATATGCTCCTTGGTTGTTTGTTCTTTGTTGCAACAGACTGCATGACTACAAAGACATCGGTAGATGCACATGGTGCTGGTGCGCCCACTGTCCTGCAACTCATTAGCTGTTGTTAATCTAAGGCCCTATTTGGTTAAAAACTCCCTAGTCCCTACCTGCTTGGTTCTGTGGACTAAACATGGACTAGAGGTTATTAAATGACATGATAAAAGACCATGTTACCCCTATTAATGAACTAATAGAAACAAGGTGCGATGCGTGGCAGGGGCAACTGTTGGAAAAGTCCCAAAAAGACTCCCACGGGGTCTTCTTTCTTTAGTCCCAAATGCCCACTTTTAGTCCCGAAAAGTCCCTCCTGTTTGTTTTAGATGTGACTGACACGGAGTTTTTTTAGTCCCTACACCAAAATGTCCCTGTAAATAAACACCCTCCAATAATGCCGCTGGAAAATTGATGTAATGCCACAGTTAAAAGCAAATTACATGTTTAACGAATTTTATTGTTAATATAATCTCTATGTTAATATTAATGAACGCCACTGTTTGAGAAATGCTATTGTCTTGCTTTCTTTCCCATTTAGATAAGGTAGATGCTTCTTTTTGTTGGCTTCTGTGTCATCCACCGTTATTGTCCACTAATTGTTTCCTTTGCACCGCTGTGTAAACAGGGTTATCTACGTCACCTCCTTGCCATTGTGACCTTCTGTTGCACTACACAAAACACTTTTGTTTTAAGAGTGTTTTGTGCAGTTCAACCAAAATGTCACACCGACAACGTTGCTTGATTGCTTGATCTTAGTGGAACTGCACAAGAGGAGATCTTACTTCCTATCCGTTAAGGCGAATTTGGTTCAGATCTTCTTCTTGTGAGTTGTTTGAATTACGCATCATGAGAAGTCAGTACTAGCCTTCTTTCACATGATTCTGCAGTGTGCTTTCATATGTTGTGCTACTTGTACAATAATGTTGCTTGATTTTAGTGAACTGCACAAATGGAGACAAGACTTCCAATCTGTATGTGCACCGTAATATCCCATTGAGGTAAGATAAGGATATTTCACAACTGCCAGCCTGTATTTTGCCACTTTCATCAGAAAATTAAGTTTAGTACTATACTTTTGCTCCCTAATTGACATGCCAAATCTTACATTGAAGGTGAAGCTTGTCTATTATTGAACCAAGTGATGAAGGGGAAGAACAAGCGGAAGAAAAACAAAAATAAACTCCTGGTGCTGTAATGAAGCACTAGAACTGTGATGACACAAGTAATGATATAGTTTTGCATCTTAATTTATTGCTATGGCTGGAACGAGCAATTGTTTTGCCACTGATTTGATGCCATACGTAATTATCTCTACTTGTGCAAACAAGGATGTTCTTTGAAGATACCATATATTTTAGTGGAACTGCACAAGAAGATGTTGGAAACATTGAACTAATCAAGGAGTATATAGTAAGAATGGCCACCCCCGTAGATAGCAACAGATGGTTCCGGAGAAGTGCTTCATCTGTATGCTCTACACAATCAGCCTCCTGACAAATGTTGGTACTCACCCACTGATTTCATCCATATGATTGAGCTTTGTCATCTCTATTGGTGTTGTGCTACTGTTTAGATACTGTCATGAAAAAGTGGTATTGTCCTTGAGAAGTGCTTCATCTGTGCTGTTTTAAATATTTCCTTTCCTTTTTTTCGAGCAAACAGGGATCATCTTCCTCTGAAGAAGAATATGGAGTACGTGAAGTGACTAGTTCTGATTATGCCAGGATGAAGAAGCCCTGTCTATCTTCTCATCAGAAGGAGCAGTTGAAGGATGGTTACATTACTCCCCACAAGACCAAACTAACTTCAGCTCAGAAGGACTGAAAAATCTCCATTTTTTGTTGTGATGCGCGAGTACAATGTTGTTCTAGGATTCTTTCTGGTGAGTTCCATTTTTCTAAAAGTGTGCTCTACATGGACCATGTGTGTGCCTGTTGAAATTGTCAATTCATAGTACAGTTTGGTTTATACTAATCACTCTTTTGTATTTGTGCAAACAGGGGTGCTCAGCTTGATTTCAACGGGAACTGCACAAAATGTTCATGAATACATCGAATCATTCATTTCCACCACAAGAAAGGAGGTGCCATAAATTCAAGGCATTGCAACATATAAGGGCGAAATCATACAAGCTACGCGTGAATTTGGTTGATTTTGGTGGAACTGCACAAAAAGAATAGCTGGTTTATTTAGCACGAGGTGCCATGTCAATGTCCGAACTGATGGCAAACCCTGCCCATTCCACAATCGTAGGCATTTGATATTTTGGAATGGGACAAACTTGTCAAATTTTGCTCATTGATTTTAGCAAGATATGCGTTTGATATTTTCGAATGGGACGCCTTTGCTGTCAGCAACGGCGATTAATTTTTTTCTTTATTATTTAGTTGTGAAGTAAATATTGCCTCTGACATGTGAGTCGCTGAGATGCATAATCATCGATTGTTTTGAATGTTCTCTATGAATTGCCAGGCCTGTGTGTTTGATTGCAATGTACAGAAACGCTAAAAAGCTGCTCAAACTCTTTGTACTCATACATTCCTTTTTACCGCACATTGTGAAAGTGCATACTTTTTTGTATAAGATTGGTCAAAGCAGAGATACTTTGACTGCAGACAAAACTTGTATGCAGACTAGAAAGGACCGGAGGGAGTACATGTGAAACTGCTGCAAATGTGGTGATCACCCTGGGAATAATGCTAGTACGTATTGTTTTGCATGTTCATCCAATGCCAGTGATACAGGAATTCGAACTAATTGAAATAAATTCATTCATACACGGTCGAATTTCATATAAACATGCAGGATTTCATTACATTTCATACATTCTTCAACTAAAAAGGGGTGTTTGTGGCCGCATGCATCTCCCAGATGCAGAGGCCAAGGGTCATCCTCCTTTTTGAAAAAAAAACTAAAAACGGGTGCGCTGGAGGTATAATTAATTAACCGAAGCTACCCACCTGTGTCCCGCTGAGCCGAACAGAAGCTTCAGTGACTTAACTGCAGGTGCAGTTGCGTAACTGACATGTGGCCTGTTGGGCCCACGTGTCAGTCAGCCAACTGCACCAGCAGTTAAGTAGAAGCAGCGTTCTTCTCCGGTATTTATGGCGACCCGACCTCGAGACGGTCAAGCCTACGTATTCTTGTGCCATCCTCGGATCGGTATCTTTGGCACACACAGTACATCAATGTATATATCAAAGTGCAATCACATGCATAAATAACGTAGAATTGATATATACCTCATAATAGTCAGCGGAAACAATCAAACGGGTGTGGAGTCCCATCAACGCCATCGGCAGGTTGAGTGTAGACCGTAACCCTGTATCGTAACTCTTACTCGTCGAGGAAAGTATCTGCAACATGATACGTTGCAGCCGTGTAGGTCAGTACATTGAATGTACCGGCAAGATCACAATAAGAGAAAACAGATGATAAACTATACTACATGCAGTATGGCTTTGTGGCTCAGATTCTGAATTTTGTTTATGCGTAAAAGCTGGTTTTATTTTACCTACATCAAAGGAATAAAATGAAGCCTGTACTATGGAGTTTTTCTGTCATGACATGGTTCCGCCAACCGATGTCTCATAGCCCAAAATCAACATAAGTTGCCCACAATTAAGTTATCAATCCGGTGTTGAGAGTTCGAGATAGATCCAAGTCCAGAGGCTCAAATTGTCCGTAATCGGGGACACGGCTAATCGATTAGGTTTAAACCCTCTGCAGAGGTTTGTACACTTTACCCGCAAGATTCGATCCTCTTTTTACGTTCTCGCACTTCAGAGTGTTTGAGAACAAGATGACCAAACATGGTCTTCCAAAGAGTTCCTCCGACCACCGTCTGCACTCCATCCAATCCTACCGTAGTTCTACATCTGCTAGCACCGTCCCAGCCAGAGTCACAACTAAGGTCAACCAAGCGAGCCCATAATGACTTGCGGTTGCACAGTAAGCTTCCGGGCATGAAGTATTCTTCCGTCTCTTTGAGTCTGGGTGAAGCTTTCCGCCAAGATGTCATGGCGCTTCTCCATGCATCCCGCCAACCACTGGTTTCTCCAGGTGCCCACAACCGTCCTTCACCCAGTAGTGTGTATTGAATTCTTGTCTCGAGTCTTGAAGTCTTGAGGCCTTGAAGATGCAGTCCTTGCAGATTCCATCATGGAGTTGTCGTCATTGACGAGAGTCCTCCTTCTTCACACCACTCTCGAACACTCATACCAAACCCCGTCTACTACAGCGTAGCATTAGAATAAAATAACGTCCCGGGCTTGGTAACAGGTTGATGGGTTCCTACCTCATGCATACTACTCAACTACAAGAATTTCAATAACACTACTGAGGGGTGGTTGCAAGGATGCCACTAAATGCAATAAAACATAGGTAAGAAAGCATGGTCAAAGTGAACTTGCCTTGTTGACGATCTTCAAAAAACTAGGGTTTCGTAGTAGCAATCTTCGCACTCCGGAAATTCTACCGAGGCAAACAATAACTATAATAAGCACATAGCATAACATAACATAACAAAGTAACACACCAAAACCAACAAAGCAAAACCCAAAGGGAAAACTTAAAGAAAAAACAACTCAAAGTTTTCCTACTTCAAATAACAACAAAAAATAGTTTTATATAACAAAAATTTCTTAACATCACCTAATCATGGTTTTATGTTAACTAAACAGAAAATATTTCATTAAGCAACTAGGAGCAAAAAAGAATTAAATAAAAATCTATTATGAAACTCCCGAATAAGCAAAACAAGCTTTAATTCAAATCTGATCTAACTCAATTTTTATAAATACAAACATAGACAAATTATATATTTTTGGAAACTACAAGAAAATTGTGATCTAACGCAAAAAGAATCAGCATCATTGGACTTCTAGATCAAAAGTTATAGGCTAAACAAGAATGGAACTAAATCTGTTACGGGAATAAATCTGAAAACGAAAACGGAGTTACCTGTACGTGAGGCATAGATGGCTGGAAGGAGTTGGCGTTGTGGAGGGCTGCTCCGGGGTGGGGGCGAGGTCGCCGGCGCGGGTGGGGGTGGCGGAGGAGGGGTCGGCGCTTGGGGAGGTGGCGCTAGGCGATGGGAGGTTCCAGAAGAGCTCTGGTGAGCGCTTTCTAGGCAGGAAAAGGAGGACGGTGGCGAGAAGGCTACGGGCAGGAGAGGGCGTGGTGATGGGAAAAATGGAACGAGGAGAGGGAGGGGTTTTATAGGCAGTCTCGGAGGCGCTGGGATGGAAAGACGAGGGAGATCGGGAAGGTGGAGATTTCCTGTCTCCATGGACATGGAAAGCTTCTGTAACGTGAGAGGAAACGGAGGAAGGAGATGATCTCTTGTTGGGCTAGAATAGGACAGTGCTTAATGGGCCAGCAGGTTTTTCCTAATAAAAACGATTCCATTCCTATTTTTAAAATTAGGAAACTAAAACAATAAAAAGGAAATCAAATCAATTGAATAAAGAGTTTTTATATACTAAAATTATCAGAAAAATAAAATGTAGATGATGAGCATTATTCCACGGCCAAAATAAAAACTAAAAAAAAATGTTTTTCAGAAAATCCCTAAAGGCTTTATTTCTTTTTGCATATAATTTTTAAATAAAATCTTTGGTTTTTCTTGGCTCAAATATTTTCAAAAATGCCCCTGATTTTGGAGGGTCATTTTCCTCCGCTCTTTCTTGCTTGCAAGAATTTATTTTTCGGGGTATTTCTCGGGGAAGAAAAATAGAGAAGCAAGTGCAAATATTTGAAAGAATCAAATTGCAAAACTCCGTTCAAATTCTTTATAGTTGAAGAAGTCATGTCATCTTCTCTCATTGATTTTAATAGGATGAATTTGAATTTACGGAGAAGGGGAAAGTCATTTTATTCCCTCTCATTCAAAAGTTTTTGAAAAGGTTCAAATTTCACTCAAGTTTAATTCACTCAAGCAAACAAACAAACAATTCAATTAATTATATTAACATTCCGAAATTTGGGATGTTACAAACCTACCACACTTAAAATGAATCTCGTCCTCGAGATTCAAGAGGCTAACAAGAAAAGGTTAGGGGTTGGGGTCTTCTAGCAAATGTCTTGGTCGAGAAAGGTCGTGGGTGCTACCACACTTAAAAACAAGGTCATGGTTCCAATAAACTCAGATATTTCCTCCGGAGGGCTGGCAATGTATGTCTCTTCACATATCTTACAATAGCTCCTTCATTAAAGCTCTTCTGTCAGAAGCATAGAGTTTTCCTCAAAAGCTTGGGTTGGTTCGTCAAAGTTGAAGTTCGTCCGGGACTGGATCTTCTTAGCTGATAGGTCCGTGTCCATTCTAGACAACCATCGAAATACTCATGGTGGTCTACCAATAATGGTTTCTCCTGCAGAAAACGGGTCTGGGTTGAACTTCACCGTATATCCTACGATTGGCAACGGTTGCCTGTAAAGGGTTCCATCGTCCTACCATTTTATGGTTTTATGGCTTATCGCGTCGACACTCTTCTAAGTTTTTCAAGGCTCTCTGATTTTCCATCAACATATGATAGTTCATGATAGAAGTCTCCGGTATGGGGGCCAATCCATCCCGTACTTGAACCATTACCACATATGTAAATATCAAATCACGTATTCTAACACTTGGGCATACTCACAAGCATTGCAGAATTTCTCTTGTTCTCGAACTGAGTTCGTATAAATCCATGGTTTCTGCATGCCAAACAAAACATCTATCGTTACTTCACCACTCTCAGGTTTTTGCGTAACCTCCTACGAAGCGTATGCTGATTGGATCACTGATTCTTCCAAGTGTATTCCTTTATCAAGGTTACAACGGTTCCTTCTCAAAATCCTGGGCCTGTGGGTTATGGCCCACTTCAACACTAGTGCAGCTTTAACACATCCTTGGAGTAACTCTCTTGTTACACCTCCTTAAATCCAGTAGTACTCTGTTTCTTCATACCATCATATCAAAACAAAACTCCAACTTATTTTGTCCAGCTTCCTTCTATGGCCGTCATGAATAACACGTTTCTTTCTTCATTGATCCTGTGGCTTTATAGAGTACTATGACCAAAAGAAGTGCACAAGTTTATCCATAAAATCTCATTAATCAATCTTTCATTACATCCTTAACCATTTTCGTAAATCCAAATTCCAAAAAGTACTTGTTACAAATGCTGCCACCCACATGATTTGGTATGTTCAGACATTACTTCCACTTTATTTATTTATCCTCCTCGAGGATTCTTCTCTGTAGCGACCCGACCTCAGACGGTCAAGCCTTCGTATTCTTGTGCCATCCTCGGATCAGTATCTTTGGCACACACAGTACATCAATGTATATATCAAAGTGCAATCACATGCATAAATAACGTAAAATGATATATACCTCATAATACTCAGCGGAAACAATCAAATGGGTGTGGAGTCCCATCAACGCCATCGGCAGGTTGAGTGTAGACCGTAACCCTGTATCGTAACTCTTACTCGTCGAGGAAAGTATCTGCAACATGATACGTTGCAGCCGTGTAGGTCAGTACATTGAATGTACCGGCAAGATCACAATAAGAGAAAACAGATGATAAACTATACTATATGCAGTAAGGCTTTATGGCTCTGTATCTGAATTTTGTTTGCGTAAAAGCTGGTTTTATTTTACCTACATCAAAGGAATAAAATGAAGCCTGTACTATGGAGTTTTTCTGTCATGACATGGTTCCGCCAACCGATGTCTCATAGCCCAAAATCAACATAAGTTGCCCACAATTAAGTTATCAATCCGTGTTGAGAGTTCCGAGATAGATCCAAGTCCAGAGGCTCAAATTGTCCGTAATCGGGGACACGGCTAATCGATTAGGTTTAAACCCTCTGCAGAGGTTTGTACACTTTACCCGCAAGATTCGATCCCTCTTTTACGCTCTCGCACTTCAGAGTGTTTGAGAACAAGATGACCAAACATGGTCTTCCAAAGAGTTCCTCTGACCACTGTCCGGTACCCATCCAGTCCTACCGTAGTTCTACATCTGCTAGCACCGTCCCAGCCAGAGTCACAACTAAGGTCAACCAAGCCAGAGCCCATAATGACTTGCGGTTGCACATGTAAGCTTCCGGGCATGAAGTATTCTTCCGTCTCTTTGAGTCTGGGTGAAGCTTTCCGCAAGATGTCATGGCGCTTCTCCATGCATCCCGCCAACCACTGGTTTCTCCAGGGTGCCCACAACCGCCCTTCACCCAAAGAGTGTGTATTGAATTCTTGTCTCGTGTCTTGAAGTCTTGAGGCCTTGAAGATGCAGTCCTTGCAGATTCCATCATGGAGTTGTCGTCATTGACGAGAGTCCTCCTTCTTCACACCACTCGAACACTCATACCAAACCCCGTCTACTACAGCGTAGCATTATAATAAAATAACGTCCCGGGCTTGGTAACAGGGTGATGGGTTCCTACCTCATGCATACTACTCAACTACAAGAATTTCAATAACACTACTGAGGGGTGGTTGCAAGGATGCCACTAAATGCAATAAAACATAGGTAAGAAAGCATGGTCAAAGTGAACTTGCCTTGTTGACGATCTTCAAAAACTAGGGTTTCAGAGTAGCAATCTTAGCACTCGGAAATTCTACCGAGGCAAACAATAACTATAATAAGGACATAGCATAACATAACATAACAAAGTGACACACCAAAACCAACAAAGCAAAACCCAAAGGGAAAACTTAAAGAAAAAACAACTCAAAGTTTTCCTACTTCAAATAACAACAAAAAATAGTTTTATATAACAAAAATTTCTTAACATCACCTAATCATGGTTTTATGTTAACTAAACAGAAAATATTTCATTAAGCAACTAGGAGCAAAAAGAATTAAATAAAAATCTATTATGAAACTCCCGGAATAAGCAAAACAAGCTTTAATTCAAATCTGATCTAACTCAATTTTTATAAATACAAACATAGACATTTTTTATATTTTTTGAAACTACAAGACATTTTTGATCTTACGCTAAAAGTATCAGCATCATTGGACTTCTAGATCTAAAGTTATAAGCTGAACAAGAACGGGACTAAATCTGTTAGGGGACTACAGCTGAAATCGAAAACGGAGGTCCCTGTACGTGTGGCAGAGCTGGCAGGAAGGAGTGGGCGATGTGGAGGGCTGCTCGGCGAGGGGGGCGAGGTCGCCGGGCGAGGGTGGGGTGGCGGAGGAGGGGTCGGGCGCTTGGGGAGGTGGCGCTAGGCGATGGGGAGGTTCCAAGAGCTCTGGTGAGCTGCTTCTAGGCAGGAAAAGGAGGACGGTGGCGAGAAGGCTACGGGCAGGGAGAGGGCGTGGTGATGGGAAAAATGGAACGAGGAGAGGGAGGGGGTTTTATAGGCAGTCTCGGGAGGCGCTGGGATGGAAAGACGAGGGAGATCGGGAAGGTGTAGATTTCCTGTCTCCATGGACATGGAAAGCTTCTGTAACGTGAGAGGAAACGGAGGAAGGAGATGATCTCTTGTTGGGCTAGAATAGGACAGTGCTTAATGGGCCAGCAGGTTTTTCCTAATAAAAACGATTCCATTCCTATTTTTAAAATTAGGAAACTAAAACAATAAAAAGAAAATCAAATCAATTCGGAATAAAGAGTTTTTATATACTAAAATTATCAGAAAAATAAAATGTAGATGATGAGCATTATTCCACGGCCAAAATAAAAACTAAAAAATGTTTTTCAGAAAATCCCTAAAGGCTTTATTTCTTTTTGCATATAATTTTTAAATAAAAACTTTGGTTTTTCTTGGCTCAAATATTTTCAAAAATGCCCTGATTTTGGAGGGTCATTTTCCTCCGCTCTTTCTTGCTTGCAAGAATTTATTTTCGGGTATTTCTCGGGAAGAAAAATAGAGAAGCAAGTGCAAATATTTGAAAGAATCAAATTGCAAAACTCCGCTCAAATTCTTTATAGTTGAAGAAGTCATGTCATCTTCTCTCATTGATTTTAATAGGATGAATTTGAATTTACGGAGAAGGGAAAGTCATTTTATTCCCTCTCATTCAAAAGTTTTTGAAAAGGTTCAAATTTCACTCAAGTTTAATTCACTCAAGCAAACAAACAAACAATTCAATTAATTATATTAACATTCCGAAATTTGGGATGTTACAAGCGCAGCTCTCCGACTCCACGTCGCTGCCAAGAAGTTAACCGGTCATCAATGGTCAACCCGCCTAGCTTGGCTTCAACCGGAGGGTAGCAGCGGTGGCCTTACTTGGACCCGAGCGGCGGCGACCTACCATGTTCTACTCTTCGTCGTTTTCTGTGTGGCGCGGCCTCGTTGGTTGCGGGGCGGGGCCTCAGCGGAGCCGGCGATGTCCTCTGTCTCGTTGCCGGCGGGCGGCGCCTCAGCGGAGCGGTGGAAATCCTCCCCCACGTTGATGGCAGGGTGGGGCCTCGGCTGAGCCGGCGATGTCCTCTGCCTCGTTGTTGGCGGGGCGGGGCCTCGGCGGAGCCGGCGGTGTCCTCTGCCTCGTTGTTGGCGCCGCGGGGCCTCGGCGGAGCAGGGCGTCGTCGATGCCAGCGGAGCGGGGACTCGTCGAAGCCGGCATTGTCCTCTGCCTCGTCCTCGGTCTCGCCAAACAGCGCCTCGCCCGCTTCATCGCCCTCTTTGCTAGCCTCTTTGTAGGCGGCCGCAGCCTCCGCCACCCGCATGCGGTACCGCCAGCGCTCGAGGCGGCCCTTGCGGGCGGAGCGGTACGAGTCGAGCAGCGCCTCCTGCTCCGCCCGCTCCGCGGCGATCTGCTCCTCCGCCTGCAGGTGCTCCTGGAGGAGATGGTGGTTGTAGGCGGCGTTTGCCTGCGCCTCTCGGAACTGCTCCTCACGCATCGGCCTCACCCTGTCCATATATTGTGCACGGGCCTCGCCGATGGTCATGGTGCAATGCACCGGCGAGGATGGCCCGGAGGAGGGGGTTGGCGCCAGATCGTCGACTACCATGTTCTCCATTAGGACGTCGTCGTCCTCCGGCTGCCTTCCAGCCAGCTGGTCAGCAGCAATGGCTGCCATCTCCTTGTAGTCCGTCGTCCGCCCGTCCCGAAGAGCGTTGGAGCGCGAGGAAGCCATGGTGGGCAGTAGTGGTGTGGACAGGAGAAAGGGAACGGATGCAGATGACTACCGCTATGGCCGGCACAACAGTTTATATAGCAATGGTGGGCGGGCGGAGGGACGGACGTGTGGCGCCGGAGTAGCCGCCTCGGCAACCGCGTATCGTTAATGTGTGCGGCAGATGGACAGACGGACGACACTTGTGTCGTTTGAAGGCGGAGCAATCGCCTGCACCAGAAAGCGGGGTGGCCGGCGCTGACTGTTTCAGGCGGAAAGCACGCGCGGGCGAGGAGATGACTTTACTTGGATAGGATGACAATGGGGACCCACCAGGTCCATAGCCTCACGTACGCAAGTGCCTCCTTATACATACATATATATATATATATATATATATATATATATATATATATATATATATATAACTATAATTTATTTAGCTTCCTCCTGGTTTCCTGACATCACGGTACCACACCATTGTCAACCTATGTACTCTAGTTAATAAACGAGAGAATTGCACAAGAAGCGGCCGACAGCTGGGACCAAGCAGCTCGAGCAGTATTTGTGTTTTTGAGGTGTGAGCACTGCATATTTTTTCGATGTTTACCCCAGATATTAATTTTTCTCCTCCAAACAACAACGAAAACATCGCTGCAGGTATTAACTGGGCGGGCTGTGGCCCCTCTAGCCCAGGCCAGATATCCAGCCCAGATATTAATTTTTTCAAGTTGAAAATGGCTAGCCCAGCTATACTTTTTTAGGAATACCTGTGCAAGGTCAAGTTGTTATTCAACGCCTGTTGGGCTGCAAATCTTTCCTAGGAGGGATGCATTAGGCTTGACAAGAAAATGGGCTTTAAGAAATAATAAATGGGATGTAATTATAAAAACTGGGTAGTAACTATTAAAAAATGCAAGGTCAAAAAAACTATTAAAAAATGCACCAAACAGTGATTACTTTATAAAATATTATTTTTGGAATATTGAAAATTTTAATTTCATTAATTGTTGCGAGCGCAATGTTTCGTTGGATTTTTACGTAATATAAATTTATAATGAAATTGTATTTAATCTGACTAGAAATTTCAGGATAAAAATATTCGGATCCCATCAAAATGTGGAAAATTTTATTGAATTCTGTTTTGAACGGTTGGTTGAAATGGGCTGTAGTTTTAACAAACTGTAAATGGGCTGTAGTAAATTCCATTAGAATTAAAAAATGGGCTACATATTCTTACAAATCTCAAATGGGCTATAAGTTCTCTGCCACACACTTCTGGCCTTACTAAGTTGACGCTGGCCCCCTAAAAAAAATAGAGTTGACGCGTATGCAAGGCTTTGTCAACTTATAGTCAACACACGGTTCTAGCAGCAGTGGCCGTTGGATGTCCATCCAACGAATGCCGTGCTTCTTCTTCAATCTCGGATATTCTAGCTTCACCCGCCCAAAAAATGATTCCTCCCCCTGACATCTGGGGCGCACCGTTTCGGAAGCTGACCTGTGGGCCTACTAAGTTGACATACCAAGGGCTTTGTCAACTTAGTCAATAATAAACGATTCTAGCTGCAGTGACCGTATGATGTCCATCCAACGGCCGTCGTGCTTCTTCAACCTCTGGTCTTCTTGCTCCAGCCGCCCAAAGCAGCGCCAGTCGTGCCACCTGTTCCTGCCTCCCATGGCCAGCTGTGCTGCCGCGGAGGCCTCACCGCCCCCTACTACTCCCACCGCTGGCCAGGCCATCCCTCCACTCACCCACACCCCTTGTTATTCTGCGGCGACGGCAGCGCAGCCGAACCAGTGAACCCTCGTACTCTCTCTGCGTGTGCATCCATCGTCGTCTTCCCCGGCTCCGAGTCGTCCCCTTCCTAGGCCTCGCCGTCGTCCACCGCCGTGGTGCTCTCGGCGCGGCGTGGTCAACATGGTCAAGGAACGACTTCCATCGGACGTGGACTGTACGTGGAGAGGCTGATAGCTGGGTCCACGGCAGCCGCAAGGAAGTGCCTCCTTATTACGCGCAAAATAATTATTCCTCCACCTGACAGCGAGGACCCACCGGACGGGCCACCGTATTTCGCAAAAAAATGATTCGCCCCCTGACTGCTGGGACCCACGAGCTACATCTTCGCACGCAAGGAAGTGCGTCCGAAAAATAAAAAGGATTCGCCCCCTGACTGCTGGGACCCACCAGCTACATCTTCGCACGCAAGGAAGTGCGTCCGAAAAAAACGATTCGCCCCCCGACTGCTGGGACCCACCAGCTACACCTTTGCACGCAAGGAAGTGCGTGCGGGCAAAAAAAAACGATTCGCCACCCTGACTGCTAGGACCGAGCAGCTACACCTTCGCACGCAAGGAAGTGTGTCCGGGCAAAAAAAATGAATCGCCCCCCTGACTGCTGGGACCCACCAGCTACACCTTCACACGCAAGGAAGTGCGTCTGGGCAAAAAAACAAAATGATTCGTCCCCCTGACTGCTGGGACCCACCAGCTACGTCTTCGCAGGCAAGGAAGTGCCTGACAGTCGGGACCCGCCTGGTCGAAGCGTATGTAGCATTGTCATCCTGCTCGCGAATGTGTACGTATATACTGGTCGATGTAGAGGCGCGCACGTCTCGTAGTAGAGGCGCACACGTAGCACGTACACGTACGTACAGCGGAAAGGGTGCAAGAAAGAGAATACGGCCACGTATGTGTACATACGGGCGGGGTCTCGAACGCCTAGTCGCGCATACGTACGGAGAGGGCTCGTGTTCATGGGGAGGCAACGGAATGCGTCGTGTTCATGGGGAGGCAACGAAATGCGTCGTGTTCATGGGGAGGCAACGGAATGCGTCGTGTTCATCAGGAGGCAACGGAACGCGTGGGAGCCAACCTGCTTGGACAGAACAGGCGATGGAAACGAGGCCTGGCGTACTGCAGAACGGAGGAAACGGCCTTGTGTTTGACCGGCCATGTTCGGAACGGGGTCCTGTTGATCGGGAGGGGTGTGGCGTACCAAAAAACGGAGGAAACGGACCTCCTACGGTCGAAAACAGGGTCCTGTTGATCGAGGGTGTGGCGCATCGCAAAACAGAAATGCACCTCCTACGGTCGAAACGGGGTCATGTTGATCGGGAGGGTGTGGCGCATCAAGAAAACGGAGGAAACGGACCTCCTACGGTCGAAATGGGGGTCCTGTTCATCGGGAGGGGTGTGGCGTACCGCAAAACGGGACTCCACGGGATACTATTCATCTCCACCATCGACCTCCTCCAGCCTCCACGGGCTACTGTCGACCTCCTCCAGCCTCCACGGGCTCTCGCTCATCCATCCTCCACCGCGCGCTACTCCACCGACCACTGCTCAACCACCCCTCCACGGGCACCCCTACATCGCTTCATCGCTCATCCAGCCCTCCACACCACGGGTCCTGTTCAACCACCCTCCACGGCCACCCCTCCACCGCTCATCGCTCATCCAGCCCTCCACAACACGGGTCCTGTTCATCCAGAGGCAACGCCGCCGCCACCGCTCATCCAACCCCCCGCAACACTCACTGCTCATCCAATCGATCGGCTTGATTAGCAGCAGAGCGGCGAATCGCCCATCGGTTTCATTTAACAGCCATCGATCGATCGCCGGGTTCAAGAACGCGTAGCTTGCGCAATTGCTCGAAGTTCGCTTAGAGCCCAACGCCTCGCTTCGGGTTCGATTAGAGCCAACGCCTCGCACACGCTGCAGCGTCGTGTACGAGAAAGCAGCGATCGCCGGCCCCGACCTCCCACCGTAACCGCAACTCCCGAAATTTTCCTACCCTCGCTTCTACCACGGTTTTTTCCGGCCATGGACGGCCCAAAGAATGTCATGCAGCTGCGTCTCCGCCCGCCTGTGACTTAAAAGCCCATTTTCTTTCATGATTTTTGTCATAGAAGTAGAAGCCCACCACATCTATGATGATACCGGGTTCTGTCACAATTATCATCATAGAAGTGTCATATATATGACAGAAAAAAATTCGTTCGGCCCAAAATGTCACGGATGTGTCTTTTTTTTGTAGTGTGATGATCATGAATCTTCGGATCAAGTTACTACTGGACCTCGTAGGTAGAACAGAGCACGTTCCGCACCAGAGTGGTACTGTAATCCTATCCTGGAAGACATGTTATTAGACCATGGCGAACCTACGAACTATGAAGAAGCTTTGATGAGCCCAGATTCTGATAAATGGTTTGAGGCCATGAAATCTAAGATAGGATTCATGTATGAGAACAAAGTATGGACTTTGGTGGACTTGCCCGATGATCCGAAAGCCATTGAGAATAAATGGATCTTTAAGAAGAAGACATACGCTGATGGCAATGTCACCATCTACAAAGCTCGACTTGTCGCAAAAGGCTTTCAACAAGTTCAAGGAGTTGACTACGATGAGACCTTCTCACCCGTAGCGATGCTTAAGTCAGTCCGAATCATGTTAGCAATTGCCGCATTTTATAATTATGCAAATGAACGCCAAAACTGCATTCCTTAATGGATTTTCTTAAAGAAGAGTTGTATATGATGCAACCAGAAGGTTTTGTCGATCCTAATGGTGCTAACAAAGCGTGCAGGCTCCAGTGATCCATCTATGGACTGGTGGAAGCATCTCGGAGTTGGAATATACGCTTTGATGAGGTGATTGTCGGTGTCAAAACCGGCGGATCTCGGGTAGGGGGTCCCGAACTGTGCGTCTAAGGTGGATGGAAACAGGAGGCGGGGGACACGATGTTTACCCAAGTTCGGGCCCTCTCGATGGAGTAATACCCTACTTCTTGCTTGATTGATCTTGACGATATGGGTATTACAAGAGTTGATCTACCACGAGATCGTAGAGGCTAAAACACTAGAAGCTAGCCTATGGTATGATTGTTGTTGTCCTATGGACTAAACTCTCCGGTTTATATAGACACCGGAGGGGGCTAGGGTTACACAGAGTCGGTTACAAGGGAGGAGATCTACATATCCGTATTACCAAGCTTGCCTTCCACACCAAGGAGAGTCCCATACGGACACCGGACGAAGTCTTCAATCTTGTATCTTCATAGTCCAACAGTCCGGCCACAGGATATAGTCCGGCTTCTAGGGGAACGTGACAGAAAACAAAAAAATTCCGACCTACTCACCAGCCTAGGACCACTATGGAGACTGCATACATGGTTTGATCTTTTTTGTTACCGACTCGTAGCGCAGCGGGAAGTAGAGTCAATGACGATCGGCGGTGCAGATCCCCGCGGCTAGGATTTACAACCTCCCAACTGCGAGGATGTATACCCTCATCTGCTCCTCAGACAGCCCTCCAGAGAGCTAAAATATGAAAGTAGGTGTTGTTATCATAAAGTTAAAATATATTACTAAATATTATAAATAGCGAGTGTGGAATAATGGTGGATCGATGTGCGGAATTGTCCTAGGCAATTGTTAACAAGACCAGTAGTCACTATTGCAGTTTCATATGAGGGAGAGGCATAAGCTAACAAACTTTCTCTACTTGGATCATATGCACTTATGATTGGAACTCTAGCAAGCATCCGCAACTACTAAAGATCATTAAGGTAAAACCCAACCATAGCATTAAAGCATCAAGTCCTCTTTATTCCCATACACAACAATCCCTCTTACTCGGGTTTGTGTTTCACCACTCACCAACCCACTATAAGTTTAATCATGAACGTATTGCAACACCCTACAGCGGGAATGCCTCACGCTTGCGCGACACGGAGGGCACCATAGGACAGTACCAAAGTAAAACATACAACTCATACCAATCTAGATTATCAATCAACCCAAAGACAAAAGATATCTACTCAAAACATCATAGGATGGCAACACATCATTGGATCATAATATGTGGCATAAAGCACCATGTTCAAGTAGGGATTACAGCGGGGTGCAGGAGAGTGGACCGCGTAAAAGAGATGAGGATGGTGATGATGATGGTGATGTTTATGAATACGATCACCGTGGCGATGATTCCCTCCCGATGGCACTCCGGCGCCACCGAAAGAGAGGAGGAGAGGTTCTCCCCCTTGTGCTTCTTATTCCATGGCCTCCACCCTCTGTTCCTTGGCCTTCATGGTGATGATGGCCCCTCCGGGATACTCCTCCATGGCCACCAGTGATGATGGCCCTCTCCGCTGTGGTGCCGGAGAGGGCCTAGATTGACTTCTCGTGGCTACAGAGGCTTGCGGCGCGGAACTTCCGATCTAGGTTTCTTTCTCGAAGTTTGGATATATATAGAAGAGTTTTATGCTGATTTCATGTCGGGGGTCTCCGGCTGTCCACGAGGCAGAGGGCGCGCCTAGGGGGTGGGCGCGCCTCACCTTTGTGGGCAGCCCAGACTCTCCGCCTCGCTTCTGGTACTTCGTGGGCTTCTTCTGGTCCAAAAATGATCTCCGTCAAGTGGCACGTCAATTGGACTCCATTTAGTTTTCCTTTTCTGTGATACTCTAAAGCAAGGAGAAAACAGAAACTGGCACTGGGCTCTAGGTTAATAGGTTGGTCCGAAAAATCATATAAAATAACATATAAATGCATATAAAACATCCTAGAAGGATAGTATAATAGCATGAATACTTCATAATTTATAGATACGTTGGAGATGTATCAGAGGCACTCACGAACTAAGACCGAAACTACGATCTCTCTACAGAGTTGCACACATACGGTGTCATCTATCCGGTAGGGCTTCGCCGTCCAGAACTAGTTCCTGCCGGAACCCAGATAGCCTTACGGCTCTGCGAAACTCTTTTTGTGGGAGGGAGAGAAGAAGCCAGATAATGCATGGCATGTGTATGAGAGCAAGGGATGAGAGTGGAGGGCTGCCCCTCCACCTCTATTTATAGGAAATCCCAAGGGGTAGGGTGGTTTTACAAGAAAACCCAAAACCCACATGAAATGGAGTCCTTCCCAAGGACCTAAAGAGTGAAAACAAGGGACAAGTGGGGCCCCATGGATGAGCTGTACCCATGAACGTCCCACCCCTTGGGCCCCCCCCCCCCCCAAAAAAAGGAGGTTCGCATTGTCGGTGTCAAAACCGGCGGATCTTGGGTAGGGGGTCCCGAACTGTGCGTCTAGGCGGATGGTAACAGGAGACAAGGGACATGATGTTTTTACCCAGGTTCGGGCCCTCTCGATGGAGGTAATACCCTACTCCTGCTTGATTAATATTGATGATATGGGTAGTACAAGAGTAGATCTACCACAAGATCAGGGAGGCTAAACCCTAGAAGCTAGCCTATGGTATGATTGTTGTTCCTCCTATGGACTAAAACCCTCCGGTTTATATAGACACCGGATAGGTTAGGGTTACATAGAGTCGGTTAAAATGGTAGGAGATATACATATCCGTATCGCCAAGCTTGCCTTCCACGCCAAGGAAAGTCCCATCCGGACACGGGACGAAGTCTTCAATCTTGTATCTTCATATTCTAGGAGTCCGGCCGTGATGATAGTGTTGGGGAACGTAGTAATTTCAAAAAATTTCCTACGCACACGCAAGACCATGGTGATGGTATAGCAACGAGAGGGGAGAGTGTCTGTCCATGTACCCTCGTAGACCAAAAGCGGAAGCGTTATAACAACGCGGTTGATGTAGTCGTACGTCTTCACGATCCGACCGATCCAAGTACCGAACGCACGGCACCTCCGAGTTCAGCACACGTTCAGCTCGATGACGATCCCCAGGCTCCGATCCAGCAAAGCTGCCGGGATGAGTTCCACAAGACGACGGCATGGTGACGATGATGATGCTCCACCGACGCAGGGCTTCGCTTAAGCTCCGCGACGATATGACTTTACGGCGCAGGGCTTCGCTTAAGCTCCGCGACGATATGACGAAGTGGAATATGGTGGACGGGGCACCGCACACGGCTAAGGAACGATCCAGAGATCAACTTGTGTGTCATGGGGTGCCCCTGCCCCTCAGATATAAAGGAGCAAGGGGGTGCGGCCAGCCCTAGGGGCGGCCGAGGAGTCCTACTCCCACCGAGTAGGACTCCCCCTTCCTAGTTGGATTAGGATTGGGAGGGGAAGAGGGAAGGCGCCGCCTCTCCTTGTCCTATTCGGACTAGAGGAGGGCGCGCCTGCCCTGGCCGGCCCTTCCTCTTCTCCCTTATGGCCCATCAAGGCCCATTGACTTCTCGGGGTTCCGTAACCCCGGTGTTCCGATAACGCCTGCTTTCATCCGAACCTTTCCAAGTCCAAACATAGGCTTCCAATATATCAATCTTTATGTCTCGATCATTTCGAGACTCCTCGTCATGTCCGTGATCACATCCGGACTCGAACAACCTTCGGTACATCAAAACTTATAAACTCATAATGAACTGTCATCGAAACGTTAAGCGTATGCGGATTCTACGGGTTCGAGAACTATGTAGACATGACCTAGAACTATTCTTGGTCAATAACCAATAGCGGAACCTGGATGCTCATATTGGCTCCTACATATTCTACGAAGATCTTTGTCGGTCAAACCGCATAGCAACATACTTTGTTCCCTTTGTCATCGGTATGTTACTTGCCCGAGATTCGATCGTCGGTATCGAATACCTAGTTCAATCTTGTTACTGGCAAGTCTCTTTACTCGTTCCGTAATACATCATCTCGCAACTAACTTATTAGTTGCAATGCTTGCAAGGCTTATGTGATATGTATTACCGAGAGGGCCCAGAGATACCTCTCCGACAATCGGAGTGACAAAACCTAATCTCGAAATACGCCAACCCAACATGTACCTTTGGAGACACCTGTAGTACTCCTTTATAATCACCCGATTACGTTGTGACGCTTTGGTAGTACCCAAAGTGTTCCTCCGTAAACGGAGTTGCATAATCTCATAGTTACAGGAACATGTATAAGTCATGAAGAAAGCAATAGCAACATACTAAACGATCAAGTGCTAGGCTAACGGAATGGGTCATGTCAATCAGATCATTCTCCTAATGATGTGATCCCGTTAATCAAATGACAACTCATGTCTATGGTTAGGAAACATAACCATCTTCGATTAACGAGCTAGTCAAGTAGAGGCATACTAGTGACACTGCTTTGTCTATGTATTCACACATGTATTATGTTTCCGGTTAATACAATTCTAGCATGAATAATAAACATTTATCATTATATAAGGAAATAAATAATAACTTTATTATTGCCTCTAGGGCATATTTCCTTCAGTCTCCCACTTGCACTAGAGTCAATAATCTAGTTCACATCGCCATGTGATTTAACATCAATAGTTCACATCTATATGTGGTTAACACCCATGTGACCAACACCCAAAGGGTTTACTAGAGTCAGTAATCTAGTTCACATCGCTATGTGATTAACACCCAAAGAGTACTAAGGTGTGATCATGTTTTGCTTGTGAGATAATTTTAGTCAACGGGTCTGTCACATTCAGAGCCGTAAGTATTTTGCAAATTTCTATGTCTACAATGATCTGCACGGAGCTACTCTAGCTAATTGCTCCCACTTTCAATATGTATCCAGATTGAGACTCAGAGTCATCTAGATTAGTGTTAAAACTTGCATCGACATAACCCTTTACGACTTACCTTTTTTCACTTCCATAATCGAGAAACATATCCTTATTCTACTAAGGATAATTTTGACCGCTATCCATTGATCTACTCCTAGATCACTATTGCACTCCCTTGCCAAGCTTAGTGGTAGGGTATGCAATAGATCTGGTACACAAAGATGACATACTTTATAGAACCTATGGCTGATGCATAGGGAATGACTTTCATTCTCTTTCTATCTTCTGCCGTGGTTGGGTTTTGAGTCTTACTCAATCTCACACCTTGTAACATGTGCAAGAACTCTTTCTTTGACTGTTCCATTTTGAACTACTTCAAAATCTTGTCAAGGTATGTATTCATTGAAAAACTTATCAAGCCGCCTTGATCTATCTCTATAGATCTTGATGCTCAATATGTAAGCAGCTTCACCGAGGTCTTTCTTTGAAAAACTCCTTTCAAACACTCCTTTATGCTTTGCGTAATAATTCTACATTATTTCCGATCAACAATATGTCATTCACATATACTTATCAGAAAGGCTGTAGTGCTCCCACTCACTTTCTTGTAAATACTGTGCTTCACCGTAAGTCTCAGATAACACTATATGCTTTGATCAACTTATCAAAGCGTGTATTCCAACTCCGAGATGCTTGCACCAGTCCATAGATGGATCGCTGGAGCTTGCACATTTTGTTAGTACCTTTAGGATTGACAAAACCTTTCTGGTTGCATCATATACAACTCTTCTTCAATAAATCCATTAAAGAATGTAGTTTTGACATCCATTTGCCAGATTTCATAAAATGTGGCAATTGCTAACATGATTCGGACAGAATTTAAGCATCGCTACAGTTGAGAAAATCTCATTGTAGTCAACACCTTGAACTTGTCGAAAACCTTTTTGACAAGTCGAGCTTTGTAGATAGTAACACTACTATCAGTGTCCGTCTTCCTCTTGAAGATCCATTTATTTAACTTGACTTGCTGATCATCGAGCAGGTCAACCAAAGTCCACACTTTGTTCTTATATATGGATCCTATCTCAGATTTTATGGCCTCAAGCCATTTCATGGAATCTGGGCTCATCATCGCTTCCTCATAGTTCGCAGTGTTCATCATGGTCTAGTAACATGACTTCTAGAATAGGATTACCGCATTCACTTTGGTGCGGATCTTACTCGAAGACCCACGAGGTTTGGTAGCAACTTGATCTGAAGTTTCATGATCATCATCATTAACTTCCTCACTAATTGGTGTAGGAATCACTTGAACTGATTTCTGTGATGAACTACTCTCCAATAAGGGAGAAGGTACAATTACCTCATCAAGTTCTACTTTCCTCCCACTCACTTCTTTCGAGAGAAACTTCTTCTCTAGAAATGATCCACCTTAGCAACGAATAACTTGCCTTCGGATCTGTGATAGAAGGTGTACCCAACTATTTCCTTTGGGTATTCTATGAAGACGCACTTCTCCAATTTGGGTTCGAGCTTATCAGGATGAAACTTTTTTCACATAAGCATCGCAACCCCAAATTTTAAGAAACGTCAACTTGGGTTTCTTGCTAAACCACAGTTCATATGTTGTCGTCTCAACGGATTTAGATGGTGCCCTTTTAATGTGAATGCAGCTGTCTCTAATGCATAACCCCAAAACTATATTGGTAAATCAGTAAGAGACATCATAGATCGCACTATATCCAATAAAGTGCGGTTACGACGTTCGGACACACCATAACGTTGTGGTGTTCCAGGTGGCGTGAGCTGTGAAACTATTCCACATTGTTTTAATTGAAGACCAAACTCATAACTCAAATATTCCTCTCCGCGATCAGATCGCAGAAACTTTATTTTCTTGTTATGATGATTTTCCACTTCACTCTAAAATTCTTTGAACCTTTCAACTATTTTAGACTTATGTTTCATCAAGTAGATATACCCATATCTGCTCAAATCATCTTGTGAAGGTCAGAAAATAACGATACTTGCCACGAGCCTTCATACTCATTGGTCTGCATACATCAGTATGTATTATTTCCAATAAGTCGGTAGCTCGTTCCATTGTTCCAAAGAACGGAGTTTTAGTCATCTTGCCCAAAAGGCACGGTTCGCAAGCATCAAATGATTCATAACCAAGTGATTCCGAAAATCCATCTTTATGGAGTTTCTTCATGCGCTTTACACCGATATGACCCAAACGGTAGTGCCACAAATAAATTGCACTATCATTATTAACTTTACATCTTTTGGATTCAATATTATGAATATGTGTATCACACGATCGAGATCCAACAAACCATTTTCATCGGGTGTATGACCATAGAAGGTTTTATTCATGTAAACAGAACAATAATTATTCTCTAACTTACATGAATAACTGTATTGCAATAAACATGATCAAATCATATCCATGCTCAACGCAAACGCCAAATAACATTTATTTAGGTTCAACACTAATCCCGATAGTATAGGGAGTGTGCGATGATGGTCATATCAATCTTGGAACTACTTCCAACACTCATCGTTACTTCCCCTTCAACTAGTTTCTGTTTATTCTGTAACTCCTGTTTCGAGTTACTAATCTTAGCAACCGAACAAATATCAAATACTCAGGGGCTACTATAAACACTAATCACGATAGTATAGGGAGTGTGCGATGATGATCATATCAATCTTGGAACTATTTCCAACACTCATCGTCACTTCCCCTTCAACTAGTCTCTGTTTATTCTGTAACTCCTGTTATGAGTTACTAATCTTAGCAACCGAACAAGTATCAAATACTGTGGGCTACTATAAACACTAGTAATGCACACATCAATAATCTGTATATCAAATATACCCTTGTTCACTTTGCCATCCTTCTTATCCACCAAATATTCAGGGCATTTCCGCTTCCAAAGGACCATTTCCTTTGCAGTGTAAACACTCGGTTTCAGGGCTATGGTCCAGCTTTGGGCTTCTTCGCAGGAGTGACAACTTGCTTGTCTTTCCACTTGAAGTTCCCTTTCTTTCCCTTTGCCCTTCTCTTGAAACTAGTGGTCCTGTCAATCATCAACACTTGATGGTCTTTTCTTGATTTCTACCTTCGCCGATTTCAACATCACGAAGAGCTCGGGAATCGCTTTCGTCATCCCTTGCATACTATAGTTCATCACGAAGTTCTAGTAACTTAGTGATGGTGACTAGAGAATTCTGTCAATCACTATCTTATCCGGAAGATTAACTCCCACTTGATTCAAGCGATTGAAGTACCTGCATAATCTGAGCACATGCTCACTAGTTGAGCGATTCTCCTCCATCTTTTAGCTTTAGAACTTGTTGGAGACTTCATATCTCTCAACTCGGGTATTTGCTTGAAATATTAACTTCAACTCCTGGAACATCTCATATGGTCCATGACGCTCAAAACGCCTTTGAAGTCCCGATTCTAAGCCGTTAAGTATGGTGCACTAAACTATCAAGTAGTCATCATATTGAGCTAGCCAAACGCTCATAACGTCTGCATTTGCTCCTGCAATAGGTCTGTCACCTAGCGGTGCATTAAGGACATAATTCTTCTGTGCAGCAATGAGGATAAACCTCAGATCACGGATCCAATCCACATCATTGCTACTAACATTTTTCAACATAATTTTTCTCTAGGAACATATCAAAACAAACATATAAAAGCATAGGGAAGCAACAACGCGAGCTATTGATCTACAACACAATTTGCAAAATACTACCAGGACTAAGTTCATGATAAATTTAAGTTCAATTAATCATATTATTTAAGAACTCCCACTTAGACTGACATCTCTCTAGTCATCTTAAGTGATTACGTGATCCAAATCAACTAAACCATGTCCGATCATCACGTGAGATGGAGTAGTTTCA
Organism: Aegilops bicornis; assembly: GCA_021605145.1. NCBI lineage: Eukaryota > Viridiplantae > Streptophyta > Magnoliopsida > Poales > Poaceae > Aegilops > Aegilops bicornis. The sequence continues at coordinate 223,259,814 of CM038675.1, forward strand.
ATGGTGAACATCACTATGTTGATCATATCTACTATATGATTCACGCCGACCTTTCGGTCTCCGTGTTCCGAGGCCATATCTGTTATATGCTAGGCTCACAAGTTTAACTCGAGTATTCCGCGTGCGCAACTGTTTTGCACCCGTTGTATTTGAACGTAGAGCCTATCACACCCGATCATCACGTGGTGTCTCAAAGACGAAGAACTTTTGCAACGGTGCATACTCAGGAGAACACTTCTTGATAATTTTAGTGAGAGATCATCTTATAATGCTACCGTCAATCAAAGCAAGATAAGATGCATAAAGGATAAACATCACATGCAATCAATATAAGTGATATGATATGGTCATCATCATCTTGTGCTTGTGATCTCCATCTCCGAAGCACCGTCATGATCACCATCGCCACCGGGCGCCGACACCTTGATCTCCATCGTAGCATCGTTGTCGCCTCGCCAACTATTGCTTCTACGACTATCGCCATCGCTTAGTGATAAAGTAAAGCAATTACATGGCGCTTGCATTTCATACAATAAAGCGACAACCATATGGCTCTGCCAGCCACGATAACTCGGTTACAAAACATGATCATCTCATACAATAAAATATAGCATCACGACTTGACCACATCACATCACAACATGCCCTGCAAAAACAAGTTAGACGTCCTCTACTTTGTTGTTGCAAGTTTTACGTGGCTGCTACGGGCTGAGCAAGAAACGTTCTTACCTACGCATCAAAACCACAACGATAGTTTGTCAAGTTGGTGTTGTTTTAACCTTCGCAAGGACCGGCGAGCCACACTCGGTTCAACTAAAGTGAGAGAAACAGACACCCGCCGTCACCTTTAAGCAACGAGTGCTCAAGCGGTGAAACCAGTCTCGCGTAAGCATACGCTGGCGTAATGTCGGTCCGCCGCTTCATCTCACAATGCCGCTGAACCAAAGTATGACATGCTGGTAAGCAGTATGACTTATATCGCCCACAACTCACTTGTGTTCTACTCGTGCATATGACATCAACGCATAAAACCAGGCTCGGATGCCACTGTTGGGGAACGTAGTAATTTCAAAAATTCCTACGCACACGCAAGACCATGGTGATGGCATAGCAACGAGAGGGGAGAGGTCCGTCCCACGCACTCGTGAGACCGAAAGCGGAAGCGTTATAACAACGCTGTTGATGTAGTCAGACGCCTTCACGATCCGACCGATCCAAGTACCGAACGCACGGCACCTCCGAAGTTCAAAGACACGCTCAGCTCGATGACGATCCCTGTGCTCCGATCCAAAGAAAGCGTCGGGGATGAGTTCCACAAGACGACGGGCGCAGGACGGCGATGATGCTCCACCGACGCAGGGCTTCGCCTAAGCGCCGCGACGATATGACTTTACCGGCGCAGGGCTTCGCCTAATCTCTGCAACGATATGGCCGAAGTGGAATATGGTGGAGGGGGGCACCGCACATGGCTAAGGAACGATCCGTAGATCAACTTGTGTGTCATGGGGTGTCCCCTTGCCCCGTGATATAAAGGAGCAAGGGGTGCGGCCAGCCCTAGGGGCGCGATCGAGGAGTCCTACTCCCACCGGAGTAGGACTCCCCCCTTCCTAGTTGGATTAGGATTGGGAGGGAAGAGGGAAGGGCGCCGCCCCCTCTCCTTGTCCTATTCGGACTAGAGGAGGGGGCGCGCCTGCCCTGGCCGCCCTTCCTCTTCTCCCTTATGGCCCATGAAGGCCCATTGACCCCGGGGTTCCGTAACCCCGTGTTCCTGCAGAACGCCCTGTTTTCATCCGGAACCTTTCCAAGTCCAAACATAGGCTTCCAATATATCAATCTTTATGTCTCGATCATTTCGAGACTCCTCGTCATGTCCGTGATCACATCCGGGACTCAACAACCTTCGGTACATCAAAACTTATAAACTCATAATGAACTGTCATCAAACGTTGTTAAGCGCAAGGGACCCTACGGGTTCGAGAACTATGTAGACATGACCTAGAACTATTCTTGGTCAATAACCAATAGCGGAACCTGGATGCTCATAGTGGGTCATACATATTCTCAGAAGCTCTTTATCTGTCACACCGCATTACGACATTCTTTGTTCACTTTGTCATCGGTATGTTACTTGCCCGAGATTCGATCGTCGGTATCCAATAACTAGTTCAATCTCAAGCTTGGCAAGTCTCTTTACTCGTTCCGTAATACATCATCTCGCAACTAACTTATTAGTTGTAATGCTTGCAAGGCTTATGTGATATGTATTACCGAGAGGGCCCAGAGATACCTCTCCGACAATCGGAGTGACAAAACCTAATCTCGAAATACGCCAACCCAACATGTACCATTGGAGACACCTGTAGTACTCCTTTATATTCACCCAGTTACGTTGTGACGTTTGGTAGTACCCAAAGTGTTCCTCCGTAAACGGAGTTGCATAATCTCATAGTTACAGGAACATGTATAAGTCATGAAGAAAGCAATAGCAACATACTAAACGATCAAGTGCTAGGCTAACGGAATGGGTCATGTCAATCAGATCATTCTCCTAATGATGTGATCCCGTTAATCAAATGACAACTCATGTCTATGGTTAGGAAACATAACCATCTTCGATTAACGAGCTAGTCAAGTAGAGGCATACTAGTGACACTGCTGTTTGTCTATGTATTCACACATGTATTATGTTTCCGGTTAATACAATTCTAGCATGAATAATAAACATTTATCATGATATAAGGAAATAAATAATAACTTTATTATTGCCTCTAGGGCATATTTCCTTCAGATAGTTCGGCTATCCAGACACCCCCTAGTCCAGGACTCCCTCAGTAGCCCCTGAATCAGGCTTCAATCACGACGAGTCCGGCGCGCATATTGTCTTCGGCATTGCAAGGCGGGTTCCTCCTCCGAATACTTCATAGAAGGTTTTGAACACAAGGATAGTGTCCAGCTCTGCAAAACAAGTTCCACATACCACCGTAGAGAGAATAACTTTTGCACAGATCTGCTGACGTTTTCCGCGGCGTGACATCACACCGCTGCCAGGTCTTTATATGAATTGTTTTTTACTGTTCCACCTCGGTAGCGTTTAGCGAGGCGGTTTCATGGCGCGTCTTATCAAAGCATAGATCGTGCCCTTATTCCGGGATTCCCATCAATACGGACGTGGGTAACCCAACCGTGCCTGGCCGGGCACGCCTCCTCTATCAAAGGCGAGTCCTAATCGACCACGGGTGGGCTCTTGGTATTCAACCTCTTTATAATGAGACCAAGGCCCTCTTCTTTTACACCCTCCATCAAGTTTGCCTCAAGGCCGAAGTTCTAACACCCAAAGCTTCAGATTTAGGCGCTTCGGACCTTCGACGATGTCCGGCTCCGACCAGCACGGCCGATGGATGTCTTCCTCCGTCACAGAAGAAGATGTGCTAAAGCTGCGAGACGCCAGGTATCTAACCGGCGAGATCTCGCATAGGCTGCCTGCTCCAGGGCAGGTCATTCCCACTCCCGAGCCGAGAACGTGGTGTTCGTGTCTCACTTCCTTCGGGGTTTAGGCTTCCCGACGGATCCCTTTGTGCGGGGGCTCATGTTTTATTATGGGCTGGATTTCCATGACTTGAATTCGAAGTCCATCCTCCATATCTCGTCATTCATTGTCGTATGTGAGGCCTTCCTCCATATTACCCCTCACTTTGGATTGTGGCTCAAGACCTTCAAGGTGGAGCCAAAGATGATCGGGGGGCAACAAGCAGAGTGCGGAGGGGCGGTCATAAGCAAATGTGCTGATGCTCCGTGGCCCGAGGGCTCTTTTCAAGAGAATCTTAGTTTGTGGCAACGGGAGTGGTTTTATATCACCGCTCCCAGGGGCACCAAATGGGTGGCTCTCCCTGCCTTCCGCTCAGGTCCACCATAGCGGCTGGTGTCATGGGTCAACAAAAGGGCTCGACTGGGGACCGTCCAAGGACGTTCCTTTGCTGCAGGGCCGTATTCGAGACCTCCAAGGAAGAGAGATCAATCTGGTTGCAGTGGCGCAGGTTATGTTGATCCGCGCCTATACGCCTCGCAAACGCTGCCCCTCCGCCTGTGGGAATTTAATCCGGAGGGACCACGAGCTCTCCAAAATTTTATGGGCACGACGCCCATGGAGATGTATAAACTATTCTTCGGATCACAAGAGAGGTGTCCGGACCTGACTGAGGACGCAGGACTAAGCTGCAATCGCCCAGATACTCAAGTAAGTAGTCCTGTAACCGGACAAGTTGTTCATTCATTTACCATATGTATATGCCCTTTAAAGGAGCCGTTTCTTGAACAGGAGTGGATAGCCAAGGCAAAGTTAATAAGGTGTCCGGCTCCCCTCCCGAAGACCACGCCGGATCCCATGCTGACCAAGATGTTGAAGGCCGTGCCTTTTGAAGAAGGCGAAGGGGGGAGCGGGGAAGCAACTGCCTCTACGAAGGAGGCTATCAAGGAAGGAGGGATTAAAAGTCCCATCTTTCGAGGAGAGAAGAGGACCGCTTCTGAAGATCTGGAGGTCAAGGCCTCAAAGAGGGGAAAGGAATCTTCGTTAGAGAGTCCGGCGCTGGGAAGTAACCCAGCCGCACTATTTCCAAAAGGGGATCAGCCCTCTAGCGAGCCGTAAGTAAAAAGAAGGGGTCTTGTAAATAAGGAACATCCCTGCATTTATTTATGAAGATAACCGAAATTGTACCTTGTAGTTCGGACCTCAGCCCTTCTCAGCAGAGCTCGTCTTCGGGGGATCTTCTTCCGAAGATGATGGAGAGCGAAACGCCTCCACCTGTCGCACCCTCATGCGAGGCGGACGACCCTGAGGTGTCATCGCGGAGGGTTCCCCCAAGTCCGGCGAGGCCGGAAGGTCCAGCACCAAGTGGTGTGCGGTCGGAGGAGCTGAAGGATCTGCTCGGGCGAGCAGCTATCTCAGAAGATCACCGTGCTCTAATGGGTACGGTGATTGAAAGGATTGCATCCGCAGAGAGCGGATTGCATGAAGCCGTCAGAAGCTTACTGACGGGGTTCGAGGTACGCACAAATGATGTACCTTCTGACAGTTATGCATATAGAATGCGCCCTGTATAGATAGTAGCCCCTGAGGCTCGGTATGTTGTCAAAATTGACAGCGTGCCGAGGATCAAAATCTCAGTTATAACATATCGCCGCTCCTAGACAGGTGGCGGGGCGTCCGGTGGCCAGCCGGACTGATGAATATGCCGAACTAAAGCGGCAACTTGACGAGGCGGATGCGGACATCGCTACCGGTCAATGAACGGTTTGACGAGTCGCAAGGTATGCGACTTCTACGCGGACACCTGGTAAGGGAGCTTGACGCCCATGTCTTACTATTTGTATTCTTAATGCAGATGGTGCCGCTGCTGTGGAGGAGCTGCGGGCGGAACTCGCCCGAGCGAAAGAGCAAGCCAGAAATAGTAATGCGGCCGCTTTAAGGGTGGCCGAAGAGCTAAAAGTCGAACGGGCTGCTCACCGCCAAGAAGAGAAAATGGCCGATATGGCGGAAAGTTGAAGAATACTACCGATCGCTGCGAGGTTCTTGAAAAAAGAACGTCAAAGCGGAGCAAGAGGGCTCGAAAAGGCCGCCGCCGAATCAAAGAATGCCCGTTCGGCTTTGAGAGCTGCCAAGGAGGAGCTGAGTCAGGCCGGGGCAATTGCGGCTGGAAAACCGTTTCTGCTACCGAGGAAATATACGGATCCAAAGTATGCTCAATTGGACAAGTTGTGGAGTTCGGAGGATGCTTATCTGGACTTAGCGGCGAGCGCTGCGGATGCGATTGAGCACTTCCGAGGCTAGAAGGGGCACATAAGGGAAGAGCTATATTGGTCGCAATTCCATAGTCCGGATCATCTTCTTCCGTTGACCGATCGGTTTGCCGAATGGGCCGAGCTGAATCGACTATCCGGACTTGCCATGAAGCATGTCATGACTCATTTGTGGCCGGGCGGACCCGCCCGAAGAGTTATTTTGGTTTAGTGCAGTAGTTCCTTGGTGCGGTACCGTATTGACGCAATGAAGCGGTCGGCGTGTATTGAGGGAGCGCGGATGGCTCGCCCGTGTCAAGACATATCTGGCAGATATATGAAGGCCACCGACGTTGCATCCCAAGATTTCAGACGAAGCCGAGTACTGCCGAGCACTACTTTGAGGAAGTCTGCAGGCGCTTGCTTAATAGAGACGCAGTGCTCGAAGGATATTATGTTTAAATGACATGTATGATTTGTGAAAACAATGTTTCAATATGATATAAGAGCTTTTTATACTTGTGCGTTCAAGTAGTAAACTACTCCCTGTGCGGCCTTTATGTATATGTATATATAACCTGAAAGATGGCAGTCCTTGGCTTCAGCCCCCACGCACATAGTGTGGGGGTGTTTGCAAAGAAGGCGCTTTTTCACACTTAATCCAACGTCTTGGTCCTGTTAAGGAGGTGGTAGCGTAGCAAACTAGGCAACCGGACTATAATGCTTTATCACTTTCACTTAGCCATAGAAGTTCGAGGGTGGGGCTACTATATAGCCCCTGGGGGCACCGCACTCTCCCGAATTCGGGGTGCGTATGTGCCTGACCGAAAACCGGTCCTTCGTTAATGCGGAGGAATCCTAAACATACCGATGAGTCATCGAGTGGTTGACCAGTCTCTCGCTATATCATGACGGTCAGTTTCGGCTTTCTCTCTTTGAGGTGCTCGCCTACCGAACCGGGCACAATCGCAGAGTTCTCCGGTGCCGCGTTAGCCGATAGAACGGAACGTAAGGCAGCAAAACACAGGAGCCAGGCAAACCCAACATTTGACCAAAGACATGATTCGAAGCTGATGCATATAAGGCCTAACTCGAGACGTCGAATACTCCCTAAGGTATTCGGTCTTTATAAAAACGGGCAGAATAATGCCCTAAGCCCCTGGTGTCCGTGCACGCAAAAATTCTGGTGCGGCCAATGCCAAACGCCAGCCTCCTCCTCGGTTATAGTAAGAAACCGGGGGATGTATATCAACAAGAGACAGTAAAAAAAAGGTTTACGCAGGGTCTTAATCTGAAAAAAATCCTTGCAACGGGTCCCTACTGCACGTCTGCGCCTGTGTCTCCGTTGTGCCGTATCCTGGACGGGTGTAGCACGTTGTTCATCTGTAAAAGAGAGGAACTTAGGTTAAAAGAAAAAGGATCGTGCGAAAGATGTACTTTATATTAAATAAACAGAGTATGATTCGAAGAAGTGAATAAAATTGAGCTTTAGTGTCTCTAGTGATACATGCATGCCGCCCCTTGTATGGGGGTATGCCGCTAGTAGGCGCCGGACTCGTCTAGCCGTGTCCGGGGTTTGAATGACCAATTCAGGTTCTTTGACTAGCGGAGCCGGATAGGTGTGGGGCTGTCAAGGCAGTCTCACGTTCTTCCATGCTCGAGTAACACTTAATAATTCCTTTTAATGAGATGATGCCGCGTGGACCGGGCATTTTAAGTGTTAGAGATGCATAATGCGGTATTGCGTTAAAGCGGGCGAAAGCTTCGCGTCCCAATAGTGCTTGATGGCTACTTTTAAACGGGCCGACATGGAAGATTAACCTTTCGCGACGGAAGTTGTCGGATGAACCGAACACAACTTCTAGCAAGATGGAGCCCGTACAATGGGCATATGGGCCTGGCATTACTCCTTTAAAGGAGGTGTTGCTACGGCGAATTTTGGTTGGGTCTATCCCCATCCTGTGGATTGTGTCCTGATATATCAGGTTTATGTCACTGCCGCCATCCATGAGGACTTGTGTAAATTGGAATCCGTCGATTATAGGATCCAATATCAAGGCAGTCCATCCTGCGTTCCGGATACTTTCAGAATAGTCCTGGTGGTCGAAGGTGATTGGTTTTGACAACCAGTGTGCGGCACGCATTTTAGTGGGCGCCGCTCTATTTTTCCCTTTGATCACGTGAAGTGAGTTTACTGTTTTAACCTCCTGTGGGAAATTCTTTTGTTTTCCGGGGCTCTGCTTGTGGTGCTCGTCGTCATCTTCACTTGGTGTGTCGAGCCCCTTGTGTTCGGCATTGAGTCTGCCGGACTGATTGAAGACCCAACAATTTCTGTGGGTATGGTTTGCAGGCCTCCCGGGTGGATTTGACATATCTTGTCCAAAATTTTGTTTAAGTTGGATAGCTCATCGCTATTGTCCTTAAGGGGTAGTTTTTTATTGTTCTGCCGTGAGCTTTTGAATCCGGCTTTGACGGCCGCGCTCTTTTGACCGTTCCCTTTAATCCGGCACTGGTCCTTGTTGCTTCATGGTTTCCCGTTTCCATCCCTGACTTCGGATGTACCTTGGTCGCTGGTGCTGCATCTTGCTAGCCAGCTATCCTCTCCCGCGCAAAAGCGGGTCATGAGGCTTGTTAATTCGGCCATTGTTCTTGGATTTTCTTGGCCGAGGTGTCTGGCGAGCCATTCGTCTCGGACGTTGTGTTTGAAGGCTGCTAAGGCTTGGCGTCCGGACAATCGACTATTTGGTTCTTTTTAGTAAGGAACCTGTTCCAGAATTTCCGGGCTGACTCTCCGGGCTGTTGAGTTATGTGACTTAGATCGTCTGCATCCGGAGGGCGGACATAGGTCCCCTGAAAATTTGCCCGAAACGCATCCTCAAGCTCTTCCCAGCTTCCAATGGCATTTTCGGGGAGGCTTTTAAGCCAATGACGAGCTGGCCCTTTGAGTTTGAGGGGTAAGTATTTTATGGCTTGGAGATCATCTCATCTAGCCATGTGTATGTGGAGGATGTAATCCTCAATCCGCATCTGTGGTCTGTTGTTCCGTCGTATGCCTCTATGTTTACGGGTTTGAATCCCGCTGGAAATTCATGATCCAGCACCTCATCGGTGAAACATAGGGGATGTGCGGCGCCCCTGTATTTGGGTGTGCCGTGATGTTCGAATATTTGGCGTGTTGCATTGCTTTGAAGAGCTTGCTTTCTCGGCCCATAGATGGACCTAACTGCGCCATCCTTTTGATGTGAATCCTTATGCGGATCGGCGTGCCGGCTTGTGTGCGGTGCCGTTTGCCGCTCTCTTTTGCCATGGGGTCGCCCATCCGACCGGTGGCCTTCTTACTTTTTGATTGTGGGGGCTCTATGGCCTCCTCATCAAATTCGGGCGATAACTTTCTCTTTGGGTAGCTCTTTGTTCGGGCGACTATCGCCAGATTTGTCTCAAGGGTGTTGAATACTCTGCTCCATCTGATTCTGAGTGCATCTTCCGCTGTTTTGAGCTTCCGCTTCTGCTTTTTCAGGCTACGCGCAGTGGCGACGAGCCTTTTGTGGAGGTTATTCTGCTCCAACAATTTGTCCGGCGTGAGATCGGCCGGACTGTTGTCTCCGCCAGGGACGGGTTGTTTATCCAAGTTGTCTTGTTCGGACGATTGCTCAATAGCATGTTCGTCGTCCACCGGTTCGCCCTGCTCTATGGCTGGGCATTTGTTGAGGCGGGACTTGGTTCGGCGTTTACGTTGCCGTTTTGACTACTTTTCGAGGGATTTATCCTTCGTAGCGTCCCGGTTTTCCTCGTCTTCATTTCCTTTAGGTGTATCCACCATGTATACATCATGGGATGAGGTGGTTGTCCAGCATCCTATAGGTGCTAGTTCATGGTTGTCTCCTACATCGCCGTCCATACCGGCCGATGTCTTGAGTCGAAATCGAGCACGCCGTGTAAGCTTTCGGCGATTGGCTCTGAAAGTGGGTGGTGGGTGGGCGTTGAATTTCTTCGTCGTCCGCATCCCAACCTTCCTGACCGTAGTCCGTCCATGGCTCTTCGGATAAAGAGAGGGACTTTAGTGAATTCAGGATGTCGCCAAAGGGCGAGTGCTGAAAGATGTCTGCGGCAGTGAACTCCGTGACTGGCGCCCGATCGGATTCGATTGGTAGGGGCGCAGAGGGTTCGGAGTCCGGAGAGGAGTCCGGCACCCTGGAGTCGAGGTCTTCGCAAAGGACAGGGATTATGTTCGGCTTAATCGCCATAAAGATTTCAGCCTCCGAGGTGGCGTCCATCCAACCATCCTCAATCGGCGAGATCGGCTCCGAATCAATGTTCGGAGCGGACACTAGTGAGGCCTCCAGGACACTGTTCGGTGGCAGAGTTAGATCATGCCCATCGAGACAGCGGCGCGCTTGGCTGTGGCTTGAATCCGTCGAAGATCGAGTCTCCGCGGATGTCGGCCGTATAATTCAAGCTTCCAAATCTGACCAGATGGCCAGGGGCGTGGCTTTCGATCTGCTCCAGATGGCCAATTGAATTGGCCCGCAGTGCAAAGCCGCCGAATACGAAGATCTGTCCGGGGAGAAAAGTCTCACCCTGGACCGCGTCATTGTTGATGATCGAAGGAGCCATCGGGCCTATCGGGGACGACACAGAGGAACTCTCAAGGAAAGCACCAATGTCGGTGTCAAAACCGGCGGATCTCGGGTAGGGGGTCCCAAACTGTGCGTCTAGGCGGATGGTAACAGGAGACAAGGGACACGATGTTTTTACCCAGGTTCGGGCCCTCTCAATGGAGGTAATACCCTACTCCTGCTTGATTAATATTGATGATATGGGTAGTACAAGAGTAGATCTACCACGAGATCGGGGAGGCTAAACCCTAGAAGCTAGCCTATGGTATGATTCTTGTTCGCCCCACGGACTAAAACCCTTCGGTTTATATAGACACCGGATAGGTTAGGGTTACATGAGTCGGTTACAATGGTAGGAGATCTACATATCCAGACGCCAAGCTTGCCTTCCACGCCAAGGAAAGTCCCATCCGGACACGGGACGAAGTCTTCAATCTTGTATCTTCATAGTCTAGGAGTCCGGCCGTGATGATAGTTCGGCTATCCGCACACCCCCTAGTCCAGGACTCCCTCACCCACCCTTCCATGCCATCCCTAGATCTTTTGGGAAAAGCCCCAAAAGGTGGCTTTCCATAAAATATCCCAAAAAGCACTTTCACTATTCACAATGACATTTTTCAGCGTCCGTTCGAACTGAAAATATTTATGTGTTCTTAGAACATTTCCAGTACCCACCATAATAATTTTCAACGCATTTTGGAACAATTCCAGTTTAGTGATTTTCATATGCGAAAAGAATCTGAACCGGTTCCTGCAGCTCCGGAACATTTCCGGTTTTTATTTCTGAAAATTCCAAAAAGTTTCCAGAATGATTCTGGCACCCTCCAAGAATTATCAGGCATGTGCTAAAACCATTTTGAATTTAATGGCATACCCCGAAACAACTATTTCGGTTTCACCGAAACTCAACCGGTGACCTCTCTCTGCGGAAGTTTTCCGCTGTCCGAAACTTTTCGGTGTCCGAAACTTTTTCGATGATTTTCTCTCAGACTCCCTTTCTAGTATTCAGCAGATAGATAACCCTTAAGTGTGTGACCCTATAGCTTCGGTGAAGTATAGACATGACCCGAAACCCCTTCCGATCAATGATCAACATCGGAGCCGTGGACACCCATATTGACCCCTATACCCACACGAATAAATATTCGAGTGAACATCCAGTTACAGTGAGCTATTCCTGTTGCTTCGCGATATGTCACAAACACCCGAGGTGATATTTATTGCATCCCCATGGACGAAAAATTTGTCCACCATGCAAGTTACGTCGTTACCGGTTTTGTTCTCTTTTCTCGTTTCCGTGTTCCGGCATCCCAGTGATCAAATCACAAGGTGTCTGGCCAGACGATTATGGATACCGTAACACCGAGAGGGCCCGAGAATATCTCTCCATCGTCGGAGGAGCAAATCCCAATCTTGAGCTATCAAGTTACTTGACATACTTTTCCATGAACCCGTAAGCCGCCATAATAGCCACCCATTTACGGATGACGTTTAACAAACCCAAAAGTTCATGAAGCAAGCATGAAGAAACTCGATACTCTCACGGTCTAAGGAATCATGAAAACGTTAACCATCTCTGTGTTATTTATCAATAAGCTTGTGACAAATGAATCTCATAGCATAACATCCATCCAGGTCGATTCAACACAAATGTTCTCTTAACATTGTGCCCTCAAAGTTGCTGGCATAGACATGCCCATGACCAGGAAAATAGAATCATCATGCAACACTTGAACTAGTCTTAGAGGCCATACGAGGAATACTTCTTACCGTTTATTATTCCACACGTGCATATGAGTCTTCCTCCGAGCCTCGTGTTATTGCAGACTCGAGAACCATAGCAGTTATAGCATGGAACATAAACATAATTATGAACATGGGGTTAAGTAATAGCATTTATTATTGCCTCTAGGGCATATCTCCTATAGACTCTCACTTGCACTAGAGTCAATAATCTAGTTAATGCTAATGCACTTTCACCTATGGCATACTGGTGTAAAAAATGCTTCGCATGTGGTATAGCCTGATGTCCATCGGATCTGACAATTTCAGCTCCGTGTGTATCTCTGCATATCCTCGCATTTTCACGCTTTCACAAAATTCATATTTTGTGCGGACTTGGCTTTTTATATATGTGAATCATTGGTCGAAACCTGATTCCTCTGACTGAGTTACGCAGCAACTATCTGCAATAGTGTCCCATTGACCAAAGCCTTCTGGGAACCATACTAAGTTCATGAATGAACTATATGATTCAACGTCTTTGTCTTTGTCGCTTCTAAAGCAGCAACATACTTCGCCTCTGTTATAGAATTCGCCACAGTAACTTGTTTGGAACAATTTCCAACTAACTGCACCACCATATTGTGTGTTACATAAAACCCTCAATTTAAATCGAAAATCGCGTGGAGAAATGATGAAGATTATATCGATGTAACCTTTTACAACGAAGTCTTCATGATCTCCACTTGCGAGAAAACATATCATCTGTACTTACTCTAGTACTCAATGACATCTTTCACTGTTGTCCCACGATCAGTACTTTGATCACTTTAGTATCCATACTCGCAACACCTTGGGATTATCGGACATATCTGGTTGTTTTACATACCATGGAATACATGATTAATCCAAACACAAAAGTGTGTGGAATCTGCATCATGTATTTTGCTCATCAGTGTTTTGAGACACCGAGTCTTGCAAAAAACTCTTCCATGTGACTCCGGCAAGAATCACTCCTTGGCGGTTTTAAATGCTAAAAGGTTTTAGCACCTTGTCAATATGTATTCATTGCTTAGCCCTATTAGGTAAATCTATCGCCATAGATCATTATGCCTAATATTGAGTCTATTTAGCCTAAGCACTTCATCAAAAAACTATTTTCAAATGAAGCCCTAATTCGTGTCAAGAAATTTATTTCCAATTAACAATGTGTCAAGCACACAAGGTTTGTAGAAATATTATTATGCTCCCACTTACTTTCTTGAAACCACAAGCATCTTCATTACCCATTGATGAAGTCAAATCCCTTTGACCATTCCATCAAAAACGAAGATTCCAACTCCATTTTGCTCTTTTCTGTCCATTGCTGGAACTTTGAAGCTAGCATACTTACTATCATCCTTTGGACCGACAAAATACTTTGGATTGTATCACATACAAGTCCTATGTTGTATTTCCATTTCATGGAAATTCTTTTGTCATCCATGTTTCATATCTCACGTTTTTTGAAAAATGTATTAATTGCTAGTTTAACCCGGACCGACTTTAAGCATTGCTACGGTGAGACAATCTCATTGTAGTCAACTCCTTGAACTTGTTATTGCAACAAGTTGAGCTTAATGGATAAAACATTTTTATCCATATCAGTTTATAGTCCCAATACAATCCGTTAGATTCCAAGTCTTTCGGAGGGTTTATCAAGATTTAAATCTGAATCATTTACGGAAACTATCTCGGATTATATTGGCATTCAGCCAATTCCGGAGTCAGGGCCCATCAACGCTTCCTTGTGTATTATAGGTATACTGTTGTCTAACAACAATATCTCGCTTATGCACTTTTGAGAGGTTTGCACGAGCTTTGCCTACATTGTTCGGCTACAAGTTCAATCAAGTCCATACATCTAATGTAGAGGCTTCCGTATCAGTCGCAGTAGGAAACTCTGGAATTACTTCCAAGGTTACATTCCTTTGACCTGATGACGAAGATACTTGTTATCTCGTCGAGTTGCACTGTCCTCCCACTTACCCTTTTGAAAGAACTATTCTCTTTAAAAGCATACTGTTTTGTGGGAAAAGTCCTTTTCCTCGGTATAGAGGTGGGGGAATACCCAATGACTTGGGATAACTTGCAAAGTAGCACTTGTCTGATTTGGAATAGGTTTGTGACATTTTACACAAGCCCCATATTCCAAATGTTAAGAAAAGATATAACATGGTTGGGCGTACCATACCATGTCGTCATTTCAATAGACCTGATGGAGCTCTTTTCAGTGTAAAAGCCGCAGTCTCTAAAGCATTACTCTTTAAAAGTGATAATGGTAAATTTATTTATGTCATCTTCGATCTTACGATGTCATAAATGGTTTGATTGCATCTTCACAGGCATTCCACTCATAATGGTGTTCTGGGAGTTGTAAGTTATGAAACTCTTTTCACAACTCATCAGACATTCGCTAAACTTGTAACTCAGATATTCCTTTCTGCAACCAAATTGTAGAAACATAATTTCCTTGTTACAATAACTACTACTTCATTTTTGAAAACCTTTCGAATGATTTCAAAAGATCCAGACTTACGTCTCATCAAGCAAATATCCATATATCTACTTGAGTCATTTCTGAAGATATATAAATCCACTACTTGCAAGAACATTTATTGAACTACACACATCAAAATGTATGATCACCAATAAGTTTGTTGCTCGTTCCTTATGGCATGTGAACGGTATTTCAGTCACTTCACTTTTCGGAGGAAAGTTGCAAGTGTCAGATGATTCAAAATCCATCATAATGGAATTTTTCCATGCGGGTTTCTCCAATGTGACCAAATACAATGCCACACATGTGTGGTATTCTCATAGTCTTGCGACATTTAGCGTCAGTGTTATGGATGTATCAGTTTGCCATCAATATTCATAACATACATCCCATCTTGGATGGAAGCATGGCCCTTCATGTTATTCATAATACTTAACAACAATTATTGTTTTTATGAACAACTCTTTTGCAACAAACATTGTGCAATGGGCTAGAGTGTATGAAACTCTAAAATGAATTATGAAAGTAAACCCAGAGGTATTGTATTATTATCAATATTCATAAAATACATCTCATTCATAATGAAAGTATGGCCCTTGTGTTATTCATAACATCGAACATAAAAAGTTCTCTTATGAACAACCTTCTTGCAAGATACCTTATGCAATGGGCTAGAGTTTGTAAAACTCTATATGAATTATGAAAATAAATACAGACGGTAATACACCGATGGAAGGTATAGTAACATTTACTATGTTCCCTGTGTATACCTTAACCTCATTTCTGGCTAGTCTTTTTAGGCCATAGTAACTCTTACATTGATTCGTAATAGAATGCAATCGAGCGGGTATCTTTGTGATTAACTCACAATACCCAAGAATTAGTGATTAACATGTTTAACCATAATTCCCAAGAGCTATATCTTTGACCAGCCTACTATACATCAAAAACTTGTATGACATTCGTACACGAGCTGGATATTCCAGTCATCTTTCTTTCTGCCTTTATACTTCTAACAGTTTAACTTTTAGTATTTCTCCTACTCACAAAAGAAGCACCCAACTTAAGAGTGGCGTTAGCCCCGGACTTCCTAGGCGTGTAAGTAATACTAACACCCTTTGGACACTTCCTTTCTCTTTAAGTTGTTGTTTTATTCACCTTTCATTATATGACAGGCATTCTTCTGGATCCCTTTCCCAACAGTCAAATGCAAACACTTTTACTAATACTTGCAAACAAACATTGCTTTGTTTGTATCTGAAAATAATTTTCAGTTACATGAATATCATATAACTATCCCAACATTCTAAGTTTGGGTTTCGTGGAAGCAAACATATTCCACTTGACCGTAACAGAATTCTAGCTTCTGGATCGAAGGACGAGAGTCACATGATCCATAGCATTAGCGGGAGGATACGGAAAGCATGCGATAGGACAAAGTCCTTCTCGGCACTTTTGAGGACAATCCTCATATTATGTTACCAATCGTAAAGTTTTAACCAGATATTTACAGCTATTCAATTTTAACAGGGAAGGTGGAAATGCGAGCCATTATTCTACAACTATTTTGCAAGAAACACTTAGACAATGTTCATAATTAATTGCACTGAGAATTAAACATGTTAATTCGACAGTGCGCTCTCACTCAAATCAATATCTCTCAAAATTGATTATGAGTGACACAAGATCCAGACTTCAATTCATCACCATAGAATCATCATCTCATAACAGGAATTTTAATCTGTAGGCCAACTTGCTGATCACATCTCTATGTGATTCTTGCTCATCTTTCAATGCGTGTGTTCTGAGCTCAGGATGATCCTGCCATGAATGTCAAGACAATCAAGTGATCTTGCTGCGAGGTCTGACCTCACCCGCCTCACACTTCTCTAATTGTTCGTACCCATGCATCCATGGCGCACCCCGAAAAGATAGGTGCCGTGGCGGTGCTACACTTGGGAGAACACTAACTACTTGATATTTAAGTGAGAGACCACCCTAATAAAAAGCGACTACTGCGCAATCAAAAAGGGTGCACGAAAAGGGATAAACATCCCAGGCAATTCATAATAGCATGATATGATATGGCCCTTTCTGACGGAGAAGTCTTTCATTCCTTCATCTTCGGCATTCGCGTCGGTGTTCACCTTCACGAAGATTGCCACCACCCTGTTTATGCACCAGATAATATTGCTATCTCTATAGCTAATAAAATAAGTGCATTACTTAAGGTTGACACGCAGGTCATTAAAGTGCAATCATATGGCTCCAGCCATCATGCCGAATCATGACACACGGGTCATGTTAATCAATTTACATCATATAGTCATCTCATACATAATCAAATTATTATGAGCACTGCTATACCACATCACATGCACATGCAAAACGCTCCTGCAAAACCAAGTTAGACGCCTCTAATCGGTTCATGCAAAGACTTGTTTTTCATGGCTTCTAAGGTTTCGAAACAAACCGAAACTACCAATGTCCATCATTAAGTATGATAATTCAAGTCGCTAGATTAACTTTGCGGGGTGTATGAAACACGAGGTAATAAAATATCGAGCCCCATACTGAACTTCGTCATACACATGACCCCCACGCAGATCCTATCTGCATTGCCCTTTCGTATGCTAAATTTTATCTTTATTTTTAACTACGGTGGAATTCAATGAACTGTTAGCACTTCGTTGATCAATCAGGATCGCGGATTGCCAGAACATTGAAACTCCACCATACTGTTATCAAGATAAGAAATATGCAAATTCCAGGGAAGCAACAAGAACATCAGGTAACAGATTTCATCTGTCACCCACATAAATAATTTTCAGCAATAGATCTCATCTACTACCTAATTATATTATGCAATACCCATACATCTCTATGTATTCTAGATCTCAACCTGCATCTACGCATAGCACGGCTCATGATGCCACTGTAGGGGAACGCGATAGAAAACAAAAAATTTCCGACCTACGCACCAGCCCAGGACCACTATGGAGACTGCATACATGGTTTGATCTTTTTTGTTACCGACCTGTAGTGCAGCGGGAAGTAGAGTCGATGACGATCGGCGGTGCAGATCCCCGTCGCTAGGATTTACAACCTCCCAACCGCGAGGATGTATACCCTCATCTGCTCCACAGACAGCCCTACGGGAGGCGGTCTAACAGCCCCCTGGACGGTGTCGCAGACAGTCCTTCAGGAGGACCTTCGAAACTCGAAGGGTCACTTGGACAGCCCTTCGGGAGGACCTTCGAAACTCGGATGGTCACACGGACAGCCCTTCAGGAGGCTGATAATCCCCAAGTGCAGGGAATCATCGTAGCAATTTCCAAAGGTGGAAGTGATAAGTATGGAGTGTCGAACCCACAAGGAGCTAAAGGTAAGATCAATATTCTCTCAAGCCCTATCTGCCACTGATACGACTCTACATACACCGAATGTTTGCTTCCAACTAGAAACGAGAAATAAAACAACGTTGTGGGTATGAAGAGGATAACTTTGTATGGTATCGGAGAGCTAAAATATGAAAGTAGGTGCTGTTATCATAAAGTTAAAATATATTACTAAATATTATAAATAGCGAGTGTGGAATAATGGTGGATCGGTGTGAGGAATTGTCCTAGGCAATTGTTAACAAGACCTGTAATCACTATTGCAGTTTCATATGAGGGAGAGGCATAAGCTAACATACTTTCTCTACTTGGATCATATGCACTTATGGTTGGAACTCTAGCAAGCATCCGCAACTACTAAAGATCATTAAGGTAAAACCCAACCATAGCATTAAAGCATCAAGTCCTCTTTATTCCCATACACAACAATCCCTCTTACTCGGGTTTGTGTTTCAGTTACTCACCAACCCACTATAAGCGAATCATGAACGTATTGCAACACCCTACAGCGTGAATCCCTCACGCTTGCGCGACACGGAGGCAACCATAGGACAACACCAAAGTAAAACATACAACTCATACCAATATAGATCATCAATCAACCCAAAGACAAAAGATATCTACTCAAAACATCATTGGATGGCAACACATCATTGGATCATAATATGTGGCATAAAGCACCATGTTCAAGTAGGGATTATAGCGGGGTGCGGGAGAGTGGACCGCGTAAAAGAGATGAGGATGGTGATGATGATGGTGATGTTGATGAAGACCATCACCGTGGCGATGATTCCCGTCCCGATGGCACTCCGGCGCCACCGGAAGAGAGGAGGAGAGGTTCTCCCCCTTGTGCTTCCTCCTCCTTGGCCTCCACCCTCTGGTCCTTGGCCTTCATGGTGATGATGGCCCCTCCGGGATACTCCTCCATGGCCACCGGTGATGATGGCCCCCTCCGGCAGGGTGCCGGAGAGGGCCTAGATTGACTTCTCGTGGCTACAGAGGCTTGCGGCGGCGGAACTTCCGATCTAGGTTTCTTTCTAGAAGTTTGGGTATATATAGAAGAGTTTTGCGTTGATTTCATGTCAGGGCTGTCCACGAGGCAGGGGGTGCGCCCTAGGGGGGTGGGCGCGCCCCCACCCTCGTGGGAAGCCCGGGACTCTTCTGGCCTGCTTCTGGTACTTCGTGGGCTTCTTCTGGTCCAAAAATGATCTCCGTCAAGTGGCACGTAAATTGGACTCCGTTTAGTTTTCCTTTTCTGCGATACTCTAAAACAAGGAGAAAATGTAAACCGACAATCGGGCTCTAGGTTAATAGGTTAGTCCCAAAAATCATATAAAATAACATATAAATGCATATAAAACATCCTAGAAGGATTGTATAATAGCATGAATACTTCATAAATTATAAATACGTTGGAGATGTATCAGCATCCCCAAGCTTAATTCCTGCTCGTCCTCGAGTAGGTAAATGATAAAATAAATAATTTATGAAGTGTGAATGCTAGAAAGTGCATAAGTTCAATCAATGATAATTCCAATCACTTTTTCTAGCATCATTATATGTCATAAAAATAGCTCATCTCATAAAAATTTTCATGATCAAGTAACAAGCAAATCACATGTTAAAGTATAGATCATGAACTTTCTTGAAAACTAACAAACAATATTCTCAGTCATCAAACAATTGCAATTCATCTTATTTTCTGGAAGAATCTATGTCAGAGTTTTGATTTAGCAAACTCCACATACTCAACTATCATTTAGTCTTTCACAATTGCTAACACTCATGCAATATTTATGGTTATGGAGTTTTAATCGGACACAGAGAAAGATAGGGGCTTATAGTTTCGCCTCCCAAACTTTTACCTCAAGTTTAATGTCAACAATAATAGCTCATGCTAACTTACATCCAATTATATATATATATATATATATATATATATATATATATATATATATATATATACACACACACACATCCGGCTATTCTGCTACGCTGTAGCAGAATATTATTCTATTACCTATGCATCGCCGTGGTTCACAGCTTTGACCGACGTGTTTTCAACAAGAACTGATCTTCCTGCGTGCACGACAGAAAAGCAGGGGATGCAACGTGGAGCTTCGGTCGTTCCCGGTAGCGATGTTGCAGGCCATTCGCTGCTAGAGGAGACATGTAAGGGGTTCCGCGTCCGTGCCTTCAGCTGAATGAGTTTTATGATCTGTAGTCACCGGAGGTGACGGGCGTAAGCATTTTGGCGGCGGACGTGATTTTGGGCGTCGGTGTTTACTGTGGTGTTCGTGGGCCTCAATTTACGCCGTGTTTGTCGCTTTTGATGTGAGAATTATAGGTATGTTATAGTTTTTGAGATTTTTTCATCTGTAATTTATGATTACAAGTTTTTGTGTTCTTGGTCGCTTTTCCACGCCTCGCCATGGAAATCTGTTCTTCTTTTCTCTTATTTTACTTTTGAATTGGTGTTGCGAGGAGAGATATAAGGACTGTATGAAAAGATTTGTGTTGTCAATTTTGCTTTTTTGAGTTGTTTCTACCCCGGATTCCCATGTTGTTTTGTCGTTGGCGGAGGTTGTGTATGGCGGCTGACTGTAAGCTGCGATTTCGGGTAATCTGGTCAAAATGTGTAATTAAGTTGCGTGTTTTTCAGTGTTGTTTTGAATTGATGCTTTCAGATGTGTAGTTGGACTGCTGCCGTGTCAAAGTTTTGTTACTGTGTGTTGACATCGAGCCGCACCGATGGCTCTGCACTTTGATTATAAAGCCCGAGCCCTCCGCTGGGTTTCATTCTACGAGCTGCAACCAAAGAAAAGGGAGATGGATCCCGAGCTGGGAGAGGTTGCAGAGGAGGAGGGGACGCCATAGATGTGAGGGCTGCGATGGTGAGCAGAGGAGGAGGAGGAGGCACAGCGCAGTGATGGCGCGACGTGCTACCGAGGAGGAACTTCGAGGCAGAGTTCAATGACGGGCTTGGCGTGAGGTGATGGATACTTGCAACTCCAATGAATTGGAGCTTCTTTTCCCAGAGGGCAGGGGAAGGAACCATATTCAGATCATTAGTTGGGCTAGGGCGAGGGCAGCCATGGCTCCACATCCATCTACCAGGGCAAAATGGCGTCGTTTCTTTGATCGTTATGACTGAAGTAGTGAATATTATGTTTTTAAGATTTTTGTTGTGAGGGAGCAGATGTTCGAATGACTAAATGAATTCAACTTTGTTTTTGTCTCTGAATGTGTTGTTTTTTCTGTATATGTTTGACATGTGCACCTTTGAACTGCTTGGTTTTCTGAAGTTGAACTGATTTGCGGTCAAATGTTGGATGGCTTGTGTAATAACTATTTCCTACCAGCTGGCTGCCCATCTGCCTATTGATTATTTTTATAATCCGCGAGTGTCCCTGACGATAAACGTTATCCATCTATGTGTGGTGTGTGGCCAAGTCTTCCCCCTCCCTTTTATTCATTCTTCCAGAATCAGATCTAGGTTCCTCTCTCTTCTCTTTGTTGCCTTTTTCTCTGTTCCTGTGTGTTCGATGGAGGATTGTTCATGCGGATGCCTGGTAAAGATGGCGCGCATAGCTGACGGCTGTGTGTACGAGTCTGGTTTGGAGCTCACTCAGACTCAGCGGCGTGGGATACTTTCTTGTTTGCTTTACGGCAACCATGGGTTTCGTACACCCTATGTTTGTCGCCTTACGGATGGTGACTTGAAGGAATCATGGGTATGTGTCTCTACTCGTTTTGTTTTCTACTTTCTTGTAGGTTTCTGTTCGAAACCCATGGACTGGATCTGCAGTTTTGTCTTATGGATAGCTTGTCTATATGTTTTAATTAGGTTTTGTTGGATTTGAACAGCACGGATTTCTGTGTGTATTTGTTCATTACTTAACAATATTTAAACCATTTTTTGTATAATCCCTAATCTGTTTATGAATAGATGTTTTTACTGTAGGTGTATTGATATGTATATTTTTCAGTTTAGTCAGTTCACATGTCTAGTTAGTTTTGTGTTATTGTTTTGGTTCAATTTTTTTTCCATTTTAGTTTGTTATGCAAATCGTTCCTATATCTGTGTAAAAATTCACTTATGTCAGGTGTTCATTTTGTTTTGTACTCCCATGTCCATTTGCTGAAAATGTCACCCAGGATCAGGATTGTTGCTCCTATTTCCGGTGTTCTGAAGATGGAGACTTCAGACAAGAATGGGTATCAGTTGATGGATGTTGCCTACCACATCGACTTTGATGGTTGCATCAACCTAACTACTGGGTGGAAGGAGTTTGCGGCTGAGTCTGGATTTGAGGATGGTGATGTGGTTATGGTTATGTTCTTGAGAGAAGACGACTCTCTGACGCTCAGAATTTATGTGTTGTAGGTTTAAATGTGGCAAATGACGCCGGCTTTGAGATTTGTGTATGGTTGATTATGTTGCAGGATTTTTTCTTTTAAAACATTTGCATGTGAGATGGTTGAATTGTATTGTTTTATCAGAATGGTATGGAACTAGTTATGTAATGTTTTTCCTATTGTTACGCTCAATTATAAGTGTTTTATTTATACATTCTTTATATTAATCTTGGAACAATTTCTATAGTTGAACCGATGGGCATCCTTTGTTTTGGCTGGTATATTTTTCATGTTCATAACTAGGAGACGGTGCTATATACCGATGATTTTTTAGAACCCTTTTTGTTATTGAGTTTGCTGAACTTACATTCTGTTAATGATAGTACTGATCTATTTGAGGCTGTCAATTACCAATCAAATTTGTTTGTTGTATAATATTTTTTCTTACTTTTTACATGAATTTTGGAGCACGTTTTTTTTCTTTTTTATAGATGAATAATGATAGTTTTGGTATTTTATAAAATAAAAAAAAATTAATCTTCGATGCACAGTACTTTCTTTTTATTTGTACTTGAACCTTATGAATTGTAGTAGTTGAACTTTTTTGTAAATTTGTTTCTGAAATTTTTATTTATAGTCTTATTTTTTTTACTTCTTACCATTAAGATATGTTTGAACTTTGTTACAATATTTGTGTTTATTAACTGATTTTTCTTGTGAGTTTTTTTAAATTATTTTCATTTTTTATTTTTGTCGTATGCGTGATCTCTTCGGATTTTTGTAATGGGGCGAAGTACTTTGTTGGGCCATCGGCCTGGGTTGTTGTATTCGGCCCGGATAGCTTCTCTCGCGCGGCTGTGCAGCACGGCGTGCGTATGAGCTATGTGTTTAGTCCCACCTCGCTAGTCGAGGAGGCTCTTGACTTGTTTATAAGCGCAGCCGACGCACACCAGTCGAACTCCTCTGAACACTTACCAGAGCGCTTATACACGACGCTTGCTCTCTCTCTCTCTCTCTTGACCTGTGGGCCCTAGATGGCAGGCCCTGCGGGTGTGCGGATTACTAGGGATTCGCCCACGGCTCGGGTTCAAGTATCTAGCATTGTCAGGGCCTGCGCCTGTCCTTGGGCGGTCATTTTTTTTTGTTTTTTTATCTAATACTTGACTACACCAGTAACTTGGACTGGTACTTTTTTGTCCTTGTGCTGTCAATTTTTTTATTTTTCTTTTTTTGTTTGTTTGAATATAGTACTCTGGCATGACTTGCCCCCGCACCGAACCGTACTGAGGGGCATAGTTGTACTGACACATCTTCCTTGTATGGACTTTGCCCCATTATCTATCTTTTTTAGGGGTGTGGGTGCGTGGGGTGGGGGGAAACAGAATAACCGCACCACGCCTGTCAAACGAGCGCACTGCCGCGTTAGCGCGAGGCCGAGCCGGGGGGGAGGGGGGGTCGGGACCCCCCCACCCCCCACCCCGCGAGGCCGAGCGAGGAACAAGCCGTAGCAGGCGACGACGCGGCGTGCCGCGGCGTCGCATGCGGAGGCGAGTCCGGAACATGACTTTCCCGATTATCTTATCTTAGGGGTGTGGGTGCGTGGAAATGTAATAACCGCGTTTTCTATCTTTTAGGGTGTGGGCGCGTGGAAACATGACTTGCCCCGCACCAAACCGTCTGAGGGGCATAGTTGTCTTGACACATCTTCCTTGTATGGACTTTGCCCCATTATATATCTTAGGGGTGTGGAGTGCGTGGGGTGGGGAAGCAGAATAACCGATCGCTGCGCTAAACGAGCGCCTTTGCTGCGTTAAGCGCGGCCGAGCCGGGGGGAGGGGGGAGGAACCCACCTCCCCCATCCCAGCGAGGCCGAGCCAGGAACGAGCCGTAGTAGGCGACGACGCGGCCTGCCGCGGCGTCGCATGCGGAGGCGAGTCCGTAACATGACTTGCCCCATTATCTTAGCTTTATTTTTTAGGGGAAAAACATGACCACATTTAATTATTTTTCATTTGTACTTGTTTGATAATTTTTTGTACTGTTGTGAGTTATTATTTGTACTTTAGCCGTTTGTTTTCACCATCTATATTAATTTTTTAATTTGTATTTGATTTTTGGTATTATCTTTTGTAACTGGCTAGAGATAGTGGGCTTCGCCACGGTTGTGGGCTTTAGCCGTCTGTTTCCTCCCAGTCATCTTTTAACCCTCCCACTCACCTTTTAACCTCCGATCTTCCCCGTTCCGCTCCTCTCCCGTCCCCAAATCGATTCCGTCTTTGTTCCCCTCTTCTTCTCTTCTCGGAGGGGGAGTTTTTACTCCTGTTTTGCCGCGGGAGCGTCGGCCGAAGGGCTAAACCCTAGGGGTGGAGGTCCGGGTGTTCTGTTTTATTCTTTTTGCTCTGCCATTGACTTTGCTTGCGTCCTCTTATGTTCAGATTTTCTCTCTATTTCTAATCTCTTGCTCTCTTTGCTGTCCCAGGCTGCACTCGCTAGGGTTCCTTTGCTGTTGAACGAGCGTTTGGCGGCAGTGATACTGGATTGCGTGGCGGATTTTGTGTTTGCTGGTAAGAGTTTTGCTTTTGTATGGCGTGCTTCGTTTCTGAAATAGTTCAAATCCCTAATTTTTTTTCATGTGTCTTGCAGATCTGGTTCGGCAGATTTTAGGACTGTAGATCTCAACGGGTACATCATCCAGTCCGGACAAATTGAATGCAGGTGATTTTCCCTGTATTTTGGATGATGTTTTAATAGATCTGGTTTTTATGTTGTACAGTTGTTGTCGTATCGACTTTATAAGTTGTATGTATTTTGATATGTGTTAATTTTATCCTGGATTGTATGGCGTGTATGGTTTTGGCAGTTGATGCAACCTGCAGACAGGATGTAATACTTATCACCATGTGTATTTTGAACTGATGTCCTGGCATTTGAATAGGTTGTAGTAGTCAATGAAGAACTAGTATGGTGTTGAAAGAGTTGTGTTTTCTGAAGTTTGTTCTGCAAGTGGTGGGTTCATATTTGTTTTATTCGGTGAACTTGTAGTGTTCACATAGTTGAACCGATTGATTGTTCTTGTACTTTTTTGCTAATTATGATGTTGTTGTAGATGTTGGAGTGCCGGTGCCTCCTGATTACGCAAATCGTAACGCTTTCAAGATCTTGTGAATGTTATTTTTGAGACACCAAATCCTCTAGATGAACTTGCAAATGTTGCTGGTGTTTCCCTTATATTTGCTCTATTTTTATCAGCCTTTAATACATATATATGCTTAGTTACATCAGTTGTTCCGTTTTGTTTTGTGTCTGATGCTATGCGCTTTATTTATCTTTGTGTCTGCAATGTTAATTGTGTTTTAATTTTTTATGTGCGTGGTTATGTTATTGGTTTATGCAGTTAATGACAGCCATGGTGTTCCACATGACATTGCTGATGTTGTTAAAGATATTAATGATGGAATGTATTCAGTTAACGTTGATGATGGTGATGGCAGCTTGCAGTTGTTCACATTTCAGCCTCAAAGTCTTGATGGCACCGAGCCCGTTACCCAAGCCGAGGATGTTCCTATGCGATTACAGCTCGAGGACGAAAGGATAAGAAAGAAGAAGTATGAATTCGAGAAGAGAAAGGAATTGAACGGCGTCAAAAGGCTGCTGTGTGCTTAAAGTGATGTTGATGTTGCTCAAGCTCCTAAATGTGTAGGTGATGAAGGTGGTGACGCGGGTTTTTCAACTGTTCATGTCGGATCTCATGGAAGTGACATGCCTGTGAAGACAAACTTGATGCAAACTCGTTTGACGCAAGTGTTTGATCATGATGGAGTTAAGGAGAAGAAAGTTGTTTTGAAGAGGAAGATGTCTGATCGAAATCCTGATGGCACACAGAGGCGTAGTCCACATGTGAAAGCTGTTTCCCAACCTGGTAATAGCAAAGCTGATGCGGATAGTGTTGCTGTGAAAATTGGTCCAAGCAAACTTGGTGGCTCCTATGTTCATCGGAGTCCACGAGGTTTGACAAATAAGAAGCCTTCTTCGTCTCTTCTTCAAGAGCGGTCTTTGTTGAAAGAAAATAAGAAGCGTAAAGTTCATCCTGCAAAAGTGAACAAAGGTGTGAAGAAGCGTGCTCGTGTTGAAGTCAAGATGTTGCATCCAAGAAGATGATATTGAAGTTGATTCAGAAGATGAATTTGCAGTGGTATGTGTTTTGTACTGCATGTCTCTTGCTAGTTGTACTTGCAATGATTTAATTGTGTTTGGGCTGGTATGCTGGCCAGGTGAGGCTGGTCATTGTTTTGCATCTATTTTGATTGTGGTACTGATGTTGCTTTAATAGTTGAACTTGTGCAAACTTTTCTTTGTTTTACTTGCCTTCATATGCTTGTATTGTTTCCTATATTCATTGTTTGCAGTGGTATGTGTTTTGTTGTGCATGTGACTTACTAATTGTAATTGTAATGATTTAATTTGTGTTTGGGGTGGTATGCTGGCTGTGTGAGGCTTGTCATTGTATTCATTAATTGAGGGTGGTAATTGATGTTGTTTTAATAGTTGAACTTGTGCAATCTTTTTTACTTACATTCGTATGCTTGTTTTCTTTTCTATATTCATTGTTTGCAGTGGTTTGTGTTTTGTATTGCATGTGATTTACTAGTTGTACTTTCAATGATTTAATTGTGTTTCGGCTGGTATTGCGGCCAGGTTAGGCTGATCATTGTTTGCATCAATTGAGGGGTGGTACTGATGTTGTTTTAATAGTTGAACTTATGCAATCTTTTCTTTTTCTTTTTACTTGCATTCATATGATTTTGTTGTTTTTTATATTCATTTTTTAAGGTGTGGCTTTTTGTTTTCATTTACTGTTAGCGTTATGAGTCCGGTCAAGCCGGTGGGAGGCAATGCCGGAAAAGTTTCCTTGGATGAAGGTGACCAACGGAAATTGAACTTAAGTGTGCGATGTTCGTTGAGAGAGGTTGAAGATTGTGCTAAATTGCTCGAGAGTCGGCATGTGGCTAGGGTTCATGCATCTGGTTTTGGTTCTATCTTCAGGTGGAGGGTGAAGTCTAACATTTCCCGCCCTCTGATGGGAGTTTTGTACCTGAGGATAGATTGTGATACAATGACTCTTGACATGGGTGAGGCTAATAAGAAGCTTCACATCACTAGCGATGGTATACAACAATTATTTGGTTTCCCTCGTGGTGGTCGTTCTGCGCCAAGGCCGCCAGAGGACGGATATGATGACGCTCTGATGAAGTTAAGATCGGAGCTTGACATTAGCAGGGACAAAGATATCAAGACAAAGGATTTGAGGAATAAGCTCAAGGTGCTCATCAAGGATCCTAGAAAAGATGACCTTGCTCTGAAAGTGTTCTTCATTATTGTGTTTATGAAGGTTGTGTTGCTGGATCTGCCTGCGTGTTTCCAGAGAGGCAGCAATGTTTGAGGGTCTCGTCTTTGAGGACATGGCAAATATGGATTATTGCCAGCTGAAGGTTGATGAGCTTAGAAGGGCTGTTGCCAAGTACCAAAGTGGTCATACCATGGGGAAGGCAATCACAGGCTGTGCCATAGGGCCTGTACTAATGTACCTTGACTGCCTTTGTAGCGACCCGACCTCAGACGGTTAAGCCTCTGTGTTACTGTGCCATCCGTGGATCAGTATGCTGGCACACACAGTACATCAATGTATATATCAAAGTGCAATCACATGTATAAATAACATAAAATGATATATACCTCATAATAATCAGCGGAAACAATCAAACGGGTGTGGAGTCCCATCAACGCCATCGGCAAAGTTGAGTGTAGACCGTAACCCTGTATCGTAACTCTTACTCGTCGAGGAAATATCTGCAACATGATACGTTGCAGCCGTGTAGGTCAGTACATTGAATGTACCGTCAAGATCACAACATGAGAAAACAGATGATAAAACTATACTATATGCAATATGGATTTATGGCTCTGTATCTGAATTTTGTTTTGCATAAAAGCTGGTTTTATTTTCCCTACATCAAAGGCATAAATGAAGTCTGCACTATGGAATTTTCTATCATGACATGGTTCCGCCAACCGATGTCTCATAGCCCAAAATCATCATAAGTTGCCCACAATTAATTATCAGTCCGGTGTTGAGAGTTCCGAGGTAGATCCAAGTCCAGAGGATCAAATTGTCCGTAACCGGGGACACGGCTAATCGATTAGGTTATAACCCTCTGCAGAGGTTTGTACACTTTACCCGCAAGATTCGATCCCTCTCTTTACGTTCTCGCACTTCAGAGTGTTTGAGAACGAGATGACCGAAACATGGTCTTCCAAAGAGTTCCTCTGACCACTGTCCGGTACCCATCCGATCCTACCGTCCTTCTACATCTGCTAGTACCGTCCCAGCCAGAGTCACAACCAAGGTCAACCAAGCCAGAGCCCATAATGACTTGCGGTTGCACAGGTAAGCTTCCGGGCGTGAAGTATTCTTCCGTCTCTTTGAGTCTAGGTGAAGCTTTCCGCAAGATGTCATGGCGCTTCTCCATGCATCCCGGCCAACCACTGGTTTCTCCAGGGCTGCCCGTCAACCGTCCTTCACCCAGTAGTGTGTATTGAAATCCTGTCTCGAGTCTTGAAGTCTTGAGGTCTTGAAGATGCAGTCCTTGCAGATTCCATCATGGAGATGTTGTCATTGACGTAGAATCCTCCATTCTCACACCACTCCCGTGCACTCATACCAAACCCCGTCTACTATAGCGTAGCATTAAAAGAAATAACGTCCCGGGCTTGGTAACAGGGTGATGGGTTCCTACCTCATGCATACTACTCAACTACAAGGATTCAATAACACTACTGAGGGGGTGGTTGCAAAGGTGCCACTAAATGCAATAAAACATAGGTAAGAAAGCATGGTCAAAGTGAACTTGCCTGGTTGACGATCTTCGAAAAAACTAGGGTTTCGTGGTAGCAATCTTCGCACTCCGGAAATTCTACCGAGGCAAACATTAACTATAATAAGCTCATAGCAATAGGATCACAAAACACAACATAACAAAAGTAACATACCACAACAAAACAATCAAAACCAAATCCAAAAAGAAAACTCAAAGAAACCAATTCAAAGTTTTTCCCTACTCCAAACAATAACAAAAATAGTTTTTATATAACAAAAATTCCTTAATATAACCTAATCATGCTTTTAGGTTAACTTAACAGAAAAGGTTTCACTAAGCAACTAGGAGCAAAAAGAATTAATTAAAAAGCTATTTTAAAACTCATTTTAGGCCTAATCCAATTTCCATTAAGAAAATTAATTTAAAACTTTTATTAATTATAAATAAAATTTCATCTACTAGAATGACAGAAACTAACCTAGAATAACTAATCACAAGTTAAAAATAAATTAATTTACTAATTAATTTAATAGGAAAACAGGAACTAGTTAATTAATTAGGATTAATAGGATTCTGTCTAAAATTAATTATTTATTAATCCTAAAATACCCAAGTTAATTTCTAGGGTTTGGCAATGTCAAAATAAAGTGGTGACAAAAGAATCATGCAAAATAATTTTTCTAACTAAAGTTATAGCAGATTTACTATTCTGACCAAAACTAAAATAAAGCAATTTTAATTATTTTTAACATAGCTAAATATATATTTTACAGAAACTACATAAAATTTGCAATCCAACAAAAAAGAATCACTCAAAAATATTAAACAGAATAAAAGATATGAATTTTTGAAAACAGAAACTATTCTGCTAAAACAGAAAAATCAAAATAAAAGAAAAAGGCCTAATGGGCCTATACTGTGCACTAGGCGTAACTTAGTCTAAACGGGCCTAGGTTTAAACTAAACTAACCGGGCCTAAATAAAAACCTAAACAAAAAAAAAAGCCGAGTGGACCGGCCGGTTTTCTAACTAAAACCTACCTTCTGGGCTTCTAATCCTAGCCAGAGATCTACGATCGAACGGGGAGGATATGCCGGTGACTTACCGGACTCCGACGGCGGCGCGGCGGCGAAAGTGCGGCCGAGGCGTTTGGGCGTCGGGAGCTCCGGCGACTCGTCGGGAGGTGCGCACGAGCACGGGGTGGTTCGTGGTGTTGGGGGGGGGGCCGGGTGGACCAGGCTCGACGGGCGGCAACAATGGCGGCGGGAGGGCTTTGGCTCCATGAGCACGAGCGGAGGGAGAGGAGGTGCGAGGGGGCGAGGGGGAACGGGTGCGAGGGCGGCTTTTATAGCCGGGGTCGACGGGATCGGGCGATCGGGATCCCGGATCCTTCGGATCCGGCGATCTCCCATGAGGTCGGGCGTGGCGAGGGGTAGGGATGGGTGCGGGCCCATGGGTCGATGAGAGAGAGAGGTGAGAAGGGAGCGGTCGACCGATGCGGAGCGCCAGGCGAGGGGAGGAGAGGGGGGAGTCACGGGCCATTGGCCAAAGTGGTCAAGGCCTGTGGGCTGGGCGCTGTGGGCCCGGCTGGGTTCAAGGCTGGCTGGGCAGGGGTTCTGGTGGCGCTGAGGGGGGTTTTTTAAAAAAAATTTAAAATAAAATAAAACAGAGTATATCTTTTAAAATATAAATATTTTATATAGGACATATATATACCAAAATGATCAGAAAAAGATTTTCTACAACATGAACTATTTTTCAAGTTCAAATAAAATACACAAAAATTCAAATAAAATAAAGAGTGTTTCTGCCCTAATAAAATCCAATAAAATCATTTTTTAAAATACCAAAATGACTTCAAATTTATTTTCTCCTAATTTTTCATTGAAGGGAATCATTTTACCCCTATTTCCATTTATTTGTTTTTAGGAGGAAAATAATTTGAATAAAGTCCAAATAATACCAAATTTGAAAGGGGGTTTCGAAATACTTTCCAATGACTTTCAATTTGGTTCTTTTAACTTCCAACTCATATTTCATATAATTGAAGAAGTCATTTTATCTTCCCTCATGAAAATCATTGAGTTGCATAAAGCTTTGAATTTGAAATCTTCCCAAATGAATTTCAAATCTTTTTCCAAGACCCTATTCATTTAAAAATGGAAGAAGTCATGTCATCCCCACTCTAGGCTTTCGTGTTGGTATGAATTTGAATCCATTGGGGTCCAAAAAGGCAAAGGGGAAAGTTTTGGGAAAGTCATTTCATTCCCTCTCATTCAACTTTCAAAAGTTTCAATTTTCACTCAGTTTCCACTCAATCCATCAAACCAACAATCAGACAATCAAGCATAGTTATTTATTTAATATAACATTCCAAAATTTAGAATTTTGGGATGTTACAAACCTACCACACTTAAAATGAATCTCGTCCTCGAGATTCGAAGAGGCTAGCAAGAAAAGGGTAGGGTTTGGGGTCTTCTAGCAAATGTCTTGGTCAGAAGGTCAGGGGTGCTACCACACTTAAAAACAAGGTCATGGTTCCAATAAACTCAGATATTTCCTCTGGAGGGCTGACAATGTATGTCTCTTCACATATCTTACAATAGCTCCTTCATTAAAGCTCTTCTGTCAGAAGCATAGAGTTTTCCTCAAAAGCTTGGGTCGTTTCGTCAAAGTTTGAAGTTCGTCCGAGACTGAATCTTCTTAGCTGATAGGTCTGTGTCCACTCTAAACAACTATCGAAACACTCATGGTGGTATTCCATTAATGGGTTCTTCTGCAGAAAACGGTTCTGGGTTGAACTTCACCGTATATCCTACGATTGGCAATAACTGCCGTGTACAAGGAAAAAAATACCTATACCTTTCTAAGGTTTAAACAAGGTTTTGATCGTCGTCTCTCTACTATAGGTAAGTCACTCAGATTTTTCCATCCCATACAGCAAAGCGAATAATAAGAGTAAGTTGGTATGGTGATCAATCCATCCCGCACCCAAATCATTACCTTGTACATGGTTTAGCGAATCTCGCATTCTAACACTCGGTCATCCTCACAAGCATTGCAGAATTTCTCTTGTCGACGAACCAAGTTCGGAAAAATCCATTGATTCTGCAGGCCAAAACAAACATCTATCGTTCCTTATCAACTCTCAGGTTTTGCGTAAACTCCTACGAAACGTCTGCTGATCAAATCGCAGTCTTCCCAAAATTTCTTCTTCCAGTGGGTACTTGACCCTTGTTAATTCTTGAGCCTGTGGGTTATGGCCCACTTCAACACTAGTGCAGCTTTAAATCATCCTTGGGGTAACTCTCTTGTTACACCTCCTTTAAATCCAATAGTACTCTGTTTCTTCATACCATCATATCAAAAGCAAAATTCCAACTTATTTGGTCCAGCTTCCTTCTATGGACCGTCATGAATAACACATTTCTTTCTTCATTGATCCTGTGGCTTTATAGAGTACTATGACCAAAAGAAGTGCACAAGTTTATCCATAAAATTTCATTATTTTCATATCAATCCTTCATTACATCCTTAATCATTTTCGTAAACCCAAATTTCAAAAGGTACTTTGTTACAAATGCTGCCACCCACATGATTTGGTATGGTCAGACATTACTTCCAACTTTATTCATTTATCCTCCTCGAGGATTCTTCAGTCCCACTGGAATTGTGCGACATGAGCCTTGAAATCTTCAATCTTCTGTTTCATCATGGTGGTCTTGAGCTTCACCTTCATCATCTCTTCGTGCACTTCGCTTAGGTATTCCTGAGTATAACGGAGTCTTGCTTCAAGTATTTCTCCGATCTGGTGTATGGCTTCCATGGCTGCTTCACGAACAGCATCGAAGAAAGTTGCTTGTGGCACACGTGAGATGAAAAAGTAATGCCCCATCTTCTTTGGGCAAACTCCTTTCAAACGGTGGAGGTGTACCTCCACATACCAAAGTTCCACTCCCTTTTGCATGAAAGGGTAGCCTTTGTAGACTGCATCTCCTTCAAGGTGAATATGCTTCATCATGTCCTTCAGGATCTTCGGGTAATCATGATCACTCGTCAAGGTCATGATGGTTTCCGGACCTTTAAGGAAAGACTCAGAAGGGTCGTCATCTGCAGTTAGAAATGTAAATGATGCTCAGAATTAAGGTACTTATCTCCTGGCACACATTCATATCATCCAAACAAAACTTCAATCTTAATTCCAATTTCCTGTTTATGCATCACAACTCACTTTCTTCCATGTTCATCTCGAATATTACTTTCCAAGATAAAATATGACAACTCCTTAAAGCCTTTCAGCATGTGACATTACAACTTTATTGAGTCATGAACTATTACAATCTCAGGGTAATCTATTACATAACTCAACTCATTGAGCTCATGAAATTGCTTTCTACTACTCTTATTATCCAAAATTCCAACTACTCAACTCCAGCTTTCACCTTGTCGGAACATTTAGTAGCATAATGTCCTGCTTCCTTGCAGCGAAAACAAATGACTCTCGATAAGTCTTTGGGCTTCTTGAAGATGGTGCCTGCTCCTTGAGTTCCTTGCTTCCTTTCGGGACAATGATTGGCATAATGCCCGACGTCCTTACATTCAAAACAGGTAATATGACTCTTGTCCCTATTTGCAGAAATTGGGTTGTTACGAGGGTGTCTTTGTTTTCTCTTCACGGGTTTCTTTGTTCTGATCAAACCTTCTATTCCCTGTGGGTCAAACTCTATTGCTTCGTCGGGAAGTATCCGGATACTCTTTTCTTTCCTTGGTGCAATATTGTGAAAAATGTCCTTCTTCTCCACATGAATAGCAGGCATTGGAGTAAAATCTGTTGAGACCTTCTCCATCCAGGTCTTCAACACTTTCATTCATTACTGGTTCTTCTAGGTCTTCCTTGAGGGCTTCTTTCATTCCATCTTCACTGCTTGAATAGTTCGTTGCACCGTGGAGTAAATGTGACCTCGCACCGGTAGTGGGTGGTTCCTTCACACAGTGAAGCAAGTCACACAGCTAGTTGGGCATTCCTCACCGGTGTTTCTCCTCACAATGAGGGCATCCATCCTTGTGTTCCTCCTGGTGTGTCCTATTTCTCCGCAAATCCTGCAGCACAAGGTTTCTTTCTTGGTGTATCATGGTGCTTCCGGATAAGACGTGATCTCAACAGGTCTTCTTGAAATCCTCCCAAGTTCTTGCTCCATTAAATCCTGTATGGCTTGATGCATTTTCCACCAGGTTGCATGCACTTTCTCAGAAAGTAATCAAGAGCGTATTGGACCTCATACTTCCTTGAAACCAAATTGTTCCCGAAGTGATTCTCCATGTTCTGCATCCATAGCTCTGCCTCCGGCTGAGTCTTCGGTCCAGAGAACATCAGTCCAACTTCATTCATCATCTATGGGGTTCAAGGGTTTTAGGGTGAGGTGAGAGAGAGGTGGGGAGGGATATACACACAATACAACCAATAGTTTTTTGAAGAAACAAGTTTTACTTTGTGACTGTCGGAAAACATCAAACAATTGACAGCTCACAAATCGTTGCATCTAACTTAGGTGTATAACAGGGTTTGGTCTTCTAAAGGTCAAATAATTCTTCAGATCCTTCAAGTCTTCGGAGTCTTCAACTGTTGTAGCTTCTAATACATGGTGAAATCCTCTTTACTTGGAAGAGGTCATCAGTTCTCCGATATCAAATCCTTCTTAGAGCGTCTTCAGTTGATCCTCCGGGTGATCAAAGGATAAGGGGTATATTCTAACTATTTGAGGTGAGAGGGTCTATCTGATAAAATCAGAAAAGACGAGAAGTAAAGGATCCTTGTGAAAATAAAGTTTTTAGAGATTTCCTGTCCTAGGGGCTTTCCGATTTCTAGGGTCACGTCCTACAGTCAACATGTGCTCTGATACCATCTCTCAGAGCGACCGACCTCCAGTCAAGCCTACGTATTCTTATGCCATCCTCGATCAGATTATCTTTGGCACCTGAGTACATCAATGTATATATCAAAGTGCAATCACATGTATAAATAACGTAAAATGATATATACCTCATAATAATCAGCGGAAACAATCAAACGGGTGTGGTGTCCCATCAACGCCATCGGCAGTTGAGTGTAGACCGTAACTCTGTATCGTAACTCTTACTCGTCGAGGAAATATACGCAACATGATACGTTGCAGCCGTAGGTCAAGACATTGAATGTACCGCAAGATCACAACATGAGAAAGCAGATGATAAAACTATACTATATGCAATATGGATTTATGGCTCTGTATCTGAATTTTGTTTTGCATAAAAGCTGGTTTTATTTTCCCTACATCAAAGGCATAAATGAAGTCTGCACTATGGAATTTTCTATCATGACATGGTTCCGCCAACCGATGTCTCATAGCCCAAAATCATCATAAGTTGCCCACAATTAATTATCAGTCCGGTGTTGAGAGTTCCGAGATAGATCCAAGTCCAGAGGCTCAAATTGTCCGTAACCGGGGACACGGCTAATCGATTAGGTTATAACCCTCTGCAGAGGTTTGTACACTTTACCCGCAAGATTCGATCCTCTCTTTACGCTCTCGCACTTCAGAGTGTTTGAGAACGAGATGACCGAAACATGGTCTTCCAAAGAGTTCCTCTGACCACTGTCCGGTACCCATCCGATCCTACCGTCCTTCTACATCTGCTAGTACCGTCCCAGCCAGAGTCACAACCAAGGTCAACCAAGCGAGCCCATAATGACTTGCGGTTGCACGGTAAGCTTCGGGCGTGAAGTATTCTTCCGTCTCTTTGAGTCTGGGTGAAGCTTTCCGCAAGATGTCATGGCGCTTCTCCATGCATCCCGCCAACCACTGGTTTCTCCAGGGCTGCCCG
This sequence comes from Aegilops bicornis, assembly GCA_021605145.1. Lineage (NCBI taxonomy): Eukaryota > Viridiplantae > Streptophyta > Magnoliopsida > Poales > Poaceae > Aegilops > Aegilops bicornis. Next base: position 223,295,956 of record CM038675.1, read on the forward strand.
TCAACCGTCCTTCACCCAAAGAGTGTGTATTGAAATCCTGTCTCGAGTCTTGAAGTCTTGAGGTCTTGAAGATGCAGTCCTTGCAGATTCCATCATGGAGATGTTGTCATTGACGTAGAATCCTCCATTCTCACACCACTCCCGTGCACTCATACCAAACCCCGTCTACTATAGCGTAGCATTAAAAGAAATAACGTCCCGGGCTTGGTAACAGGGTGATGGGTTCCTACCTCATGCATACTACTCAACTACAAGGGTTCAATAACACTACTGAGGGGTGGTTGCAAAGGTGCCACTAAATGCAATAAAACATAGGTAAGAAAGCATGGTCAAAGTGAACTTGCCTGGTTGACGATCTTCGAAAAAACTAGGGTTTCGTGGTAGCAATCTTCGCACTCCGGAAAGTCTACCGAGGCAAACATTAACTATAATAAGCTCATAGCAATAGGATCACAAAACACAACATAACAAAAGTAACATACCACAACAAAACAATCAAAACCAAATCCAAAAAGAAAACTCAAAGAAACCAATTCAGAGTTTTTCCCTACTCCAAACAATAACAAAAATAGTTCTTATATAACAAAAATTCCTTAATATAACCTAATCATGCTTTTAGGTTAACTTAACAGAAAAGGTTTCACTAAGCAACTAGGAGCAAAAAGAATTAATTAAAAGCTATTTTAAAACTCATTTTAGGCCTAATCCAATTTCCATTAAGAAAATTAATTTAAAACTTTTATTAATTATAAATAAAAGTTCATCTACTAGAATGACAGAAACTAACCTAGAATAACTAATCACAAGTTAAAAATAAATTAATTTACTAATTAATTTAATAGGAAAACAGGAACTAGTTAATTAATTAGGATTAATAGGATTCTGTCTAAAATTAATTATTTATTAATCCTAAAATACCCAAGTTAATTTCTAGGGTTTGGCAATGTCAAAATAAAGTGGTGACAAAAAGAATCATGCAAAAATAATTTTTCTAACTAAAGTTATAGCAGATTTACTATTCTGACCAAAACTAAAATAAAGCAATTTTAATTATTTTAACATAGCTAAATATATATTTTACAGAAACTACATAAAATTTGCAATCCAACAAAAAAGAATCACTCAAAAATATTAAACAGAATAAAAGATATGAATTTTTGAAAACAGAAACTATTCTGCTAAAACAGAAAAATCAAAATAAAAGAAAAAGGCCTAATGGGCCTATACTGTGCACTAGGCGTAACTTAGTCTAAACGGGCCTAGGTTTAAACTAAACTAACCGGGCCTAAATATAAACCTAAACAAAAAAAAATAAGCCGAGTGGACCGGCCGGTTTTCTAACTAAAACCTACCCCTTCGGGGGCTTCTAATCCTAGCCGTAGATCTACGATCGAACGGGGGAGGGGGATATGCCGGTGACTTACCGGACTCCGGCGACGGCGGCGGCGGCGGCGAAAGTGCGTCGAGGCGTTTGGGCGTCGGGGAGCTCCGGCGACTCGTCGGGGAGGTGCGCACGAGCACGGGGGGTGGTTCGGTGGTGTTGGGGGGGGGGGGGGGTCGGGGTGGACCAGGGGCTCGACGGCGGCAACAATGGCGGCGGGGAGGGCTTCGGGCTCCGGCGAGCACGAGCGGGAGGGAGAGGAGGTGCGGCGAGGGGGCGAGGGGGGGAACGGGGTGCGGGGAGGGCGGCTTTTATAGCCAGGGGTCGACGGGGATCGGGGGGCGATCGGGGATCCCGGATCCTTCGGGATCCGGTGATCTCCGGCGAGGTCGGCGTGGCGTGGGCGAGGGGTAGGGGATGGGTGCGGGCCCCGCGGGTCAGTGAGAGAGAGAGGGGTGAGAAGGGAGCGGTCGACCGATGCGGAGCGCCAGGGCGAGGGAGGAGAGGGGAGTCACGGCCATGGCGCCGGTGGTGCTGTGGGTCAAGGCTGGTGGGCACTGTGATGGGGTTCAAGGCTGGGCAGGGGTCTGGCGCTGAGGGGGTTTTCTTTTTAATTTTTTTTTTAAATAAAATAAAACAGAGTATATCTTTTAAAATATAAATATTTTATATAGGACATATATATACCAAAATGATCAGAAAAAGATTTTCTACAACATGAACTATTTTTCAAGTTCAAATAAAATACACAAAAATTCAAATAAAATAAAGAGTGTTTCTGCCCTAATAAAATCCAATAAAATCATTTTTAAAAATACCAAAATGACTTCAAATTTATTTTCTCCTAATTTTTCATCGAAGGGAATCATTTTACCCCTATTTCCATTTATTTGTTTTTAGGAGGAAAATAATTTGAATAAAGTCCAAATAATACCAAATTTGAAAGGGGGTTTCGAAATACCTTCCAATGACTTTCAATTTGGTTCTTTTTAACTTCCAACTCATATTTCATATAATTGAAGAAGTCATTTTATCTTCCCTCATGAAAATCATTGAGTTGCATAAAGCTTTGAATTTGAAATCTTCCCAAATGAATTTCAAATCTTTTTCCAAGACCCTATTCATTTAAAAATGGAAGAAGTCATGTCATCCCCACTCTAGGCTTTGGTGTTGGTATGAATTTGAATCCATTGGGGTCCAAAAAGGCAAAGGGGAAAGTTTTGGGAAAGTCATTTCATTCCCTCTCATTCAACTTTCAAAAGTTTCAATTTTCACTCAGTTTCACTCAATCCATCAAACCAACAATCAGACAATCAAGCATAGTTATTTATTTAATATAACATTCCAAAATTTAGAATTTTGGGATGTTACAGCCTTATCCGTGGCAAAACTGCGGAGCCTGACATGCGAGTCCCCCGCATATGCTACATGGATCCTGCCAAGCTTTCTGATCTGGTTGATGCAGATTTGATAAAAAAGGCAATGCAGATCCAAAGACTTGGGTGTTTGGGAAGCTTCCGGTGAGTTTTGTTTGTTTTGTGTCTTGCAGACCTTTTTTTATTTTAGGTATAGCTATTTTTGCTTTGTAGTGGACATGTGTCTTGTAGAGTTGTCTGTTTATATTTTGTATGGTTTAGGTATGGTTTTTTAGTACTGTTGTTTCGTGTGTTGTTGAACTGAATAACTTTGTTCAACTGGCCCGTTGGTAAATACAAACAAATTGGCAATGACAGTTAAATTTTTATTAGTGGTGTTGATTTTAAATCTGTTAATATCATGATTTATTTTTCCCTATGTGTTGCGTTGATTGATTAACTATTTTTCCCTTTTGTTTGTAGTGGAAAACTCAAGAGGAGGTTGTTTTTTTCTGAGTGTATAAACGGCCAGTCCTGGAGATGCCGTCGCCCTGTGTTCAAGTTTTCATCTCCGCCCGATGAGTTGAGGGATGGCCGTGGTGTTGAGGGTGCTGGTTATGCCCCTCGGCCCTAGTAATGCTAGTGATTCACAGAGGCAGGGTTTTGGTATTGATGTTGCTGTTTCAGCGTTGGAGCGCGCTGAGCATATCTTAAGTAATGTGTGTTCTGAGCTACAAAAGGTCCAAACAACAGTTGAGCGTTTGAGCTGTATCAATGGTATCCTTCCTGAAGGTCATCAATTTAACGCTGAGGAAGCTGTTGACTACATTGAGATGGAGAGGATTTTAATCGGTGATATGCGCGACGGTGCCGCTAATCTAGTTCAGAGCTCGGTTCGTCTGTTGAACAACATGAAGTGCTTCAGAACTACGCAAGACTCTCGCTGAAAGCCATATGAAGAAAGTGCAAATGTTGTTATCAAGTAGTTTGAGCAGGATGAGGCTGCTGCCACCGACAGCAGGGCTTGTGATGGTACTGAGGCTAATGTTTTTGATCACGAAACGAATGATGTTGGCTTTGAGCCCATGATGTTGATGTGAGTCAGTCGTTGGTGTTTGCAATTTTTATGTAGTTGTCCTGATGTCAGTGTTGTAGTTGAACTTCCTCATGTTCATCTATTTATTAATAATTTTCTTTCATGCAGATTGATCACGATGAGGTCACTGGCACCGATGAGGGGGCTGATGATGGTACCGAGGCTAATGTTTACGATCAGCGCATTTAACGATGTTGGCTCGAGCACCTGTTATTGATGTGAGTCACCATCATTGTTTGTATGTTTTTACTATGTTGTTCTCATTGTCAAGATTGTAGTTGAACTTCGATCTACATCTGTTTATTAATTTTTCTTTTCATGCAGGAGACCAATCATAATGTTGAGGGTTCTGTTGACGGTGGAGTTAATGATCTATCCACTGATAAGTGCAAGGTTATTTCTATTTTCATTGTGTTTATTTATATTTTCTTAAAATTTCATGCGCACCAATGTGTCTCGCTTGTTCATTTTTCTATCCTACACCGTTTATTGTTGCTCATAATAGCATTGTTTTTTTGTCTCATTATATTTGAATCAGGGTCCTATTGTTGGCGATGAGCCTTGTTTGCCTGTTGGTGATGTCGCTTTGAATGTTAGCAGCAGCAAGTTCGATGATGTTGCTGTGAATGCTTCCAAGGTTTATTTTTCTGTGCACCTATTGGTAGCTTATTTTTTATTGTTAGCTTTGTTCATATTATTCACTTTTTCTGAATTTTTATTTTCATCAGATTACTGATGTTGAGCGTGAGGTTGTCCTTAGTGGTGGAGATGATGCTCATGATGTTCCATTGAGTAGTGGGCGCAATGTTGGTACCAAAGTTGCTGATGAGGATGCTGGTGCTGCCAGCATACTTGATGCCAAATCGCCTGGTGTTGGTATTGCTGGGAATGAAAATGTTTCTGGTTGTGAAGATTTGCCGCCGGAGAATTTCCCGCCTGGAGGTCTTGATTACGGTGATGCATTGCAAGATGCTTCTAAGCGTGGAGGAGGTGCCATCCGAGGATGATGATTTACTTCTATTTCTTGACCCCTCGACGCAGGAGGCGCTCTTGTCGCATCAGGATTTTCTTTCCGCAGACTCGAAAGCGCATCAATATTGGTGTCCTCTCAAGATGTCCCATCGTCAAACCCTGAAACTGGAGGCATAATGGTCTCATCACAGGAATTACCGTCGTCGTCAAACCCTGATAGTCCAGGTAAGGACTTGTAAATGGTGTGTACTTCTCAATTTTGGCAGTTTGGACATGTTCTCTTGTAGTTGTTGAACTTATTATTTTTCATCATTTTCTGCAAGCAGAAAGTGGTAATGTTGTTAAGGTTGATACGTTTTTCTTCGTTGTTACAAGGTTGCGCATTTAACCGCATTTAAATGGTTAGTTTGGGATTTTTCCGTACCATTTTTTTTGTCTCCTTTTCTTTCTCTAGTTTGATTATTGTTGTTGTTGCAGTAGTTTTAATTCATGTAATATTTTGTGTTTTTCTAGTCACAAGCCGATGTTTCAAAATAAAGAATGTGATGCCAGTGTTGGTTCTATTGCTAAAGCGTTTGTCCCCATCGGCATGCTCAACTCGCATAAAGGTCTTGATGTTGTTTTATATTCTCTACGCCGAAGTACCGAGACAACGACAAGTTGATAGTTCCTGATGGGTGACGGTCAAGATTTTGCTTTTTTGTAAATTGGATGATAACTTGTTTTGCCAATTTTCTAACTATTGTTGTTCTTTTTGTACAATGCATCAAGATCCGTGATGGAAATATTGATTCCAATGTGCTAAATTGGTTCACAAGATCAGTGTCGATAGTTTTGACCAAGTAGGTGAACTTGGACTTTTTGTACTCATTAACTAGAACTGTCATGTTTTCTTTGCGCTTTTGGGATGTGGGGGAATGAACTTGATTTGTGCTTCTTTTATTAAAGCTGTACTTATTGTTGCAAGGGAATTGAACTGATATGATTGTTCCTCAATTTTGGGCAGTGGATATAATTTCTTTATGATTATGTGATTTTTTGTTTGTACTTATGAATTTCAGTTTCCCTCTTTTATTTTATTGTTTGGAGGCTGAATTTTTTGTTTCATTATGATTTGGTAAATTCATTTTTCCTATGCGATTTTTTTCCAGTTTCTTTTCCCTACATTTGATCCGCCGTCATTTGTGGCTACCATGAAGCCTAGTGAAGAATCTGGGCATTGGTGCTTGGTTGTTCTGAATTTGAAGTTCCGGCTGCTTCGAAAGTGTCTTGATTCACTCCGTGATGAAACCTCGGTTGATGCGATTAGATTCTTAAGGGATATGATGATAATATAAAGAAGCTTTTGAGGGAGTCCGGTGTAGACAGGGCCAAACCGTTCTCACCGGCAAGATATTGATGGTTTCTCTTGCGAGTTTGTGCGGTGCCTCAAAGAGGAAAACACGTGAGTATACATTTTTAATGATTTTTGCTGGTTGTTTTGTTCTCGGAGGATGTTGTTCCTGTATTTTTGGATTTTGTGTTGTACCATTTTTGATTTTTCCTTTGTTTACAGGCATGATTGTGGATTCTTTATGCTAAAAAACTGCAAGACCTATTATTGCCGGGAGGATTGTGTAATTGAAATGATCGATTACAGCCATGAAGACATTTTGGACATTAGGAAGACTTTCTTTGTATACCTGCCAAGAACTAGCGATTTGTTTGATGTTGACTTCCGGGATTTGTTTGGCATCGAACCCAGACGTGTGCATGGACTTTTGTAATTTTTGCAGCTTGTACTTCTCTATTAGTACTTGTCATGAAATATGTATTTGAACTTACGCTTTGTGCGGTCTTTTTTTTTCGTGAGTGCATTTGGATCTTGGTGAGCATGACTACGTGTTCTTTGATAGCCAGTTCTTGGAGCTCGAGCGTAGCTATTGATCTTAGCTGTGGGCTTTCTCCGTAAAAGACAAGATCTGGTGTTATGAAGGGCGGTTGGGAGCTCGAGAGGTTTTACTGCTTGTGCAGAGATAGCCCTACTACACCCAAGAATCCCATTGTGGAATTGATAGACAGCGATGATGATGTGTTTGACAAGATTCTTTGGCGTTGGAAGAGTCACGAGGAGCGCACGCCAAAGGTGTATCTCCCCTTCTTTGGAATAGTGGCTCAGAGAGCTGGTGGTGCTAGGAAAGATCCCGCTTTGGATTCAGGCAATGTTGTAAGCAAGCTGCGGCGCCCAGAGCTCCTATAAAGTTTTGCTCCCCTGTGCAGCAGCTTCACCCTTATAAATTCCCTCACCTGGACAAGGCTCGCAGATTGTATAATCTTTTGCTTAGATATGAATGGCGTGAGAAGTATGCCGAGTGAGTATCTCTCATTATTTTTCCTCTTCCTTTTCTTGTGTTGTTTGTAACTGCTAGATAAATATGGCCTGAACTGTTCCTTTTTATACAACTCGAACTGCTATGAATGCCTTATCTTGCTTCTCCTCCTTTTTGTTCTTGTGTGTGCTGCAGGAATACATTCTCAATGATACCTCAACCTGATGGAAACATAACTAACTTCACTGGGAATCGCATCTGGGAAGATTTTTGACTTGGGCAAATGATGGAGGGTGATGTAATGGACTTCCTCATTGATGATTGGAAGCAAGATCCTGATAGAAATGCTAATTTCGCATCTGGGAAAAGGATATTGCTGAGTCCATATTTCATCACGGTAATCAATCAGATCGGTTTCTTTATGTTGAACAAGACTGTCTATTGTTTTTATGATTTTTAATAATACTTTGCTTGTTGATTCTTTTCCGCTGTCTATTTTCTATTTTGGCTTTTTTGCAGGTTGTGCTTGACTGTTCGTTTTACGAGGATGAAAATAAAGTGTTTAATGTGGAGAGTGCAGCAAGAGATTTCAAGAGCTATGTTAAAGCTAATGAAGACTTGCTCAGTGCCGACCTTGTGAGATCTACTAGCTGATTTTTTGTTTTTATTTGTTTGTTGTGATGCTGGTTTTTACTTTGAATATTTAACATCTCTTTTTTGGTCATTTGTTTTTAGATCATGATGCCTCTATTCAAGCCTATGGTTTTATCAAAGGATAGGAAAGTGAACCACTATTCCTTATATGTCATGAATCGGTACCGAAGTAGCATTGACATCCTTGACTGTTTACCTTATCCGAAGAACCATCGTCCTTCGAAGAACACCTATCACAAAGACTGCGAGAAGATTGTGAGTGACATTTATTATCTGTCTTTGGATTAATATTTACGCATCTTTGTTTCTGCTGTTTCTGAGACCTAAAACTGTGTCGGTTGTTTTGTTTTTTTACAGATTTCTAGATTGGTCAAAGTAATGAAGGCTGTGTATGGTGATGCTCATTACAATGCAAGCAAGCAGCCCAATTGGGAGCTGTTTGCAAAGAAACTAACGTTTGTCAAGGTTCCACTTCAAGGGAAAAATGAATGTGGCCATTATACTGTGAAGTATGCGGGATGCTATGATGGTGAAAAGATCGTTGAGAACATTCGAAATAATGACGTGGGTTTCTTGTTGAGCTTTTCAATTTCTGTTTTTGGCTTATTGTGCATCCTTTTTTTATGTGTCATGATTTTTGATAATTTGTTTTATTGTTTTGCAGCCACGCATTGTTGATTGGAACGCTGAGGATCTGTATAGAGTTGTGTTCAACCGGAATAACCATCTTATGGTGACGGAGCTTCCCAAGGAGGTTCAAGCTTTGGCTCCTGATGCATAGGATAAATGGTCATCATTTGCATAGTGAGCTGGATAGTTGTGTGATATATCTCTTGAAAACATTGTAGGCTCTATTTTGAAGTGTTTGATGTCTTGTCGAGTACTATGTAATAACTAGTATATTTTGTGTTGTGTTTTAAGTGTGGCACAATGTTTCATCGGGAATTCGTTTTGGTTAAGATTTTTTTTGTACTGAAGACTTATATAGTAGTTGAACTGAAAACAATTTTTTTCAAGTGTATTTTCGAGTTGTTGCTCAGAAAGTGAGATTTATTTTATTTTTATGTGATTCCATCCTAACTTGGACCTTTATAGTTTCTGTACTCTCGTTTTCTTGTACTTATGATATAGTTCTGTTAGTACTGATTTGTAGTCTCATTCAGCGTAAGGCTTTCAAAATTTTAGTGCCAAATTTCTTTTTGAACTTCTTGAACTTTAGTAGTTGAACTTCATAGTAAAAGTTAAATTACTGGTTTAAATTAGCTACGTTTAAGAGATAGTCCTATTAAGTTCAAAACTATTTCTTTCTCAATGCATTAATTGGTATCATCATATCACTTACCGAATAAACTTAGTTGTACTGAGATTCCAATTGTGCTAGTACTTTTGATTAATTATTTATTGTTTGTGTTGTTTGATGCTAGTATGTCTTCTGTTGTGTTTCTTGTGATTTTTCTCTTTTGTCGAACTTGTATCTTTTTGATTTTGTTTTTGGCCTTCTTTTTTTCTAGGCTGTGGTTCTTCTCCAGGCAATGTTTGGTATAATCCTAGCACTTGCTGTATAGACTAAGTTGTACTGAGATTTCAGTTGTATTGCCACTGTTAATTCTTAGTATGTCACTGTTTTAAGGAATGCGAACTGAAGCTTCCCGTTCCTTTTTATATATTTGTAGAATGAACGTACCGTGTGTTCAACTGTACCAGAACTTTTCAGTCCTAGGATGCTAGTGAATAGGAAATATGTATTGGTGTTTCTTTGCTTTTTCGATGCAAGATTACTTAGTGAATTTCTAACTACTTTTTACCATGATGCTTTTTAGTACTGAATGTTGTCCTCGGCTGAAACTTAGTCCTTTTAGTGTTCGTCTGAAACTAAAAACTGATTTTTTAGCGTGATAGTACTTCAGTTCATGTCTAAGATGTACTGAGCGTCGAAGGCTACTATTTGCTTTTGGCCTTTATTTAGTCATCCACTTTTTTTCTGCAAAAATATTCATGTGTTATTTTTTTCTCCATGACTAGTGGTGCTGCGTGGCAGCCATCAAGTTTCAACTTCAACCTACTTCAACTTCAAATGATGGATGAACAAAATAGGAAGCTAGCAAATTTCTTGGACGACATAAGCAAACGATGTACTTGATAGACATAGGCAAACTTGTTCAAACCCTGACACACATAGCATAAGGTAGCTGGTTCAACATAACGAAAGCAAATTACAAATCTGAAACAACAATACTAAGGACACACAGAGCATAAGGTATCTGGTTCAACATAACAAATGCAGACTTTCATGCATCTTCATCCGTGAAGTTGCAGTGGTAGTATGGGTCAGCCTCCTGCTCTTTTGAAATATCCCAACCTATCACGATGTTGTCGATTGTCTTCCATGACTTGTACATTGCATACGCATCTATTCCTGCGTACGTGATGAGGTTGTCTGGCAGCGGGCTGTTCCCCCATAGTTTTTGGTCTTCCCTGTTCATCTTCTTCTTCATGCCTTCGTAGAATGGGTGGATGACGCCGCCTGCAACATCGGCCAAGGAGTCATAGTATTTTTTGGTCTTTGGATCTTTCCACTTGCGCTGCATGTCGATGAAGTTGTTGCGGTTGATTTCCAAACCAGACTTCTCCAGCATCCGCTTGTCACCTCCAATGTTGAAACCAACAAATGTGTACAATATCTCCTCCTGCAGGAAGTCTTTGAGGCGCTTGGGCCTGCAACGTGGGAGACACACATTTATAGATTAGTCTTCTTTTTTGAGGATTTAATTCTTCTGCTTTTTTTTGTTCTACAAGTGATAATCCATGAGGTAGATGCTTATATATTATGAGTCATGCATGAATGTAATTCCGAAACTAGTACACAAAGTCCTGAAATTAAATTCAGCTACACCGTGTTATTTTTTATTTTTTGCTATCTTCTTTGCTTTACCAAATGCTTCACCAAATTAGAGAATCATTTTACCAGAGTCAATGATATATGCGCTACTTGATTCAAGTTTAGTTTTCTTTTTTGTTGAATAAAAGACCTATACCAGTGCTTGATACATCTTTGTGCATTAATTCTATATCAAGTTCAAAAATTAGTTTGAGAAACATGTGCATCAAGATATGGACCTATACCACTTCACCAAAGATCTTTTAATACATCAATTCTATAAACTATACTAGTGCATCAAGATCAGAATCAATGCTAGTTCATCAAGTTCAGAAATTAATTTGGTGCATAAAGTTCAGAATGCTATAAACTTTTTTCAGATGCTAATCTGGTGAAACAATCCACTTCACAGTTTCAGAAATGCATGTAACTTGATAAACATGTAATCGTGCATCCACTTCATAGACTATAGTAGTTCATCTAGTTGGGAAACAATTTTTAATTAAGTTTTTAGTGACTAGTACTGGTACAATAGATGAATAAACAGTAGTATGAGTTACAATGGATGAATGTACTTCAAAAACTAGTAAAGAAAGTTCTGAAATTAAATTAAGTACATCATGTTATTCTTCTTCTTGGATTATACATAGTTTCAGTCAATGTTGTATGTTCTTCATTGGTACTAGTTTAGTCTATTTTGTTGAAATAGGATAACACAGAACCAGTGCTTCACCAAGTCCTTAGTTTATTTTCTTACAAAAATAACATTACATCAAATTCAGAAAATACTTCACTACATCAAGTTCAGAAACATCTTTTTTAATACATCAAGTACATAGACTACTCTATTGTATCAACTTCATAAACTACACCAGTCGATCAACTTCAGAATTTAATCTTCCGCAAGATTTTCCAAATAGTAATCCAGTGCATCAGGTTAAAAAATAAATTTATAGTATATCTACTTTAGAAATTGCAGTAGTGCATCCACTTCACAAACCACACTAGTACATCTAGTTGGGAAACAAGTGTGATTAAATTTTTAGGATACAGTACTAATAAAACAGATAAACCATATGCAGGGCAAATGAGTAGGATTTCTCACCATTTTGTGACCGCTGCGATGTGGTACACCAAGCAGAGTTCCTCGACGCACAACTGCAGGACTGCCGCCATCTGTAGATGTTTTTCGTCTTCGGTGCACTCCACATCACTCCGATGAAGCTCGGAAACAAGCCGCTGCCCTTCCTCCTGAGCCTGCTCATCATCTCGTCGGCCTTGTCTGGTTCGCTGGTGCAGACGATCTCCAGCGTCTCCTTGCCGTGGAGCTCAACCCCTTTGAGCGTTCTGGTGTAGTCGCGCTTCTCGCCGGGGACGTTAATGTCGACGAGGTTGCTCCTCTTGTCCGACGTCTCTGCATGATGACGCTTGGCGGACGGTTCCTCCGCCATGGCCTTCCTCCGGCGACTGTGGGCTTTGTAGAGAGACGCTGGAGGTTTGTGTGCAGTGGAAATGGAAGCGGCAATGGTGGTTTGTGGGAACGAGGGAGAGATGGAAGACAATGGGGTATTTTTGCAGTGCGCCGACGGTGGTGTGTGGGAGGCGGTTCGTCGGGGGCGTGTGTGTAGTGGTCGTGGGGGGTCGCCGTTTGCAGTGCGTCGTGGCAACCGCCAAAGGTGGCGCGGGTGGTGGCGTGGAAGAACTAACCGTCCAAGACAAATTTTTTTACTGGTGCACTTTGTTTAGTCTTGTCAAGCTGTACTTACGATCCGCTAAATCCCACTTGCACGTCTCTGCGGTGGTGATGATGGCATTTCTTGTGGCACCGATTCGTATAGTCAAGCTGTACTTATGGATCTGTGATGTTTTTCGTCTGGATATTTAAGTATTGTTTTTCTATTGAAGCCTTTATACACTAGTGTATGTCAAAACATTTTTCGATTATACAGGAGTTGTTGCTCATAAATTGTACTTATTTTATTTTCATCTGTACCAACCTAAGTTAGGCCTTTATATTGTCTGTATTCTCATTTTTAGTGTACTTATGTTTTAGTACTGTGTGAACTGAATTGTAATTTCAAACAGCGCATGGGTTTGAAATTTGATGTCAGAGTGGTGCGAGTGGCCTGACTGATCCTGCTGTTTTAGTACTGATGTTGTATGTATGTTTGAACTGATTTTTTTATAACTTAGGTTGGGGGTGGGGGTTTGAGATTATTTTACGACCAGATCGTTCGTTGTGGTGTGGACAGATTATATATAAATAACAGATTTAGCAGAATTGACAAATAAATTCTATTTGAACTTTTTGAATTTTAGTAGTTGAACTTGTCAGATTTTATATAAATAGGAATTTTAGCATAATTGACAAACATTTTATGTTTGAACTTTTAGATTTTTAGTAGTTGAACTTGTCAGTTTTTCTATAAATAAGAATTTTAGCATAATTGACAAACATTATATGTTTGAACTTTTTGAGCTTTAGTAGTTGAACTTGTCAGATTTATATAAATAAGAAATTTAGCATAATTGATAAACATTATATGTTTTGAACTTTTTAGTTTTAGTAGTTGAACTTGAAAGTAATATTTAATTCCGTTTTTTAAATTATGTACATTTAATGTAAAGGCTATTAAGTTTTGTTCTTTTAAGAGGTTCATTGTTTTTGTATCATATTTTTTCCTTTTTTCTTGTAGAGGTTAATTGACAAACATTTTTCTTGTGGTTTATATTTCTTTGTCCCGCCCTCTGGTTTGTATACCTGGGCTTATTTGGTGGGGTGTTTTGTTGACGATGTAGGCTATTGGGCCGTTTTCCGGCCCAGATAGCTCGTCCGCGCGCCTGTGCAGTGCGTCGTGCGCGTGCGCTCTGGGTTTAGTCCCACCTCGCTAGTCGAGGGGGCTTCGGACCTGTTTATAAGCGCAGCCGATGCTCACTAGTCAAACTCCTCTGAACACTTACCTGAGCGCTTATACACGGCGCTCGCTCTCTCTCTTGACCTGTGGGCCCTAGTCGGCGGGTCCTGCGTTGTGCAGATTACTAGGGATTCGCCCACGGGCTCGAGTTCAAGTATCTAGCATTGTCAGGGCCTGCGCCTGACCTTGGTGATCAATTTTTTGTTTGTTTGAATCTAGTACTTGACTCCTCCAAAGAACTTGGACTGATACTTTTTGTTCTAGTTCTTGTCAGTTTTGTGTGAGTATAATCTTTTTCATTTGAGTTTTTTGCCTTCTTTTTTGTGTTTGTTTTGTGATTATTCTCAAGTGTCTTAGGTGTCATTTTCAGAACTATGATACTTGCATGTAGACTGAGTTGTACTGATAGTCCATTCATAGTAGCGCTTACGGACTGATGCTTCTTTGTACTTTTTATTGTAGTAAGTATGTAATGTCCGATCAAGTGTACTGAGTTGTGCTGACATGGAACAACGTTGTGTGATTAGTTGCATCATAACTAGTACTTTAGAGCAACGACAACGTTCCATTCAGAAGCTACTTTTCAATTTTGAAATGATGGATTAACAACATACGAAGCTACCAAACCAAACTTATATAATGAGATAAGCAAAACATTGTACTTGATGACATAACTAAACTTGTTCAAACATGACAAGCACGACATAATCATACTGGTTCAACCCAACAAGAGCAAACTACTAATTTGAAACAACAAGATAAAAGGCAAGCACAAGAGGAAGTAAAACGAAGGCAGGCTCTGATGTATCTTCATCCCGAAAAGGGGCAATAGGGGTGGTCATAGAAGTTGTTAGCCTCCCGCTCTTTCACAAATTCCGGACCATCTGTGATGTAGTCGATCATGAACCATGACTTGTACGCGGCGTACGCATCTACTCCTGCGTACTCGATGAGGTTGTCTGGCAGCTCGCTTGTCCCCCACAGTTTGTAGTCTTCCTACGTGTTGATCTTGTTCTTCATGCCTTTGTAGAATGGGTGGATTGCGCTGGCTGCAACATCAGTCAAGGAGTTGTACTCTTTTCCGGTGTATGGAACTCTCCACTTGCGCTGAATGTCGATGAACTTGTTGGGGTTGATCTCCATACCGGACAACTTCAGCTTCTCTTTGTCGCTTTCAATGCTGAAACCGGCAAATATGAACAACTTGTCATGCTGCAGCATGTCGATTGAGCGCTTGGGCCTGCAAGGCAGACATTTTGAATATTAGCATTACTTTGATGTTTGAATTATCCATTTTGTTTTGTTTTACAAGTGATGAATCCATGAAGTAGTTGCTTATGTAGGATAAACAATGGATGAATGTACTTCAAAAACTAGTAAATAAAGTTCTGAAATTAAATTAAGTACATCATGTTATTCTTCTTCTTGGATTATACATAGTTTCAGTCAATGTTGTATGTTACGCATTGGTACTAGTTTAGTCTACTTTTGTTGAAATAGGATAACATGTAACCGATTGCTTCACAAAGTCCTTAGTTTATTTTCTTACGAAAATAACATTACATCAAATTCATAAAATACTTCACTACATCAAGTACAGAAATATCTTTTTTAATACATCGAGTACATAGACTACTCTATTGTATCAACTTCATAAACTACACTAGTCGATCAACTTCAGAATTTAATCTTCCGCAAGATTTTCCAAATAGTAATCCAGTGCATCAGGTTCAAAATTACATTTTATAGTATATCTACTTGAGAAAATGCAGTAGTGCATCCACTTTTCACAAACCACACTAGTACATCTAGTTGGGAAACAAGTGTGATTAAATTTTCAGGATACAGTACTAATAAAACAGATAAACCATATGCAGGGCAAATGAGTAGGATTGCTCACCATTTTGTGGCCGCGGCGATGTGGTACACCAAGCAGAGTTCGTCGACGCACAACTGCAGGACTGCCGCCATCTAGGGAGGTTCATCTTCGTTGGTGTAGTGCACACCAACGCCGACGATCCTACGAAACCTGCCGCCAAGCTTCCTCCAGAGCCTGGAGATCACCTCGTCGGCCTTGTCTGGTTCGCTGGTGCAGACGATCTCCAGCGTCTCCTTGCCGTGGAGCTCAAACCCTTTGAGCGTTCTGGTGTAGTCGCGCTTCTCGCCAGTGACTTTAATGTCGACGAGGTTGCTCCTCTTGTCCGATGT
Organism: Aegilops bicornis; assembly: GCA_021605145.1. NCBI lineage: Eukaryota > Viridiplantae > Streptophyta > Magnoliopsida > Poales > Poaceae > Aegilops > Aegilops bicornis. Next base: position 223,311,724 of record CM038675.1, read on the forward strand.
CTCGGCATGATGACGCTTGGCGGACGGTTCCTCCGCCATGGCCTTCCTTCGGCGACTTTGGGCTTTGGAGAGAGACGCTAGAGGTTTGTGTGCAATGGAAATGGAAGCGGCAATAGTGGTTTGTGGGAACGAGGAGAGATGGAAGACAATGGGGTATTTTATCAGTGCGCCGACGGTGGTGTGTGGGAGGCGGTTCGTCGGGGGCGTGTGTGTAGTGGGTGTTGTGGCGTGGGGTCGCCGTTTGCAGTGCGTCGTGGCAACCGCCCAGTGGGTGGCGCGGGTGGTGGCGTCGAAGAACTAACCGTCCAATTTAAATGGTTTTTACTGTTGAACTAACTAGTCTTGTCAAGCTGTACTTATGACCTGCAAAATCCCACTTGCACGTCTCTGTGGTGGTGATGATGGCATTTTACTGTGGCACCGATTCGTATAGTCAAGCTGTACTTATCAGCTGCTTATCCCACTTGCGATGTCGGCGCCGGTGTTGGTGGAGGTCTGAACTCCTCTCTGTCATTACTCGGACTGGTGATTGAAGTGTAATTGAACGTACCAATTACCAATGAGACTATGTGTGGTGCTAATGTTTTTTAAAACAATTTTCGTATTTTTAAGGATTGTTTATATCAAGATAACCTGTGAGTATTTTTACAGATAAATTAGATTTTCACCAGTACAGGATGTATTATATCGCATTTTGCTTGAGGTAATTATTTTTATGTACTGATGGTCTTTCTGAATTGGGACTGGCAGGAGCTGGCATAGCTTTGTTTTTTCAAAACGATTTTTTGATCGTTCACCGGTGTGTTTGTTATTACTATGCCTTTTGTACTGCCGATGAGAGTTATCGATCGATGTAATACAAGAGTTTAAATTTTTCCTTGACATTTTTTTTTGAGTTCTTGGTTCATGATGGCGTTTTGCGTCGAATATATCAACATAAGTTTTTCAATTTTATTTTGACTGCATTCAAAAGGATTATCAAATGGTTTAAATAATAATGTCACCGCTTCAAGGCACAAATCAGAAATTATATCAGACTGATGTGTACTGCCTTATCTTGTGAATGAGAGTTATCGATCTTGATGTGCTACAAGAGTTTAAAATTTTCCTTGACATATTTTTTCCCGAGTTCTTGGTTCACGATGGCGTTTTTGCGTCGGATATATCCAGATAAGTTTTTTCAAACGTATTTCGTGGACGTGCATTCAAAATGATTATCAAATGGTTTACATAATAATGTCACCGCTTCAATGGCACAAATCAGAAACTAAAAAATAACTTTAGTTCTGATAGAGAAATCGACGATAAAGCTAAATAAGTTTTGGTAATGAAAGTGTTTTGTGAAATGCTTCCTCATTGTGTGCTGATGCAACCGAGACTACAAGGTTATTTTTTAGTTGACGCAGCAGGAAAACCACTATGTATTGTTCAGTCTTGAGCTCCTCCTAACTGTCCCCGAATGTTGTGCCTTGCCGGCGCTCTTTCCAGGTTTAGCCTTGGCAGCTTCATCGTCGCTTTCAGTTTCTCGCCCCGACCTTAATCATCTTCATTGTCTTCGTCTGATTGGTCGTCATTGTCATCAAACTCTTCTTCTTCATCGTCTTCATTTGATTGCTTGGAACTTTGTACGTTGCCCTGTTTATGTTCAACTCCACTGACCTCCTTGCCCACTTTGCACGTGCGGGCATTATGTCCGTCAGTTCCGCCACACTTGCGGCAAGTGTAGCTGTTACGTGTGTTGTCTCCATTGGTAGAAAGCTGGGTGCCTCCAATCTGCTTGTTCTTGTTGACAGTGGCATCTGTGCGGAGTGGGCATGTGTGGTAGTTATGGTTACTCACGACGTTGCAGAATGCGCATGCCCTTACCCCGAGGGGTTTGCCGTCCGGGCCAAATTGCACGCGCCTGATGGGGCGTGGCGGCTTTTTGGCTGCTGCTTTCGCAGCTTTCGCTGCTTGCGTCTTGCTCTTCCTCCCTTTGTGTTTGAGAATATTGGGGTTTAATCACCCTTTCCGCCGCTGCCGGTAGGATGTGCTATTGTCATGTCGTTCGCCCTCTGACACCATCGAGCTCATGATCTCGCATGTGAGTTTGTCGGTGCTCTTGAGTGTGCACACGGGCAAGCTCCGTTCTTGCTGCTCATCTTCCTCATTCTCAAACGGGTCAATAGATCCCATATGGTTCATCTCGGATAACATTGTAGCAATATCCTGCTCAATGGCTTCATTGTCTGCGACACCTCCATTTTCAGCAGAATGCATGGCGCCGAAGTTCTTGTTCAAGTTTGTCCATGACGACTCGCGTCCTTGCCATTTGCTCTTGGCTTCCCAAGCTTTTTCTGTGCACCCTCATGTTCAGCGTCAGTAGTGAGCTTTCAATGCAGTATTGGGATGCCTTGTTTGACGCTACTGTCCTCAAGTCATTTCTGTCAAATGTTGGTTGGATGTTCGGGCGTTTGGTGTATCTCCTGAGTATGTATTTCTCTGGAACGCTTTCAGCCTTAATTGTCTGCATCATGCACTGACATGGACGCAGAAAAGACCTGTATTTATTTTTGTAAGAGGTGCATGTTTTTTGTTATTTCATTCGAACAAAAACTTTGCAAAGAAAGTAGTACAGTATGTAACATCTTTTTTGTAGTCCTTACCTGTGTGGTCCCATAGCCTGCACTCGCACTCATATGTTTCTCCCACGGGGTCTGCAACCACCTGGAACGCGTGCTGAGCCCACACAGACAGTTTTTGCGGGTGGTTGTAGCACACTAGGTACTTTGTGGGCTCTTCCGTCTCTGTCGCCGTGAAGATAGTGCTTAGTTTTAGCCTATCTCTGATCTCGCTGTACACAGCTCGCGTGTCTGACTTTGCCATCTGGTGTCAAACCCATAGAAGGTCAGCGTGTTACATTCGCCTGCAGATGCAAGAATGATGACCAAATTGTTAGTTTTCTTGCAGGAAAAACTTCTAATAAAGTTTTTACTTTAGTAAGGATGTAATTTTTTGTCTTACGACAAGTAATAGAGCTATAGCCGGTTACCCATTGTCTCCTGGTTCTCTGTCTGCCTCCTGGTTTTGACGCAGGAGTTTACCTAGCTGACAAACCGGTGTAGGTTATGTCTCTCATTTACGTAGTTCTTCTTGAGCACATAGTTCATGCTCTCACTTTGCTGTGTGGATGTCATTTTGGCGCAAAAAATTTCTTTGAAGTAGGCTGATATCCATTTCTCACGCTGCTCCACATGCCCACCATTGTGGCATCATCGTGGAGGTTGTACTTATCCATCAATCTTTTCCAGGCATCCTCAAACTCAGTTGGCATGAGGGGCCAGTTGAGAATTGATGTGAATTCATCCTTAAAGTCGTCGTGCAGGAAATACAGGTACGCGAGGTGTTCCTTGTACTTCTTCATAATGTGCCAGCGGCATAGCTTATGTAATGTGTTCTTGAAAACATCTGCAATCGCCAAAGCCATTGCCGGGCAATCGGTGCAGTAATGAGAAAATAGACTCAGTGGTCAGCAGATGTTTGTTCATATATACCAATAGAACTGACACAACATTTTTGTTGTGTTACTTTCCTTTTCTTTTTTGGTAGGGGGGTGGTGGTTGGGGGTGGTTTTAGCGGGTGTACCTGTGAGAATGCATGTAGGAACCTTCCTTCTCATGCACCTTAGAAATGTCCTAAACAGCCACTTGAATGAATCTGCATCCTCATCACTTATCAGGGCAAAACCAAAGAATGTAGTCTGTAAGTGGTTGTTAGTTCCGACAAACACCCCAAGTGGCATATGGTACTTGTTGGTCTTATATGTTGGGTCAAACGTTACGCAGTCCCCGAAGTCCTGATACGCTCCTCGGCAGCTTGCGTTCGCCCAGAATATGTTCTTAACTCTGTCGGACTCATCGAGTTGCATGTCACAGAAGAATTCCCTGTTTATAGCTTTCATCTCCCTAAAGAAGTTGACAGTCTTTAGGACATCGTCCACATCATGAATCCTTGAATTCTTTGCTTTCCTGCATATTAAAAGTTCATTGAAAAATGCATGTTGAACTGGTGTCAGGTCATCCGTTGTGTGATATGTTTGTCTTGTGAGAGGAAAAAGACGAGGCGGTTTATGGGAGGAGAACAAGTTTTTACTTACAGGTTAATCAGGTCTTTGGCATTCATTTCGAGGAAGTAGCTACCAGGGTCATCACCGCCCAGAATGCTCATGATTTGCGCGTGTTCAATGCCTTTGAATTGCAGGTACTTGACGTACTCCAAGATTGTTTTGTCAAAGTTTTTCTGGGAGTGCAAGAAGACAAGCATTTCTGCGGTGAGTCAGAACTTCGTGGTTGTGTTCCTGACTATCTCTATTACGACAAATGTTCCATCCTTTTCCTTCTTGACCTCATTTTAGCCCATGATTAGTTCTGGCTGTCGTCTTGTTATGCTGTCTATTTGCTTCAGACACCTTTGATTCTTAAACTCCATGGCACGTGCAATAAAGGTAGGCTCTGGTCTTAAACTTGGGGCCTTCCCTGACAGCAAAACCAGCATGCTTCGCATATACGTTGTAGAAGTTCTTAGTTTCTTCGAAAGTTTCAAACCTCATCTCCAGCCTTGGCAGAACATAATCTTCAATGTCAGGTGGCCGCACACAAAGTGACAAAACAAAAATGTTAGATGGGGTGGTCACAGCACCATGGTATGGACTGTGCTTGTATTTTTTTTCTATATGGATACTTACATGTGTATAGCTCTACGCTGCCTCTGGTGTTTGTTGTTCTCCCTGGTTTATGGGCGCCGGTGGTGTCACCCTTGGCACATGCAGCAATGCATCTCTTGGAGGAGCAACGATGGCGAAGATCTTCGTCTCTCGTTGTACGGGACGTCTCTCCTCGGATTCATTGTGATGTTGCTCCTGTGTATATGGCTCATATCTTGTACTTTTGAACCTGCTAGAGTGGCCAAAATTTCTGTCTTTTTGCCCTGGTCTTCCCGTCGCAACTGCTTTTGCAGCACGGATGATTGATGTTGATGGAGCGACTGGTGGAAGCCTTCTTGCTACCCATCCACGGCTTCCTGTCATTGGCTTTTTACATGCGCTGGGGAAGGAAAACGTTTGTTGTTGGTGATATTGTTGGCCTAGTTGCAACCCAGTAGCGGCATTCCCAGACATTGTTGTTTGCTGTATAGAAGGACCTGTCCGTGCTTCTGATGATTGCGGTGTATCTTCAAATCTGCCTATACTGTTGAAATATCCATGCGGTATTTCTGGTGTTACCCAACCAGGTGGTGCCCCATATCTGTTTTTCTCATGAAATGCTTGCTGCGTGCGCCGCCTTGCATGCTTCTGCAAACAACATTCAAAAGTTTTTGTGATTAATCTGGTTTCGTTTTCAGTCAAACTGATGAACGTTCATGTTCAAAACATGGATGTACTGATGCTCTTTTTTTAGCACTGTTTTTGTAAACTGGACATTGAACTCATGCATGACTTCTCCTCTGTTCTTCTGTAACTTATGCAACTACACTAGAAGTACTCCTAGTTTATGTATCATTGAACTTACTGTGTAACTGTGGCACTCTCTCGTTACTATCTACGGGATCGACCGATGTTTAATCTTTTTAACTTGAGGCGAAGATAGCATATTAGATGCAATCGACAAGAATCCTCGACATCCTAATCGTGCATCAATGCATATACATTACAAGTAATCGCTAGCTTATGTATCCTTGAACTTATTGTGTAGCAATTTTATATTTTTTTGGTAACAGTTTTGTTACTCGTTCGAACTGACGCAATTACATGACTTTACTCTTAGGAATAACAACATACAACTCTCAGCGGTAGCTGAACCTTGTCACTATACCTAGACTGACGCATATGTTTAATTTTTTTAACTTGAACTGACGCAATGCATATTAGATGCACTGACACTAACCTCGACATCCTAATCGTGCATTAAGTGGCAGGGGTGTCAATGAACTGATGCTAGCATTTGCAATGTACCATCGGGTTCTTCTTCATAGCAGTGACTGATTTAACCGATGGAGTGACACAAACATGGGGAGCAGACATTACCTCCAGTGTACTGTCTTCTTCTTCTACCTCTTGTGGGCGTCTTACTGGCATGTTCTTGCGAGGTGGCACCATTGACGCAGCACCTGCTTGTGGTGGACGTCTGGCGAAGAGGTTCGTTGAGGAAGCACCTTGCGGGGATAACTGCCCCGGAGAAGGAGACCCGGCGACGGAGGGAGGCAGGAGGAGGGGATGACGGCTCCGACGATGGATCCGGCAACGGAGAGAGGAAGGAGGCGGGGATCACGGCTATGTCGATGGATCCTGCGGTGGAGCGAGACAGGAGGCGGGGATCACGACCCCGACGATGGATCCGGCGACGGAGGGAGGCAGGAGGCGGGGATGACGACCCCGACGATGGATCCGCGGCGAAGGAAGGAGGAGGCGGCGCGGATCCGTCGCCGGCCAATCACGGTGCCTTGGGCTTCCTCGCTGCCGCCGTCGCCGCTTCGCCATGACGGCTTGCCTCCGGTAGGAAGCAGGTCGCGCCTTATAGGGGGCGAGGGTAACAGAATAATATTCTGTTACCGGTAACAGAATAGTCCAGCCCTATATATATATATATATATATATATATATATATATATATATATATATATATATATATATATATCTTTCCAACACTCGTGCTTGCCAAAGGATAAAATGTAAAAAGGAAAGGTGAAGATCACCATGACTCTTGCATAAGGTAGAAAATAATAATAAAAGATAGGCCCTTCGCAGAGGGAAGCAGAGATTGCCATGCGCTTTCAGGGTTGGATGCACAAGATCTTAATGCGAAAGAACGTCACTTTATATTGCCCCTTGTGATATGAACCTTTATTATGCAGTCTGTTGCTTTTATTTCTTCCACATCACAAGATCGTATAAATCTTATTTCCTCCACACCAATCAATCATACATATTTAGAGAGCAATTTTTATTGCTTGCACCGATGACAACTTACTTGAAGGATCTCACTCAATCCATAGGTAGGTATGGTGGACTCTCATGGCAAAACTTGGTTCAAGGATATTTGGAAGCACAAGTAGTATCTCTACTTGGTGCAAAGAATTTGGCTAGCATGAGGGGGAAAGGCAAGCTCAACATGTTGGATGATCAATGACAATATACTTTATTTCAGATATAAGAAAACATAACCCATTACGTTGTCTTCCTTGTCCAACATCAACTCTTTAGCATGTCATATTTTAATGAGTGCTCTCAATCATAAAAGATGTCCAGGATAGTATATTTATATGTGAAACCTCTCTTCCTTCAATATTCTTTGATGAATTGTTCAAGTGACCAATTCTATGTTTGCTAACTTTCAATAAGTTTACTATCTATACTTATTATGTGTGAAGTCATTACTCCCCATGTTATAAGCATATGAAACATATATAAATTCAGGTTTATGACATTCAATTTATTCAACCATTTACTCATAGGATATACGTGAAGCACATGAGTAAATGACAAACTACTCCAAAAGATATGAGTGAAGAACACTGAGTAGTAAAATAATTAAATAGCCATGGGAGGATTCTTTTTCATTCAATATTTCAGATCCAATGATTTTATTCAAATAGCAAGTAAAATCAAAAACACGCTCCAAGCAAAATACATATCATGTGACGAATAAAAATATAGCTCCAAGTAAGGTATACCGATAGTTTTGAAGACGAAAGAGGGGATGCCTTCCGGGGCATCCCCAAGCTTAGGCGCTTGAGTCTTCCTTGAATATTGACTTGGGGTGCCTTGTGCATCCCCAAGCTTAGGGTCTTTCCACTCCTTGTTCTCTTCACATCAATATCTCATCCGAAACTTGAAAACTTCAATCACACAAAACTTAACCAAACTTCGTGAGATAGATTAGTATGATAAAGAGCAAACCATTCACTTTGGTACTTTCAAATACAAGGTTCATAATTGTTCTCACACAATTCCTACTGTACCATATCATTTCTACAATTTATATTGAGGAATATTGTAGCGACCAGACCCGAATGGATCTAGCGCTCTGTGCCCAGTGTCATCCCTGGATCAGTAATGCTGACACCACACAGTACTTCGAAGGATTTATAGCAGAGTAGCAATCACACACTTATTACATTGTTGTCCACAAGGGAACTGAATAAAAAAATATGGCTTAAGGCCATCTAATAATAACAGCGGAAGGCTTGGAAGATAAGCGAGTCCATCAACTCCAACGGCATCACTGAGTATAGAACCACGACCTAACACCTTACTCGTCGTCTGAAAAGTCTGCAACGTGAAAAGTTGCAGCCCGAAAATGGGTCAGCACATGGAATATGCTGGCAATGTAACACATAAAGAGCAATAAATGAATAAGCCTATACTACATGCATATTTGGCTGGTGGTAAGGCTCTACGGTTACATTTGCATAAAGCTGATTTTTCCCTACATCAAAGGAATAATTTTATTTAACTATCATGGTGGTTGTTAAACATTGAAGATGGTTGACAACATCCTCAATCCAAATTAAAAGTACTCATCAAAACCCAATAGCTTTTATTTAGAAGTAACATGTTGAGATTCACATGATAATCAAGTACCGGATACTCAAATTGTCCATAACCGGGGACACGGCTAATCATGATTAGTTTATACACTCTGCAGAGGTTTGCGCACTTTTCCCCACAAGACTCGATCGCCTCCGCTTGGTTCTCGTGACTACATGGTGTTTGAGAAACGGATGACCGAGACATAGTCTTTCGAAGCGCTTAGCACCTTACATGTGGGTAGACCGTACCAACCTATATCCCCTACATCAGCTAGTCTGCCTGTAAGAGTTCATGACGACTTAGTCAACTACGCCAGAGCCCATAATTGGCTTGTGGCTGCACACGGAAGTTTCCAGTTTGAATAATCTTATGATCCCTTAGAGCCTGGGTGGCGGTCCGAAGAAATACAGGCAAGTCCTGATGGAAACCAGGTGCCTCAATCCACCCAGATGTGTGTTAGGTTGCCACCTTAGATAAACCATTAATTAAACAATCTCACATCTGTCATGGATATTCACTCACCCAATCCACGTCTACTAGCATAGCATGGCATGAACAAGCAAACGAGAAGTAACTCCCAAGGTTTCATAAGTAAAACAGTGTAATAGGTACTACCTCAATCTACTTCCCAAACCCACAATTTAATTAGATCCTAATCATGCAAGTGTTTGAGGAATAGATCTAATGCATAAAACTGGGTATGAGAAGGGTATGATCAAAGTGTTACTTGCCTTGCTGATGATCCGCGAGTCCTAGAGATTCGAAGTAACAAGCGGCGCACTCCGGGTGATCTAACGCAGACAAACAACAAGCATACAATAAGTATTCATCTAATGCACAGGGAAATCTCGAATAAAAGATCTAACCAGAAAGTTCAACTTAAGAACCCTGGTTGCAAAAAGAATCGAATCAAAACAAATTCCGAAAGTCGAAACTCGAGAGAGAAACGTCTCGGTTTAGCGATCCGAAATTAGGTCAAAATTTCACAGTGGCAAAACTCTGTGAAAGTAGGATAATCGAACGGCGGTTTCATATTTAAACTCCAGCGCTTGAATCACCTGATTCCGATAAACGAGCGAGAAATAAAACAGTTTTGAAAATCGGATGCTGAAATCAAATCGAAAAATAACGGATTAAATCCGATTAAAAAGAAAAACGACGAACGAGTTAAATTGCGAACGTTCGTTAACAGAACGAATCTAACGAACGCGTTCACTGAAACGAACGGTTCGGTGAACGTCCGTTAATTAAGAAAACCGAAAAAAAATAAATAAAACCGATCTAGGTTTTTTTTTTTAAAAAACCGAACATATATATATTTTTTTTAAAAAAAACCGGACGGTTCGAGGGAATAAACCGAATCGGGCGGCGGGGCGGGGCGGCTACCTCCGGCGGCTCTTCGCCGGCGAGGTCCGGCGGGGTCTCCTGGGCTCAAGTGGGTCGGGAGGCGAGGCGGCGGGTTCCGGGCGACGGCGGGCGGCGTGCTACCGGGAGAGGCGGGCGCGGGGCGAGGTGAGGAGAGAGGGGCCGGGGGCTATTTAAGAGGGGGAGAGAGGCGGCGCCGGTGGCTTGGGGAGGGGGCGGCGAGTCGGGTCGGGCGGGACTCGGCGGCGGGCGGGCTTCCGTGCTCGAGCGGGACTTCAGCTGGAGCGGAGGAGACGAGGATGGGCCGGGCGGCCGGGCTCGGCTGGTCAAGGCTGGCCGGGCCTCGGCCTGGGGGCGCTGTTTTTTTTAATAAAATTTAAAACAAAAACAAATAAAATAAATATCAAATGAACTCCAAATTAATTAAAACAAATTTTCTCCGACTCCTAAAAATGAGTCGAACAAAATGAACTTTAAAAACAAAATACTATTTGTTTATTTATAATATCTTCAAAACCCAAATTTTTGCCTAAGCAATTTTTCCTATTTGTTTGGGAATGTCATATTATTCCCTCTCAAGATATTTTTGTAGGAAAAACTTTATGAAGATAATTTAAATAATCCAATGATCCTATTTTCAAAATTTGAGAGATTCCAAATATGAAAATTATGAAACTTCCAACTCTCTCCGAGGGTCCTTGAGTTGCGTGAAATTTCTAGGATCGGAAAATGCGAGAAAATATGATATGCATGATGACCTAATGTATAACATTCCAAATTGAAAATTTGGGATGTTACAAACCTACCCCCTTAAGATGAATCTCGCCCTCGAGATTCGGGTTGGCTAGAAAATAGGTGAGGGTGGTCCTTAAGCAAAACTTCCTCTCTTTCCCAGGTGGCTTCATCCTCAGTGTGGTGGCTCCACTGAACTTTGCAAAACTTGATAACCTTGCTGCGAGTAACTCTGCTGGCATAATCGAGAATCTTAACTGGCTTTTCCTCATATGTCAAGTCATCCTTCAACTGAATTGCCTCCGGTGCACTGTCTCTTAACGGTACCTCTGCTATCTCTGGGTGACATTTCTTCAATTGAGAAACATGGAATACATCATGAACTCCTGACAGTCCTTCTGGCAATTCCAACTTATACGCAACTTCTCCCATGCGTTGCAAAATCTTATATGGTCCAACGAAACGGGGTGCTAACTTTCCTTTAACTCCAAAACGCTTCACTCCTCGAAGCGGGGATACTCTGAGATATACTCTGTCTCCAACTTCGTACTCAATCGCCTTGCGTTTTGAATCGGCATAGCTCTTCTGTCTGGACTGGGCTACCTTGAGCCTGTCTCGAATTAACTTAACTTTCTGCTCAGACTCCTTAATCAAATCTGGTCCAAATAACTGACGATCTCCAGTTTCGTCCCATGACAATGGTGTCCTGCACCTTCTTCCATACAAGGCCTCGAAAGGTGCCATTTTTAAGCTGGTTTGGTAACTGTTATTGTAGGAAAATTCTGCATACGGCAAATTGTCATCCCAACTAGATCCATAATCTAGTGCACAAGCTCTCAGCATGTCTTCCAAAATCTGGTTGACTCTCTCAGTTTGTCCATCGGTCTGTGGGTGGAAAGCTGTGCTGAATTCCAATCGGGTTCCCAATGTTTCGTGCAACTGGTTCCAAAATTTCGAAGTGAACTGGGTTCCTCTGTCTGATACAATGCTCCTTGGAACTCCGTGTAAACACACAATTCTGGTCATGTATATCTTTGCCAACTTAGCACTGCTATAGGTAGTCTTGACTGGAATGAAATGGGCTACCTTGGTCAAACGGTCGACTATGACCCAAATCGAGTCATATCCTGAACGGGTCTTTGGCAATCCTGTGATGAAATCCATGCCTAGTTTATCCCACTTCCATTCGGGTATCGGCAATGGTTGTAACAATCCTGCTGGATTCTGATGTTCCGCCTTTACTTTCTGACATACGTCGCAAACTGCTACGTACTCCGCAATATCCTTCTTCATTCCGGTCCACCAGAAAATATTCTTCAAATCCAAATACATCTTGGTATTCCCTGGGTGAATCGAATAGGGTGAATCATGGGCTTCTTGTAAAATCAACTTCACGATCTACGGGTCATTGGGCACATAAACACGGTCTTCAAACCATAGGGTATCGTGCTCATCCTCACGAAATCCTTTAGCTTTTCCTTTGCTCATTTTCTCCTTTATAGAGGCAACTTCCTTATCTCGCCTTTTGGGCTTCTCCGATTTTGTCCATCGGTGTCATCGCATTTCCAATGCTCCTACCTAGCCTCTCGGAACTCTTTCCAAACCTAGCTCTCGAAGGTCCTCGGCTAACTCATTGGGTATTCCTCCCATCATTAGGGTATTGACGTGGCTCTTACGGCTCAATGCGTCTGCTACGACATTAGCCTTTCCGGGGTGATAATGCAATCTCATATCGTAATCCTTGATTAGCTCTAACCATCTCCTCTGTCTGAGATTCAATTCCTACGTGTGAAGATGTACTTCAAACTCTTGTGATCCGTATATACTTCACAATGATTTCCAATGAGAAAATGTCTCCACGTCTTCAGGGCATGCACAACGGCTGCTAACTCCAAATCATGAGTGGCATAATTTAACTCATGGGGCTTAAGTTGTCGTGAAGCATACGAAACAACTCTTCCTTCCTGCATAAGCACTGCTCCAAGTCCTCGACGTGAAGCGTCGCAAAACACCTCAAAATCCTTAGTTTGATCTGGCAATATTAAAACTGGTGAGGTAACCAATCTTTTCTTCAACTCCTGAAAACTTGCCTCACAGTCCTCAGTCCATATGAATTTGTTTTCCTTCTTCAACAATTCTGTCATAGGCTTTGCAATCGTTGAGAAATTCTCAATGAACCTTCGGTAGTATCCTGCGAGTCCAAGGAAACTCCGAATCTCTCCAACTGTCGTTGGTGCTTCCCATTTGGTTACGGTCTCAACCTTTGTGGGGTCAATCGCTATTCCTTCTCCGGATATAACATGTCCGAGAAATCCAACTTCCTTTAGCCAAAACTCACATTTGCTGAACTTGGCATACAACCGGTGTTCTCTCGGTTTCTCCAAAACCAATCTCAAATGTTCCTTGTGTTCCTCTTCATTCTTCGAGAAAATCAAAATGTCATCAATGAACACCACGATTTAACTTGTACAAAAACTCCATAAACACTTTGTTCATCAGGTTCATGAAATAGGCTGGTGCGTTAGTCAGTCCAAATGACATAACGGTATACTCATACTGATCCATATCTCGTGGTAAATGCTGTCTTGGGTATGTCTTGCTCCCGAATCTTCAATCGATGGTACCACGATCGCAAGTCGATCTTAGAAAACACTTTGGCTCCTTGCAAGCGATCAAACAGATCATTTATCATCGGTAGTGGGTACTTGTTCTTGATTGTTACTTCATTCAATCCACGATAATCAACAACCATTCTCAACGATCCATCCTTCTTCTCCACCAATAAAACGGGTGATCCCCAAGGTGAGGAACTTGGGCGAATAAAACCTTTATCCAATAGTTCCTTAATCTGCTTCTTAATTTCTGCCAAATCCTTTGCGGGCATCCTGTACGGTCGCTTCGATATCGGGCCTGTTCCTGGCAACAGCTCGATCAAAAACTCAATGTCTCTATCCGGCGGCATTCCTGGCAACTCTTCCGGAAATACATCAGGATAATCCTTTACCACTGGTACTTCTTCCTGTACCACTCCTGTTAAGCAATTAACTTGTGCTCTCCTCGGCTCGTGCCGTGATACATACTTAATCCTTCTTCCTTCTGGTGTGGTGAGCAAAATTGACCTTGCGGTACAATCTATGTTTCCTCCATACCTTGATAACCAATCCATTCCTAATATCACATCCAATCCTTGGGATTCCAGAACTATTAGGTCTGAGGGGAAAACATAGTGTCCGATCCTTAGTGGCAGTCGATCACACCATTTACTAGCCATGTACTCTGCTCCGGGTGAGGTTACTAGCATGGGTGACCTAAGGGCTTGGGTTGGTAACTTGTACTTATCCACAAATCCCCTTGATATGTATGAATGCGATGCACCAGTATCAAAAAGAACAACTGCAGTAAAAGACTTAACCGAAAACTTACCGATTACTGCATCGGGCTGATCTTCAACCTCCTCCACATCAATGTGGTTCACCTGTCCCCTGTTGAAAGGGTTGGGCTTCTTTCCAGAGCTTCCATTGCCATTTCCATTCTGGCCTTACGACAGTCATTTGCATAATGCCCAGTCTTGCGGCACTTAAAGCAAGTAATGTGACTCAGGTCTACTTTGGATGGTGTAGACGGGTTGGTGCGGTTCTGTCCGTTGCTTCCTCCATTCCCGTTTCCATTCTTGGTGCCATTATGGTTGTGTGAATTACCTCCTCCATGGGTATGCTGAAACTGAATTCCTGATTTAGGGGTATAACGAGGCTTCTGCTGGGATCCTGAGTTATACTTCCCTTGTCCATACTTCCGCTTGCGGTTCTCAATTCTTCTTTGCTTCCCTTCAATCATGAGAGCTCGGTCTACTAACTCCTGGTAGTTATTAAAACTTGCTACCATCAACGGCATGCTGAACTCATCATTCAGTCCTTCTAGAAACTTCTCCTGTTTAGCTGCATCTGTAGCAACGCGTCATCCGGGGCATAACGTGCTAGTTTGCTAAAGTCATCCACGCATCGCCAACAGTCCTTCCTCCTTGGCGTAAGTTGCGAAACTCACGCTTCTTCATGGCCATGGCTCCTGCTTTGAAACATGGGCTGTACGAAAAGCTTGTCAAATCGGTCCCATGTGGCCGGTGTTCACGGGATAAGTGGCTGTGAAATTCTCCCACCATGCTGCTGCGGGTCCTTCAAGCTGATGTGCTGCAAACTTCACTCTTTCACCATCCGTGCATCCTGCAGTAGTCAGCTCCCTTCCTATCTTGCGGAGCCAGTCATCTGCTACAATAGGCTCGGTGCTACTGGAATACACCGGCGGGTTCAGTCTAAGGAAACGAGTCAGATGATCCACAGGTGGTGGTGGTGGCGGTGGGTTGTTGTTGTTGTTGTTGTTCTGCACCAATGTTTGAATCAGGGTATTCTGCTGCTGGATCAATTGGGTGATCTCTGGCGGAAAAACGAATCCGGGGTCGCGTCTCGGAGGCATCTGATGGGTTTAGAAAAGGAGAGAAAGGTAGAATAGAATGAGGTCTAAGGGGAAATCACTACCCAAATGCACATGAGCAAATGCACACAAATCACTTCATTCAATCAAACAAGGGTTACAACGATCTAACTATCGCAAAAGTGCGTGTACTATAAAGGTTTACATGGAGGGAATACTACTAATATGTGGGGGACTTCTACTAATTTGAACCGGTGGAAGACTCCATGATGTCCGCTCGACTTCGTCTTCAAAATCGGGTTCACTTGGATCCGAATCTGTGTCGTCGATGATGATGTAGTCGCTTGGGTGTTCGACATACTGGTCTTCATTCCTGAGCGCCAACTTCTTCTTGAGTTCTTCGATCTCGTACTTAAGATCGTTATTGTGTCTTGCCAGAGCTACGATCTCGTCCATGTAGTCCTTGCGTGTAGTCTTTAGTTCTTCTTCCAATTCGATGATCCTTTCCTTCGTCTTCTGCAACTCCAACATATCATTGCACATTTGGTTCTCCTGGCGTCGAATGTGCTGATTTAACTCCTGGATGAATGCTGCAATGGATCTATCCTTCTTGGTGTTGACGACGTCCCAGTTGTCATCTCGGCGTCCGCAAATCTGGTAGATGGTGTCCTTGAGATCTTCTTGATAGACTTCTCCAATGCGTCCCATGGTGATGTGAGCTGCCATGCTCTTTCCCAGACTCCAAGTGGGTGCACTGAAAACACTATCTATTGGCTTGGTGATTGGAGCAAATGTCCTTCCTGGAACGTGGGCATGAATCTTCCAGCGCTCCTCTTCAGGCAGAGTGGCGTTGAAAGTCCCGGTGAAGCTTGGTAATCCAATGTTCAGGTACTTAGTAACTTCCTTCAAGTGAAATCCAAAAGGTGTGCCTTCATCCGGTTGGGTGTACTTGATCTTCGCGTCCGTCATCCTAAAGAGAGTAGAAAAGATGAGGAGTTAGAAAATGAGAAGAGAGAGTGATCTATGGCTTTAACTTAGTGGTCGTGTCCTACAGTCAGCGTGTGCTCTGATACCATTCTCTGTAGCGACCCGGACCGAATGGATCTAGCGCTCTGTGCTCAAAGTGTCATCCCCGGATCGATGTCGACACCACACAGTGCCGAAGGATTTATAGCGAGTAGCAATCACACACTTATTACATCGTTGTCCACAAGGGAACTTAATACAATAATATGGCTTAAGGCCATCTAATAATAACAGCGGAAGGCTTGGAAGATAAGCGAGTCCATTAACTCCAACGGCATCACTGAGTATAGAACCACGACCTAACACCTTACTCGTCGTCTGAAGAGTCTGCAACGTGAAAAGTTGCAGCCCGAAAACGGGTCAGCACATGGAATATGCTGGCAATGTAACACATAAAGAGCAATAAATGAATAAGCCTATACTACATGCATATTTGGCTGGTGGTAAGGCTCTCTGATTACATTTGCATAAATCTTATTCTTCCCTACATCAAAGGAATAATTTTATTTAACTATCATGGTGGTTGTTAAACATTGAAGATGGTTGACAGCATCCTCAATCTCAATTAAAAGTACTCATCAAATCCCAATAACTTTTATTTAGAGGTAACATGTTGAGACTCACATGATATTCAAGTACCGGATACTCAAATTGTCCATAACCGGGGACACGGCTAATCATGATTAGTTTGTACACTCTGCAGAGGTTTGCGCACTTTTCCCCACAAGACTCGATCGCCTCCGCTTGGTTCTCGCACTACATGGTGTTTGAGAAAGCGGATGACCGAGACATAGTCTTTCGTAAGCGCTAGCACCTTACATGTGGGTAGACCGTACCAACCTATATCCCCTACATCGGCTAGTCTGCCCGTAAGAGTTCATACGACTTAGTCAACTACGCCAGAGCCCATAATTGGCTTGTGGCTGCACACGGAAGTTTCCAGTTTGAATAATCTTATGATCCCTTAGAGCACAGGTGGCGGTCCGAAGAAATACTGAGGCAAGTCTGATGGAAACCAGGTGCCTCAATCCACCCAGATGTGTGTTAGGTTGCCACCTTAGATAAACCATTAATTAAACAATCTCACATCTGTCATGGATATTCACTCACCCAATCCACGTCTACTAGCATAGCATGGCATGAACAAGCAAACGTAGAAGTAACTCCCAAGGTTTCATAAGTAAAACAGGTAATAGGTACTACCTCAATCTACTTCCCAAACCCACAATTTAATTAGATCCTAATCATGCAAGTGTTTGAGGAATAGATCTAATGCATAAAACTGGGTATGAGAAGGGTATGATCAAAGTGTTACTTGCCTTGCTGATGATCCGCGAGTCCTAGAGATTCGAAGTAACAAGCGGCGCACTGGGTGATCTAACGCAGACAAACAACAAGCATACAATAAGTATTCATCTAATGCACAGGGAAATCTCGAATAAAAGATCTAACCAGAAAGTTCAACTTAAGAACCCTGGTTGCAAAAAGAATCGAATCAAAACAAATTCCGAAAGTCGAAACTCGAGAGAGAAACGTCTCGGTTTAGCGATCCGAAATTAGGTCAAAATTTCACAGTGGCAAAACTCTGTGAAAGTAGGATAATCGGAACGGCGGTTTCGTTACGAAACTCCAGGCGCTTGAATCACCTGATTCCGATAAACGAGCGAGAAATAAAACAGTTTTGAAAATCGGATCTGAAATCAAATCAGAAAAATAACGGATTAAATCCGATTAAAAAGAAAAACGACGAACGAGTTAAATTGCGAACGTTCGTTAACAGAACGAATCTAACGAACGCGTTCACTGAAACGAACGGTTCGGTGAACGTCCGTTAATTAAGAAAACCGAAAAAAAATAAATAAAACCGATCTAGGTTTTTTTTTAAAAAAAAAACCGAACATATTTTTTTAAAAAAACCGACGGTTCGAGGAATAAACCGAATCGGGCGGGCGGGCGGGCGGCTACCTCCGCGGCTCTTCGCCGGGCGAGGTCCGGCGGGTCTCGGCTGGGCTCAAGGGTCGGGAGGCGAGGGCGGCGGGTTCGACGGCGGCGGCGTGCTCGGTCGGGAGAGGCGGGCGGGGCGAGGTGAGGAGAGAGGGGCCGGGGGCTATTTAAGAGGGGGGGAGAGGCGCGCCGGGTGGCTTGGGGAGGGGCAGCGAGTCGGGACTCAAGTGACTGGCCAAGGGTGGCTTCCGTGCTCGAGCGGGACTCGGGCGCGGGAGCGGGAGGGAGACGAGGGGATGGGCCGGGCTGGCCTGGCTCGGCTGGCCGGGCCGGCCGGGCCTCGGTCCAGAAGGCTGTTTTTTTTTTAAATAAAATTTAAAACAAAAACAAATAAAATAAATATCAAATGAACTCCAAATTAATTAAAACAAATTTTCTCCGACTCCTAAAAATGAGTCGAACAAAATGAACTTTAAAAACAAAATACATGCAAAAATATTTTTAAATGCTCAATTTTTGCCTAAGCAAAATAAATCTTCAAAACCCAAATTTGGTTTATTTATAATATCTTCATTTTTCCTATTTGTTTGGGAATGTCATATTATTCCCTCTCAAGATATTTTTGTAGGAAAAACTTTATGAAGATAATTTAAATAATCCAATGATCCTATTTTCAAAATTTGAGAGATTCCAAATATGAAAATTATGAAACTTCCAACTCTCTCCGAGGGTCCTTGAGTTGCGTGAAATTTCTAGGATCGGAAAATGCGAGAAAATACGATATGCATGATGACCTAATGTATAACATTCCAAATTGAAAATTTGGGATGTTACAAATATAAGCCATAGAAACTAGAAAACAAGCAAACTATGCAATGAAAACAGAATCTGTCAGAAACAGAACAGTCTGTAATGATCTGAACAATAACCATACTTCTGCTACTCAAAAAATTATGAAATAAATTTGTGGACGTGAGGATTTTGTCTATTAATATGCTGCAAAAATAATCAACTCAAAAGCACTATTCTTTAAAAAATGGCAGCTAATCTCGTGAGCGCAAAGTTTCTGTTTTTTTACAGCAAGATCACATTAACTTTCACCCAAGTCTTCCCAAAGGTCTTACTTGGCACTTTATGGAAACAAAAGCTATAAAACATGATTACTACAGTAGCTTAATCATGTAAACACACAAAAACAGTAAGGGTAAATATTGGGTTGTCTCCCAACAAGCGCTTTTCTTTAATGCCTTTTAGCTAGGCATGATGATTTCAATGATGCTCACGTAATAGACAAGAATTGAAACACAAAGAGAGCATCTTGAAGAATATGACTAGCACATTTAATTCTAACACAATTCCTATGCCTTGGGATTTTGTGAGCACACAACTTATGGGAACAATAATCAACTAGCATAGAAAGGCAAAACAAGTATAACTTCAATACATTAAGCACATAGAGAGGAAACTTCATATTGTTGCAACTCCTATAAGCATGTATTCCTCCCTCATAATAATTTTCAGTAGCATCATGGATAGCAACTTTGTTCTCATACTCAATTGGAACCTCTTCCAAAATAGTGGAATCATTACTAGCTACAGTTGACACTCTTCCAAATCCACTTTCATAAATATCACACTAAGATTCAACATCCACCAATATAGTGGGATCACTAATTCCTAAAGTTGACACTCTTCCAAACCACTTTAAATGATAGTATTATTCATACTCCAAAATATATAAGTGAAGTTCATGGATCATTCTACAATTAACATAGACTAACCAATATCCAAGCTCAAAATATATAAGTGAAGCACACGAAGCATTTTATAAAACCATACTCAAAAGATTTAAGTGAAGCACAAAGTATTCTTAAGATCATACTTCAAATATTTAAGTGAAGCACATGAAGTATTATATAAATCAATGAAGGGCTATCTCATGCTAGCATGGTTCTTAAAGAAAAAAACAAAAACACAAAAGACACAAATCATGTGATCAAGGAAAAAACCGAGGTATACCGATATTTGTTGAAGAAGAAAGATGGGATGCCAACTGGGGCATCCCCAAGATTAGATGCTTGAGTATCCTTTGAAATATTTACTTGGGGTGCCTTGGGCATCCCCAAGCCTGAACTCTTGCCTCTCTTTATTCTTCTCACATCGGTGACTCCTCGTTCTTCGAACACTTCATCCATAAAAACTTAACAAAAACTTTGTGAGATCCGTTAGTATAACAAAGCAAATCACTACTATAAGTACTGTTTCCAACCAATTCGTATTTTGTTTTTGCATTATAGCTACTGTAATATAACTTTTCTATGCCTTAATCCACTGATAGAGACCGATACTTTCATCAAAACAAGCAAGCAATGCATCAAAAACAGAATCTGTCTTAAACAGGACAGTCTGTAGTAATATGGAAGTTTGGTAAACTTATGTGACTCCTAAAATTATAAAATAAATTTGAAAATTTGAAAATTTTTTACAGAAGTAATGTGCAAAAAGTTTCAGACCCATTTGACCTTCCAGTAAAAATGTAAATTCACTTTTCTAGCCAAAGTTTCTGTTTCTGTTCTGCACATAGTAAACGAGCAATCTAATCATCCTAAAACCAAGGCTTGGCACATTATTTTTATAATACAATGAATATATACAAGGGGATAATTATTTAAAGAGGAACTTCCATGAAAATTTCAACAATGTGCTCAAGGTCGACCCTCACTTCTTCAATGCATAACTTTCCAATCACTTCTCCTTTTGAAAAACTTTTTAGGCATGAAACGCAAGTAATTTTTTTTGTATTTTCATTCTTTTAATTTTTTTTGTATGTTTCACCCACAACTAAACAGAAACAAAAAGGAAAAACAAAATCTACTTAGTGAAGAAAGCAAACAAGCACACACGAGAATATCAACCCCACGCTATTGCTCCCCGGCAACGGCGCCAGAAAAGAGCTTGATAATCCCCAAGTGCAGGGAATCATCGTAGCAATTTCCAAAGGTGGAAGTGATAAGTATGGAGTGTCGAACCCACAAGGAGCTAAAGGTAAGATCAATATTATCTCAAGCCCTATCTGCCACTGATACGACTCTACGTACACCGAATATTTGCTTCCAACTAGAAACGAGAATTAAAACTATGTTGTGGGTATGAAGAGGATAACTTTGTATCGTATCGGAGAGCTAAAATATGAAAGTAGGTGCTGTTATCATAAACTTAAAATATATTACTAAATATTATAAATAGCGAGTGTGGAATAATGGTGGATCGGTGTGCGGAATTTTCCTAGGCAATTGTTAACAAGACCGGTGCTCACTATTGCAGTTTCATATGAGGGAGAGGCATAAGTTACTTTCTCTACTTGGATCATATGCACTTATGATTGGAACTCTAGCAAGCATCTGCAACTACTAAAGATCATTAAGGTAAAACCCAATGATACGTCCATTTTGCATCATGCTTTTATATCGATATTTATTGCATTATGGGCTGTTATTACACATTATGTCACAGTACTTATGCCTATTCTCTCTTATTTCATATGGTTTACATGAAGAGGGAGAATGCCGGCAGCTGGAATTCTGGGCTGGAAAAGGAGCAAATATTAGAGACCTATTCTGCACAACTCCAAAAGTTCTGAAACTCCACGGAATATCTTACAATAAATAATAAAAAATCCTCGCCAAAGATGAAGGCCAGGGGGCCCACACCACATCACGAGGGTGGGGCGCCCCCTCCTAGGGCGCGCCCCCTACCTCGTGGGCCCCCTGTTGGCCCTCCGAAGCCCATCTTCTGCTATATGAGGTCTTTCGTCGAGAAAAAAATTAGAAGCAACGTTTCGGGACGAAACTCCGCTGCCACGAGGCGGAACCTTCGCGGAACCAATCTAGGGTCCGGCAGAGCTGTTCTACCGGGGACACTTCCCTTCGGGAGGGGGAAATCATCGTCATCATCATCACCAACGCTCCTCTCATCGGGAGAGGGCAATCTCCATCAACATCTTCACCAGCACCATCTCCTCTCAAAACCCTAGTTCATCTCTTATATCCAATTCTTATGCGCATGTCGGGATTGGTACTAGTAGGTTGCTAGTGGTGTTGATTACTCCTTGTAGTTGATTCTAGTTGGTTTATTTGGTGGAAGATCATATGTTCAGATCCTATATGCATATTAATACCCCTCTGATTATGAACATGAATATGCTTCGTGAGTAGTTACGTTTGTTCCTGAGGACATGGGAGAAGTCTTGCTATTAGTAGTCATGTGAATTTGGTATTAGATTCGATATTTTGATGAGATGTATGTTGTGTAGCCTCTAGTGGTGTTATGTGAATGTCGACTACATAACACTTCACCATTATTTGGGCCTAGAGGAAGGCATTGGGAAGTAATAAGTAGATGATGGGTTGCTAGAGTGACAGACGCTTAAACCCTAGTTTATGCGTTGCTTCGTAAGGGGCTGATTTGGATCCATATGTTTCATGCTATGGTTAGGTTTACCTTAATACTTTTGTTGTAGTTGCAGATGCTTGCAATAGAGGTTAATCATAAGTGGGATGTTTGTTCAATTAAGAACTGCACCCAAGCACCGGTCCACCCACATACCAAATTATCAAAGTACCGAACGCGAATCATATGAACGTGATGAAAACTAGCCTCACGATATTCCCATGTGTCCTCGGGAGCGCTTTTCCTATTATAAGAGGTTGTCCAGGCTTTTCCTTTCTTACAAAAATGATTGGGCCATCTTGCTGCACTATATTTACTTTTGTTACTTGTTGCTCGTTACAAATTATCCTATCGCAAAACTATCTGTTATCACTTATTTCAGTACTTGCAGAGAATACCTTGCTGAAAACCACTTATCATTTCCTTCTGCTTCTCGTTGGGTTCAACACTCTTACTTATCGAAAGGACTACGATAGATCCCCTATACTTGTAGGTCATCAAGACTCTTTTCTGGCGCCGTTGCCGGGGAGTGAAGCGCCTTTGGTAGGTGGAATTTGGTAAGGAAAATTTTATATAGTGTGCTGAAATTTACTGTCACTTGTTACTATGGAAAGTAATCCTCGGAGTGGCTTGTTCGGGGTATCTTCACCCCGTCCAGTAGATCAAAGAGTTGCTCCTCAACCTACTGAAGCTATTGAAAATGAAACTCCTTTTGAAGTTCCTTTGGGTATGATGGAAAAACTGCTAGCTAATACGTTTGCAGGAGATGGAACCAAGCATCCTGATGAACACTTAATATATGTGGATGAGGTTTGTGGATTATTTAAGCTTGTAGGTATACCCGATGATGTTGTCAAGAAGAAGGTCTTCCCTTTATATTTGAAGGGAGATGCATTGACATGGTATAGGCTATGTGATGATATGAGATCATGGAACTACAAAAGACTGAAATTGGAATTTCATCAAAAATATTACCCTATGCATCTTGTTCATCGTGATCGCAATTATATATATAATTTTTGGCCTCGCGAAGGAGAAAGCATCACTCAAGCTTGGGGGAGGCTTAAATCAATGTTATATTCATGCCCCAATCATGAGCTCTCGAGAGAAATAATTATTCAAAGTTTTTATGCTCGGCTTTCTCATAATAATCAAACCATGCTCGATACTTCTTGTGCTGCCTCTTTTATGATGAAGACTATTGAATTCAGATGGAATTTATTGGATAGAATTAAACGCAACTCTGAAGATTGGGACCTCGACTAAGGTAAGGAGTCAGGTATGACACCTAAGTCTGATTGTGTTAAATCTTTTATGGATACCGATATTTTTCGTAAATTTAGCACTAAATATGGAGTTGACTCTGAGATAGTAGCCTCTTTCTGTGAATCTTTTGCTACTTATGTTGATCTCCCCAAGGAGAAGTGGTTTAAATATCATCCTCCCATAGAAGTAAAAGTAGCTGCACCTATTAAAGTTGAAGAAAAGACTGTCACTTATAATGATCCTATTGTTCCTACCTCTTATGTCGAGAAACCACCTTTCCCTGTTAGAATAAAGGATCATGCTAAAGTTTCAACTGTGGTTCGTAAAAGCAATATTAGAACTTATACACCTCCTGAGCAATTCAAAGTAGAACCTAATATTGATATTGTTAAAGATCTCTAGTCTGATAATATTGATGGGCATGTTATTCAATTCTGTGGTGAATCTGCTAGAATTGCTAAATCTGGCGCTAAAGATAAACATAGACCTGTGGTAGGCGTGCCTGTTATTTCTGTTAAAATAGGAGATCATTGTTATCATGGCTTATGTGATATGGGTGCTAGTGCTAGTGTTATAGCTTATGACTTGTATAAAGAAATTAAGCATGAAATTGCACCTGCTGAGTTAGAAGATATTGATGTCACAATTAAACTTGCCAATAGAGATACCATATTGCCAGTGGGAATTGTTAGAGATGTTGAAGTCTTGTGTGGGAAAATTAAATATCCTGCTAATTTTCTTGTTCTAACTTCCCCACAAGATAGCTTTTGTCCCATTATATTTGGTAGACCCTTCTTGAATACTGTTAATGCTAAGATAGACTGCGAAAAGAATGTTGTTACTGTTGGCTTGGATAATATGATTCATGAGTTTAATTTCTCTAAGTTTAGTAAACAACACTGTGAAGAAGAATTTCCTAGTAAGGATGATATTATTGGTATTGCTTCTATTGTCGTACCTCCTAGTGATCCTCTAGAACATTATTTGCTAGACCATGAAAATGATATGTTTATGAATGAAAGAAGGAAATAGATGAAGTACTCTTTAAACAGGAACCTATTCTGAAACATAATTTGCCTATTGAAATGTTAGGAGACCCCCCTCCACCCAAGGGTGATCCCGTGTTTGAGCTTAAACAGTTGCCTGATAATCTTAAATATGCTTATCTTGATGAAAAGAAAATATATCCTGTTATTATTAGTGCTAAACTTTCAGAGCATGAAGAAGAAAGATTATTGAAAACTCTTAAGAAGCACCGTGCTACTATTGGATATACTCTTGATGATCTTAAGGGCATTAATCCCACTCTATGTCAACATAAAATAAATTCGGAAGAAGATGCCAAACCGGTTCGTGATCATCAACGAAGGCTTAATCCTAAGATGAAAGAAGTGGTAAGAAAAGAAATACTACAGACGGAGGCGGTATAATTTATCCCGTTCTTTGATAGTCGATTGGGTAAGTCCTGTTCACTGTGTGACCCTAAGAAGGGAGGTGTTCTTGTTGTTCCTAATGATAAAGATGAATTGATTCCGCAAAAGAATTATTATAGGTTATAGGATGGTAATTGATTTCCATAAAATTAAATAAAGTTACTAAGAAAGATCATTACCCTTACCTTTTATCGATCAAATGCTAGAAAGATTATGCAAACATACACATTATTGCTTTCTAGATGGTTATTCTGGTTTCTCTCAAATACATGTCGACTAAAGATCAATCAAAGACTACTTTCACATGCCCTTTTGGTACTTTTGCTTATAGACGTATGCCTTTTCGTTTATGTAATGCACCTGCTACCTTTCAATGATGCATGATGGCTATATTCTCTGACTTTTGTGAAAAGATTTGTGAGGTTTTCATCCATGACTTTTCCGTCTATGGATCCTCTTTTGATGATTGCTTGAGCAATCTTGATCGAGTTTTCTTGAGAGATGTGAAGAAACTAATCTTGTCTTGAATTGGGAAAAGTGCCACTTTATGGTTAATGAAGGTACTGTCTTGGGGCATAAAGTTTCTGAAAGAGGTATTGCAGTTGATAAAGCCAAGGTTGATGCTATTGAAAAGATGCCATGTCCCAAGGACATTAAAGGTATAAGAAGTTTCCTTGGTCACGCCGGATTTTATAGGAGGTTCATTAAGGACTTCTCAAAAATTTCTCGGCCTCTGACTAATTTATTACAAAAATATATACCATTTGTGTTTGATGATGATTGTGTAGAAGCATTTGAAATACTTAAGAAAGCATTGATCTCTGCACCTATTGTTCAGGCACCTGATTGGAATCTACCCTTTGAAATTATGTGTGATGCCAGTGATTATGCTGTAGGTGTTGTTCTAGGGCAAAGAGTTGATAAGAAATTAAATGTTATCCATTATGCTAGTAAAACTTTAGACAATGCTCAAAGAAACTATGCTACTACGGAAAAATAATTCTTAGCAGTTGTATTTGCTTGTGATAAGTTCAGACCTTATATTGTTGATTCTAAAGTAACTATTCACACTGACCATGCTGCTATTAAATATCTAATGGAAAAGAAAGATGCTAAACCTAGACTTATTAGATGGGTTCTCTTGCTACAAGAATTTGATTTGCATATTGTTGATAGAAAGGGAGCTGAGAACCCGTTCTTGAGACAACTTGTCTAGGTTAGAAAATGTTCTTATGACCCACTACCTATTGATGATAGCTTTCCTGATGAGCAATTAAATGTCATAAATACTTCTCGTAGTACTCCATGGTATGCTAATTATGCTAATTACATTATGCTAATTATGCAATCCGGTTTTTTATTAGCCTACTCTCTTCAAGGATGCCTGTAAGTTTGTCTTGTCTTGTGATGAATGTCAAATAATTGGTAATATTAGTAGACGTCAAGAAATGCCTATGAATTATTCACGTGTTATTGAACCATTTGATGTTTGGGGCTTTGATTATATGGGACCCTTTCCTGCCTCTAATGGATATACACATATTTTAGTTGCTATTGATTACGTTACTAAGTGGGTAGAAGCTATTCCAACTAGTAGTGCTGATCATAACACTTATATCAAAATGCTTAAAGAAGTTAAATTTTCCGAGGTTTAGAGTCCCTAGATATTTAATGACTGATGGTGGTTCACATTTTATTCATGGTGCTTTCCATAAAATGCTTGCTAAATATGATGTTAATCATAGAATTGCATCCCCTTATCACCCGGTCTAGTGGTCAAGTAGAATTGAGTAATAGAGAACTCAAATTAATTTTGCGAAAGACTGTCAATAGGTCTAGAAAGAATTGGTCAAAGAAACTTGATGATGCATTATGGGCCTATAGAACTGCATATAAAAATCCTATGGGTATTGACGGTGTCCTGGACTAGGGGGTACTCACCACGTCATCTCCCGATATATTAGATTGGGCCGAGGACCCCCATGGCCATATACTCATGGGCCAGTCCGGACACCTGCCGCATACATTGAAGATTCCGCAAGACTTGGCGATCAAGACAAGGACTCCTCCCCCACCGGCGTATTTGGCTAGGACTCTTGTTATCCTAGGCCTCTCGTGCATTATATAAACCGAGGCTAGGCTAGTCGATAGAGATATACAACAATCATACCATAGGCTAGCTTCTAGGGTTCAGCCTCTACGATCTCGTGGTAGATCAACTCTTGTACTACACATATCATCAATATTAATCAAGCATGAGTAGGGTTTTACCTCCATCGAGAGGCCCGAACCTGGGTAAAAACATAGTGTCCCTTGTCTCCTGTTACCATCCGCCTAGACACACAGTCCGAGACCCCTACCCGAGATCCGCCGGTTTTGACACCGACATTGGTGCTTTCATTGAGAGTTCCGCTGTGTGTTCGGCAAAAGGTCGATGGCTCGCCTGCAGATCAACTGCGACTTCGGCATCTTCGTCACCAGCTCGACTGGTCACCTTGGTTCGACCAAGGACTGCGCCCTACCTCCGATCCTCATGTTCGGATGAGGGCCTTCATCAACATCAGCTCCGATCTCCGTCAAGATCATGGAGGAATCATCCAGGGAGCCCGGGGGCTCAATGTCAACATTGCCCTCGGGTGACCGTGCTGTTTTCTGGACTGCGAACTTGTATCCGCCGTCACCGCCTCCTCGAGCGTCGGTTTGACGATTGCTTCTGTGGAATAGTGTGGAATTACGTCTACAACAGCCACGCTAAATTTCATCGAGTTCCGATGGAGGAATCTCCGACAATCTACGATATACCGGAGCCCTGTCAAATCTGGACGAGAATCTGGACGAGTTTAGGGCGTGGTGTCCAGCTTCTAGCTCGGACCTCCTTTGGAAGATCCAACCGTTGATCGACTGCGGAATTCCTATATCTACCACCCCTCAAAATTTCAGCTCGATCCGACCGTCCAAACTCCGGGAACCTTCCGATTAGTGCATCACTATTCGGATCTGTCTTCTGCGCGAAAACAAATCCGACCCGAGTTCGTCCTTTTTACGAACGGGATTTCGGACACCCTTTTTGAAGGAAGTTTGGTATGGGGTATTGTGTTTTGTTCCTGAACACATCCCACTAACTTCAAAATCTCTTGAACATGATCTTCAACATCATGCTGGTGTCAAACCAGTCCGACAATATTGCTCCACGGCTGCCGACTGCGCTGAACCACGTCGTCACTTTGTTGAGCCGAGCTCAACTTCTTTGGATCATCATCTCAGCAAGCCGAATAAGAGTCCGACATCGCGAAGGATAAATCATCACCAACATCGCCGCCCCACGGATTACACGGAGCGGGCATACCGGCATCGCCGCCGCGGTCGCTTCATCAAGCGGCATCGACCACGCGTCACGACACGCATCGGCGAGGCCACACTATTGCTTCTTCAAGCCGGTGTCCATCACGCCGACCTACTTCGACATCTCGGCTAGACCGGGGGCTTCGCCATCTCTTCATCAACCTACTCCGGACACTTCGGCGTCACTAGCCGACCAGCTCCGTCACGTTAGCTGGACCGAGGGCTTTGCCTCGGCGAGCCAACCTTTGCCGCATTGCCATGCCGTCGTTTATCGCCCATCGTGCAATGGGTGCGCGGATCGAGTCCCAATTTTGGGAATCACCTTCCTTCGGATTTCTACAACAAATAAACCAGGTGCTATTAATCCCAGTATTTTTTGCTTGTTTGGGTTCATTTTTCCCAAGGAATTATTACTATGGATTGTCCATCATATGTACACAGGTCTATCAAATGGTGGCCGCATTAACGACAGTCGCATGGTGGTTCGGTCAGTTTCCGTACATAGTCCGGCGAACGCCACGTCCGGAGCTCGGACAGACCTGTGAATTCAGGCTTTGCCACGCCTTTACCGCATCACACTGACGCCCTGCATCGACGTTGACTTCGGCTCCAGGCCATATTTCTTTTATTACTCACTTTGCATAAATTATTATTATGCAACGATTTCTTCTAATTATTATTATTACTATTATCTCCGGTTTGCACCATTTTTTGTGCACAGGAAAATGATCCGGGGACTTCGGCGTCACTCTGCCGGTCTGCATCGACCGTGCTATGTCACCACTTCGGCGTGTCAAGCTCTCCGCTCCTCCACCTCGGGACCAGCTTGGGGGATGGAACCTTGTCCCGTATCAAGCTCGGACCGCGTCATTAATACCAAACACATAAACCAGCTAAGTCGCTTTCATGCTCAAAGCTTTAATTTCTACCTTGTGTTCGGTTCGACCAAGCATTATACTTTTTTGGAAAAATGTTGCTTGTAAAAAAAATTCTTGTCCAAACTTTGTTTGTGATGCATAAATTCAAATACCCAATTCATTTGGGGGCTTCCTTCATGAAGCTTTTTCTCTTGCATATGATTATACTTGTACGACTTCGTTCCTTGTTCGTGTATTACGCCACAATATGCACCACATTGACTTAAGCGATTTGCAAGCTGGGTTGCCTCGCTCCTGTGTTTACCCCTACGTTCCTGTAACATCCCAAAATTCTAAATTTTGGAATGTTATATTAAATAAATAATTATGCTTGTTTGTTTGATAGTGGTGTGGTTGCTTGTGTGAAATTGAGTGAAATTTGAAACTTTCTGAAAGTTGAATGAGAGGGAATGAAATGACTTTCCCAAACTTCCACCTTGCATTTATGATCTCCATGAATTCAAATTATTTTCATCACAAAACCCTGGAGAGAAGATGACATGACTTCTTCCATTTATTTAAATGACAAGGGGTGTTGAAAATATTTGAATTTCATTTGGAAAATATTTCCAATTCTGAAACTTTATGCAACTCAATGATTTCCACGAGAGAAGATAAAATGACTTCTTCAAATTAAATGAAATATGAGTTGGGAGTTTTAAAAGAATTAAATTCAAAGTTCTTTTGAATTTATTTCCAATTTGGAGTTATTTGAGTTTTATTCAAATTATTTTTCTCCAAAAACAAAATATATAGAAAATAGGGTAACATGATTCCCTACATCAGAAAATTGGAGAAATTAATTTGAAGTCATTTTGGTATTTTAAAAATGATTTTTATTGGATTTTATTGGACCGGTAGCACTGTGTGAATTATTAAAATTTGTGTGTATTTTATTTGAAGCTAAAATAGTGTTCATGTTGTAGAAAATCTTTTTCTGAAAATTTTGATATATTATATGCCTATATAAAATTTTATTTGGTTTTATTATTTTTGTTCTGTTGTCTCTATAAAAAAAAAGTCTGCAGCGCCTTGGGCCAAAGGCCCAAGCCGCCACTTGCCACCGTCCGGCCACCATCGCGCGTGCGCACCAGGGAGCCAGGGAGCGCCGCTCTTTTTTCCTAATACTAGTAGGATATTTGTCCTACTTCTGTTTATTCCGATTTGTTTCTAGATCTTTTCCCTTTTGTTTCCTAATCCTAGTCTATTTCTTGCCCCCTACCCCAAGCAAAACCCTCCCCTCCCCACTATAAATACCCAAGCACCCCCCTCCAACACATCAAACCAACACCTCTCCTCTCCTCTCCTCTCCTCTCCATGGCAGCAGTGCAGCACCACCGCCCGCCGCGCCTCGACCTCTCCCGAGGTTTATATGATCTCCTCTCCATCGTCCCGTGATCTCCTTTCCTCTAGGATCAACCGCAACATCGGATCCGATCTTCTTCCCCAACTCCGACGACTACTCCGGTGAGATCCACGAAATCCCGTAATTCATTTTTTTCAGAAAATAGCAATCTTAGAAAATTCATATCTTTTAAATTTTTTAGTATTTTTGAGTGGTTCCAATTGCTATGTGTCACAAATTTGCGGAAGTTTCTGTTAATGTCTCTAGATTTCAAATTTGAGTAGTTTAAATTTGAATTTGATAAATTTTGTTCAGATTAGTATTTTGTCCATAACTTGAGTTTAAAAATAGGTTTTTAATTAATTCTTTTTGCTCCTGGTCACTTGTGATATTTTTTAGCTGTACGATTTAGTTTGGTAATTTTGGAGTATTTTAAATTAGATTTTTAGTAAAAACAGTACTGTTTTGCTTATATAGTTGTTTTAGTTATGTAATTATTGTTTTTAATTATTTTTAGTTCATTCCTTTTGTAGATTTTCACTTGTTGTTATATGTTTATGTTTAGCTACAGTAGATAAATTCTTGTAGTTATTTATTAGTGTTTAGCTACTATTTTTGTAATTGCTTGTTAGTTCATAGTGATAGTGGGTAAAAATAGTTTTATTAGTTTTAAAAGTAATTCTTTTTCCACTTCAAGTTATATTGTTTTTGTTTCTGTTATTTGTGAACACATTAGTTGTTATATTTATTTAGTATAGTTTATTAATGTTTTAATAAATGATTTGCTGTTATAGTTGTCTTAGTGTTTTGCTAGTTGCTATATTTGTTCTAGTATTAACTAGATGGTTATAGTAGTTTTATATTAGTTCTTTTTGTTAGTTATTACATTAGTAATTTATTTTCTGTTATTTTATTAGATTTATATTTTCTTTGCTGTAGAAAAAATATTAGAGTAATTTAGTGATGTTATGTTAAGATTTGTGTGAGTTGGTCACCACTAGTTTTTCCTTGAATTTTTCTTTCAAGTTTTTCCTTTGGTTTTCGACTTGGTTTTCTTTGTTGCTTTTATTTTGATTGAGTATTGTTATGATTGATAGAATTGATTGCTAGGATGATTGCTTATATGATTGTCTGTTTAATATAGATTTTCAACGGAGTGACGAATAGTTCTACCAAGTCATTATTCGAGAGTGTTGTTATCTTCATCAACTTACCAGGCAAGTTCACTTTGACCATGTTTTTCATACCTATGTATTTTATTGCATCTAGTGTCATCTTCGCAACAATCCCTCCAAAGAGTGATATTGAATCCTTGTAGTTGAGTAGTATGCATGAGGTAGGAACTCATCACCCTGTTACCAAGCCCGGACGTAATTTATTTTAATGCTACGCTATAGTAGACGGGTTGGTATGAGTGCTCGGGAGTGGTGTGAGAATGGAGGATCTACGTCAATGACGACAACTCCATGATGGAATCTGCAAGGACTGCATCTTCAAGGCCTCAAGACTTCAAGACTCGAGACAAGAATTCAATACACACTCTTGGGTGAAGGATGGTTGACGGGCACCTGGAGAAACCAAAGGATGGCCGGGAT
The DNA here is from genome assembly GCA_021605145.1 of Aegilops bicornis. Taxonomy (NCBI): domain Eukaryota; kingdom Viridiplantae; phylum Streptophyta; class Magnoliopsida; order Poales; family Poaceae; genus Aegilops; species Aegilops bicornis. The sequence continues at coordinate 223,344,129 of CM038675.1, forward strand.
GCATGGAGAAGCGCCATGGCGTCTTGGAAAGCTTCACCCAGACTCAAAGAGACGGAAGAATACTTCATGCCCGGAAGCTTACCTGCAACCGCAAGTCACTATGGGCTCTGGCTTGGTTGACCTTAGTGGTGAATCTGGCTGGGACGGTGCTAGCAGATGTAGAGCTACGGTAAGATTGGATGAGCACCGGACGGTGGTCGGGAACTCTTCGAAGACCATGTTTCGGTCATCTTGTTCTCAAACACCACAAGTGCGAGAACGTAAAAAGAGGGATCGAATCTTGCGGGTAAAGTGTACAAACCTCTGCAGAGGGTTTAAACCCTAATCTGTTAGCCGTGTCCCCGTTACGGACAATTTGAGCCTACGGACTTGGATCTATCTCAAACTCTCAACACCGGACCGATAACTTAATTGTGGGCAACTTATGATGATTTGGGCTATGAGACATCGGTTGGCGGAACCATGTCATGATAGAAAACTCCATAGTACAGACTCCGATTATTCATTTGATGTAGGGAAAATAAAACCAGCTTTTACGCAAAACAAAACTCGAATCTGAGCCACAAAGCCATACCGCATATAGTATAGTTTATCATCTGTTTTCTCTTATTGTGATCTTGCGGTACATTCAATGTCTTGACCTACCACGGCTGCAACGTATCATGTTGCAGATATTTCCTCGACAAGTAAGAGTTACGACAGGGTTACGGTCTACACTCAACTTGCCGATGGCGTTGATGGGACTCCACACCTGTTGATTGTTTCCGCTGAGACTTATAAGGTATATATCAGTTTTATGTTATTTTATACATGTGATTGCACCTTGATATATACATTGATGTACTGTGTGTGCCAGCATACTGATCCAGGGATGGCACAGATACACAGAGGCTTGACCGTCTGAGGTCGGGTCGCCATGTATATGGTATCGAGAGCTCATGTTGATCGTAGGGACGTGACCCTAGAAACCGGAAAGCCCCTAGGACCGAAAATCTCTAAAACTTTATTTTCAAAAAGACTCTTACTTCTCATCTCTTCCGATTTTATCAAATAGACAGTCTCACCTCAAATAGTTAGAATATACCCTTTTCCTTTTGATCACATGAAGAATCAGTGAAGCCGCTCCAAGAAGGACAAGATATCGGATAACCGATGGCCTCTTGAGTAAAGAGGATTTGACCATGCATTAGAAGAGTTGAAGCTGCAACAATTGAAGACTCCGAAAACTAGAAGAATTTGAAGAATCGAAGAATTATTTGACCTTTAGAAGACCAAACCTGTTACACACTTACGTTAGATGACGATTTATTTGTGAGCTGTCATTTGTTTGATGTTTTCCGACAGCCACAAAGTAAAACTTGTTTCTTCAAAAACTATTGTTTGTATTGTGTGTATATCCCTCCCCACCTCTCTCATATCTCATCCCAAAACTTTTGGACCCCATAGTTGATGAATGAAGTTGGACTGATATTCTCTGGATCAAGACTTCGGCCGGAGGCAGAGCTATGGATTCAGAACATGGAGAATCACTTTGGGAGCAATTTGGTTTCAAGGAAGAATGAAGTATCTTACGCTCTTCAGTACTTTGAAGGAAGTGCTGCAACATGGTGGCAGATGCATCAAGCTATACAGGGATGGAATGGAGCAAAGACTTGGGAAGAATTCAAGAAGACTCTGACAAGATCTCGTCTTATCCGGAAGCACTACGATAACCCGAAGAAGAAACCTTATGCCTGCAAGATTTGCGGAGAAATAGGACACACCCAGGGGGAACACAAGGATGGATGCCCTCATTGTGAGGAGAAACACCCAACTGAGGAATGCCCAACTAGTAAGGTGACTTGTTTCTTGTGTGAAGGAACCACCCACTACCCGACTTCGGTGTTACATTTACCCCATGGTGCAACAAACTATTCAGGAGCAGGAAGAAGGAATGAAAGAATCCCTCCGAGAAGATATGAAAGAACCGGTGATGAAGGAATGTGTTGAAGACCCTGATGGAGAAGGCCTCAACAGATTTTACTCCAATGCCTGCTATTCATGTGGAGAAGAAGGACATTTTTCACAATATTGCACCAAGGAAAGAAAAGAGTATCTGGGATACTTCCCGACGAAAGCAATAGAGTTTGATCCACAGGGAATAGAAGGTTTGATCGTAACGAAGAAACCTGTGAAGAGAAAACAAAGACACCCTCGTAACAACCCAATTTCTGCAAATAGGGACAAGAGTCATATTACCTGCTTTGAATGTAAGGACGCCGGGCATTATGCCAATCATTGTCTCGAAAGGAAGCAAGGAACTCAAGGAGCAGGCACCATCTCCAAGAAGCCCAAATACTTATCGAAAGTCATTTGTTTTCGCTGCAAGGAAGCAGGACATTATGCTACTAAATGTTCCGACAAGATGAAAGCTGGAGCTGAGTAGTTGGAATTTTGATATTGGTAATAAGTGTAGTAGGAAGCAATTGTTTCCATAAGGATATGGAGTTGAATTTATGTAATGAAAGTCTCGGATATTGTAATGAATTCATGAAATCAATAAAGTTAAGGTGACATGTTTTCATATGTTTAATTGTATGAGTTGTTACTCTATGAACACGGATGTTGACCATTTTCGAGGATATGAGAAATATGGTCTATGGATGGATTTGTGAATTTCATTTTTAGGGTGGTAGTACCCTGTGAAGAAGACTAGACTAATGGATAAGAAAATATATATTCCACGGACTGTAGTTCAAGTAAAAAAAGTTGGAGTTTTGCTTTTGATATGATGGTATGAAGAAACAGAGTACTCGGATTTAAAGGAGGTGTAATATGGAACAAGAGAGTTACTCCAAGGATGAGTTAAAGCTGCACTAGTGTTGAAGTGGGCCATAACCCACAGGCCCAGGATTTTGAAAAGGAACAGATGTAACCTTGATAAAGGAATAAATTTGGAAGAATCAGTGATCCAATCGGCATACGTTTCGTAGGAGGTTACGCAAAAACCTGAGAGTGGTGAAGTAACGATAGATGTTTTGTTTGGCTTGCTGAACCAAAGGATTAACTCGAACCCAGTTCGAGAACAAGAGAAATTCTGCAATGCTTGTGACTATGCCCAAGTGTTAGAATACGTGATTCACTGTTTACGTATGTGGTAATGATTCAAGTACGGGATGGATTGGCCCCCATACCGGAGACTTCTATCATGAACTATCATATGTTGATGGAAAATCAGAGAGACTTGAAAACTTTAGAAGAGCGTCGATACGACAAGCCAAAAACCTTAGAATGGTAGGACGATTGACCCATGTACCGGCAACCGTTGCCAAATGTAGGTCATACGGTGAGACCCAACCCAACCCATTATTCCTGCAGGAGAAACCTGTAATGGTCGACCACCATGAGATCTCCATAGTTGTTTATTGGCGGACTGTCACCTAAGGAGACACAGTCTCGGAAGAATCTCACCAGGATGAAAGGACACGTATTTGAGGAAAAGGTTTTGACCCTAGGAAGAGCCCGGTGTAGGAGTTACTTGAAGTTGTGAGAAGACCGATAGTGTTCACCCTAGGGATGGAGTACCTGAGTTCCGTTGGAACCATAACCTCGCTTTTAAGTGTGGTAGCACACTAGACCATTCGATCGATTTGATTTGGCTGGAAGACCCCCAAACCCTAACCTTTTCTTGCTAGCCTCTTCGAATCTCGAGGACGAGATTCATTTTAAGTGTGGTACATTTGTAACATCCCAAAATTCTAAATTTTGGAATGTTATATTAAATAAATAATTGTGCTTGTTTGTTTGATAGTGGTGTGGTTGCTTGTGTGAAATTGAGTGAAATTTGAAACTTTCTGAAAGTTGAATGAGAGGGAATGAAATGACTTTCCCAAACTTCCACCTTGCATTTATGATCTCCACGAATTCAAATTATTTTCATCACAAAACCACGGAGAGAAGATGACATGACTTCTTCCATTTATTTAAATGACAAGGGTGTTGAAAATATTTGAATTTCATTTGGAAAATATTTCCAATTTCGAAACTTTATGCAACTCAATGATTTTCACGAGAGAAGATAAAATGACTTCTTCAAATTAAATGAAATATGAGTTGGGAGTTTTAAAAGAATTAAATTCAAAGTTCTTTTGAATTTATTTCCAATTTGGAGTTATTTGAGTTTTATTCAAATTATTTTTCTCCAAAAACAAAATATATGGAAAATAGGGTAACATGATTCCCTACATTAGAAAATTGGAGAGAAATTAATTTGAAGTCATTTTGGTATTTTAAAAATGATTTTTATTGGATTTTATTGGACCAGTAGCACTGTGTGAATTATTAAAATTTGTGTGCATTTTATTTGAAGCTAAAATAGTGTTCATGTTGTAGAAAATCTTTTTCTGAAAATTTTGATATATTATATGCCTATATAAAAATTTTATTTGGTTTTATTATTTTTGTTCTGTTGTCTCTATTAAAAAAAGTCTGCAGCGCCTTGGGCCAAAGGCCCAAGCCGCCACTTGCCACCGGCCGGCCACCATCGCGCTGCGGCGCACCAGGGAGCTGTGAGCGCCGCTTTTTTTCCTAATACTAGTAGGATTTTTGTCCTACTTCCGTTTATTCCGATTTGTTTCTAGATATTTTCCCTTTTGTTTCCTAATCCTAGTCTATTTCTTGCCCCCTACCCCAGGCAAAACCCTCCCCTCCCCACTATAAATACCCAAGCACCCGCCCCCCTCCAACACATCAAACCAACACCTCTCCTCTCCTCTCCTCTCCTCTCCGCAGCAGCAGTAGTGCAGCACCACCGCCGCCGCCAAGTGCCGCCGCCGCGCCCTTGACCTCTCCTGAGGTTTATATGATCTCCTCTCCACCGTCCTGTGATCTCCTTTCCTCTAGGATCAACCGCAACATCGGATCCGATCTTCTTCCCCAACTCAGACGACTACTCCGGTGAGATCCACGAAATCCCGTAATTCATTTTTTTTTCTTAAAATAGCAATCTTAGAAAATTCATATCTTTTAGATTTTTTTAGTATTTTTGAGTGATTCCAATTGCTATGTGTCACAAATTTGCGGAAGTTTCTGTTAGTGTCTCTGGATTTCAAATTTGAGTAGTTTAAATTTGAATTTGATATATTTTGTTCAGATTAGTATTTTGTCCATAACTTGAGTTTAAAAATAGGTTTCTAATTAATTCTTTTTACTCCTGGTCACTTGTGATATTTTTTAGCTGTAGGATTTAGTTTGGTAATTTTGGAGTATTTTAAATTAGATTTTTAGTAAAAACAGTACTGTTTTGCTTATATAGTTGTTTTAGTTATGTAATTATTGTTTTTAATTATTTTTAGTTCATTCCTTTTGTATATTTTCACTTGTTGTTATATGTTTATGTTTAGCTATAGTAGATAAATTCTTGTAGTTAATTATTAGTGTTTAGCTACTTTTTTTGTAATTGCTTGTTAGTTCATAGTGATAGTGGATAAAAATAGTTTTATTAGTTTTAAAAGTAATTCTTTTTCCACTTCAAGTTATATTGTTTTTGTTTCTGTTATTTGTGAACACATTAGTTGTTATATTTATTTAGTATAGTTTATTAATGTTTTAATAAATGATTTGCTGTTATAGTTGTCTTAGTGTTTTGCTAGTTGCTATATTTGTTCTAGTATTAACTAGATGGTCATAGTAGTTTTATATTAGTTATTTTTGTTAGTTATTAAATTAGTAATTTATTTTCTGTTATTTTATTAGATTTATATTTTCTTTGCTGTAGAAAAAATATTAGAGTAATTTAGTGATGTTATGTTAAGATTTGTGTGAGTTGGTCACCACTAGTTTTTCCTTGAATTTTTCTTTCAAGTTTTTCCTTTGGTTTTCGACTTGGTTTTCTTTGTTGCTTTTATTTTGATTGAGTATTGCTATGATTGATAGAATTGATTGCTAGGATGATTGCTTATATGATTGTCTGTTTAATATAGATTTTCAACGGAGTGATGAATAGTTCTACCAAGTCATTATTCGAGAGTGTTGTTATCTTCATCAACTTACCAGGCAAGTTCACTTTGACCATGTTTTTCATACCTATGTGTTTTATTGCATCTAGTGTCATCTTCGCAACAATCCCTCCAAAGAGTGATATTGAATCCTTGTAGTTGAGTAGTATGCATGAGGTAGGAACTCATCACCCTGTTACCAAGCCCGGACGTTATTTATTTTAATGCTACGCTATAGTAGACGGGGTTGGTATGAGTGCTCGGAGTGGTGTGAGAATGGAGGATCTACGCCAATGACGACAACTCCATGATGGAATCTGCAAGGACTGCATCTTCAAGGCCTCAAGACTTCAAGACTCGAGACAAGAATTCAATACACACTCACTGGGTGAAGGATGATTGACGGGCACCTGGAGAAACCGGTGGATGGCCGGGATGCATGGAGAAGCGCCATGACATCTTGCGGAAAGCTTCACCTGCACTCAAAGAGACGGAAGAATACTTCATGCCCGGAAGCTTACTGTGCAACCGCAAGTCACTATGGGCTCGCTTGGTTGACCTTAGTGGTGAATCTGGCTGGGACGGTGCTAGCAGATGTAGAACTACGGTAGGATTGGATGAGCACCGGACAGTGGTCAGGGGAACTCTTCGGAAGACCATGTTTCGGTCATCTTGTTCTCAAACACCCTGAAGTGCGAGAACGTAAAAAGAGGGATCGAATCTTGCGGGTAAAGTGTACAAACCTCTGCAGAGGGTTTAAACCTAATCGATTAGCCGTATCCCCGGTTACGGACAATTTGAGCCTCTGGACTTGGATCTATCTCGGAACTCTCAACACCGGACTGATAACTTAATTGTGGGCAACTTATGATGATTTGGGCTATGAGACATCGGTTGGCGGAACCATGTCATGATAGAAAACTCCATAGTACAGACTCCAGTTATTCATTTGATGTAGGGAAAATAAAACCATCTTTTACGCAAAACAAAACTCAGATACAGAGCCACAAAGCCATACTGCATATAGTATAGTTTATCATCTGTTTTCTCTTATTGTGATCTTGCCGGTACATTCAATGTACTGACCTACACGGCTGCAACGTATCATGTTGCAGATATTTCCTCGACGAGTAAGAGTTACGATACAGGGTTACGGTCTACACTCAACCTATCGATGGCGTTGATGGGACTCCACACCCGATTACTTGTTTCCGCTGAGACTTATGAGGTATATATCAGTTTTACGTTATTTTTTACATGTGATTGCACCTTGATATATACATTGATGTACTGTGTGTGCCAGCATACTGATCTAGGGATGGCACGGATACACAGAGGCTTGACCGTCTGAGGTCGGGTCGCTACAGTTCCCGATTGTTCGGGTAGGGATTAAAGGGAACACCTCTGCGATTGTCACGATCGGGTCATCCGAGCCGGACCTCGGACTGGGTGAAGCCGAAAGCTAGCGCTCTTATAGTTTTCAATGATGGTCGACACACAACGGAACTCATGAGTACAAAAAATCTATTGCACAAGTCTCATAATAACAATGAGCACCGAGGAAAGGTATCGGTGGGGGTATTATTTTTTCAAAGATGCTTCTTACACTTCGTAGTAATATAGCATAAGTTCCCTGAGCGCGCTTTGTCTGTTATAGCCTTATGGCCTGATTGCATGGTTATTGGAAACACTGTCGATATTCTCGACAGATGGAGTACATAACAGTTTTCGGTCCTTGACCGAAGAGGGAGAAGCTGATGGTCGGTTAAGACGCGTTTAAAGTTCGGTTGAACATAGATATGATATAAGTACTTCGTTACATGAAATCATTCTTTTACCCAAGTCACTTGGGGGCTCTTAAATTTATATGAGCCGTTTTATGATAAGTGTTCTTCTTCTTAGTCATTGCAAAGTTTTATTATTATAATTATCTATCACTCCTTTTTTCGACACGAGCGTGTGGTCACTAGCCGGGGAGCCTAATTTCTCTCTCAAAGCCGCTAGAGTTTAGTTTGCTAAACTGGCCCAATGAGAAGTACTCCGCCCTCGGGATAGGAGGTTGAAGCCATAGGCTGACCCGCTTGAAGTCTTGAGATAGGATGTATCATGTTAAAGCACTGTAAGCACTTCTTTTGCTAAGGCCAATTTTCGGATTGGCACCGAACACTTGATCTCGTTCGAACGTCAAGTTTTTACTGACGTTTTTTTATTTTCCAAGCTTATGGCACTTTTTAAACTATTTGTGTGTTTTCAGCACAAGTCTAGCAGTGCAACACCGGACACCTTTAGAGATTCGGCAAAAACATTCTCGGATATTGCGATATATGCATCGGTTTCGAATTGTGTCTTCGGTCAATAGTTGGGTTGCCCGGCTCCTGCGCTTGCCTCCTACGTTCCGCTTTGTTCGGCTAGGTGTGCAAAGGGAGAACCACTGCGATTGTGCTTCCAGCTCACATGGTTAAGCACCTCAGTGGAGAAAGCCGAAAACTGACTGTCACAATAAGCGTAAACTGGTTAGCAATCCGATGACGGTGTTAAACGATGGGCCATTCATAAAAATGGCCGAAGTGTTTACGGCTTGACCTCGCCTGTCGCCGAACACTACCGGGGGCTATTAACTGGCCTCCCAAGCTAAATCCTCGATATTTTGCTCTTACATTGGAGCTGAGGTTTCATGATCATGCTTAGCATGACAACCCAAAGAAAGGAACCGATAGCGGGACTATTTTCTTTGGAAGACATTTCTTCTGTTAAACAATAATATAGCATATCTCTCCGCGTACCTTTGTTTATAAAACCGTATGGCCAGATTGCCTTGTTTGTTGTAATTCTTTGCCCTCATAAAGGCTTTATAAAGTAGGACAAACACTCCTCGGCTATTGGCCGAGGAGGTGGAAGCCGATGGTCGGTCAACAAAGTTTTGTACAATGCGGATCCGAGCATTAATGACGTAAAAGTACTTGGATACATAGAGTCATTACACATAATTTGTGATTTTACTATGGATATCGATCCTTAATTCGCCTCCCGTGCCCGCATTAAGGCTCGGGGCTACTGGGCTTCGGGCTTATTATTTAAAAATATTAGTAAGGCACATCGATCCCCGATGCGGTGTTGCCACCCGACCAGTGTCTCGGGGGCTACTGCATTGACTTTCCAATGCAGAAAATTTTAAGTGTAAGTCAGTCTCCGAGGAGATTTTGATCCTCAGGTTGGTCGGCCACACCCAACCTGAGTCTTGAGGACTGAGCACGCCGCTTTTTGTGTCCCGAAGTATTCTGCCGAGCTAGGACTTGATCCTCAGACGGATTTTGCAAATCAACCTGAGTCTCAGCGTCTATGGGGATCAGCGGTCTTATGTCATCCTTCATGTGCATCTCGGGTTTTAGACCGATACCCACCTTGAGGGCTACTGGCTATGTATCTCGGCAGAGAATAAATTGCACCAATCAAAAATATTGAAAAAAATCGGCCCACATTCCGGGTGGTGCACCACCTCGGAAGCAGTCCGGCATAAAGCTCGGGCGCTAGTGGCTGGCTCCAAAGAGGGCATTGCCGGCATTAAGCTCGGCTAAACTCCTTCGAACTTGTTTGAACCAAGGTGATTTATGACACATCGGATACAGTCCGGCATTGGAGCTCGGATACATAGTCCGGCGTTGGAGCTCGGATACATTCCGGCATTAGAGCTGGGAAGCGGTCCGGCGTTGGTGCTCGGCTGCAAAAGATACCTCGAATGCAGTCCGGCGTTGGAGCTCGGACGCAAGAGGACGCTGCCGCCGGAACAACTTCAAACCCGAGGTGTGGCATAAAAATAACAAGGCATTGATAAAGGCCGGAAACTTAAAGGGGCTCCTCGGATACCTGACGTGTAAACTCGTCGAATGCATTTCGGCGATCCTCAAGATCGAAGATGAGAAGATTTGTTGAACCAGTTTTCAAGACCGACGACTGAAGATGAAGAACGGTTCAGAAGAATCGAGGAGTGTCCCTAAACTTGAAGACCAGTTCAGGGGGCTACTGACGGTGTCCTAGACTAGGGGTACTCACCACGTCATCTCCCGATCTGTTAGATTGGGCCGAGGACCCCCATGGCCGTATACTCATGGGCCAGTCCGGACAGCTGCCGCATACAAGGAAGATTCCGCAAGACTTGGCGATCAAGACAAGGACTCCTCCCCCACCGGCGTATTCGGCAAGGACTCTTGTTATCCTAGGCCTCTGGTGCATTATATAAACCGAGTCCAGGCTAGTTGATAGAGATATACAACAATCATACCATAGGCTAGCTTCTAGGGTTCAGCCTCTACAATCTCGTGGTAGATCAACTCTTGTACTACCCATATCATCAATATTAATCAAGCAGGAGTAGGGTTTTAACTCCATCGAGAGGGCCCGAACCTGGGTAAAAACATCGTGTCCCTTGTCTCCTGTTACCATCCGCCTAGACGCACAGTCCGGGACCCCCTACCCGAGATCCGCCAGTTTTGACACCGACAGGTATGTCTCCGTATAAAATGGTTTATGTAAAAGCATGTCAGTTACCTCTCGAACTAGAGCATAAGGCTTATTGGGCTATTAAAGAGCTCAATTATGATTTCAAACTTGCCGGAGAGAAGAGGTTATTTGATATTAGCTCACTTGATGAATGGATAACCCAAGCTTATGAAAATGCCAAGTTATTTAAAGAAAAAGTTAAAAGATGGCATGACAAAAGGGTACAAAAGCGTGAGTTTAATGTAGGTGATTATGTATTACTATACAACTCTCGTTTAAGATTTTTTGCAGGAAAACTTCTCTCTAAGTGGGAGGCCCTTACGTTATCAAGGAGGTCTATCGTTCCGGTGCCATAAAAATCAACAACTTCGAAGGCACAAATCCGAAGGTGGTAAACGGTCAAAGAATCAAACACTATATCTCAGGTAATCCTATAAATGTTGAAACCAATGTTATTGGAACCGTAACCCCGGAGGAATACATAAGGGACACTTTCCGGAACATTTAAGACTCCGAAAAGGAATAGGTATGTGGTACGGTAAGTAAACCGACTCCAAAAGAGTTTTTAAGGCAATATTTCTCCGTTTTGGAATATTTAGAAAAATAGAAAAATAAGTAGCAGTCCGGGAAGGACACGAGGGCCCCACGAGGGTGGAGGGCGCGCCCTACCCTCCTGGGTGCGCCCCCTACCTCGCGGGCACCTCGTGTGCCTTCCGGACTCCGTTTACTTGCACGATACGTATTTTGGTCGGTAAAAATTCATTATATATTCTCCCGAAGGTTTTGACTCCCGTATCACGCAATTATCCTCTGTTTTTGTTTCGAGTTGTTGCTGCTGCAGATTAGAGCAAGACGTCTTCTCAAGAGTCAGTCGGGGAGAGCCGGGTATCTAATCCGTCACCAGAACCAAGGGCAAACAGTGAAGCTGACCCCTTTGGGCCAGCAACGGAGGAGGAGATGGAGGCTGACTTGATGAGAGTAGATGCCATGGAGGATCAAGAAGTCACTTCTCACTTCTGAGCTGGGTTCGCGATGGGGGAACTACAGAGCTCAGCTATTCCAATGTTAGATTTCTTTCTTATGAAAATATGAAGAGGAGTGTCACTTGTTCTCCCACAGCTATGCAACACCGTTGGGTGCAAGGAGCCTTAGCAGTTACAGGAAAGCTTCACAAGGAAATAATGGACCTTAAGCAGCAAGTCAATAAGATTGAGGAGGAGAATCACATCCTAAAGGGCATTCGCCAAGAATGTTTCACCAACCCCGAAAAAGGAGACATAATCACATGGGGATGGGCACTCCCCGAGGCAACTGCCAAGCTTGGGGGAGGTGCCCCGGTATCGTATCACAACCACATCTCCTATCTTTACCATTTTTCTTAGTTCAATCCTATTAGTAGTATCTTGATCTAGTAGAATAAAGTTTATGGCATGATCTAGTTTTGAGTTTTTGCTTTATGATCTCTCTATGTAATCGAGTCCGTGAGCTATATAATAAAGATTAGTGTTGAGTCAAGGGCTTGATTATTTTGCCATGATCTTGGGTGAATAAAAGAATAGAGAAAATTAAATAAAAGAAACAAAGAGTTCATATTGATCTTGTTGAGAGTAATGATTTCACATAGAAAGAGTATAATGATTAAAAGTTGTTGGGAGTTGGCAAACATAGCTTTGGTCATCGTTGCAATTAATAGGAAGTAATAAGGAGAGAGAGGTTTCACATATAGATATACTATTATTGACATCTTTTATGATTGTGAGCACTCATTAAAATATGACATGCTAAAGAGTTGATGTTGGACAAGGAAGACAACGTAATGGGTTATGTTTTCTTATATCTGAGATAAAGTATATTGTCATGTATCTTCCAACATGTTGAGCTTGCCTTTCCCCCTCATGCTAGCCAAATTCTCAGCACCAAGTAGAGATACTACTTGAGCTTCCATAAACCCTTAAACCAGTTTTGCCATGAGAGTCCACCATATATACCCATGGATTGAGTAAGATCCTTCAAGTAAGTTGTCATCGGTGCAAAGCAATAAAAATTGCTCTCTAAATATGTATGATTTATTGGTGTGGGGAAATAAGCTTTATACGATCTTGTGATTTGGAAGAAATAAAAGCGACGGACTGCATAATAAAGGTTCATATCACAAGGGGCAATATAAAGTGACGTTCTTTCGCATTAAGATTTTGTGCATCCAACCATAAAAGCGCATGGCAACCTCTGCTTCCCTCTGCGAAGGGCCTATCTTGTATCATTATCTTTACCTTATGCAAGAGTCAAGGTGATCTTCACCTTTCCCTTTTACATTTTATCCTTTGGCAAGCACAGTGTGTTGGAAAGATCCTGATCGATATATCTAATTGGATGTAGGAGGCATGAGTTATTATTGTTGACATTACCCTTGAGGTAAAAGGTTGGGAGGCGAAACTATAAGCCCTTATCTTTCTCTGTGTCCGATTCAAACTCCGTAACCACAAGTATCGCGTGAGTGTTAGCAATTATGAAGGACTAACTGATAGTTGAGTATGTGGTCTTGCTATTAAGCTATGACATAGACTCTTTCCGATGTTATGATAAATTGCAATTGCTTCAATGACTGAGATTATAGTTTGTTGGTTCTCAATAAAGTTTATGGTTCGTACTCTGCATTGTGAATGGATTATTACTTGAACATAAGAAATCATATGACGATATCTATATATGTTGCTGTTATGAGAATAATCACGATGCCTTCATGTCCGTATTTGTATTTTTATCGACACCTCTACCTCTAAACATGGGGACATATTTATCGTTATCGGCTTTCGCTTGAGGACAAGCGAGGTCTAAGCTTGGGGGAGTTGATACGTCCATTTCGCATCATGCTTTTATATCGATATTTATTGCATTATGGGCTGTTATTACACATTATGTCACAATACTTATGCCTATTCTCTCTTATTTTTTAAGGTTTACATGAAGAGGGAGAATGCCGGCAGCTGGAATTCTGGGATGGAAAAGGAGCAAATATTAGAGACCTATTCTGCATAACTCCAAAAGTCCTGAAACTCCACGGAATATCATACAATAAATAATAAATAATCCTCGCCAAAGATGAAGGCCAGGGGGCCCACACCCTGTCCACGAGGGTGGGGACGCGCCCCCCCTCCTAGGGCGCGCCCCCTACCTCGTGTGCCCCCTGGTGGCCCTCCGATGCCCATCTTCGGCTATATGAGGTCTTTTGTCGTGAAAAAAATCAGAAGCAACCTTTCGGGACGAAACTCCGCCGCCACGAGGCGGAACCTTGGCGGAACCAATCTAGGGCTCCGGCAGAGCTGTTCTGCCGGGGACACTTCCCTCCGGGAGGGGTAAATCATCGTCATCATCATCACCAACGCTCCTCTCATCGGGAGAGGGCAATCTCCATCAACATCTTCACCAGCACCATCTCCTCTCAAAATCCTAGTTCATCTCTTGTATCCAATTCTTGTCTCCAAGTCCGGGATTGGTACTAGTAGGTTGCTAGTAGTGTTGATTACTCCTTGTAGTTGATGCTAGTTGGTTTATTTGGTGGAAGATCATATGTTCAGATCCTATATGCATATTAATACCCCTCTGATTATGAACATGAATATGCTTTGTGAGTAGTTACATTTGTTCCTGAGAACATGGGAGAAGTCTTGCTATTAGTAGTTATGTGAATTTGGTATTCGTTCGATATTTTGATGAGATGTATGTTGTCTAGCCTCTAGTGGTTTTATGTGAACGTCGACTACATAACACTTCACCATTATTTGGGCCTAGAGGAAGGCATTGGGAAGTAATAAGTAGATTATGGGTTGCTAGAGTGACAAAAGCTTAAACCCTAGTTTATGCGTTGCTTCGTAAGGGGCTGATTTGGATCCATATGTTTCATGCTATGGTTAGGTTTACCTTAATACTTTTGTAGTAGTTGCGGATGCTTGCAATAGAGGTTAATCATAAGTGGGATATTTGTTCAAGTAAGAATAGCACCCAAGCACCAGTCCACCCACATACCAAATTATCAAAGTACTAAACGCGAATCATATGTACGTGATGAAAACTAGCTTGACGATATTCCCATGTGTCCTCGGGAGGGATTTTCCTATTATAAGAGTTTGTCCAGGCTTGTCCTTTGTTACAAAAAGGATTGGGCCACCTTGCTGCACTTTATTTACTTTTGTTACTTGTTGCTAGTTACAAATTATCCTATCACAAAACTATCTGTTACCACTTATTTCAAAGATTTGCAGAGAATACCTTGCTGAAAACCACTTATCATTTCCTTCTGCTCCTCGTTGGGTTCGACACTCTTACTTATCGAAAGGACTATGATAGATCCCCTATACTTGTGGGTTATCACCCAACCATAGCATTAAAGCAACAAGTCCTCTTTATTCCCATCGCAACAACCCCTCTTACTCGGGTTTGTGTTTCAGTCACTCACCAACCCACTATAAGCGAATCATGAACGTATTGCAACACCCTACAGCGGGAATCCCTCACGCTTGCGCGACACGGAGGGCACCATAGGACAACACCAAAGTAAAACATACAACTCATACCAATCTAGATCATCAATCAACCCAAAGACAAAAGATATCTACTCAAAACATCATAGGATGGCAACACATCATTGGATCACAATATGTGGCATAAAGCACCATGTTCAAGTAGGGATTACAGCGGGGTGCGGGAGAGTGGACCGCGTAAAAGAGATGAGGATGGTGATGATGATGGTGATGGTGATGAAGACGATCACCGTGGTGATGATTCCCCTCCCGATGGCACTCCGGCGCCACCGGAAGAGAGGAGGAGAGGTTCCCCCCCTTGTGCTTCCTCCTCCATGGCCTCCACCCTCTGGTCCTTGGCCTTCATGGTGATGATGGCCCCTCCGGGATACTACTCCATGGCCACCGGTGATGATGGCCCTCTCCGGCAGGGTGCCGGAGAGGGCCTAGATTGACTTCTCGTGGCTACAGAGTCTTGCGGCGGTGGAACTTCCGATTTAGGTTTCTTTCTGGAAGTTTGGGTATATATAGAAGAGTTTCGCGTTGATTTCACGTCAGGGGGGTCTCCGGGTTGTCCACGAGGCAGGGGGCGCGCCCTAGGGGGGTGGGCGCGCCCCCCACCCTCGTGGGCAGCCCAAGACTCTTCTGGCCTGCTTCTGGTACTTCGTGGGCTTCTTCTGGTCCAAAAATGATCTCCGGCAAGTGGCACGTCAATTGGACTCCATTTAGTTTTCCTTTTCTGCGATACTCTAAAACAAGGAGAAAACAAAAATGGCACTGGGCTCTAGGTTAATAGGTTAGTCCCAAAAATCATATAAAATAACATATAAATGCATATAAAACATCCTAGAAGGATAGTATAGTAGCATGGATACTTCATAAATTATAGATACGTTGGAGACGTATCAGAGGCACTCACGAACTAAGACCGAAACTACGCTCTCTCTACAGAGTTGCAAACATACGGTGTCATCTATTCGGCAGGGCTTCGCCGTCCAGAACTAGTTCCTGCCGGAACCCAGATAGCCTTACGGCTCTACGAAACTCTTTTTGTGGGAGGGAGAGAAGAAGCCAGATAATTTATGGCATGTGTATGGGAGCAAGGGATGAGAGTGGAGGGCTGCCCCTCCACCTCTATTTATAGGAAATCCCAAGGGGTAGGGTGCTTTTACAACAAAACCCAAAACCCACATGAAATGGAGTCCTTCCCAAAGACCTAAAGAGTGAAAACAAGGGACAAGTGGGGCCCCATGGATGAGCTGCACCCATGAACGTCCCACCCCTTGTGGGCCACCCCTTGTCATCCCTAGATCTTTTGGGCAAAGCCCCAAAAGGTGGCTTTCCATAAAATATCCCAAAAAGCACTTTCACTATTCACGACGACATTTTTTAGCGTCCGTTCGAACTGAAAATATTTATGTGGGATTAGAACATTTCCAATACCCACCATAATAATTTTCAACGCGTTCTGGAACAATTCTAGTTTAGTGATTTTCATCTGCGAAAAGCATCTGAACCGGTTCCTGCAGCTCCGGAACATTTCCGGTTTTTATTTCTGAAAATTCCAAAAAGTTTCCAGAATGATTCTGGCACCCTCCAAGAATTATCAGGCATGTGCCGAAACCATTTTGACTTAATGGCATACCCCGAAACAACTATTTCGGTTTCACCGAAACTCATCCGGTGACCTCTCTCTGCGGAACTTTTCCGCTGTCCAAAACTTTCCGGTGTCCGAAACTTTTTCGATGATTTTCTCTGAGGCTCCCTGTCTAGTATTCAGCAGATAGATGACCCTTAAGCGTGTGACCCTATAGGTTCGGTGAAGTATAGACATGACCCGGAACCCCTTCCGATCGATGATCAACATCGGATCCGTGGACACCCATATTGACCCCTATACCCACATGAATAAATATTCGAGTGAACCTCCAGTTGCAATGAGCTATTCCTGTTGCTTCGCGATATGTCACAAACACCCGAGGTGAGATTTATTGCATCCCCATGGACGAACAATTTGTCCACCATGCAAGTTACCTCGTTACCGGTTCTAATCTCTTTTCTCGCTTCCGCCTTCCCAAGATCCCAAAGCTGATCAAATCACAAGGTGTCTGGCCAGACGATTATGGATACCGTAGCACCGAGAGGGCCCGAGAATATATCTCCATCGTCGGAGGAGCAAATCCCAATCTTGAGCTATCAAGTTACTTGACATACTTTTCCATGAACCCGTAAGCCGTTGTAAGAGCCACCCATTTACGGATGACGTTTAGCAAACCCCAAAGTTCATGAAGCAAGCATGAAGAAACTCGATACTCTCATGGTCTAAGGAATCATTCAAATGTTAACCATCTCTGTGTTATGTACCAATAAACTTGTGACGAATGAATCTCATAGCATAACATCAATCCGGGTCGATTCAACACAAATGTTCTCTTAACATTGTGCCCTCAAAGTTGCTGGCATAGACATGCCCATGACCAGGAAAATAGAATCATCATGCAACACTTGAGCTAGTCTTAGAGGCCAGACTAGGAATAATTCTTACCGTTTATTATTCCACACGTGCATATGAGTCTTCCTCCGAGCCTCGTGTTATTGTAGACTCGAGAACCATAGCAGTTATATCATGGAACATAAACATAATTATGAACATGGGGATAAGTAATAGCATTTATTATTTCCTCTAGGGCATATCTCCTACACGGCTGTCCGAGGACCCCCTAATCCAGGACTCCCTCAGTAGCCCCTGAACCAGGCTTCAATGACGATGCATTCGGCGCGCAGATTGTCTTCGGCATTGCAAGGCGGGTTCCTCCTCCGAATACTCCATAGAAGATTTTGAACACAAGGATAGTGTCCGGCTCTGCAAAACAAATTCCACATACCACCGTACAGAGAATAATATTTCCACAAATCGAATCTGCTGACGCATTTTGCAGCATGACATCACACCACGGCCTGGTCGTTATTCGAACCATTTTTCACAACCAACCACTGCACATATCGCGAGGCGGTTTCCTTGGCTCGTCTTGTCGAAGCAGAGACCGTGTCCCCTTATCACAAGATTCTCATCAATACGGGTGTGGGTAACCCAACCGCGCCATCAATTACGGCGCTTGGGGAATAAGAGGTTTTACTAGGCTAGTGGGGAGGCGCAGAATCCCTACTGCCTTTATAAGGGGATAACGACTCCCTTTCACACCCACGCTTTCTACTTCCCGATTCGTTCCCTTCTGCTCAAGCTCCAGGGCCCAAGCGTTCATCTTCTCTTCCCACAAAAGGTCTTCCGACGGATCCAGAGCAGGAGGCAAATGGATGGCCTCTACCGTCCGAGGGAAGGATATCAAAAAGCTTCGGGAGGCCGGGTACCTGGCCAAGAAAATCAGCCACCGTCTCCCGACGGCGGGACAGATCGTCCCTACTCCGGAACCCCATGAGAGGGTTGTATTCCTCCCTCACTTTGTCCGCGGGCTAGGGTTTCGCCTCCACCCATTCGTTCGCAGCATCATGTATTATTATGGGATCGATCTTCATGATCTGTCCCCTAATTCCTTCCTCAACATCTCGACATTCATTGTCGTGTGCGAGGCTTTTCTCCGCATTTCGCCGAACTTTGGTTTATGGCTAAAGATTTTTAATGTGAAGCCCAAGGTGGTGGGCGGCGAGCATGCCGAGTGCGGGGGCGCCATGGTGAGCAAGATGCCCAACGTCATATGGCCAACGGGAACCTTTAACGATTCTATCAAGGAGTGGCAACAGCAGTGGTTTTATATCACTTAGCCGCGCGGCACGGAATGGGCCGCCTCTCCCGAGTTCCGATCCAGTGCCCCCCTACGGCTCACATCCGGGGTCAAGAAAGGCTTGGACTGGTCTTCATCGGACGAACTGTCGGTGCTTCAGACGCGCGTTAAAGATATGGGAGACAAGAACATTGAACTTGTCAATATGGTCCAGGTGATGCTAGTTCGCCGGATCCTGCCTTGTCAGCAACGGACTTGCAATCTATGGGGATTTGATCAGGCCAGGCACCAAACCCTGCGAGAGCTCTTCGTTTCTTTGCACAAGGACATCTGGAAGGTGCTTTTCAAGTCCAGCAAATCGTGCCCGGACTCCGCCGAGGACCGCGGGTACCAGTTGTCCCGCCCTGCAAGTTCGGTGAGTTTATCAAACTTCTCTATCCGCATAACCCAAAGGAAGCGCTTAACGTGTTTTATACAACTCTCCCAGGGCTGGACGAAGAAGGCGGAGCGGATCCATTGTCCGGCCCCGCTGCCCGAAGAACCAGCCATCCCACTTCTGACAAAGAAGACGGCCGAGAAGGAGGCCAAAAATACCCGGGGCAACCTTCGTCGCTGCGGCACTTCGGACACAATATCCGAAGGCTCTGATGCCCATTTTGCCTCCGAAGAGGAGGAGGAGGAGGAAGATGAATCCCCTGCTGGGGGAAGAAAGAAGAGGACGGCCTCTGTACACTTGGAGGCCTAGCTGCCCAAAAGGGGAAAGGCTCCTCTTCCAGTGGAGTCCAACGCCGCCGCCGACAGCGGCCCGGCATGGGATCCCAGGGCCCAGCCCCTGGTGAACTCGTAAGTATAAAATCTGAGTACATTTTTAGGCGTCCGGACTCATTATGGCATAGTATTTTAACCTAATCCATATTTTTGTAGTCCGGCGAGGTCCCATACCAAACAATCCTCATCAAAGGATTCGCTGAGCTCAGATGCTATGGAGATCGGGACGCCCCAAAAGGCCCCTTCCTCCAAACAGGTGCATAACACCGAGGCTTTGTCTCAGAAGGACCCCAACCAAGGAGGAGAGGAAAAGACCGTGACGGCGGCGCCTGGAGGTCAAACCTCAGGGGCCGGACACATGGGTAAGAAGATTCCCATGGGGCTGACGGCGAGGGCCATCCTGAGTTCGGCTCCCAGCCGGATGCTATTCCGGAGATCTATACGGCTCCAGAATCAAGCCGGCAGCCTCCCTCTGCTGGAGGGGGTGTGCCTGCTCCATCGGCAACCTCTGTCCAACAAGACGTG
This sequence comes from Aegilops bicornis, assembly GCA_021605145.1. Lineage (NCBI taxonomy): Eukaryota > Viridiplantae > Streptophyta > Magnoliopsida > Poales > Poaceae > Aegilops > Aegilops bicornis. The sequence goes on from CM038675.1 coordinate 223,364,151, forward strand.
TCGGATGCTTTGTTGGTAGCGCTGAAGAGCGCCTCCATCGTTGATGAACACCGTGCCCTTATGGGCGTGGTGATTGAGAAGATTCAGTCGGCTGAGGGTGGACTGAACGAAACCTATATCAGCCTTATAAAAGGTTTTGAGGTATGTTTTATGAGTTTTCGAAGAGTGTCATTGTATAGATAGTGGCCCCTGATACACTGTTCGGGGAAAGAAAGAACCGGATAGAAGATCGAATTTATGTTCGCAGGAAGACTCATTAAATGGCAGCTATTTCTCTTCTGTTATAAGCAGGTGTCTGTAGTGGCTGCTACTTCTCATACTGCGGAGATCTCTGGGCTGAATCAAAGTCTAGAGCGGGCCACAGAAGAACTTGTCCAATTGAAAATGCAGTTGAGAGATAAACAAGGTGTGCATAAGTCTTGTTCGTGTTTATTGCGAATGAATTTTCAGTATGAACCGAGCTTGATGATTTGCGCTAGGATTGTGACCGAAGTCGAAGCCCTTAAGAAGGTTGTGGCCGAGGCCGAGAAAAAGGTAGCCACTAAGCAGGATCTTCGTGAAAAGAACGAGGCCAGGGTTATTAAAGCTGAGCAGGAGTTGCAAGAGGCCATGAGGAAATGCGAGAGCTTGGAGCAGAGTTTAACGAGAGAAAGAATCCGAACTCACCAAGGCGCATCAGGCCACGAGCGATGCCCAGGGGGAAACCCAAAGCACCCTGCAGGGGATCCAAGAGGCGAGAAAGATCGCGGCTAGTAAGGCTTTTTCCATGTAGAGAAAGTATTTGGGGGGAAAACTATGTTCCTAATTTTGAATCCGGATTTCTCAGGGGTATTTGTCGAGCTACCCTGTAGCATATCAGATGCCACCCGATTCTACCGAGCTGAAGAAAGGAAAACTGCAGATAAGCTCTTCTGGTCGCAGTATTTGGCACCGAATTATTTGATGCCTTTTACCGATTAGCTGAAACAGCTGATCGAACTGCATAAGGCGGCGGAACTAGCCATGAAAGATTTGGTTATCCGGCTATGGCCTGCCGAGCCGATTCCAAGCAGCTACTTTGGGCTCGTGAAGCGGCTCGTAAGCGCTTGCCCTCGACTTGACGTCATCAAGCAGTTGGTCTGTATAGAAGGTGCGCGAATGGCCTTCGCCTGCGCAAAGGTGCACTGGGGGAAGATGGATGCCGAAAAGCTGATGACCGAAGGACCGCCAGAGGGGAAGGAGCACCGCAAGCCCGAATTATATTATGAGAGTGTCCTGAAAGGATCCTACCTTGAAGCGGAGCTATGCAACAAGGACATTATGTTTCCATGAATGCCAATCATGTTGTCCGTTGTAATGTTTGAACAAGGTCATTTATTTGTCGCCTGTTATATAAAAGTTTACCCTCCCGTGCGGCCGTTTTATATGTTAAACCTGAGAGTTGGCCAGTCGTCGGCTTCTGCCCCCACGTAAGAAGTACGGGGTGTTCGGGATAAACCTGAGCTCTCTTTATCCCAGTTTTGGGTCCTTCGAAGGAGGTGCTCAGCACAACGAACCAGGCAATCGGACTATAGGGCTTTATCAATCTCACTTAGCAATAGGAGCTTTAGTATGGTAGGCGCAGCCCCTGGTGTTCGGAAGACCGTACTAGGGGCTCTATAAGCACCTGATCTGAGAAAAAACCAATCCATCGCATGCTGCATTGGTTATGGCATTATGTGGGAGAAAACCTTAAAGATTTTGTGACCTCTCGAACAGCTGACCAGCTCTCGCTGTATCATGACAGTCAGTTTTCGGCTTTCTCTACTGAGGTGCTCATCCCGAAGAACCGGGACACAATTGCCGTAGTTCTCCCATTGCTACCTTAGCTGATATAGCGGAACGTAAGGTACCAAAACATGGGAGCCGGGCAAACCCAACTATTGACCCAAGACATGATTTGGAGCTGATGTATATAATGCTATAGGTTAGGGGTGCCGAACTTCCATGAAGGTGTTCGGACTTTATTGCCGTGTTATGGGTAAAACGAAGCCCCTTGCATATTTTAAGGCATATCATTGTGTACGGATGCCACTTGACAAAATGATTTCAATCAGAAATAACATCAGGTAAACGTCATATAAATCCACATGTTGTATTTGAATAGTACGTCTATGCGTATGGGTACAAGTGATGTGATAAAAAAAGGGAATATGATTGCGGAACCTGCTGAGACCAGGGGGAAGAGGCTGAGTGCAGATCCGTAATATAGCCGAATGGTCACTGCGGGGAATGTCTAAGGATTCCCTTACGCGTTCAAGTTGCCTCCGTGTAGCCCGTCCTGGTCGGCGCGAAGGTAAACCTGCGAAGGAAATGTAAGAAATATTTACGTGTCGGAGGGCGGTTGAGCCGCTGAGTTCGGCCTATCCTGGCCTTCGCCGGAGTGTTTAGTTGTGCTCTGGACGAGTTCGGAGTCCCTTGACGGTGTTCGGGAGCCTGGACGTCGATTCGAGGTTCGGCTGCAAGGTGCTGCTCATTGTTTCTGCTACTAAGGCAGTGGTGTATTTGCTAGTGCCGACGGAAGGTTCGGCCTTGCCATTAACCGTGATGACGCCGCGTGGACCGGGCATCTTGAGCTTACGGTAGGCATAATGTGGCACAGCGTTGAATCGAGCGAACGCGGTTCGTCCGAAAGCAAAGTTGCTTGATAATCATCGCGGAAAGGGACGATTTCGAAGATTAACTCTTTGATACGGTAATTTTTTGGTGATCCGAAGACTACCTCAAGGGCGATGGAGCCTGTACAGCTAACTTCCACACCTGGTATGATGCCTCTGAAAGTGGCTTTAGTGGGTTTGATCGCCGAATGATTGATGCCCATCTTGCGCACTGTGTCCTGGTAAAGCAGATTTAGACTGCTACCTCCGTCGATAAGGACTCGGGTGAGGTGGAAACCATCTATTATTGGGTCGAGGACTAGTGCTGCTGGATTGCCCTGATTGGCGTTAACCGGACGATCCGTGTGGTTGAAGGTGACCGGTCCTAGTTTATATTGTGGGACGACTAGTTCCGTTGAGTCGCCATCCCTAAGGGTGCATATCCGGTCCGGGTTGGTAATTTGGGTGCTATTTACCACATTCACCGATTAAATATGCAGGGGAAATTTCTTTTGCCCTCCTGTGTTCGGTGATCTGGGCTCTTCGTCGCTATCGTCGCTTTGAGACCCCCCCTTCGTCTTTGGCGCCTGTCCTGCCGGCTTGTTTGAAGACCCAACATTCCTTGTTGGTATGGGTGGCTGGCGTTTCTTGGGTGCCATGAGTTTGGCATTGGCGATCGAGTATGCGGTCCAGACTGGATGGACCCGAATTTTTATTTTTGGGTGGCCCTTTCCGCTGACCGGGCTTTGAGCCCCTGAACCCGGCATTAACTGTCGTATTTTCGGCGTTTTCATCATATTTGTGGCGCTTGTGTTTGTTGCGTCGTGGTTTGCCATTGCTATCCCTGGCTTCTGATATGCTAGGTTTGCTTGCTGTATTGGTACTGCGAGCCAACCAGCTATCCTCGCCCGCGCAAAAGCGGGTCATAAGTGTCATGAGGGCTGCCATGGATTTTGGCTTCTCTCGGCCAAGGTGCCGGGCAAGCCATTCGTCACGGATATTATGCTTAAATGCCGCTAAGGCCTCTGCATCCGGACAGTCGACAATTTGGTTTTTCTTAGTTAGGAACCGTGTCCAGAATTGCCTGGCCGATTCCCCTGGCTGCTGAGTTATATGGCTCAAGTCATCAGCATCCGGTGGTCGCACATAAGTGCCCTGGAAGTTGTCACGGAATGCATCTTCCAAATTCTCCCAACTGCCAATTGAGTTTGCTGGCAAGCTATTTAGCCAATGTCAAGCTGGTCCTTTGAGTTTTAGTTGGAGGTACTTGATGGCATGTAGATCATCACCGCGAGCCATGTGGATGTGGAGGAGGAAATCCACGATCCATACCGCGGGATCTGTTGTACCATCATATGATTCAATATTTACGAGTTTAAAACCCTCTGGGAATTCGTGATCCGTTACTTCATCAGTGAAGCATAGGGGGTGTGTGGCACCTCTGTGCCAGGCTATATCATGACGCAGTTCATATGGGTCTTGTCTACTGTATTCGGCCCGGCCGGATTTGCTTTTAGTGTATCCAGCGTGACGGTCATCATCCCGTGGTTGTGCGCGCCCCCGTGATCCGTAGATCGATCTTGCATGTTTTGCGTTGTTTTCCAATACGTCTCGCAGGTCCTGCGTGTTGCCACGGGCCTTGGTATTTTTGTTTGAGTGGCGGCGGGGTGCAGGCTGGACTTCAGGCTGAAATGCCTCTGTGTCTCGGCCACGAGGTGGCCGATCAGCCTCATCGTACGCTGGTGATGTAGGTTTCAATGCTTCCTCCTCGAGTTGAGGTAGCAACCTGCACTTTGGAGAACTCTTGGTTGGACGCTCGAGTTCGTATTCCTCGGCTGCCAGGACTTCGGTCCATCTATTCGTTAGCAGATCTTGTTCAGCTCGAAGTTGTTGTTGCTTTTTCATCAGGCTGTTTGCTGTGGCTATAAGCCAGCGCTTGAAGTGCTCCAGCTCGATGGGATCCTCAGGCACAATAAATATTTCGTCGCCGAGGCTCACTTCGTCTTTGGAGAGAGGCATGTAATTTTCATCCTCTGATTCTCCGTTTGCTGCCTGTTCCGGAGGGCTAGCTTGTCCATCCTCCCCCTAGAGGTCTGGCTGGAGGGGATTATCGTCGTCTTTGGCACTATCCGGAGCGTTATTGTCTCTTGTGCCGGTATCGCTGCTTTTGCTATGGCAAGACTTAGAGCGCCGCCGCTGACGTCGGTGCTTGGGTTGCTTTTTGGAGGGATTATCCTCCGTTGTTTTATCGCCATCGCCTTCTTTGGGGGTGTCTACCATGTATACATCATATGATGAGGTGGCAGTCCAGCGCCCTGTGGGCGGTGGTTCCTGCTTGTCTCCTGCATCGTCGTCCATACCATCGATGTCTTCGGAGCCGAAATCGAGCATGTTGGTTAAATCGTCGACAGTGGCTACTAAGTGGGTGGTGGGTGGGGAGCGAATTTCTTCGCCGTCCGCATCCCATTCTAGCCGGACATAATTCGGCCAAGGTTCTCCCGACAAGAGAGAGACCTTAATGAATTTAGCACATCGCCAAAAGGCGAGTGCTGAAAGATATCCGCGGAGGTGAACTCCATGATCGGCGCCCAATCAGATTCGATAGGCATGGACGCAGGCGGCTCGGAGTCTGTGGCCGGGGACAAATCCAATGGTTCGGCAACACGGGTCTCGTAGGAGGTGAAGTCATTATTCGGCGCTATCGCTACTGAGTGTGCGGCCTCTGAGGCGGGATCCATCCATCCATCCACAGATGGCGCGATTTGTTTCGGATTGAAGGCCGGAGTAGTTGAAGGTGTGATCTCCCGAACACAGTCCGACGGCAGAGCTAAATCATGCTCGTCATGATCGTGCGGCGCACCTGACATGGGCTCGAATCCGTCGAAGATCAAGTCTCCGCGGATGTCGGCATTGTAGTTCAAGTTTCCAAACCTGACCTGATGGCCAGGGGTGTAGCTATCGATCTGCTCCAAATGGCCAAGCGAGTTAGCCCGCAGTACGAAGCCGCCGAATACGAAGATCTGTCCGGGGAGGAAAACCTCACCCGGGATCACATCATCGCCGATGATTGAAGGAGCCATCAAGCCTTACGGTGATGGCACAGTGGAACTCTCAATGAAAGCACCAATGTCGGTGCCAAAATCGGCAGATCTCGGGTAGGGGGTCCCGACCTGTGCGTCTAAGGTGGATGGTAATAGGAGGCGGGGGACACGATGTTTACCCAGGTTCGGGCCCTCTCGATGGAGGTAATACCCTACTTCCTGCTTGATTGATCTTGATGATATGGGTATTACAAGAGTTGATCTACCACGAGATCTTAGAGGCTAAAACCCTAGAAGCTAGCCTATGGTATGATTGTTGTTGTCCTACGGACTAAACCCTCCCGTTTATATAGACACTGGAGGGGGCTAGGGTTACACAGAGTCGGTTACAAGGGAGGAGATCTACATATCTGTATTGCCAAGCTTGCCTTCCACGCCAAGGAGAGTCCCATCCGGACACGGGACAAAGTCTTCAATCTTGTATCTTCATAGTCCAATAGTCCGGCCAAAGGATATAGTCCGGCTGTCCGAGGACCCCCTAATCCAGGACTCCCTCAGTGATCAAAGCATATGATTTTATACAAACTTATGGTGAAGCCTGTATTTACAAGAAAGTGAGTGGGAGCTTGCTACTTGTTGAGCTTGCGTTGGTTTTTCCCTTGAAACATGACCTTCCCCTTCGGACGATTCCTGCCAGGGTTGATCCCGTGGAATGTGCCAGTAACCTTGAGCTGTTCATCTGATATCTGAAACTTGTTGATTACCTTGGGGGAGATCAGATTCAACCCAGTTGCGTCGTCAACCAACATCTTTGTGACCTTGAGGTTGAGGTTTGTTGGAGAGACCAACAATGACAAACACCCCACTGTAGTGGTGCGATCAGGGTGATCCTCGTCGTCAAAGATGATGGGCGTGCGAGACCATTTGAGTGGCATCCGGAATCTGCCGCTCACTCCATAGCATTGACCTCCCGTGCCCACTATTTAAGTTGGCGGTGAGAGGATTGCTAATATGCACCTCTGTCAATGCGCAGGGCATCAGTGGCTTTCTGAAAATCTTGCTCACTGGTTTCCTCTTCATCCCCCCATCGCCTTCGTCATCACTTTCCTTCTTCTCATGACCTTTGGCGGGGTTTTCTTGACGTTGTGGGACCTTGCCGGGGTGGCCTCCTCTGCCACCTCGGCCCTTCCCGCCAATGTCATCTTGGTCCCTTTCCTTGTCACACTTCTCATACTCAGCCTTCTGCTTCTTGACGAGCTGCTCAACTTGATGACACTCTTGGAGATCATGGCCCTTGGCCCGATGGATCTTGCAATACGGTCCATTACCCTTCTCGGTCGCCCCAGCTTCCCTGTAGTCATTGCACGTGGCAACTTCCTTGCCGGGTGCTTCGGTCTTGGCCTTCTTGCCGGTACTACGAGTGCCAGATCCTTCGACAGCCAGCACGGCCTTCTCTTTGTACTTCTTGTTGCGTTTCTTTTCTTCTTCTTCTGGTCGACAGCATCGTCGTCATCCTCTGGGTCAACTTTGATGCCATCTTCTTCTTCGTGGAGTATTCTCCCCTCCTTTGTATGGGCACACTTATCAGTGAAGTTGTAAAGCTCGTTCACAGTCTTGGGCAACCGGACATTCATCTTGGAACGAATCATGCAGTTGCGCTCATTGGACTGGAATGCGGCAATCACACCTGCTTGGTGGATATCAGGAATGTTCCTATCCACCCACCTAAACCTCTGCATGTACTTTCGCAAGCTCTCCCCTTCCTTATGCGTAAGGACCTGCAGATTGCTGGGCCGGTCTGGTTCTTGATGGCTGCTCGGGAAGGCGCCAACAAACTCATGGCACAGGTCAGCCCATGATGAGATGGAATTCTCCGGAAGGTGCATCAACCATGACCTCACATTTGGCTTGAGGGCCAAAGGGAAGTAATTGGCGAAAACCTTCTCATCTCTTCCTCCGGCGGCTCGAACAACAGTGGTGTAGATGCTCAAGAACTATGCCAGGTTCAACCTTCCATCATACTTTTCTAGTATTTCTGGCTTGAAAACGCGGGCAGATGGCCAACAGACTTGCCGCAGCTCGCGAGTGAAGGCAGGGCACCCGACCTCGAAAGGAAAGTATTCGCCTTCACTGGGCGCGGGTTTGTCAACATGGGGGCCATTGCGCATGTCAGACTGGCATGGGTCTTAAGGCGTAGTTCTATCGTGAGGCGTGTGTCTTCCCTACGCCTATCTTCCAGGACCTACCACTGATCTTGACGGGCCCAAGGATTGGAAAAAGCCATCGATACCTCGTCAGGCCCTTGATCTCGTGGTTCTGGCTGCAGCACATGTGCTGGCTGCCGTGGCGGGGACTGCACCGTCGGGGTGACTCCCTCGACACGGTCAGCAGCCCAGGCCATTGTCGCCGCTTGTGGGACCCGTGGCGGGTCCGTCCGCTGAGACCCTCCCGCCTCAGTGAAACCAATCAAACTCTGAATGGTGGCTCTCCACTCATCCATTTGATTGGCCACTGGCGGGAATCTCAGCAGGAGCTGGGCTCGCGCCATGGCTTCCGAGGCAGTGCTTGGCATGGACGATGACGCAGAACGCAACGTCGCCCGACTTCTGCTGGCACCGGAAGTGGTGGCGCCGTGCTCTCGCCGCCTCGAGCTAGTCATCATGGTAGAATGACAATGAGAAGGGTGCGCCTGGGGGTTGTCGACCCCGTTCGGCTCTTCGTCTTGATTATATTGGCCTGGGAAGGGAGCGAGCCCTGTAGCTGCATCCGTAGCAGGGGCAACCAGGGGGTCACGACTCCTGCCAGAGTGGGCGCCATCACTGCGGCCGCGCCCTGCGGTGGGATGAAGAGGCCTAGAATGGATATTCTCCCCACGTGCGCCTTGTGGGACATGGCCGTCGAGGTGCTGCTGGTGTCGCCCTCCCCCGGTGTCTTCCGCTCCCGCTCGGCTACGGGGGGAACGATGACAGCGCCGCCTGCGCTGATCGTATTCCCCACGGCATCCTCGTTCCCCAACGCCACAACATTCCTGATGGTATTGGCGGCCGCATGCGGGGGGGGGGGGGGGCTTCGAGGTGGAAGGATGAGCTGTTGCGCCGGACTTTTTCTTGGGCTCCATGGATGATGAAGCAACCGATGAATAAGGTGATGAAGAAGATCGGCCCGCTGCTTATGACCTCAGGTTCGCGCGAGCGTAGCCCCCTACCTGGCGCGACAAAGATGTCATGGCAGAACATGACCACCTATGGGGCCATCGGCCCCTTGTGGTTCGGCAAGGGGGAAGGGCACATCGCATAAAGAGAGGAGGCCGTCGAACAGCACGACAGTGGTGACGCGTGTCGTTTTTACCCATGTTCGGGCCGCTGCGAAGCATAAAACCCTATTCCTACTTTGGTGGATTGATGGACGGACTGTGAAGGACGAGCGGCGCTCAAGCCTGGCAAGGTAGCCTTGGGGAGAGCAGCTACCTGTGTATGAATACACCAGGGTCCGAATCCTTTCTAAGGTTGCAACGGTCCTCCTTTTATAGGCCATGGGGTTACCACAATGGCAAAACAATGATTATCCAGTAGTTAGATAGCAAACAATGCTATCAGTGTCACGTCGTGAATGTAGCCCGGCAAGCCTTACCATGCCACTTTAGCTGTCTCTTGTCTGTCTGCTTGACACGCCTCTGGATGGGTGTCATATGTAGGTGATCTTCCTCCTAAGTGACGGTCACATGCCGAATGACAGCCACTTAGTTATCTGGGGGCTCGACACCGCACCGATGGGTGACTTGCGTCGTTATGCGGTGGAGCGCCAGAGTCTTGGCGGGAGGTGCTGGCCGCCAGCGGCCCCGACAACCCTTGCCGGGGAGGTCTTGGGACTTGTCTTCGGGGTGACCTCGACCTGACAAGGCTCGCCTGCCCGGCAAGGGATGTTTTCCTTAGTGATATCTTGCTTCTTCGGCTTGCCATGGTCTTCTTGGTCCGCCCTTTGATTCCTCAAAGAGCTACCTCTCTCTGGCTTGGTCTTGGTCTTGTCGCTGCAATTTCTCCTCTATGCCTGTGTACAGTCTGGGAAACACACACCAAGGTTTGTTGCACCGACACGTGTTCACCGGGAGCCAAGTGACTGGGTCGGAACACGTCCTATTCATCGGGAGTGAAGCCACTAGGTCAGAACGCTCGTTGAGGGATTTCCGGACTAGGGGGTGTCCGGATAGCCGAACTATCATCATCGGCCGGACTCTGACTATGACGATAAAAGATTGAAGACTTCGTCCCGTGTCCGGATGGGACTTTCCTTGGCGTGGAAGGCAAGCTTGGCGATACGGATATGTAGATCTCCTACCTTTGTAACCAACTCTGTGTAACCCTAACCCTATCCGGTGTCTATATAAACCGGAGGGTTTTAGTCCGTAGGACGAACAACAATCATACCATAGGCAAGCTTCTAGGGTTTAGCCTCTTTGATCTCGTGGTAGATCCACTCTTGTAACACACATCATCAATATTAATCAAGTAGGACGTAGGGTTTTACCTCCATCAGGAGGGCCCGAACCTGGGTAAAACATCGTGTCCCTTGTCTCCGTTACCATCCGCCTAGACGCACAGTTCGGGACCCCTACCGAGATCCGCCGGTTTTGACACCGACATTGGTGCTTTCATTGAGAGTTCCTTCCGTGTCATCACTGATAGGCTCGATGGCTCCTTTGATCATCAACAACGACGCGGTCCAGGGTGAGACTTTTCTCCCGGGACAGATCTTCGTGTTCGGCGGCTTTGCACTGCGGGCCAATTCGCTTGGCCATCTGGAGCAGATCGAAAGCTACGCCCCTGGCCATCAGGTCATATTTGGGAGTTTTAACTATACGGCCGATATCCACGGAGACTTGATCTTCGACGGATTCGAGCCATAGCCAAGCGCCGCTACCAGACCGCTCTCGATGGGCATGATCTAGCTCTGCACGGACAAAGGCTCGGAGGCCGCACTGTAATCCGCTCCGACCCTTAATCTGGAGCCGGGTTCCCCGATCGAGGACGAGTGGTTGGACACCGCCTTGGGGGCTTTAATCTCTACGGCGATCGAGCCGAACTCTATCCCTGTCCTTTGCGAAGACCTTGACTCCAGGGTGCCGGACTCCTCTCCGGACTCCGAACCCCCGCTACCGCCAATCGAATCCGATTGGGCGCCGGTCATGGAGTTCATCGCCATGGACATCTTTTCAGCACTCGCCCTTGGGCGACATCCTGAATTCACTAAAGTCTCTCTCTTTATCCGGAGAGCCCTGGCCGGACTACGGTCAGGAAGGTTGGGATGCGGACGATGAAGAAATCCATGCCCACCCACCACCCAATTGGTAGCCGCTGTCTACGATCTAACCGACATGCTAGACTACGACTCCGAAGACATCGACTGTATGGACGACGATGCCGGAGATGACCAAGACCCAGCGCCTACAGGGCACTGGAAGGCCACCTCGTCATACGACATATACATGGTGGACATCCCAAAAGATGGGAACGGCGATGGAACAGAGGAGGATGACCCTCCAAGAAACAGCCCAAGCGCCGGTGTCGTGGCGCCGCTCTAAATCCCGCCACAAAGAAGAATGAAGATTCCGCACCGGAGACAACAATACACCGGACAATGCCAAGACAATCCACTCCGGCAAGATCCGGTAGCAGAAGATGGAGACGCCAGACCCTCACGAGAGAGCGTAAGAAGAGGTAGAGGATTATATGCCTCCCTCCGAGACGAAGCAAGCCTCAACGACGATGAATTCGCCGTGCACGAGAATCCTTGAACAAGAGCGTTTTAGACGCAGGCTTATGGCCACGGCGAACAGCCTCAAGAAAAAGCGACAACAGCTTAGAGCTAATCAGGATCTCGCTAGCCGACAGATGGATCGAAGTCCTCGCGTCAAGAGCATGAGCTCGAACGCCTCCAAAGTTAACCTAAACGCAAGCTTCTCCCCCGATTAGAGGAGGAGGCTTACGAACCCACATCACCAAGAGACAATACGGCTGACCGACCACCCCGTGGTCGCGACAGGGAGGCCTCTAGGCCCTTCACTAGAACCGTACCCCGGCATCGCTCAAAAAGCACACGGCGAAAGGGGAACGCTCCGGACCTGCGAGATATATTGGAGGACAAGGCAAGACAATCAAGATCGATCTATGGATCGCGTGTGCACCCCACGGTACGTGACGACAACCGTCGCGCCAGACACAGTAAGTCCGGCCGGGCCGAACAAAACAGACAAAGCTCTTTTAAGCTCCGTCGTGATATCACCCAGTACAGAGGCGCCGCACACCCACTATGCTTCACAGACAAAGTAATGGATCATCAAATCCCCAAAGGGTTTAAACCCGTCAATATTGAATCCTATGATGGCACAACAGACACAGAGGTTTGGATCAAGACTATCTCCTTCACATCCACATGGCCCGCGGTGACGATCTTCACGCCATCAAATACCTCCCCTCAAACTTAAAGGACCAGCCCGGCATTGGCTCAACAGCTTGCCGCCAGAGTCAATTGGGAGCTGGGAGGACTCGGAAGCCGCATTCCTCGATAACTTCCAAGGCACTTATGTGTGACCACCAGACGCTGATGACCTAAGCCACATAATTCAGCAGCCAGACGAATCGGCCAGACAATTCTGGACACGGTTCTTTACCAAGAAAAACCAAATCGTCGACTGTCCGGATGCGGAGGCCCTCATGGCCTTCAAGCATAACATCCGCGACGAGTGGCTTGCCCGGCACCTAGGACAAGAAAAGCCGAAATCCATGGCAGCCCTCACATCACTCATGACCCGCTTCTGCGCAGGTGAGGACAGCTGGCTAGCACGCAGCAACAACCTCTGCAAAAATTCTGGAAGTCCGAACTTCAAGGACCGAAATGGAACAAAAACAAGCGCCGCATTAACGGCGACAATATCGAGGATACGGCAGTCAATGCCGGATTCAGAGGCTCTAAACCCGGTCAGCGGAAAAAGCCATTCAAAAGAACTACTCTGGGTCCGTCCAATTTGGACCGAATACTCGACCGCCAGCGGATACACGGCACCCCAGAAAAGCCAGCTAACCACACCAACAGGGACTATTGGGTATTCAAGCAGGCAAGCAAGTTAATTGCCGAAAACAATGACAAGGGGCTGCATAGCGATGACGAGGACGAGACCCAACCGCCGAACAATAGAGGACAGAAAGGTTTCCCCCCACAGGTGCGGACGGTGAACATGATATACGCAACGCACATACCCAAAAGGGAGCGGAAGCGTGCACTCAGGGATGTCTACGCGATAGAGCCAGTTGCTCCGAAGTTCAATCCATGGTCCTCCTGCCCGATCACTTTTGACCAAAGGGACCACACCACCAGCATCCGCCATGGCGGATTCTCCGCACTAGTCTTAGACCCAATCGTTGATGAATTTCACCTAACCAGAGTCCTGATGGACGGCGGCAGCAGCCTGAACCTGCTTTACTGTGATACAAAGGCGCAAAATGGGCATAGACGCCTCAAGGATTAAACCTACCAAAACGACCTTTAAAGGCGTCATACCAGGTGTAGAAGCCAATTGTATAGGCTCAATTACACTGGAAGTGGTCTTCGGATCCCCGGATAACTTCTGAAGCGAGGAGTTAATCTTCGACATAGTCCCGTTCCGCAGCGGCTATCATGCCTTGCTCGGATGTACCGCGTTTGCAAAGTTCAACGCGGTGCCTCACTATGCATACCTCAAGCTCAAGATGCCAGGCCCTCGAGGAGTCATCACGGTCAATGGAAACACTGAACATTCTCTCCGCACGGAGGAACATATAGCGGCTCTCGCGGCAGAAGTGCAATGCGGCCTTTTAAGGAAATTCTCGAGTCCGGCCGTTAAGCGGCCGGACACAGCTAAGCGCGCCCGGAGTAACTTACAACAAGACCACCTGGCATGTTCCGAGCACGCGTAGCAGTGCGGCCCCAACCCCAGCTCCTGCAAAACGTCAAAGCAGGTCCTCCGCGTACACCATTACGCTCTGAAGATACCATGGGCATGGGGAGAGGGGCACGACCACGATAAACCTGCATCAAGGCTCAACCACACCAGGGGCTCTCAAGTGTATCGCCTTTTTCTTTTCTTTTTACCTTTTACTTTTTATCCAGAGGACCCGTTTGTCAAAGGCCTGTCCGTGCAGACTGCCGAACTCACGATGCAACAGCCAGGGAAGGATAAAGGCTACAACGAATAAACAGGTGGTCTCCATTACGAGCATTTTTATACACCAATCTGCAGCTTACCCCTGGAGGGGGACATGTTTAACAGTCCCATACCTTGCTTATTGCACTATTTGTATCGCTCGCATTCAGAGTAGCACTTATTGAATAAAACAATGCAGCACCTTTTTTGCTTATAATTGCATTTCTTTTTCATACATATGTTCATTCACGGCATGTTGCATCCGTACACTTTGGTACTGCTAATATACACCAGGGGCTTATGTTTCCCGCATTATGGTGTGATGAGTCCGAACACTTTCACAAGTGCGGCACCCCAAACTTATAGCACTATATGCATCGGCTCCGAATCATGTCTTGGGTCAATAGTTGGGTTTGCCCGGCTCCCATGTTTTGGTACCTTACGTTCCGTTATATCGGCTAAGGTAGCACTGGGAGAACCACTGCGATTTCGCCCCAGTTCGGCTAGGTTAACGCCTCAGTGGAGAAAGCTAAAACTGACCATCATGATGAGGCGAGATCCGATCGCTGTTCGAGAGGTTTTTTGCGAGTCCTTAAAGACTTATGCCGCTTAGAGCGAGGAGCCGGATACTGTCCTGCCAAGGCGTGGGTAGCGCCCCAAATTGACCTTCCGAAGACTAGGGGCTTCACCGAAATTTAAAATTATAGAATTCTATGGCTAAGTGAGAGTGTTCAAGCATTATAAGTTCGGTTGCCTTGTTCGCTGTGTTGAGCGCCTCCCTAGATGGACCCAAAAATGGGAACATGAGCGCTCAAGTTTATCCCGAACACCCCAGCACTCGTGGCATGGGGGAAATTTGAAGCCGACGACTTGCCATCTCTCGATTTGATAAACAAATTACACGTAAGGTAATATTTTAAATTAACGAGCGTTGCTTAGCGCATATGAACTAAGTTTTCAGCGACAGGATAACAAAATGCGAGTCTACTCAAATATTACATCTTTGGAGCACTCACCCGCAATAGTGCGGGCGCCTTCAACACACTCTTATAATACATCTCGGGCGTATGCGATGCTCCTTGCCCTCCGGTGGCGGGTCCGTCACAAGCTTACGGGCATCCATCTTGCCCCAAAGTGCACCTTCTTGCGGGCAAGGCCCGACGGGCACCCTCAATACAAGCGGAATGCTTGATCACTTCAACCCACGGGCACGCATCCATCACCGCCGCAGACTAGGCCAAGTAGCTCCTGTGCATGGCCTCCTTAGGCCACAGCCGAACTATGAGGCCCTTCATGGCCTGCTCGGCCGCCTTGTGGAGCTCGACCAGCTGCTTCACCTGGTCGCTAAGGCACCGGATGTCCGGCCTCAAAGATATCGAGACCAGAAGACCTTCTCCGCCGAGCTCCCTCCTCGACCCGGTAGAGAATGCGGCAAGATCGGACACGCTGCAAGGAAGATCTGCGAACGCTCCTGGAGAGCTCCGAATTCGGGTAAGCAACAGGTAATTAACACTCACATGCTTACTTTGCATGAAAAATGCCTTACCCGCTGCTATTTTCTTCATCGCCTCAATCTCCTGGAGGGCCTTGTAGGCTTCGGCCTTAGCGGCTTTGGCACTCTCAAGAGCCATTGCAAGCTCGGACTCTCGAGTCCTCGAGTCACGCTCCAAGATCTCATGTTTTTTCACTAGATCCTGGAGCTCTTGCTGCACCTCCGCCACCCGCGCCTCCTGCTTCTCTCGCTGGTACGATGCCGCTGCCGCATTATGCTCGTCGCTGGCCACCGCCTCCTTCTGTGGTCGCCACCTTGTTAGTGGCCCCTACAATACCAACGTTATCCTTGTCATTTTTCTTGCAACCAAATCCTTTTCTCATGTAAGGTACAATTTTCATAAGGTATTACTCACCTTCTTTTTCCTCGAGCTGCTTCTTGGCATGGCCGAGCCTGCTCGGACCGCTCGAGGTTTTCCTTCAAAGTATTAACCTCCGCAGTCAGTGTGGCGGAGGTCAGCAGCACAGCCTGCAATCCCATATTGACATATTTTTTATATGACTCTTGCGTTTATCTTTCTAAAGATCCTCACCGCTTTTCTTTCCAACACCGAACCGAGCATCAGGGGCTACCGTCTATGCGGTACCATTTTACATATATTGAAATTTCTTACCTCAAAGCCTGTTAGAAGACTGGTACAGCTTCGTCAGCCCGCTCTTGATGGATCGAACTGTCCGGATCACCGCACTCATAAAGGCGGTGCTTTCCTTCGATGGAGGCGCCGCTGAGCGCCCAAGAGCTATCCGGTGCCTCCGGTTGGACGAAGGACACCGGCGTCTTACCCTTCTTGCGAAGGGATCGCTTACCGGACTCCGGAACCACTGAAGGTTCCGGCATGGAGTCCAGACAAGGGTCGGGCTTAGAGCCCCTGGGGGTCTTGCCCCCCATGCGCCTGGAGTCCGGGTGGTTTCCTTGTGGCACCTCCTGCGCCACCTCCTCGTGACCAAGCCCCCTTTGGGGCCCCGCCGCGGCGTTGTCCGCAGCATGAGGCGAGGAGGCGGTCGGAAGCGAAGTACTCTTCATTTCCGACGAACCCAGGGACCCGCTCGATGAATCGGCGAACTCGCCTTTGGGCGGACTGCACGATTGTTCGACATTAGAGAACACTCTGCAATAATAAAAAGCCATGGGTATCCGAACACTTACAATCTTGCCAGGGGCTTGGCCCTTGTAGGCCAATCCCCCTCGTCATCGTCGACGTTGGTGGAGAAGTCCGGAGGAAGGGTTCTTCCCTTCTTGGACCCTCCGCACTGCCCAGTTGGGGCGGCCTTCCGTTTCCTCTCCTCCCCCGCTGGGGGAGAAGCTTCTTCTTCCTCCTCGTCTTCAGGAGAAGATTCTGCTTGTAATCCGACAAAGACACCTAGCGCCGGAGCTCCTTCGAGTTCCCGTGGCCTCCTTCTGGTTTTTCTTCTCCGGCACCACATGGTGCCGGAGCCAGCAGCCCCATCAATCGGGCGTCCGCTGGGTCTTCAGTAAAGGAGCCGGACAGTTAATCTGTCCGGACGTCTTCAACCAGACTGTCGAAGAATAGGGAGTTTTTAGATCCCACGTGAGTCAATCTATGAAAAAGAGTCCCGTAAAGGGTAAAATAACTTACCTCGCCGCTTGACGCCGCGAGCTGTATCCGCGATCTTTGTTAGCAGATGCGGGGCTTCGCGCCTTGAACAACACCTTCTGCATCTTCGCACGTGGTATCAAGAGACGGCTCAAGGTTCGTGCCGTGCGGATCGAACTCCCACAAATTGAAGTCCCGTTGTTGGCATGGGAGAATCCGACGGATGAGCATCACCTGGATTACGTCGACAAGCCTGTGATTCTTGTCCACCAGGTTTCGGACGCGTGTTTGGAGTCCGGATAGCTCGTCCGAATCCCCCCACTTCAGGCCCGTCTCTTTCCATGACGAGAGCCGTGTGGGGAATCCAAATCTGAATTCGGGGGCCGCCGCCCATTCATGGTCGCGTGGCTCGGTGATGTAGAACCATCCCTATTGCCACCCCTTTATTGTCTCCACAAAGGAGCCCTCGAGCCATAGGACTTTGGCCATCTTGCCGACCATGGTGCCTCCGCACTCCGCTTGACGGCCGCCCACAACCTTCGGCCTGACATTAAAGTTCTTCAGCCATAGGCCGAAGTGGGGCTGGATGCATAGGAAGGTCTCGCACACGACGATAAACACCGAGACGTTGAGGACGAAATTGGGGGCCAGGTCGTGGAAGTCCAGGCCGTAGTAGAACATGAGCCCCCGGACAAATGGGTGAAGTGGAAAACCTAGTCCATGGAGGAAGTGGGGAGAAATACCACCCTCTCATGGGGACTGGGGTTGGAATGAGCTGCCCTGCGTCGGGCAGCTCAGGCGCGATATCGCCGGGACAAGTATCCGGCCTCCCGCAGTCTTGTGATGTGCCCTCCGTGACGGAGGAGGCCATCCATCCGCCTCCCGCCTCGACATGGTTGGAGAAGGTTGAGGAGGAAAGTGCGGACTTGGGCGCTAGAGCTCGAGTGCACGGGAATGGATGAGAAAAGGAGGAAGAAGGCGTAGGTGAAAGGGTGGATCCTTATCCCCTTATAAGGGCCGACAAAAACATGTGTCCCCACCGGCCTGGTAAAACTCGCTTATCTCCCAAGCGTCACAATCAATGGCGCGGTTGGGTTACCCACGTCCGTATTGAAGGGAATCCCGGAATAAGGGGAACACGATCTTTGCTTCGACAAGACGTGCCAAGGAAATCGCCGCTAAACGCTACCGAGGTGGAACAATAAAAACAATTTGAGTAAAGGCTTGTTAGTGGTGCGGCCACGCCACAAAATATGTCACAGATTGATCCTGTGTAATATTATTCTCTACGGTGGTATGTGGAATTTATTTTTGCAGAGCCGGACACTATCCTGGTGTTCACAATCTTCTATAAATTATTCGGAGGAAGAACCCGCCTTGCAATGCCGAAGACAACATGCGCGCCGGACTCATCATCATTGAAGCCTGGTTCAGGGGCTACTGACGGAGTTCCGGACTAGGGGGTGTCCGGATAGCCGAACTATCATCATCGGCCGGACTCCAAGACTATGATGATACAAGATTGAAGACTTCGTCCCGTGTCCGGATGGGACTTTCCTTGGCGTGGAAGGCAAGCTTGGCGATACGGATATGTAGATCTCCTACCTTTCTAACCGACTATGTGTAACCCTAACCCTATCCGGTGTCTATATAAACCGGAGGGTTTTAGTCCGTGAGGATCTAACAACAATCATACCATAGGCTAGCTTCTAGGGTTTAGCCTCTT
Organism: Aegilops bicornis; assembly: GCA_021605145.1. Classification (NCBI taxonomy): domain Eukaryota; kingdom Viridiplantae; phylum Streptophyta; class Magnoliopsida; order Poales; family Poaceae; genus Aegilops; species Aegilops bicornis. The sequence goes on from CM038675.1 coordinate 223,382,816, forward strand.
TGATCTCGTGGTAGATCCACCCTTGTAACACACATCATCAATATTAATCAAGCAGGACGTAGGGTTTTACCTCCATCAAGAGGGCCCGAACCTGGGTAAAACATCGTGTCCCTTGTCTCCTGTTACCATCCGCCTAGACGCACAGTTCCGGACCCCCTACCCGAGATCCGCCGGTTTTGACACTGACACTCGTGTTCGTCCGGAGCCAACCGGCTTGGACGGAATAGCCATAACAGGGTCTCGTACCGCAAAATGTAGGAAAACGGTCTTCTGTTCGACCGCGTAGGAAATGGCCATCTGTTCGAGTGCCTACGGTCGAAACGGGGTGTTGTTGATTGGGAGAGGTGTGGCGTATCGCAAAACGGAGGAAACGGACTTGTGTTTGAGTGCCTACGGTCCAAACGGGGTCCTGTTCATCGGGAGGGGTGTGGCGTACCACAAAACGGGACTCCACGGGATATTGTCCATCCACCGTCTATTGCCTCGCTCCAGCCTCCACGGGCTACTTTTCATCCACCATCGACTTCCTCTAGCCTCCACCTGCTACTGTTCATCCACCGCATCTTCCTCCTGCCTCCACCAGCTACTGTTCATCCACGGGCTACTGTTCAACTAGCCCTCCATCCACTACTGTTCAACCAGCCCTCCACGGGGTCATGTTCATCCACCTCCAACTGGCTCGGGTGTGGTGGCCTCCTCGATCGGGGTCATGTTCATCCAGCGGCAATAACCTCTACCTACTACCATGGGGTCCTATTCATCCAACCCCCACCGGGAACTATCCATCCAGTCCCAACAATGGTCACTGCTCGTCAAGAGGCAGGTTCGATCGGCTTCAGTTAGCAGCAGTAGTGAAGGAATCGCTCGGGTTCAGTTAACAGCCGAGGGATCGATCGCTTGGGTTCAGTAGCGTAGCTAGTGCAATCGCTCGGGTTCAGCTAGAGCCCAATGCCTCTCACACCCACGCGCGTACTTGTACGAGAGAAACGCACAAACCTCCGTGCATCGCTCGGCCCCGACCACCCACCGTAACCGAGAACTCCCCGATATTTTCCTCACCCTCGCTTCTACCATGATTTTTCTGTCATGGACGCCCCAAAGAATGTCATGCAGCTGCGTCCCTGGCCCGCCCAGGATGGAAAGCCCATTTTCTGTCATGATTTTTTGTCATAGAAGTAGGAGCCCACCACATCTATGATGATACGTGGTTTTGTCACAATTACCATCATAGAAGTGTCATAAGCATGAGAGAAAAAATTCGTTCGGCCCATAATGTCATGGATGTGACTTTTTTTGTAGTGGAGGCAGAAGCAAGTCCCCAATATATGCACCTGCACAAACTAAAAAACAATTCCACACAATGCAAAAAAGGTGTTGTCAATCCCTTCATGATCACTTGCAAGAGTGAGATCTAATAGAGATAGATGTAAAACAAATAAAAGTAAATAAAATTCAGCGAGGTATATTGTGTTTTTTGGTTTTATAGATCTGAAAATATATGATGGAAAATAGACCCGGGGGCCATAAGTTTCACTAAAGGCTTCTCTCTCGAAGAAAGCATATGGTGGGTAAACAAATTAGTATTGAGCAATTGATAGAAAAGCACAAAGTTATGACGACATCTAAGGCAACGATCATGAATATAGGCATCATGTCCGTGACAAGTAGACCAAAACGATTCTGCATCTACTACTATTACTCCACACATCGACCAACTCCTGCCTGCATCTAGAGTATTAAGTTCATAAGAACAGATTAATGATTTAAGCAAGATGAGATGACGTAGAGGGATAAAGTCAAGCAATATGATATAAACCCCATCTTTTTATCCTTAATGTCAACAAAACAATACGTGCCTCGCTGCCCCTTCTGTCACTGGGTGAGGACACCACAAGATTGAACCCATCACAAAGCACCCCTCCCATTGCAAGAAAAAACAATCTAGTTGGCCAAACCAAATCGATAGACCGCAAAGAAATACAAAGCTATCAAATCATGCATATAAGAATTCAGAGAAGACTCAAATAATATTCATAGATAATCTGATTATAAATCCACAATTCATCGGATCTCAACAAACACACCGCAAAAGAAGATTACATCGAATAGATCTCCAAGAACATCAAGGAGAATATTGTATTGAAGATCAAAGAGAGAGAACAAGCCATCTAGCTATTAGCTATGGACGAGTAGGTCTGTGGTAAACTACTTACACATCATCAGAAGGGCAGCAAGGTTGATGTAGAGGCCCTCCGTGATCGAATCCCCCTCTGGCGGAGTACCGGAAAAGGCCCCAAGATGGGATCTCACGGAAACAGAAAGTATTTTTGGCGACTCTTCTGGCATAGGGGGAATATTTCAGGATTTATAGTGCTGGGATTAGGGTTAGGAGACCCCCGAGGGGACCACAACTCTAGGGACCCCGCCTGGGGCGCGTCCCTAGGGCTTGTGGCCTCCTCGTGTGTCTTCTGGCCTCGTCCCAAAGCTTCCTAGGTTTCTTATAGTCCAAGAAAAATCATCGTAAAGTTTTATTCCATATGGACTCCGTTTGATATTCCTTTTCTGTAGAAGTCAAAAACAAGAAAAACAAAAGCCGACACTAGGTTAATAGGTTAGTCCCAAAAGTGATATAAAATAGCATATAAAACATCCAAAGTAGATAATATAATAACATGGAACAATAAAAAAAATATAGTTATGTTGGAGACGTATCAAATATCTTTGCAAATGGATGATAAATCAACTGCTATACCTATCGGTATTTATGAGGATGTGCCCATTGTTGTTGCGAATGTTACTATCTTAATAGACTTTGTTATACTTGAGATACCCGAGGATGAAAACATGTCGATTATCCTTGGTAGACCCTTTTTGAATACTGCAGGGGCTGTTATCGATTGCAATAAAAGCAGGGTAACTTTTCATATTAATGGTAATGAGCATACAATGCACTTTCTGAAGAAACAATTTCAAGTGAATGGTATTAATGTTATTAAGAAGTCTCCGACAATCACTATTGGAAGTTTTCAACTCCCTTTACTGATACGACCATTTTGCATCATGTTTTCTTACTATTATTTATAATGTTTTATCCATAATAATGCATTTTGGAGTAATTCTAATGCCTTCTCTCTCATAATTTGCAAGGAACACTACAAGAGGGAGAATTCCGGCAGCTGGAAATCTGGACCTGGAAAAGCTACATCAGGCCACCTATTTTGCACAACTACAAATAAGATGAAACTTCAGGGAGATTTTTTATGGATTATTTAAGAAATATTGAAGCTAATAAACACTAGAGGGGAGCCACCAGGTGAGCACAACCCACCTAGGCGCGCCAGGCCCCCCAGGCATGGCCTGGTGGGTTGTGGCCTCCTCGGCCCACCTCCGGTGCCCATCTTCTGGTATATAAGTCATTTTGACCTAGAAAAAATAAGGAGAAGGCTTTCGGGATGGAGCGCCGCCGTCTCGTGACAGAACTTGGGCAGGAGCACTTTTGCCCTCCGATGGAGCGATTCTGCCGGGGGAACTTCCCTCCCGGAGGGGGAAATCATCGTCATCATCATCAACAATAACTCTCCCATCTTGGGGAGGTCAATCTCCATCAACATCTTCAACAACACCATCTCATCTCAAACCCTAGTTCATCTCTTATATTCAATCTTGTTACGGGAACTATAGATTGGTGCTTGTGGGTAACTAGTAGTGTTGATTACATCTTGTAGTTGATTACTATATGGTTTATTTGGTGGAAGATTATATGTTCAGGTCCAATATGCTATTTAATACCCCTCTTATCATGAGCATGTTTATCATTTGTGAGTAGTTACTTTTGTTCTTGAGGTCACGGGAGAAATCATGTTGTAAGTAATCATGTGAACTTGATATGTGTTCGATATTTTGATAGTATGTATGTTGTTATTCCCTTAGTGGTGTGATGTGAACGTCAACTACATGACACTTCACCATATTTGGGCCTAAGGTAATGCATTGTGGAGTAGCCATTAGATGGTGGGTCGCGAGAGTGACAAAACTTAAACCCCAGTTTATGCGCTATTCCGTAAGGGACCGATTGGATCCAAAAGTTTAATGCTATGGTTAGAATTTATTCTTAATACTTTTCTCATAGTTGCGGATGCTTGCGGGAGGGTTAATCATATGTAGGAGGTTTGTTCAATTAAGAACAGCACCTAAGCACCGGTCCACCCACATATCAAATTATCAAAGTAGCGAACACAAATCAAACCTACATGATAAAAGTGACTAGATGAAATTCCTGTGTACCCTCAAGAATGCTTTGCTTATTATAAGAGACCGTTTTGTACTGTCCTTTGCCTCAAAAGGATTGGCCTACCTTGCTTCATACTTGTTACTTTTATCGTTACTTTCTCGTTACAAATTATCTTGCTATCAAACTACTCGCTACTTACAATTTCAGCACTTGCAGACATTACCTTACTGAAAACTACTTGTCATTTCCTTCTGCTCCTCGTTGGATTGGACACTCTTACTTATCGAAAAGGGCCACAATTGATCCCCTATACTTGTGGGTCATCAAGGCTATTTTCTGGCGCTGTTGCCGGGGAGTGAAGCGCCTTTGGTAAGTGGAATTTGGTAAGGAAACATTTATATAGTGTGCTGAAATTTATTGTCACTTGTTACTATGGAAAACAATCCTTTGAGGGGTTTGTTCGGGGTATTTTCACCTCGTCCGGAACCACAATTAGCTACCTCTCAACCTACTTCACCTACTGAAAATATTGAATATGAAATCCCGTCGGGTATGATAGAACAACTGCTAGCTAATCCTTATGCAGGAGATGGAACAGAACATCCTGATATGCACTTGATATTTGTGGAACAAATTTGTGGATTGTTTAAGCTTGCAGGTTTACCCAGGGATGAAGTTATGAAAAATGTTTTCCCTTTATCTTTGAATGGAAAATCATTGGCATGGTATAGGCTATGCGATGATATTGGATCATGGAATCGGAATCGTTTGAAATTGGAGTTCCACCAAAAAAAATATCCTATGCATCTAGTTCATTGTGATTGGAAATATATATATGATTTTTGGCCTTGTGAAGGAGAAAGTATCGCTCTAGCTTGGGGGAGGCTTAAATCAATGTTATATTCATGCCCCAATCATGAGCTCTCAAGAGAAGTTATTATTCCGAATTTTTATGCTCAACTTTCTTGTAATGATCAAACCATGCTTGATACTTCTTGTGCTGGTCTTTCATGAAGAAGACTATTGAATTCTGGTGGGATATTTTGGAAAGAATTAAATGCAACACTGAAGATTGGGAACTCGATGAAGGTAAACAGTCAGGTATTAAACTTAAGTATGATTGTGTTAAATCTTTTATGGATACCGATGCTTTTCAAAAGTTCAGCACTAAATATGGACTTGACTCTGAGATAGTAGCCTCCTTTTGTGAATCATTTGCTACTCATGTCTAACTCCCTAAATAGAAGTGGTTTAAATATCAGCCACCTATTAAAGAAGAAATTAAAAACCCAGTACCAGTTAAAGAAGAAACTATACTTTATAATGTTGATCGACTTGTTCCTTCTGCTTATATAGAGAAACCACCTTTCCCTGTTAGGATAAAGGAACATGCTAAAGTTTCAACTGTGATTAACAAAAGCTATGTTAGAACACCTAAACCTGATGAACAAATTAAAGTAGAACCTAGCATTACTTTGGTTAAATATCTCTTGGAAGAAGATATGGATGGGCATGTTATTTACTTTTGTGAAGAAGCTGCTAGAATTGCTAAACCTGATGGAAAAGATAAACACAGACCTGTTGTTGGCATGCCTGTTATTTCAGTTAAAATAGGAGATCACTATTATCATGGTTTATGTGACATGGGTGCTAGTGTAAGTGCTATTCCTTACACTTTATATGGAGAGATTATGAAAGACATAGCACCTGCTGAGATAGAAGAAATAGACGTTACTATTAAACTTGCTAATAGAGACACTATATCATCCATTGGGATTATTAGAGATGTTGAAGTCTTGTGTGGGAAAATAAAATACCCTACTGATTTCCTTGTTCTTGGTTCCCCACAAAATGACTTTTGTCCCATTATCTTTGGTAGACCTTTCTTGAACACAGTTAATGCTAAGATAGATTATAAGAAACAAACTGTTGGCGTTACCTTTGGTGATGAGTCTCATGATTTTAATTTTTCCAAGTTTAGTAGAAATCTTCGTGAAAATGAATTGCCTAGTAAGGATGAATTAATTGGTCTTGCTTCCATTGCTGTGCCACCTACTGATCCTTTAGAACAATATTTGCTAGATCATGAAAATGATTTCCATATGCATGAAAGAAATGAAATAGATAAATTTTTCTTTGAACAACGTCCTCTGCTTAAACACAATTTGCCTTTTGAAACTCTTGGAGGTCCACCTCCACCTAAAAGTGATCCTGTGTTTGAATTAAAACAATTGCCAGACACTTTGAAATATGCTTATCTTGATGAAAAGAAGATATATCATGTTATTATTAGTGCTAACCTTTCAGAACATGAAGAAGAAAGATGATTGAAAGTTCTAAGGAAGCACCGGGCTACTACTGGATATATTCTTGATGATTTAAAGGGCATTAGTCCCACTCTATGTCAGCACAAAATTAATATGGAACCTGATGCTAAACCCGTTGTCGATCACCAACATCGGTTAAATCCGAAGATGAAAGAGGTGGTAAGAACAGAAATATTAGAACTTCTAGAAGCAGGTATAATCTATCCTATAGCTGATAGTAGATGGGTAAGTTATGTTCATTGTGTTCCTAAGAAAGGAGGTATTACTGTTGTTCCTAATGATTTCCACAAAGAATTGTTACAGGGTATAGAATGGTAATTGATTTTACAAAATTAAATAAAGCAACTAGAAAAGAGCATTAACCTTTGCATTTTATTGATCAAATGCTTGAAAGATTATCTAAGCACACACACTTTTGCTTCCTTGATGGATATTCTGGCTTTTCACAAATACCTGTTTCTCAACCTGATCAAGAAAAGACCACTTTTACTTGTCCTTTTGGAACCTATGCTTAGAGTCGTATGCCTTTTGGTTTATGCAATGCACCTACTACCTTCCAAACATGTATGATGGCTATATTCTCTGATTTCTGTGAAAAGATTGTTGAGGTTTTCATGGATGATTTCTCTGTTTATGGGAAGTCTTTTGATGATTGTTTAAGCAATCTTGATCGAGTTTTGCAAAGATGTGAACAAACAAATCTTGTCTTGATTTGGGGAAGTGCCACTTTATGGTTAATGAAGGCATTGTCTTGGGTTATAAAATTTCTGAAAGAGGTATTGAAGTGGACCAAGCTAAGGTTGATGCAATTGAGAAAATTCCATGTCCTAAGGACATCAAAGGTATTAGTAGCTTCCTAGGTCATGCTGGTTTCTATAGGAGATTTATCAAAGACTTTTCTAAAATTCCTAGGCCTCTTACTAATGTTTTGCAAAACGATATCCCTTTTGTTTTTGATGATGATTGTCTTGAAGCCTTTGAAACACTCAAGAAAGCCTTAATTACTACACATATTGTTCAACCACCTAATTGGAACTTGCCTTTTGAAATTATGTGTGATGCTAGTGATTATGTTGTTGGTGTTGTTCTAGGACAAAGAGTTGATCAGAAACTTAATGTTATTCATTATGCTAGTAAAACTCTAGACAGTGCTCAAAGAAATTATGCTACTACTGGAAAAGAATTCTTAGCATTTGTGTTTGCTTTTGATAAATTTAGACCTTATATTGTTGATTCCAAAGTAACTGTTCACACAGACCATGGTGCTATTAAATATCTTATGGAAAAGAAAGATGCTAAACCTAGACTTATTCGTTGGGTTCTCTTATTACGAGAATTTGATTTACATATCATTGATAGAAAAGGAGCTGAGAACCCCGTAGCTAATAACTTGTCTAGGCTTGAAAATGTGCTTGATGACCCACTACCTATTCATGATAGTTTTCCTGATGAGCAGTTAGCTGCAATAAATGTTGCTAATAGCACTCCTTTGTATGCCTGGCGCCCGCCTGGTGCCAATCGTCATGGCTCACGTCACGAGAGCCTCGTGAGGTTTGCTCCTCCTTGGTATCTCTGCTCCTCGAGAGCCTTTCTGGCCAGGCCACTCCTGAGGAGGTCTTGCGTCGTCCCCCTCGCGAGGCTTGGCCCCTCGCGAGGGTCTTGGATGCCTTGTTGATGAAGATGGGTCGTCTGCGGCTCTTTGGATTAGCCACGCCGTGGGCACCGAGGCAAGTCTGGGGACCCCCGTTCCCAGAATGCCGACAGTAGCCCCCGGGCCCAAGGTGCGCTCGGGCTTGGCTTCGCGGCGAAGCCAAGGGTCAAGTTCGGAGCACCTCGGGCCCCTAAAGCCTGCGGCCTCAGTTGACACGTGGCAGTTGATTGAACGTGGGCGCCTCCGCTTCCCCATGCTGCCTCATCAACTGCTTGACTTGACAAGTCCCTGCGAAGAGTCATAAAGTACCCCGTGGGGGCATGTAAGGGTCTGTAATGTCTTTCGTGCTTATCTTCCCTGTTATGAAGCTGTGCAGCAAGATGTTTTCCGGTGCAAGGGGATGGTGGAGCGTGGACTCCATGCCAATCACCTCATGATCACGGACCTCTCCCGTGATCTCAAGGTGGATGGCAAGCCCGTGAAGGACATCGTCTTCACCTTCAACAAGCAAATCAAGTTCCTCCAAAGCCAGATTTATGACCTCCAGAACCAAGTCTTTGAATATGAGGTGAGGTTTAAAGGTATGAGTTTGTCTACTAGTTGCAGGACCCGTGAGGCTCACTCTTCCTCTTATGATGGTGGACCACTGCCATGGAAATCCGAGGACAAGACCTCTACTTCATCACCACCATCATCTTCTTCACCACCAATGGAGAACTGAGTATCGAGTACGGGCACTCCCCTTGGCTTCCGCCAAGCTTGGGGGACGTGCCCCGGTATCGTATCATCCCACTATCTTTTTTCTTTTACTTATCTTAGTTCGATATTTTTGCTTTAGATGAAATAAATTTTAGTTCGATTCTTTCCTCTTTGTGAGTTTGCTTAGTGATCTGTCATTGTAATCGTGTGCAAGTTATATAATAAAGTTTAGTTTGCATTTTTTCTTTCTTTACTTTCATGTAGCAAATAAAGAAAAGAAATAAGAAAGAAAGAAAAAGATAAAGGAAATAAATAAAATAAAGGAAAGAAATAAATCAATAAGATCATATACTAATCCTATGGTAGGTGATAGCACCACATAAGGAAAAGTATAAGTAAGAAAATTTTATTAGAGATTGACAAACATAGCATTAGTCAATGATGCAACTCATGAAAGAATTAATAAGGAAGAGAAGATTCACATATAAATATACTATCCTAGAAATCTTTTGTGATTGTGAGCCCTCATCAAAATATTATATGCCAAAATTGTTGACGTTGGACAAGGAAGACAACTTAATGGTTTATGTTTGTTTATATTCACAAAGAAGTCATATTGTCATAGATCCTTTAACATGTGCTGCATGCCCCCTATCTTTGCTAGCCAAAAATTCCGCACTAAGTAGAGATACTACTTGTGCATAAAAAAAAACCTTAAACCCGAATCTTTTTCAAGTGTCCACCGTACCTACCTATGGATTGAGCAAGATCCCTCAAGTAAGTTGTCATCGGTGCAAAATTGCAATAAAAATTGCTTCTAAATATGTGAGATCATTTAGTGTAAGAGAAAATTGAGCATTATACGAACTTGGATGACAAAGAATAAAAGCGACAGACTGCATAATAAAGGTTCTCATCTTAAGGGGCAATACAATGTGACCTTCTCTTGCATTAAGGTATTGAGCATGCAAACAAATAAGCGCATGGCAACCTCTACTTCCCTTTGCGAAGGGCCTATCCTTTACTTGTATGTATTTACTTTTATGCAAAGAGTCAAAGTTTTCCTTCTATTCCCTTTTATTTTCTCTTTTGGCAAGCATCATGTGGTGAGGAAAGATCTAGGCACATATGTCGAGTTGAATATAGATAGTATGATTTATTATTGTTGACATCGCCCTTGAGGTGAGTATGTTGGGAGGCGAAACTATAAGCCCCTGTCTTACTATGTGTCCGGTTGAAACGTTTTGCTCATGGGGACGAGGTGAGTGTTAGCAATCATAGAAGACTATATGATGGTTGAGTATCTGGACTTGCTTTAAAGACTCCGACACGTGACTCTTCCTGAAAAGATGATGAATTATAGTTGCAAAGTTGACTGAGAACATAGTTTGTTGGTTTCTAATAGAGTTTTTGCTTTATACTTCGATTGTGTGATGAACTGATACTTATTCATAGGAAGTATATGATGCAAGTTCTATGATAAAAATCCTATGTTTAATTTTGTTGTTGTTATAATAATCAACATGATGCTTCTATGTCCGTATTTTGTTTTTATCGACACCTCTCTCTCAAAGCATGTTGACAAGTTTTTCGATTTCGGTTTTCGCATGAGGACAAGCGAGGTCTAAGCTTGAGGGAGTTGATAAGTCCATTTTGCATAATGTTTTCTTACTGTTATTTATAATGTTTTTATCCATAATAATGCTTTTTTGGAGTAATTTTAAAGCCTTTTCTCTCATAATTTGCAAGGAACACACCAAGAGGGAGTATTCCGGTAGCTGGAAATCTGGACCTGGAAAAGCTACGTCAGGCCACCTATTCTGCACACCTCCAAATAAGCTGAAACTTCACAAAGATTTTTATGGATTATTTAAGAAATATTGGAGCCAATAAACACCAGATGGGGGCCACTGTCGGTGTCAAAACCGGCGGATCTCGTGTAGGGGGTCCCGAACTGTGCGTCTAAGGTCGACGGTAACAGGAGACAGGGGCACGATGTTTACCCAGGTTCAGGCCCTCTCTATGGAGGTAATACCCTACTTCCTGCTTGATTGATCTTGATGAATATAAGTATTACAAGAGATGATCTACCACGATATCGTAATGGCTAAAACTCTAGAAGTCTAGCCTGTATGATTATGATGATGCCTCTTTGGACTAAGCCCTCCGATTTATATAGAGACCGAAGGGGACTAGGGTTATACAAAGTCGATTACAGAGAAAGGAGTCTTCATATCGGACGCCAAGCTTGCCTTCCACGCCAAGGAGAGTCCCATACGGACACGGGAGAGAGTCTTCGGTCTTCTATCTTCACAGCCCATTAGTCCAGCCCAAGTCCAACAGGCCGAACGCCCGAGGACCCCTTAGTCTAGGACTCCCTCAGTAGCCCCCAAACCAAGCTTTCAGTGATGATATGTCCGGCGCGCAGGTTGTCTTCGGCATTGCAAGGCGGGTTCCTCCCCCGATGACTTCAAAGAGTTGTATTCGGCCTTTCATTTAATGTCATACCCATCGGCTTCTGTGCATCCATTGCTTCAGCTTCCACGTGTCGAGCGAATACGAGAGGTCAGGGTATATTTTGCATATAACACCCCGACCATGTAAGAAAAGCGTCTATTTAAAGGGATTGGATCTCAGATCCGTTCCACATCATGCGGAAAATCCTCAAGGCTTTCTAGGAGAGACCACTTCAACATGGCTAGCAGTCCCAGTTCTTCCTCCCGTCCCCACAGCCCTAAAAAAGGCGACTGCGAGAGATGTTCCGTATCCCACGGTCAGCTAGTGAAGCTGCAAACACACGGATTTCTTCCCCCCCCCCCACGGATCTAGTCCCCGTTCGAGCATGATTGACTTCCTTCAACGGCGGGGCTCAGGCTGAGAATTTCCCCAATCCATCCAGGGGGAACAAGTGTGCTTCGTTCCCTACCTGCTTATACGTCTCCAACGTATCTATAATTTTTTATTGTTCCATGCTATTATATTATCTGTATTGGATGTTTAATGGGCTTTATTATCCACTTTTATATTATTTTTGGGACTAACCTACTAAGCCAAGGCCCAATGCAAATTGCTGTTTTTTTTTGCCTATTTCAGTGTTTTTTTTTACAGCTAAAACAGTAGGAGAGGCTCCTACTGTGTATATTAAATTATCAAAAAAAGGTTCTTACAAGGTCATAACCTTACATCCATAGCCATTGACAAACTAAGCTAGAAATGGGAAACCAAGAAGAATACAAGGTTATGGTACAACAAAGGATTGGGCAAAAGAGAAAATAAATGCTCGACTGTTTCTTCCTCCGTACTGCCACACAAGATGCAACCGTGATTGTGTCCAATGTTATAATGACGTCTCTTAAGCATTTTTCTGGTATTCAGGCGATCAGATAGAAGTAGCCAACCAAAAACCTTTATTTTCATTGTGGCCGAAGATTTCCAGAGCATTTATAACTATCGTGTGCAGTGACCTCTCGAAAGTAGAACTTGTAGTACCTTTTTGCTGTGTAAATCTCAGATCCCCACTCATAGACCCAAGCGTCTACGCCCTCTTATGCATCATTGCCAACATGTAAAGCTCCTGGATATCTCGCAGTTCATTGTAAGCTTGCATGGAAAGGGGGAGGTGGAAGGTTTCACTGAGGTTGGTGCTGCCAAGGAAGTCCCGGGCCGAAATATCTTCATTTTTGGTATAAGAGAACGCTCGCGGATGTGAATGAGTCAGGACCTCATCCAGCCAGAGGTCTTTCCACATAAGCGTAGTATCTCCTCTGCGAACGATCACATGCGAGATGCCTCGATAGATAGGGGTAAGTTTGAGCAAATCTTTCCACCAGAAAGAGCCACAAGGGTCTGAGGCGTGTGGGATTTTGTCAGTGTAGTATGTGGACCAAATTAAATCAACCCACGGTAGATCCCAATGGTTGTAGAACTTGTGTAGGTATTTCATGAGCAAAGCATCACTTTGAGTTTGTAAGTCAAGCACCCCAAGTCCTCCACATTCCTTGGGTCTGCAAACCATCCGCCATGAGGCCAAAGAGTTGCACTTGTCCCCATCATCAGTCTTCTTAGTCCAAAGACATTGCCTTCTAATTTTATCAAGTAAATCAATAATCTTTTGTGGCAGTTTAAGGGTGCAGAGTGCAAAGATGATGAGTGAAGTGATGACCGAGTTGAGAAGCGATAGTTTCCCTCCATAGGAGATCATTGATAAAGTTGCAGAGAGTCTTTGTTGAATGCCACAAACCAAAGGTATGAGATCCTGTACAGAAGGTTTTGTCGTGCCCATGGGCAATCCAAGATAGGTAAAAGGGAGCTTCCCCACCACGCAAAAAAATTTGGGCAATATGTTGGGCGATTGCGTCGCAATTCATTGGCACCAGGGTTGACTTGTGAAAGTTGATCTTTAGTCCAACAGACGTGGCATAATCGGTGAGTATGTTTTTGACAAGAGTCGCTTGGTCTTGACACGCTGGTAACAAAATGATAGTGTCGTCCACGTATTGGATCACTGGGTAGTCCGATTGGTTGGGACGGTTGAAGGGCAAGTGTAGTTCATTCCTTCGAAAGGAGTCATTAATCGCAGCTTGCAATAAATCTGCCGCCAAGACAAAGATTAAGGGGGACAACGGATCACCCTGTCATACGCCACAGACACAATTAAATTGTTTTCCCGGGAAGCCATTAAGTAGAACAGAAGATTTGGCCGAAGACAAAATGGTTTTGATCCACCCCAACCATTTTTCATTGAAGCCCATGTGCTTCATAATATCCAACATAGCCTCATGATCAATGGTGTCAAACGCTTTTGCAAAGTCTAATTTGAGGATAACTATTGGATTTTTAGAAGCTTGGCATTGGTAGATGTACTCAAACGCCCATGCAAGGCAATCCTGGATGGACCTCTTTTTCAAAAACCCATACTGGTTACGGTGTATAATTTTCAGAATGATTTTTTGAAGCCGATTGGCGAGGAGTTTTGTAATGATTTTGAGACAGCAATTTAGCAGAGAAATCGGTCGGAAGTCATTAACTCCTTGAGGTCCAGCAACTTTGGGAATGAGTGTGATTAATCCATCGTTAATGCTCTCCAGATTAAGGCCACCCTCGAAGAACTGATCAAAGAGAGCATAAAAGTCCTCCTTAATTATATTCCAACAAGATTTGAGGAAAGCTCCGTTGAACCCATCCGCACCCGGTGCCCTATCCGCTGGCATTTCTTTGATGACTAGATCAATCTCTTGTCAAGTAAAAGGGACAGTTAGGTCGTCCAATCCCTCAATTCGTTTGATGATGGAGGGAAGATTGAATTTCATATCATGTTTAGATGAGGTCCCAAGTCATTCTTTGAAGGAGTGATAAATGACCGATTCCTTGCTTGCATGATCATCAACTATAGTTCCATCAGGTAAGGTTAGAGAGGCAATATTGTTTCTTCTGTATCGTTCGGAAGCCATTTCTTGGAAGAACTTGGAATTCTCATCACCAAAACGGACCCATCGAATTGTGCATCGTTTCCTCCAGTACTCTCTTTGGTAAGAAAGTAACCGCAGAATGTGGGCTTTGAGAATTTTCCTAAAGTTTGCCTCCGGAATGGTCAATTGCCTTCTGTTTTCAATCGTGTCCAGGTGTGCAAGAGTTTTGTTGGAGTTTTCAATTGCAATAGAGAGGCGGGAAATATTCTTACTCCACTTTTTCAGACAGTACCGTACGTGCTTGAATTTTCTGCAAAGAATAGTTGCACTATTGGTAGAACGTACTGGTTTATCCCAAGCTGACTGCACAATATCCATGAAGCCCGGGTGATGTATCCAAAAGGGTTCGAAACGGAAGAGTTTGCTCCTTGGGATCGAGGTTTCAATTGTGACTACGCACGGGATGTGATCAGATACTGGCTTACCCAATGGTTTAACAATGGTGTTAGGGTAAGAACCCGTCCAGTTGCAAGAGGTGAAAAACCAATCTAGTTGCTCCAAAAGTGGATCCTGCTGCATATTACTCCAAGTAAAAGTGCGGCCTTTAATTGGCAGTTCAACAAGACATTGCGTACGTATGAAATCGTTGAACGTGACCATGTCATTAATGCTTCCGCCGGGCTTATTACGATTTTTGGGGCTACGGATATAATTAAAATCCCCGAGGAGAAGCCAATCTTCATTGGCAGGGATGTTTAAAGAGAAAAGCCAATTAGTGTAATTAGTTCGAGCTTCACCTTGACATGAGCCATAAATGTTCACTAACGTCCAAGATTGAGATGATTGTGTGGACTGAAACTTAATCACCAGAGCAAAATCTTCAGAAGCTATGACCGAGCCAGTGAAAACCGAACTATTCCAAATAGTAGCAATGGCACCCGACGCCCCATTCGAAGGAACAAAGGCAAATTGGTCAAAACGACGGGGACAACAAGATTTGATAAACGCATTATCGATCATAGGCTTCTTAGTTTCTTGCAAGCATAAAACCGAACAACCACTAGCATTGATAGCATTAGAAAGAGCTAATTGTTTATCCCCGGAGTTTAACCCACGAATGTTCCAACAGAGCACATTCCAATTAACCAAAAGACCCATTTGAGCAAATAAACCCGAAGATTAGGTCGAAGACGAAGGACTCGCGTCGGCGGACTCCAAGAGGGCAGCTTCAGTGAGTTCCTCGGCCGGGACAGCGCATTTGAGGACGCCCACCTGTTGGATAATCTGAATAGGAGTTGGGGGTGGAATCTCTGGAGAGTCAGCACTATCCAGCTCCGTGATGATCACCGATGAGGGCGCAGCAGGCGTGTGACGCGGTTTCACTTTGGACACCTTCTTCTTATTATCAGCCAGAGCATGCACCCGAAATCCATCATATTTATTCGCTCTGGCACTGCGACGGAGAGAGACCAATATCAGACGGAATCCAAATGGAATAAAACCTTCAGGAGAGTAATTTTTGGAACAAACGTGATCCAGAGGACTTGGAGTGGACGTCTAGAAAGAAGCAACGTGGCCACGAGGCAGGGAGGCACGCCTGTCGGATGTGGGGTTCCGGCAAACCCTTAAGGTTCGAAGACTGGGGTGCGTGCGAAGTCCTTCCCTCCTATCGATCTATGCCCTAGCTCGCTAAGATCTTGCGGACGAACTTGTCGAATTCACAATCACAGAGAGACACGAGATTTATACTGGTTCGGGCCACCGTTGTGGTGTAATACCCTACTCCAGTGTGGTGGTCGTGGATTGCCTCTTGGGCTGATGATGAACAGTACAGAGGGAAGAACAACCTCCTGAGGTTGAGGTGATCTTGTGCTTGGTAACTTGGCGGGTGAGAGCTGGGTGAACTGCTCGATCCCCCCTACTGTGGTGGCTAGCCCTACTTATATAGGCCCTGGTCCTCTCCCCAAATATTGAGCGGGAAGGGAGCCAACAACGGCGGGCAAACTTGAAGGGGGGCAGCTAGTACAAGCTATCCTGACAAAAGCTTTGGTGGTGACGCCATCTTGGGCTCCACGATGACCTCCATCTTGTCATCCTGCTGGTCTTGGTCTCGTTGCACCGATATAGCAACCTTTGCCTGATGCCTCGGTACTCTTCGCCTGCTTTGGCCTCCTTAGCACCAATGAGGAAACAAGGACGTTGCGCGTGCTGGCGCCCACCTGGTGCCGATTGTCATTGCTCACGTCACGAGAGCCTCATGAGGTTTGCTCCGCCTTGGTATTTCCGCTCCTCGTGACCCTTTCTGGCCAGGCCACTCCTGAGGATGTCTTGCGTCGTCCCCCTCGCGAGGCTTGGCCCCTCGCGAGGGTCTTGGATGCCTTGTCGATGAAGATGGGCCGTACGGCCTGCTGGATTAGCCACGCCGTGGGCCACAGGCAGGCAAGTCTGGGGACCCCCGTTCCTAGAATGCTGATAGTAGCCCCCGGGCCCAACGTGCGCTCGGGCTTGGCTTCGCGGCGAAGCCAAGGGTCAAGTTCGGAGCACCGCGGGCCCCTAAAGCCTGCGGCCTTGGTTGACACGTGGCAGTTGATTGGACGTGGGCGTCTCCGCTTCCCCACGCTGCCTCGGCAACTGCTTGACTTGACAAGTTCCTGCGAAGAGTCATAAAGTACCCCGTGGGGGCATGTAAGGGTGTGTAATGTCTTTCGTGCTTATCTTCCCTGTTATGAAGCTGTGCAGCAAGATGATTTTCCGGTGCAAGGGGATGGTGGAGCGTGGACTCCATGCCAAGCACCTCATGATCACGGACCTCTCCCGTGATCTCAAGGTGGATGGCAAGCCCATGAAGGACATCGTCTTCACCTTCAACAAGCAAATGAAGTTCCTCCAAAGCCAGATTTATGACCTCCAGAACCAAGTCTTTGAATATGAGGCGAGGTTTAAAGGTATGAGTTTGTCTGCTAGTTGGAGGACCTGTGAGACTCACTCTTCCTCTTATGATGGTGGACCACTGCCATGGAAATCCGAGGACAAGACCTCTACCTCATCACCACCATCATCTTCTTCACCACCAAAGGAGAACTGAGTATCGGATACGGGCACTCCCCTTGGCTTCCGCCAAGCTTGGGGGAGGTGCCTCGGTATCGTATCATCCCACTATCTTTTTGCTTTTACTTATCTTAGTTCGATCTTTTTGCTTTAGATGAAATAAAGTTTAGTTCAATTCTTTCCTCTTTGAGAGTTTGCTTAGTGATCTGTCATTGTAACCATGTGCACGTTATATAATAAAGTTTAGTTTGCGTTTTTGCTTTCTTTACTTTCATGTTGCAAATAAAGAAAAGAAATAAGAAAGAAATAAAAATAGATAGGAAATAAATAAAAGAAAGGAAAGAAATAAATCAATAAGATCCTATACTAATCCTATGGTAGGTGATAGCACCACATAAGGAAAAGTATAAGTAAGAAAATTTTATTAGAGATTGAAAACAATAGCATTAGTCAATGATGCAACTCATGAAAGAATTAATAAGGGAAGAGAAGATTCACATATAAATATACTATCCTAGAAATCTTTTGTGATTGTGAGCCCTCATCAAAATATTATATGCCAAAATTGTTGACGTTGGACAAGGAAGGCAACTTAATGGTTTATGTTTGTTTATATTCACATAGAAGTCATATTGTCATAGATCCATTAACATGTGATGCGTGCCCCCTATCTTTGCTAGCCAAAAATTCCGCACTAAGTAGAGATACTACTTGTGCATAAAAAAACCTTAAACCCAAATCTTTTTCAAGTGTCCACCGTACCTACCTATGGATTGAGCAAGATCCCTCAAGTAAGTTGTCATCGGTGCAAAATTGCAATAAAAATTTCTTCTAAATATGTGAGATCATTTAGAGTAAGAAAAAATTGAGCGTTGTACAAACTTGGATGACAAAGAATAAAAGCGACAGACTGCATAATAAAGGTTCTCATCTTAAGGGGCAATACAATGTGACCTTCTCTTGCATTAAGGTATTGAGCATGCAAATAAATAAGCGCATGGAAACCTCTTCTTCCCTTTCCGAAGGGCCTATCCTTTACTTATATGTATTTACTTTTATGCAAAGAGTCAAAGTTTTCCTTCTATTCCATTTTATTTTCTCTTTTGGCAAGCATCATGTGGTGAGGAAAGATCTAGGCACATATGTCGAGTTGAATATAGATAGCACGAGTTATTATTGTTGACATCGCCCTTGAGGTGAGTATGTTGGGAGGCGAAACTATAAGCCCCTGTCTTTCTATGTGTCCGGTTGAATCGTTTTGCTCATGGGGACGAGGTGAGTGTTAGCAATCATAGAAGACTATATGATTGTTGAGTATCTGGACTTGCTTTAAAGACTCCGACACGTGACTCTTCCTGAAAAGATGATGAATTATAGTTGCAAAGTTGACTGAGAACATAGTTTGTTGGTTTCTAATAGAGCTTTTGCTTTATACTTCGATTGTGTGATGAACTGTTACTTATTCATAGGAAGTATATGATGCAAGTTCTATGATAAAAATCCTATGTTTAACTTTGTTGTTGTTATAATAATCAACATGATGCTTCTATGTCCGTATTTTATTTTTATCGACACCTCTCTCTCAAAGCATGTGGACATGTTTTTCGATTTCGGTTTTCGCTTGAGGACAAGCAAGGTCTAAGCTTGGGGGAGTTGATAAGTCCATTTTGCATAATGTTTTCTTACTGTTATTTATAATGTTTTTATCCATAATAATGCTTTTTTGGAGTAATTTTAAAGCCTTTTCTCTCATAATTTGCAAGGAACACACCAAGAGCGAGAATTCCGGCAGCTGGAAATCTGGACCTGGAAAAGCGTCGGGCCACCAATTCTGCACAACTCCAAATAAGCTGAAACTTCACGAAGATTTTTATGGATTATTTAAGAAATATTGGAGCCAATAAACACCAGAGGGGGGCCACTGTCGGTGTCAAAACCGGAGGATCTCGGGTAGGGGGTCCCGAACTGTGCGTCTAAGGTGATGGTAACAGGAGACAGGGGGACGATGTTTACCCAGGTTCAAGCCCTCTCTATGGAGGTAATACCCTACTTCCTGCTTGATTGATCTTGATGAATATGAGTACTACAAGAGTTGATCTACCACGAGATCGTAATGGCTAAAACCCTAGAAGTCTAGCCTATATGATTATGATGATGCCTCTATGGACTAAGTCCTCCGATTTATATAGACATCGGAGGGGACTAGGGTTATACAAAGTCGATTACAGAGAAAGGAGTCTTCATATCGGACGCCAAGCTTGCCTTCCACGCCAAGGAGAGTCCCATCCGGACATGGGAGAGAGTCTTCGGTCTTCTATCTTCACAGCCCATTAGTCCAGCCCAAGTCCAACAGGCCGAACGCCCGAGGACCCCTTAGTCCATGACTCCCTCAGTAGCCCCCAAACCAGGCTTTCAATGATGATGTGTCCGGCGCGCAGATTGTCTTCGGCATTGCAAGGCGGGTTCCTCCCCCGATGACTTCAAAGAGTTGTATTCGGCCTTTCATTTAATGTCATACCCATCGGCTTCTGTGCATCCATTGCTTCAGCTTCCACGTGTCGAGCGAATACAAGAAGTCAGGGTATATTTTGCATATAACACCCCGGCCATGTAAGAAAAGCGTCTATTTAAAGGGATTGGATCTCAGATCTGTTCCACATCATGCGGAAAATCCTCAAGGCTTGCTAGGAGAGACCACTTCAACATGGCTAGCAGTCCCAGTTCTTCCTCCCGTCCCCACAGCCCTGAAAAAGGCGATTGGGAGAGATGTTCCGTATCCCACGGTCAGCTAGTGAAGCTGCAAACACACGGATTTCTTCCCCCCCCCCCCACGGATCTAGTCCCCGTTCGAGCATGATTGACTTCCTTCAACGGCGGGGCTCAGGCTGAGAATTTCCCCAATCCATCCAGGGGGAACATGTGTGCTTCGTTCCCAACCTGCTAATACGTCTCCAACGTATCTATAATTTTTGATTGTTCCATGCTATTATATTATCTATTTTGGATGTTTAATGGGCTTTATTATACACTTTTATATTATTTTTGGGACTAACCTACTAACCCAAGGCCTAATGCAAATTGTTGTTTTTTGCCTATTTCAGTGTTTCGCAGAATATCAGACGGAATCCAAATGGAATGAAACCTTCGGGAGAGTAATTTTTGGAACAAACATGATCCAGAGGACTTGGAGTGGACGTCTAGAAAGAAGCGAGGAGGCCACGAGGCTGGGAGGGATGCCTGTCGGATGTGGGGTTCCGGCAAACCCTTAAGGTTTGAACACTGGGGTGCGCGTGAAGTCTTTCCCTCCTATCGATCTATGCCCTAGCTCGCTAAGATCTTGCGGACGAACTCGACGAACTCGCAATCACAGAGAGACACGAGATTTATACTGGTTCGGGCCACCGTTGTGGTGTAATATCCTACTCCAGTGTGGTGGTGGTGGATTGCCTCTTGGGCTGATGATGAACAGTACAGAGGGAAGAACAACCTCCTGAGGTTGAGGTGCTCTTGTGCTTGGTAACTTGGCGGGTGAGAGCTGGGTGAACTGCTCGATCCCCCCTACTGTGGTGGCTAGCCCTACTTATATAGGCCCTGGTCCTCTCCCCAAATATTGAGCGGGAAGGGAGCCAACAACGGCGGGCAAACTTGAAGGGGGGCAGCTAGTACAAGCTATCCTGACAAAAGCGGTCTTCGCCCGCGAAAAGCTCTGGTGGTGACACCATCTTGGGCTCCAAGATGACCTCCATCTTGTCGTCCTGTTGGTCTTGGTCTCGTTCCATCGATATAGCAACCTTTGCCTGATGCCTCGGTACTCTTCGCCTGCTTTGGCCTCCTTAGCACCAAAGAGGAAACAAGGACGCTGCGCACGCTGGCGTCCGCCTGGTGCCGGTCGTCATGGCTCACGTCACGAGAGCCTCGTGAGGTTTGCTCCGCCTTGGTATCTCCGCTCCTCGTGAGCCTTTCTGGCCAGGCCACTCCTGAGGAGGTCTTGCATCGTCGCCCTCGCGAGGCTTGGCCCCTCGCGATGGTCTTGGATGCCTTGACGATGAAGATGTGCCGTACGACCTGCTGGATTAGCCACGCCGTGGGCTGCAGGCAGGCAAGTCTGGGGACCCCCATTCCCAGAATGCCGACAGTAGCCCCTGGGCCCAAGGTGCGCTCGGGCTTGGCTTCGCGGCGAAGCCAAGGGTCAAGTTCGGAGCACCGCGGGCCCCTAAAGCCTGCGACCTCGATTGACTCGTGGTAGTTGATTGGACGTGGGCGCCTCAGCTTCCCACGCTGCCTCGGCAACTGCTTGACTTGACAAGTCCCTGCGAAGAGTCATAAAGTACCCCATGGGGGCATGTAAGGGTCTGTAATGTCTTTCGTGCTTATCTTCCCTGTTATGAAAATTCGGCGAACGCATGTCCCATTAAGGCTCGGTCCCCCTTTCTTTCCTCGCGATAGCTTGTTGCTCTACGCTGACAGGTCCTGGTCCCCAGGTAGGCTATAGTTGTCGCTGGTATGCCAGGTCGCGTGCCGTGGTCAAGGCCAGGAGGTGTGCGGCCCGAGGTCCAGTAAGAGCCCCTGAGGCGCGATGCTCAGGAGGTCCCCCTTAGCGCTCAAGCAGCCATGGTAAGGCGAGAAAGGGAGTTGACGTGGCCGCAACGGGGTTGCGGCAAGGCGAGGGTGGCCGTCAGGCCCCAACATTTAGCTGATCTGAGGGCGAGACTTATCTTGTTGACTTCACGGTGATTCCTGATGGTGCGCTAGGCCTGCGCGCCAAGTTGTGTGTTATAACTAGGCCAGCTCGTACGAGTTTCCCTCCCCCCGTGCTCTCCTTAGTGTTGTACATCCTCAGGTCCCGGCCCTCGAGCGAGCTCAGCCGCCGCTGGTATGCGAGGTCGTGATGCCGTGGTCAAGGCCAGGGGGTGAGGGCTGGAGAGCCAGCAAGAGCTCCTGAGTCACAAAGCTCAGGAGCCCCCCTTTTAATGCGCAAGCGAATTGCACGAGAGAAAAGGATACTCCCAGTGCCGCCTGCTATCCTCCCCATGGGATCCCTGTGAATAGGCACAAGAAAAAACACGGTCTACCATTATAGCCGTCAGCCAGCTACTGGTTGCCCTGGATGAAGTGGGGCCACTTAGGGCCTGGTGAGGTGACGTGCGCGGGGCGTGCCGCGACCAGAGCTCGACCGCTCAGATTTGTCGACGTGGCAGGGACGGACCCATGCACCAGCACCGTGCCTGTGAGGAGGCACCGTGGGAGGCGATGATCGAGCAGACGATAGCCGTGGGCAGGTTAAGCATGGAAAGCAGGTCAGCTTAGGTAAATGCAGGAAGATACATGCCACTGGGTCTGGCCCGAGCGGCTTGGGGATCATGCAGCCCGAGGGGCGCCCCCAGCAAGGTAAGCTAAAGACATAAACAAAAGGGATACACGCCACAGGGACAGACCCACGTGGCCTGGGAACGATGCAGCCCGAGGGGCGCTCCCAGCTAGACGAGCTTGGTAGATGTCACCTAGTTCTGTAGACGAAGTAGAGTTGGTGTAGCTAAAGGCGCGCGTCGAAGGGATGACTCTTCATGAGCCACCGGGCCCCTGAGCCTCGGGAAGCTCTCCTGAGATGTGGCCATGTTGAGCCCGGGGACGTCGATGCAGACACACAACCCAGCATCCCTGCCAGGATGGGGAGCCGCGCCTCGTGAGCGACTGTCGTCGCGCATGGCTCGTGCGTCTTGCCGTTCCTGGGTGGTCTTGGCAATGAACTCCTGTGTGGTGGGCATTCCTTGCCCTGGGTTCTCCTAAGGGAGACGTGCCGCGAAGCACGCCTCCAAGTGGTGCCCAAACGCCTCCCTCGTGAGGTTGGCAAGGTCTGAGGCCCTCCAGAAGAGAGCCCCCGAGCCCTTCCGAGGAGGGCGCTGGGCGCGCCTTCCGATGCGATGGAGGGAGGCGCCCCTGGGATGGACGCTGATCCTGATGAGGCTCCTGCCCCGTCGCCATCCTCCTGAGGTCTCCGCGCGCGAATCGCTTCTTCTTGGGGATGGTCTCTGAGGGCCTCGTCATTGCCGGGTCGTTGATTGCTGCAGCTTGGAAGGCGCGCTCGACGGAGCACACCGCATCTCTCTCTTTGCATGGGACCATGATAATTCCTCAACTTCCCGGCATCTTGAGGACGTTGTAGCCATGGTGGGTAGCTGCCATGAACTTGGCCGGGGCCGGATATCCGAGGATGGCGTTGTACAGCAGGCGGATTTGCGCAACATCGAAGTCGATGAGCTCGGTGTGGTAGTTCTTGCACTCTCCGAAGGTGACAGGCAGGCGGACCTGCCCTATCGGTGTGGTGGAACCGTCGGTCACTCCTGAGAAAGGTTTGGTAGGCTGGAGCTGCTCATACGGCACTTGGAGGCTGTCGAACGTGTCGACGGACAGGACGTTGAGTCCTGCCCCACCGTCGATGAGGGTCTTGGTAACCTGCACATTGTTGATGACTGGGGAACACAACATCGGGAGGGCGCCGGCGGTGGCCGCGCACTTGAGCTGATCTGCCAAGTTGAAAGTGATGGCGCATTGGGACCACCTGAGCGGGCGCGTGGCCTCGAGCTTGGGGAGCACTGCGTTCACCTCGCGAGCCAACTGTTTGAAGATGCGCTGAGAGGCTGGGGCCTAGGCGCCGCCCAAGATGCAGGCGATTACGCACGGCTCCTGGAAGCCCCCAACAAGGTAAGCTAAAGACATAAGCAAAAGGGATACACGCCACAGGGATGGACCCACATGGCCTAGGAACGATGCAGCCCGAGGGGCACTCCCAGCTAGATGAGCTAGGTAGATGTCACCTGGTTCTGTAGACGAAGTAGAGTTGGTGCAGCTGAAGGCGCGTGTCGAAGGGATGACTCTTCATGAGCCACCAGAGCCCTGAGCCTCAGGAGGCTCTAGGGGCTCGGGAGGTTCCTTGAAGACCATCTCCATGTCCTCCAGGACGGTGTGGTACCTGGCCTCCTAAGCCGCCAGGACACGCCGCATGTTGCACTGATAGGCCAACACCACGCTCGGCAATCCAAAGGGCATGCAAACGTAGCTGTGTGGCGGGACATCGCAGCGTCCCACACGCGAAAGCCAGATGCGCTCCTGAGATGCGGCCATGTTGAGCCCGGGGACGTCGATGTAGACACACAGCCTAGCATCCTCGCCAGGATGGGGAGCCGCGCCTCGTGAGCAGCTATCGTCGCGCATGGCTCGTGCGTCTTGCAGTTCCTAGGTGGTCTTGGCGATGAACTCCTGAGTGGTGGGCATTCCTTGCCCTGGGTTCTCCTGAGGGAGACGTGCCGCGAAGCACGCCTCCAAGTGGTGCCCAAACGCCTCCCTCGTGAGGTTGGCAAGGTCTGAGGCCCTCCAGAAGAGAGCCCCCGAGCCCTTCCGAGGAGGGCGCTGGGCACGCCTTCCTATGCGATGGAGGGAGGCACCCCTGGGATGGACGCTGATCCTGATGAGGCTCCTGCCGCGTCGCCATCCTCCTGAGGACCTGCGCGGTGCAGCTGCTTCTTCTTGGGGATGGTCTCCGGAGGGCCCTCGCTTATGCTGTCGGGGTCGTTGATTGCTGCAGCTTGGAAGGCGCGCTTGACGGAGCACACCGCATCTCTCTCTTCGCATGGGACTGTGATGATTCCTCAGCTTCCCGGCATCTTGAGGACGTTGTAGCCATGGTGGGTAACTGCCATGAACTTGGCCAGGGCCGGATATCCGAGGATGGCATTGTACGGCAGGCGGATGTGCGCGGCATCAAAGTCGATGAGCTCGGTGCGGTAGTTCTTGCACTCTCCGAAGGTGACAGGCAGGAGGACCTGCCCTATCGGTGTGGTGGAACCGTCGGTCACTCCTGAGAAAGGTTTGGTAGGCTGGAGCTGCTCATACGGCACTTGGAGGCTGTCGAACGTGTCGACGGACAGGACGTTGAGTCCTGCGCCACAGTCGATGAGGGTCTTGGTAACCTGCACATTGCTGATGACTGGGGAACACAACATCGGGAGGGCGCCGGCGGTGGCCGCGCACTTGAGCTGATCTGCCAAGTTGAAAGTGATGGCGCACCGGGACCACCTGAGCGGGCGCGTGGCCTCGAGCTTGGGGAGCACTGCGTTCACCTCGTGAGCAAACTGTTTGAAGATGCGCTGAGAGGCTGGGGCCTGGGCGCCGCCCAAGATGCAGGCGATTGCGCGCGGCTCCTAGAAGCCCCCAGCCCCCTCGTCCTGATGGTGGTTGTCATTCCTTCTTGGTGGCAGCAGCGGGGGAAGACCGGCGTTGCCCTGGGACGATCCTCGCGAGGCTGGTCCCTCCAGGCCCCCTTGCGAGGTTCGTCCTGCCAGCGGTCCTCACGAGGCCTATCGCACCATTCCGGGCGCGGGCCACGGTCGTCCCAGCGTCCGCCTCCATGTCCTCCTCCTCGGCCGTAGCCCCGGTCACTGTGCTCCGGGCCTCAACCGAAGCGCCCTTCTCATATGGTTCTGAGCTCTTGACAGTCGCTGGTGTTGCGGGTGTTCAGGTTGTGGAAGGCGCAGAACGGTCGGCTGTTCTTGGATGACTCAGGCTGATCTCTGCCCCGCTTGGTGTCGGGCTCTGTTGCAAGCATGACTGCTTCCTTATGCTTCACGTCCTTGGCCTTGGCCTTCTTCTCCTCCACTCCTGCAGCTGGCAGCTCGAGGAGAGAGAGGCGCCCCTCCTCAGCTCTTGCGCACTTGGTCGCCAGGTTGAACAGCTCCTGAGATGTGCAGAGCTCCTCGTGGATAGCGAGCTCTTCCTTCATCTTGACATCACGGACGCCGTCGGAGAATGCGGAGATGATGGCCTCGTCCGTGACCTTGGGGATCTTGAGGCAGGTGTTGTTGAAGCGCTAGATGTACTTCTGGAGGGTCTCTCCAGGTTGTTGCTTGATGCGGAGCAGGTCACCCGCGGCCGGCGGGCAGTCGCGAGTGCCCTGGAAGTTGGCGACGAAGCAATCGCGCATGAGGAGATCGAGCCGTGCTGCAGGTTCAGGAGCCAGGAGCGGGCCCCAACCATGAGAGCCATGGGAATCCAGTTCGCCATGACTTTCTCATCGCCATTGGCCGCTTCGATGCTCAGCTCATAGAGCTGTAGGAACTCCGCGGGGTCGGCGGTGTCGTCGTAGCGAGGAGGAAGATCCGGCTTGAACTTGCCTAGCCAGGCGACACTGCGCAGCTCGGGGGTGAAGGCGCGCCAGCCAGCCATGGTTGCTGGAACCCGCCTCGGAGGTGGAGCTTGGTCTTGATGAGGTCCGCGTGGCGCCACCGCGGGTGGTGCGCTGTCTTGACGAGGCGGCACGGGAAGCGCGGGTGCAACTTCTCGCAGCCGGGGGATTTCTTGGCAGCTTCTCTCTTAGCACGCGGGTACCGGGCATGGTGGATCACGCCGCGGAACCGCGCGCCTTGGTGCCAAGGCAGCGTCTTGAGACAGAGGTGGTGGAAGCGCGCCATGAGCCTCGTTGCCCATGGCTGGCTGAGGGTGACGTAGAGAGAGG
The DNA here is from genome assembly GCA_021605145.1 of Aegilops bicornis. Taxonomy (NCBI): domain Eukaryota; kingdom Viridiplantae; phylum Streptophyta; class Magnoliopsida; order Poales; family Poaceae; genus Aegilops; species Aegilops bicornis. The sequence continues at coordinate 223,409,688 of CM038675.1, forward strand.
GACGGCGCCGGGGAGCCCCCTGCGGCGCAGACGAGATCGGCGACGCGGTCGAGCCACTCTTCATAGAGGTCGTCGACTGGGTGGTAGCGCAGGAGTACGTTTGCGGCGAGGAGCGCGGCCCGCGCCTCCATGGGAGCACGGCGTGCGTGAGACAAAGAAACGGCCGGGGTCAGTGATGGAGTGGCGGTGCGGCCGTCCTGCCGCACCGAAGGATGCAGCAAGGACGCCTGCTGCTCGTTCCCCGCCGGGCCGGTGGTAGCGTTGGCAGCGGGAGACGGAGAACGACGAGGTGGCCCGCCGACGGGAGCCGTCTGAGCAACGCGGGCGGTGAGGGCAGCCTGACGCTCAACTTGAGCACGGCGAGCGTCCGCCATGGCGACGACGGAGCGACGGAGCAATGAACTGATGGAAGGGAAGCTACGGTGCACCCCTACCTGGCGCGCCAGACGTCGGATATGGGGTTCCGGCAAACACTTAAGGTTCGAACACTGGGTTGCGCGCGAAGTCTTTCCCTCCTACCGATCTATGCCCTAGTTCGCTAAGATCTTGCGGATGAACTCGACGAACTCGCAATCACAGAGAGACACGAGATTTATACTGGTTCGGGCCACCGTTGTGGTGTAATACCCTACTCAAGTGTGGTGGTGGTGTATTGCCTCTTGGGCTAATGATGAACAGTACAAAGGGAAGAACAGCCTCCTGAGGTTGAGGTGCTCTTGTGCTTGGTAACTTGGCGGGTGAGAGCTGAGTGAACTGCTCGATCCCCCCTACTGTGGTGGCTAGCCCTACTTATATAGGCCCTGGTCCTCTCCACAAATATTGAGCGGGAAGGGAGCCAACAATGGCAGGCAAATTTGAAGGGGGACAGCTAGTACAAGCTATACTGACAAAAGCGGTCTTCGCCTACGAAAAGCTCTGGTAGTGACGCCGTCTTGGGCTCCATGATGACCTCCGTCTTGCCGTCCTGCTGGTATTGGTGTCGTTGCACCGATATAGTAACCTTTGCCTGCTGCCTCGGTACTCTTCGCCTGCTCTGGCCTCCTTAGCACCAAAGAGGAAACAAGGACGCTGCGCGTGCTGGCGCCCGCCTGGTGCCGATCGTCATGGCTCACGTCCCGAGAGCCTCGTGAGGTTTGCTCCGCCTTGATATCTTCGCTCCTCGTGAGCCTGCCTTGCCAGGCCACTCCTGAGGAGGTCTTGCGTCGTCCCCCTCGCGAGGCTTGGCCCCTCGCGAGGGTCTTGGATGCCTTGTCGATGAAGATGGGCCGTACGGCCTGCTAGATTAGCCACGCCGTGGGCCGCAGGCAGGTAAGTCTGGGGACACCCGTTCCCAGAACGCCGACAACACCTGCCCCCCCTGGGCGCGCCCCCACCCTCATGGGCCCATCGCAGCTCCACCGACCTACTTCTTCCTCCTATATATACCCATATACCCCGAAAACATCCATGAGCACCACCGCCGCAACCTTCTGTACCCGTGAGATCCCATCTTGGGGCCTTTTCCGGCGCTCCGCCGGAGGGGGAATCGATCACGGAGGGGTTCTACATCAACACCATAGCCTCTCCGATGATGTGTGAGTAGTTTACCTCAGACCTTCGGGTCCATAGTTATTAGCTAGATGGCTTCTTCTCTCTCTTTGGATCTCAATACAAAGTTCTCCTCGATCTTCTTGGAGATCTATTCGATGTAACTCTTTTATGTGTGTTTGTCGAGATCCAATGAATTGTGGGTTTATGATCAAGATTATCTACAAACAATATTTGAATCTCCTCTGAATTCTTTTATGTATGATTTGTTATCTTTGCAAGTCTCTTAGAATTATCAGTTTGGCTTGGCCTACTAGATTGATCTTTCCTGCAATGGGAGAAGTGCTTAGCTTTGGGTTCAATCTTGGTGTGTCCTTTCCCAGTGACAGCAGGGGCAGCAAGGCACGTATTGTATTGTTGCCATTGAGGATCAAAAGATGGGGTTTATATCATATTGCTTGAGTTTATCCCTCTACATCATGTCATCTTGCCTAATGCGTTACTCTATTCTTATGAACTTAATACTCTAGATGCATGCTGGATAGCGGTCGATGTGTGGAGTAATAGTAGTAGATGCAGAATCGTTTCGGTCTGATTGTCGCATACGTGATGCCTATATACATGATCATGCCTAGATATTCTCATAATTATGCACTTTTCTATCAATTGCTCGACAGTAATTTATTCACCCACCATAATACTTATGCTATCTTGAGAGAAGCCAATAGTGAAACCTATGGCCCCTGGGTCTATTTTCCATCATATTAATCTCCCGTCAACTAGCTATTTCTGTCACCATTGATTTTGCAATCTTTACTTTTAATCTTTATCATAAAAATACCAAAAATATTATCTGATCATCTCTATCAGATCTCATTTTGGCAAGTAGCCGTGAAGGGATTGGCAACCCCTTTATCGCGTTGGTTGCAAGGTTCTTATTTGTTTGTGTAGGTACGAGAGACTTGCGTGTGGCCTCCTACTAGATTGATACATTGGTTCTGAAAAACTGAGGGAGATACTTGTGCTACTTTGCTGCATCACCCTTTCCTCTTCAAGGGAAAACCAACGCATGCTCAAGAGGTAGCAAGAAGTATTTCTCGCGCCGTTGCCAGGGAGTCTACGCACAAGTCAATACATACCAAGTACCCATCACAAAATCTTATACCTCGCATTCCATTATTTGCCATTTTCCTCTAGTTTTCATTAGTGTTTGTGCCAAGTAGAACCTTTGGGAAGACTTGGGTGAAGTCTTTTTGATCTTGCTGTAAAAAACAGAAACTTTAGCGCTCACTAGATTAGCTACAAATGTTTGCTGGAGAGTGCTATTTAGTTGATTCTTTTTGAAGATGATTAATAGACAAATTCCTCATGTCCAGCAACTTATTTTAGGATTTTTGGAGTTCCAGAAGTATGCGTTTGATACAGATTACTACAGATTGTTCTGTTTTTGACATATTCTGTTTTTCGTATGTTGTTTGCTTATTTTGATGAATCTATGGCTAGTATCGGAGGTTATGAACCATAGAGAAGTTGGAATAAAGTAGGTTTAACACAAATATAAATAAAGAATTATTTCATTACAGTACCTTAAGGTGGTGGTTTGTTTTCTTTCGCTAACGGAGCTCATGAGATTTTCTGTTAAGTTTTGTGTTGTGAAGTTTTCAAGTTTTTGGGTAAAGATTTGATGGATTATGGAACAAGGATCGGCAAGAGCCTAAGCTTGGGGATTCCCAAGGCACCCCAAGGTAAAATCCAAGGACAAAAGCCAAAGCTTGGGGATGCCCCGGAAGGCATCCCCTCTTTTGTCTTCGTCCATCGGTAACTTTACTTGATGCTATATTTTTATTCACCACAAGATATGTGTTTTGCTTGGAGCGCCTTGTATGATTTGAGTCTTTGCTTTTTAGTTCACCACAATCATCCTTGCTGTACAAACCTTTTGGTAGAGACACACATTAATCAGAATTTATTAGAATACTCTATGTGCTTCACTTATATCTTTTGAGCTAAATAATTTTGCTCTAGTGCTTCACTTATATCTTTTAGAGCACGGTGGTGGTTTTATTTTATAGAAATTATTGATCTCTCATGCTTCAGTTGTATTATTTTGAGAGTCTTTTAGAACAGGATGGTAATTTGCTTTGGCTATAAAATTAGTCCTAATATGATAGGCATCCAAGATGGATATAATAAAAACTTTCATATAAGTGCGTTGAATACTAAGAGAAGTTTGATACTTGATGATTGTTTTGAGATATGGAGATAGTGATATTAAAGTTGTGCTAGTTGAGTAGTTATGAATTTGAGAAATACTGGTGTTGAAGTTTGCAAGTCCCGTAGCATACACGTATGGTAAACATTGTGTAACAAATTTGAAACATGAGGTGTTCTTTGATTGTCATCCTTATGACTATGGTCGGGGACGAGCGATGGTCTTTTCCTACCAATATTTCCCCCTAGGAGCATGCGCATAGTGCTTGGTTATTGATGACTTCTAGATTTTTGCAATAAGTATGTGAGTTCTTTATGACTAATGTTGAGTCCATGGATTATACGCACTCTCACCCTTCCATCATTGCTAGCCTCTTCGGTACCGTGCATTGCCCTTTCTCACCTTGAGAGTTGGTGCAAACTTCACCGGTGCATCCAAACCCCGTTATACGATACGCTCTATGACACATAAACCTCCTTATATCTTCCTCAAAAGAACCACCATACCTACCTATTATGGCATTTCCATAGCCATTCCGAGATATATTGCCATGCAACTTTCCACCGTTAGGTTTATTATGACACGCTTCATCATTGTCATATTGCCTTACATGATCATGTAGTTGACATCATATTCGTGGAAAAGCCACCATGCATATTATTTCATACATGTCACTCTTGATTCATTGCCCATCCCGGTACACCGCCAGAGGCATTCATATAGAGTCATATTTTGTTCTAGTATCAAGTTGTAATCATGGAGTTATAAATAAATAGAAGTGTGATGATCATCATTAATAGAGCATTGTCCCAAATAAAAAAGAGAGAAAGGCCAAACAAAAAAAGGAAAGGCCCAAAAAAAGGACAATGCTACTATCCTTTTTCCACACTTGTGCTTCAAAGTAGCACCATGATCTTTATGATAGAGAGTCTCTTGTTTTTCACTTTCATATACTAGTGGGAATTTCATTATAGAACTTGGCTTGTATATTCCAACAATGGGCTTCCTCAAATGCCCTAGGTCTTCATGAGCAAGCAAGTTGTCACCCACTTAGTTTCTTTTGTTGAGCTTTCATATATTTATAGCCCTAGTGCATCCGTTGCATGGCAATCCCTACTCCTTGCATTAACATCAATTGATGGGCATCTCCACAGCTCATTAATTAGCCTCGTTGATGTGAGACTTTCTCCTTTTTTGTCTTCTCCACATAACCCCCATCATTATATTCTATTCCACCCATAGTGTTATATCCATGGCTCACGCTCATGTATTGCGTGAAGGTTGAAAAAGTTTGAGATTACTAAAGTATGAAACAATTGCTTGGCTTGTCATCGGGTTGTGCATGATGAGAGCATTCTTGTGTGACGAAAATGGAGCATGACTAAACTATATGATTTTGTAGGGATGAACTTTCTTTGGCCATGTTATTTTGAGAGGACATAATTGCTTAGTTAGTATGCTTGAAGTATTATTATTTTTATGTCAATATTGAACTTTTATCTTGAATCTTTCGGATCTGAATATTCATACCACAATTAAGAATAATTACATTTAAATTATGCCAAGTAGCATTCCACATCAAAAATTCTATTTTTATAATTTACCTACTCGAGGACGAGCAGGAATTAAGCTTGGGGATGCTTGATACGTCTCCAACGTATCTATAATTTTTTATTGTTCCTTGCTATATTATATTCAGTTTTGGATATTATTGGGCTTTATTATACACTTTTATATTATTTTTGGGACTAACCTATTAATTGGAGGCCCAGCCCAGATTTGTTGTTTTTTTTCCTATTTCAGAGTTTCGCAGAAAAAGAATATCAAACGGAGTCCAAACGGAATGAAACCTTCGGAAACGTGATTTTCTGAACGAATATGATCCAGAGGACTTGGACCCTATGTCAAGACATCAACTAGGAGGGCACGAGGTAGGAGGCGCGCCTACATTTATAGCTCTAGTGCATCCGTTGCATGGCAATTCCTACTCCTTGCATTGACATCAATTGATGGGCATCTCCCTAACCCGTTGATTAGCGGTGTCAATGTGAGACTTTATCATTTTTTGTCTCCTCCACATAACCCCCATCATCATATTTTATTCCACCCATAGTGCGATATCCATAGCTCACGCTCATGTATTGCGTAAAAGTTGAAAAAAGTTTGAGATTACTAAAGTATGAAACAATTGCTTGGATTGTCATCGGGGTTGTGCATGATGAGAGCATTCTTGTGTGACAAAAATGGAGCATGACCAAACTATATGATTTTGTAGGGATGAACTTTCTTTGGCCATTTTATTTTGAGAGGACATGATTGCTTAGTTAGTATGCTTGAAGTATTATTATTTTTATGTGAATATTAAACTTTTATCTTGAATCTTTCGGATCTGAACATTCTTGCCACAATAAAGAAAATTACATTGAAGAATATGCTAGGTAGCACTCCACATCAAACATTCTGTTTTTATCATTTACCTACTCGAGGACGAGCAGGAATTAAGCTTGGGGATGCTTGATACGTCTCCAACGTATCTATAATTTTTTATTGTTCCATGCAATAATATTATATGTTTTGGATGTTTAATAGGCTTTATTATACACTTTTATATTATCTTTGGGACTAACCTACTAACCCAAGGCCTAGTCCGAATTGTTGTTTTTTTTTCCTATTTCAGCGTTTCACAGAAAAGGAATATAAATGGAATCCAAATGGAATGAAACCTTCGGGGGAGTGATTTTTGGAACAAACATGATCCAGAGGACTTGGAGTGGACGTCAAGAAAGAAGCTAGGAGGCCACGAGGCATGGAGGCCCGCCTGCCCCCCTGGGCGCGCCCCCCACCCTCGTGGGCCCTTTGCAGCTCCACCGACGTACTTCTTCCTCCTACATATACCCATATACCCCGAAAACATCCAGGAGCACCACGAAACCCTATTTCCACCGCCACAACCTTCTGTACCCGTGAGATCCCATCTTGTGGTCTTTTTCGGCGCTCCGCCTGAGGGGGAATCGATCACAGAGGGCATCTACATCAACACCATAGCCTCTCCGATGATGTGTGAGTAGTTTACCTCAGACCTTCGGGTCCATAGTTATTAGCTAGATGGCTTCTTCTCTCTCTTTGGATTTCAATACAAAGTTCTCCTCGATCTTCTTGAAGATCTACTCGATGTAGCTCTTTTTGCGGTGTGTTTGTCGAGATCCAATGAATTGTGGGTTTATGATCAAGATTATCTATGAACAATATTTGAATCTCCTCTGAATTCTGTTCTTATGAACTTAATACTCTAGATGCATGCTGGATAGGGATCGATGTGTGGAGTAATAGTAGTAGATACAGAATCGTTTTGGTCTACTTGTCGCGGACGTGATGCCTATATACATGATCATGCCTAGATATTCTCATAATTATGCACTTTTCAATCAATTTTGGACAGTAATTTTTTCACCCACCGTAATAGTTATGCTATCTTGAGAGAAGCCACTAGCGAAACATATGGCCCCCGGGTCTATTTTCCATCATATTAATCTCCCGTCAACTAGCTATTTATGTCACCGTTTATTTTGCAATCTTTACTTTTAATCTTTAACATAAAAATACCAAAAATATTATCTTATCATCTCTATCAGATCTCACTTTTGCAAGTGGTTGGTAAGGGATTGACAACCCCTTTATCGCGTTGGTTGCAAGGTTATTATTTTTTGCGTAGGTACGAGGGACTTGCGTGTGGCCTCCTACTGGATTGATACCTTGGTTCTCAAAAGCTGAGGGAAATACTTACGCTACTTTGCTGCATCACACTTTACTCTTCAAGGGAAAACCAAGGCATGCTCAAGAGGTAGCACCTGCTAAGAGGCGTCGGATTTCCAATCCATTCGTTCCTCCGAGGACATCAGGAGTATTATGGCCTTCAACTTCACAATTTCACCCCTGCTTCCATTCTGCACATCACGGGTTACGTTTCTCTTTGTGAGCTATTCCTGGATTGTGAGGCCCATTTTGAATTGTGGAGGAAGCTATGCTGCCTCGTCCCTCCTAACCAAGAGGGATCAATATTTGAAGTGGGCAGAGCCGAGGTATGGCGCATCACCAGGATCGGATACCTGTCCGGCACACCGAAGAAGGCATCCGAAGAGTGGCCTTCCGAATGGCTCTATATTGTGGATGTCGCCCTTCCTGACCCAATAAGAATGTGTCTTCCTGAATGTACAAGTGTTCCGTTGAAGAAACACCACAGCTGGCGCCCTCAAGCCTCGCGGAGGAAGATAGTGCGGAAGTCTGTCAACTAATGAGCAAGATAAAGACGCTTGCCCAGTCTGGATTATCGATAGTCTACGTAATGGCAACTTCCATGGTGCGAGGGGTTCAACGACTCCTATACAGAGGGCGTCCCATGTGGCACTATAATGGGGAAGATGACGCCTCCCGCTGCGGTCGGAACGGTCTGGACACCCCCGCCACTTTGGCCAAGATACTGGCCGAACTATTCAAAGGGGAGGAAGAGGAATTCATTAGTATTAAGCGTAGAGATGGATTTTCCATGTACAATCCTCTGAGCTGGGTGAGTTTCAATCCCACTGATCTAATCATTCTACTCCCTGAGTCAGTTTTAATGAACATTAATCCGTCCATTTGTAACAGGAATGGCGAAAGATCACCGAGGGGCTCCACTGCCCCGCCCCACAGCCAGAGGACCACAACCACAACCAGGACCTTGACCCCGGATTCGAAGAGGATCTAGACATATTCTTGGTGCTCGAGGATGGGGGGTTCTACCAGGCGAGCTATGACGACCCGGAAGTGGCCATCACCGCCGACTACCCCGGTCTTCTCCCTGCCTCCCACGTAAGTAATCAGGAGACATCCTCGAAAGAGTTTCCTCGTTCTGCCTCACCCACCGCACTGTCTCGTGATCCAAAGGGGAGGTGTATGGCGCGTCATGCTGTACCAGAGGCAACTCCAAAGAGAGTGGCGCCCACATCGGGCAAGCCTTCGAAGAGGAAGGCAAACAAAGACACGGCCGAACCTTCACCGAAGAGGTATGGTTTTGTAAATATGCCCCTTGGCAGTCACATCCAAGTATGACCGTTTCCGTTTGTGCCTTATCAGGAAAAGCGTTCGCCGGACTATGTCCCGGGGTTTGGCCGGTCATACTCCCAACAGCCAGGTTCTAGACCCTGCCGTAAAGACGGGGGCTGATACGGGAGTGACGCCGGATTGTCCTTTGGCAGAGGATTCGAGTGATGTATCCGTTACCAACTCGGAAGTGGAGAGCGCCATGAATCATCGGCGCTGGAGGGCTGCCCTACGCGACCCTAGCCTTACAAAAGAGGCATTCAATGCCTTCAGCTCCGCTGATGCATACATCCGAGCTGCTCAAGACGGGCTTAACAGAGCCAAGACCAACATTTGAAAGATATGCGGGTAAGTTTACATTGTCAAAATATGATAATTATATACCAGTAGCCCCCGAGATTTGAAGTAGTTAAGCCAACTTATTTAAGGATCATTGTAGAACCAGGTGCTTACTGAGAAGAACAACCTGCTGTCTCAAGAACTGGAAAAGTGTCAGACCGAGCTGAATGCTACTATCTTCTAACTGGAACAATCCAAGAAGGCATCTATTGGTAATATCCCCCCCCCCCCCCATCGAGAAAATATAATTATATACCAGTAATGCTAATATTGTTGCATATCTCATGATCGTCAGATAAACTGAAGGAGGCACTGGAACTCGCGCAAGCGGGTGAACAAGAAGCCAAAAGGCAACGGGACGCGGGCGAATGTATACTGACACGAGTCAGGGAGGATAAAAACAAAATCCAGGATACCAATACCTAGCTGGGCGAAGAACTGAAAGATGTCCGGGCCCAGCTAGCTGACTCCGTGAAGGAAAATAAGAGGCTGCAAGGCAGTACATTTAGTACGTGTTCAAACTTCCCTTCGTGTAATTCAACGAGGAAAGGAACTGATAGAGTTATGTCTGTAGGTATGCTGACTGGCCGTCCCGAGGAAGAGATATCCGGATCTTCGGGTGATCAGCTACAAGAGCTGTCGCAAATGCACGAGCGAGCTCGGCAGGCGATGTGAAGTGTTGCCAAGGCCTTATGGCCATCCGCCTCCCCTCCAGGAAGTATGGAGGAGCTTGTACATCTATTCAAGGGAGTGCGGCGGTGTTTTCGATTATGGAAGATATCGGCCGGCCGGGAAGGTGCGCGAGAGGCTTGGGCCATGGTGAAAACACGGTATACCAAGCTTAATCCAAATCATATGGCCCAGGTCGGACCTCTAGGCTCAGATGGGAAAGAAATACCCGTTAATTTGGTATATGACCAAGTAGAAGTAGCCGCCAAATATTCCCAACAGGATTGTAAGTTAGACAGCCTGTTAGACGGTATAGAGGAGGAAATTTATGAGTCAAAGTGACTATGTATTTTCCTTGACATATTTGTCCCTAGCCGGATTGTAAAACTATTGTCATGGCAAACCTTTTCGCTTCAACCTCTGGACCTGAAGGTGCGGAGTGTTTCCGAATACCTGAGAGGCAAAATAGACCGGGGTATGCGTGGAAACCAGGCGTAGGGGTCATAGTTGCTATGTTATATTATGTTGTGATTGTAAGAAACATCTTCTAGAGAGAATAGTTCCATTAAGTGTTCCTTTCCCTGGGTGTACATGCATTAATGTGCATGTCCGAACTGTGATTGAAAAAATCGCAGTATATGCAACATCTGGGGGTTCATATTTGAATGAATGTAAAAACATCTTTAGTTCACCGACCGAATATTCCTTTAAGAACGCTAGCTTTCGGCTTCACCCAGTCTGAGGTACACATCCGTATTACTCGGCAGTAACAGTCGCAGAGGTGCTCCCTTTATGCACTAGCCGAACTAACGGGAATGTAGGGCATAAGCACAGGAGCCAGGCAACCCAGCTTGGCCAAAACTTAAGTCATATCGATGCATATATTGGCGAAGAAAAGGTACATATGAGGAAAAACGCATATGTGATGAGCTTGATGCTTGGAAAATAATAATAATAAGCTTTTGTCTAAGAAGCCCCCAGGTATAATGGACGTACATAGTAGAGGATGTGTACGTTTATAGGTGCATGGTTTAGCCGCACAAAAGCTTTATGGCTAAAAAAGGCGAAAAGAGAGAAAAAATAGTGAGAAAATAGGGAGAAGGAGACGAACAAAGAGTTCGGCGCTAGGCATAGAATCTTTGGAGTCTGGCCGCGTTTCACGGGTTCGATTCTAGGCGATTGTCTGATGCATCACGCAGGCGGTACGCTCCTCCAGTGAGAAGTTCGTCAATGATGAAGGGACCCTCCCACTTGGGCTTGAGTTTGTCCTTTTTCTTCTCTGGCAGGCGTAGAACGAGTTCGCCAACATTATAAGTCTTGGCCCGTACTTCTTTGCTTTGATATCTGCGGGCCTACTGTTGACAAAATGCGGAACGGGCCTTTGCAATGTTGCGCTCCTCCAGGGCATCTAAGATGTCCTACCGGTCAAGCTCGGCCTCTCTCTCTCTCTCTTCGTACATGCGCACTCTAGGTGAGTCATGAATAATGTCGCAGGGTAACACAGCCTCTGCGCCGTACACCATGAAGAAAGGTGTATATCCGGTAGTGCGATTGGGCGTGGTCCGCAACCCCTAGAGTACGGAGTTGAGCTCCTCCACCCAGTGCTTGTCTGATTCTTTCAAAGACCGCACTAGTCTGGGCTTGATGCCGCTCATAATAAGACCATTGGCTCGTTCGACTTGACCGTTTGTTTGCGGGTGATAGACGGAGGCATAATCAAACGTAATGCCCAGATTGGCACACCAGTTTTGCACCTCATCGGCTGTGAAATTGGAGCCGTTATCGGTGATGATGTTGTGTGGGACACCATAACGGTGCACAACACCGGATATGAAATCTATCACTGGTCCAGCTTCGGCTGTTTTTACTAGTTTGGCCTCTATCCACTTAGTGAATTTATCCATCATGGCCAGCGGATTTTTTTTCTTATTGCTTCCTCCTTTAAGGGGTCCAACCATATCAAGCTCCTAGACCGCAAAAGGCCAAGTGATGGGGATTGTTTGTAGAGCGGTGGGTGGCATATGGCTCTGGTTGGCGAAAAGCTGGCATCCGACACAACGTTGGACAAGGTCCTGTGCATCTGCTCGGGCCGTCGGCCAATAGAAACATGTACGGAAGGCCTTACTTACAAGGGCCCGAGCCGCAGCATGGTGACCGCCGAGACCGGCATGAATTTCAGCCAAGAGCTATCGTCCCTCCTCTTCGGAGATACATCTTTGGAGTACTCCGGTGGCGCTTTTCTTGTAGAGCCCTCTGTTATGAACCTTGTAGGATTTCGAGCGCCAAAAAATGCGGCGAGCCTCATTCCAATCCTCACAGAGTTCTCGCCTATTAAGGTAGGCCAAGAAGGGTTCGGTCCATGGGGCGATGACTGCCATGATACGATGGGCCGATGGTGTTATTTCGGTGGTAAGCCCCCTATGATATCGGTGTGTTCGGAATCTGGGGTTATGGTCGGATCCGGACTGGTGTTGCCGCTCTCCCCTTGCCACACCACGGATGGCTTAAAAAGCCTTTCTAGAAAGATGTTAGGTGGAACGGGGTCACGCTTGGCGCCGATGCGAGCAAGGACATCCGCTGCTTGATTACTTTCTCGAGCCACATGATGAAACTCGAGCCCCTCGAACCGAGCCGACATTTTGAGAACGGCGTTATGATAAGCCGCCATCTTCGGGTCTTTCGCATCGAAATCTCCATTTATTTGAGATATTGCAAGATTTGAATCCCCGCACACTTCCAGGCGTTGTATGCGCATGGAGACAACCATCCGAAGACCATGCAACAAGGCCTCGTATTCGGCTGCATTGTTGGAGTCTGTGTACAATATTTGGAGTACGTACTGAACTGCGTCTCCAGTGGGGGACGTTAAGACAACGCCCGCTCCTAAGACCGCCAGCATTTTGGAGCCATCAAAGTGCATGACCCAGTTGGAATATGTGTCGTACTCTTTATGAAGTTCGGCCTCTGTTCATTCGGCGACGAAGTCGGCCAGTACTTGGGATTTGATGGCCCGGTGCAGTTTGTATGTTATGTCGAATGGAAGGAGCTCAATGATTACTATATGGTTTATTTGGTGGAAGATTATATGTTCAGATCCAATATGCTATTTAATACCCCTCTAATCATGAGCATGTTTATCATTTGTGAGTAGTTACTTTTGTTCTTGAGGTCACGAGAGAAATCATGTTGCAAGTAATCATGTGAACTTGATATGTGTTCGATATTTTGATAGTATGTATGTTGTTATTCCCTTAGTGGTGTCATGTGAACGTCGACTACATGACACTTCACCATATTTGGGCCTAAGGGAATGCATTGTGGAGTAGCAATTAGATGGTGGGTTGCGAGAGTGACAGAAACTTAAACCCCAGTTTATGCGCTATTCCGTAAGGGGCCGATTGGATCCAAAGTTTAATGTTATGGTTAGAATGTATTCTTAATACTTTTCTCCTACTTGCGGATGCTTGCGGGAGGGTTAATCATAAGTAGGAGGTTTTTTCAAGTAAGAACAGCACCTACGCACCGATCCACCCACATATCAAATTATCAAAGTAGCGAACACAAATCAAACCAACATGATAAAAGTGACTAGATGAAATTCCCGTGTACCCTCAAGAACGCTTTGCTTATTATAAGAGATCGTTTTGGCCTGTCCTTTGCCTCAAAAGGACTGGGCTACCTTGCTGCATACTTGTTACTATTATCGTTACTTGCTCGTTACAAATTATCTTTCTATCAAACTACTCGCTACTTACAATTTCAGCACTTGCACAAATTACCTTACTGAAAACTACTTGTCATTTCCTTCTGCTCCTTGTTTGGTTCGACACTCTTAATTATCGAAAAGAGCTACAATTGATTCCCTATACATGTGGGTCATCATTTAACTACTGCCAAAGAGAAATATGATATACTTATTGTTGGGGATATGCATATCCCCGTTGAGGTAACTTAGTGTTTTACGAGAGTTCTTCAGGTTCATGCTAATTGAAAGTGGTTGTCAATAATACTTGGTCAACCTTATTAATGGATCATTTTTTAGAGGTATGAAGTTGATGAATTTAGTAGGCACAACTTTCTGTTCCCACCTTTTGTTTTCTATTTTTCTTAGTTAAATAAAATAAAATGTCATGTTTATCCTGTCTTTTGGATTTCCCGTGCAATAAAAGTGATCAAAAATAAAAGTGCTCAGAATGCCCTCAAATTTTAATACGATTTTTCTGAATATTTCTAAATTTTTTGTACAAATAACATCAAAGGGGGGTGCCCCTGGTGACCACAAGACACCAGGGCGCGCCAGCAACCCCAGGCACGCCCTGGTGGGTTGTCGTCCCCATGTAGGTCCCCTCACTTATCTCTTTAGCCCATGTCATCTCCTACCTCCAGAAAAATGACCATAGCTCTCTGTCTCGTGTTCTTGCTCTCAAACCCGCGGATATTGTCCTCTTTGCTCGAAGCTCTGTTTCCGAAACTGTTTTGGGGGATTGCTACTTGGTATGTGAGTCATCCATTGCTCCAATTAATTTTTGCTTTAGTGGTTTATATTTTGAATAATTAGCTACTCTTGGTGTTTCTTTAGATGGGCTTGCATGTTGAATTCTTAGATTTCTAGGTAGTTTGAATGCTTAATATAGCCTCTATGCATCCTTATGAGTAGTTTCTTTCAATCTTGTGAAGTTCAGTTGACAAAAAGTTTGTGGACTAAAATTTTCTAATTTTTATTTATAGGAATAAGATGAGTATTTTCAGAAAGTTTTCCTCGAAGAATAATGTTAAGGGAGTCATCGAGGAATCATCGTGCAATGACCTCCATACTCCGAGAATGTCAGAGGTGCGGCCGTGCGAATGGCCGCATAATGCCTTCATGGAGGGGGCCGGGTTCAATCAAGAATTTTCCCAATTCCTTCTAAATGCTGGGCTGACCAACTTCCTCACAGCTGAGTGTGACCAACACCATCTCCTTACAAATTCCTTTGTGGAAAATTTTCATTTTCTGAGTAGGAACAATCCCCCCGAAGTGCAGATTAATTTATACACTGAAACCCGTCAGATACAGCTCACTGACTTTTGTGATATATTTTGATTCCCTCTGACGGGGAATTAAGAGACCCTAGACCTGCAGAGTTTGAGAACTTTTACCGCACTCTGACGGTGGGGGTGAGAGAGGCGTGTCGAATGTCACCACCACTAGTTTGCAGTTTCCTTCTGTGCATTACTTTGCTTTATTCATAGCGAAGTGTTTAACTGCTAGGGAAAAAGTCAGTGCACTTAGCTCCCCGACTTCGCCATTTTACGCCGTGCACTATATAATGATCACACCTTTAGCCTAGGGGCTATTATTGCACGCCGTCTGCGCCTTAACAGAACTAAGGGCAAAATGCATGGTGGTATTTATGCCACTCGCTTAGCTAGTCACTTTACTGTTCAGATACGCCAACATGATTATCCTTTGACCTGAGTTTATCTAGATCACCACGCGATGGTAGCTCACCAGTTTACTGATGATACTGACTCTCTTCATAATATTTGTTACAACCTGGTTTTCAGTGTGGATTCCCGTGATATTATTCCGTTGCCTGCACCTGCTTTGTTTGACTCTGTTGCCAGGGGCGGATACAGGGTCATGCCAGAGAACATTATTGCCTACCGAAATGACCAGGCAGCCGCAGAGGAGGATCCCTAGGAGTGGGACGCTCAGGTGCCGCCACCACAGCAGTACTACGACATGGGATCGGATGGCTACTACGGATGGTGATTACCAAGCTAGGCCAAAAGCCTAAGCTTGGGGCATTACGTGTTTCCACCGACATTATATTCATGTTCACACATTTCATTCCAGTTGTTGGTGTTCACACTTTTTCATTGTATTATCCATGTTAGATTTATTTTCTCGCTTTCTTCTTGTGTGTTTGAAAAACTTTGAGAAAATCCAATAATATTTCTAGCTTCTTTTCGGTTTTTCTTTCTAGCTTAAATTAGTTGTAGTATTAAAAGAAACCCAAAAAGACTTTCTTCTTTTGCTTGTTGGGACCTTTCCCGTGTAAATAGTTTTTCTCGTGTTATTTTTCCTTCTTTAATTTGCTTTCCTCAAGAAAAACTAAAAACTCAAAAAAAATCAGTGTGTTACTCTGAATTTCTTTTCCTCTTATTTTTGTTGATCCATACCAAGGAGAAGACCACGATGAAAATGTTGAGTGGAATTCATATGCTTTACTATTGATTCAAAAAAGGGCCCATATTACCTTGTCTTCTCCTTTTTGAATAAAATCTTTGCAGATTCCAGCTTAGTCCACGGCACTCTTGCATTATTATTACTTTCATATCATTCGGTCATGCAAGTGAAAGGCAATAATGACGATATTTGATGAAGTGACTATGGCAGAGAGAAGCGGGTATGAACTCAACTTGTTTTGTTTTTGTAAATATGTTTAACGTAGTATCTGTGATTCAATATATTATTATCAAACATTTTTGCAAAGACAATTAGAGATTATAGTTTCTCATGCCATGCTTATGTAGCTAGGAGTGGATAATGATTTATCTTGGATGTCAACATGCATTGAAATGATTGGGATGTAGTATGATAATATGGTATCCTCCTCGGAATGTTTCAAGTGGCTTGACTTGGAACACGTTTATGCATGTAGTTGAATCAAAACCAACATAGCCTCTATGATATTTATGTTCATGGTGTTCATATCCTACTCATGCTAGTTTTCAATGTTGATTATGCATAACGCATGTTCATGACCATTTTTGCTCTCTAGTTGGCCGCTTCTCAACCTATCTACTAGCCTTTGCCTGTACAAAGCGGAAATACTAATTTTGCATCAAAATCCTTAAACCCAAGTTATTTCCAGATGATTCCACTATATCAACCTATATGCGGTATTACCCTGCCATTCCAAGTAAATTTGCATGTGCCACCTCTAAAAAGTTCAAATAAACATCTGTTTTGTGTGCCTAGACCGCTCATGGAGCGACCTGGGGCGATCAATATCTTCCATGCTAAATGGGTTTTTCTCATGATGAGTGTTCATTCACTCGTCCTTGCACAAGAGGGGTGGTAATAGGGATGCCCAGTCCCGAAATAAAAAAATGCAAATAATTAAACAAAACTCGCCCGGGATTGATGTTGTTATGGACGGTATCCGTGGATTCGGCTAGTCGCGGAGTGTGATTGTTGGTCGAGGGGGAGTAAACCTTTACTTTGATCGCTTGGGAACCACCGCTAATGTGTTTAGCATCGAAGATATTGATAATTCTTGGTCATAACATTGACAATAAGGGTGCACCTCTCAAAATTATATTTATCTCTGTTTTAAGCTTTGAGCTCTGGCACCTCTGCAAATCCATGCTTCCCTCTGCGAATGGACTATCTATTTTATTTTATGTTGAGTCATCACCTTCTCAAACAAGCGCCAGACCTCAGAGCACTATTGTCATCCTCATGCATTGTGTATAGTTAATGTTGGAGGCATCATGACTAGATCTTTTCTACCATGAATTACAATGTTTAGTCGCCTCTTGAACTTTGGAGCTGCTCTGCATTTATGTTTTGCAGTCTCAGAAAGGGCTAGCAAGATACCATTGTTGTCATATTATATCATGATTGTTTTTACAAAGTGTTGGCATTTGATATATCTTATTATTGCTCTCTAGTTGATTATGTTATTGATATGAATTAACATAATTTCTAAGAGTTATTCTTGACATGGTTAGTCATGATCTTTTCTGAAAACCTGGGTGCTACTTAAGCTTATTTATGTAAACAAGAACAAAAGAGTTTGTAAAAGTTTTTCTTTATCACTTTCAATTTGTCAACTGAATTGCTTGAGAAAAAGCAAAGGTTTAAGCTTGGGGGAGTTGATACATCTCCGTCGTATCTACTTTTCCTAACGCTTTTGCTCTTATTTTGGACTCTAATTTGCATGATTTGAATGAAACTAACCCGGACTGACGCTGTTCTCAGCAGAACTACCATGGTGCTGTTTTTGTGCAGAAATAAAAGTTCTCGGATTGGAACGAAACTTTTTGGAGATATATTTGAGAATAAATAGAAATACTGGAACCAAGAACCACCAGAGGGGGCGCCCTGGCTGGCCACGATACACCAGGGCGCGCCAGCCCCTCCAGGTGCGCCTTAGTGGGTTCTGATCACCTCGTGGCCCCCCTGACCCTAATTCCAACTCCATAAATACCTATTTTTCGGGGGAAATAGAGGAGGAAGTTTCATCAGTTTTCATGATACAGATCCTTCACCACCTCCTGTTCTTCGTCGGGAGGCCAGATCTGGAGTCCGTTCGGGGCTCCGGAGAGGGGAATCTTCGTTCTTCGTCATCACCAACCCTTCTTCATCACCAATTCCATGATGCTCCCCACCGGGAGTGAGTAATTCCTCCGTAGGCTCATTGGTCAGTGAGGATTTGGATGAGGTTCATCATATAATCGAGTTAGTTTTGTTATGGCTTGATCCCTAGTATCCACTTTGTTCTGAGATTGCTGTTGCCATGACTTTGCTATGCTTAATGCTTGTCACTAGGGCCGAGTGCCAGCAATTTATATCTGAACCGTTTATGTTTTCACCATTATATCTATGTTCTAGATCCGATATTGCAAGTCATATGCACGTGCTACGTGTTATGATTCGTAAACCCCGGGGTGACAGTAATTGGGGTACTTTCACGTGATGACCATAGTTTGAGGAGTTCGTGTATTCATTATGTGTTAATGCTTTGTTCCGGTTCTCTATTAAAAGGAGGCCTTAATATCCCTTAGTTTCCTTATGGACCCCGCAGCCACGGGAGGGTAGGACAAGAGATGTCATACAAGTTCTTTTCCATAAGCACGTATGACTATTTACGGAATACATGCATACATTATATTTATGAACTCGAGATAGTTCTGTATCGCCCTAGGTTATGACTGCTATATGATGAATATCATCCAACAAATGCACTGATCCAATGCCTACGAGTTTTCCACATATTGCTCTTGCTAAGTTACTATTGCTATTACTACGGTTACAACTCCTACAAAACTATTACTGTTGTTACCGTCACCATTGCTACTGTTACCATTGCTATAAAAACTATCATATTACTATGCTACTGATCACTTTGCTGCATATATTTCATTTCTAGGTGATGAAGTCATGTACCTAGGGTAGGGTCATAGACCTGCCCAAAGGTACCCTCCCCAAGGACACTCGCGAAAGAAGCGCCCTTCCAGTCGACCTGGTAGGTTTCCACTCGACAGATGCAAATACACTCGACCATGAAGACCCACTCGACCACCAGGAGTCCAAGAGCCACTCGGTGTCCAAACGGTCTGTAGTTAAATAGTCTTTATGGTCATAATGATAATTTATGTAAGGCGTTACCAAGAACGCATAGCCTTAACGCATCTTAAACCCTCCGCCACGTGGGCTGGCTGGGGTCTGGCGCACTCTATATAAGCCACCCCCTCCACAGATAGAAGGGTTCGCACCCCTGTAACACATACGCATATAATCCAGTCGATCGCCTCCGGGCTCCGAGACATAGGGCTATTACTTCCTCCGAGAAGGGCCTGAACTCGTAAATCCCTTGCGTATACAACTACTCCATAGCTAGGATCTTGCCTCTCCATTCCAACCCCCTATTCTACTGTCAGACTTAGAACCATGACAGTTGGCGCCCACCTTGGGGCCGGTGTTCTAGCGATTTGTTGGAGAAGTTGGAATTCTTTCGATCTCCTACATCATGGTTTCAGGTGGAGTTCTGGTCGAGGGCCGCGAGATCCGTCTCGGTGCGCTCACGTTCGTCACCGACGACTCCGCTTGGCTTCAGGAGGCTCCACTCGACGTGGATGCGCTCCCCGTCCGCGGGGCGACGCACTTTCGCGCGTGTGTCCGTGGCGTCCTCCCGCGGCAACCGTCGACCCGGTATGGGTCGGCTCCTGTGTCGTCCTCGCCCCCAGTCTCCCGCCGGAGCAAGCGTTCCGGTCGGTCGAGGCTTCAGCGGTGGGTGAGGCATGCGGTGGCCCGCCAGTCGGCCACCCCCCAAGTCGCGGCGATCGAGCCCGGCAAATCTCTCTACGGCATGTTCGACCTTTCGACTGGCTCCGCAGAGACTGCGTCCGAATGCGATAGCAGTGACCCGGTGGCAGAGGTTGTGATGGTCGATGGACCATGCAGTCCCCCCGGATTCACCCGCACCAACGGAGGTGACGGTGGAGGCGATCCGGAGCAAGCCCACGAGGAGTACCTGCCCGAGCCCCTCACTTCGCTTCAGAGGGAGGAGCTTCGCCCGTCGGAACATGGATGCGCTTCACACTCCTATCGTTGGAGAAACCCCGAGGCTCGTGCCTTGGAGAATGCGGCAACAGCCAACCTGGCTGGCGCACTCGACCGAGAACCTTCACGAGTAATCGATTTAGCGCCGCACGACCAAAGGTTCCAGAATTCAGTCGACGTCGGCTCTTCCGACCACCAACTCAGGTATATCGAACTCCGATTCAGAATTTAGCAGCTGCCGCCCGTATAGCAGAGTCAATTCAGCCTTCCCAGTCGGAGGCGGGTAGAGGTTTGCTACAAATTAGAGATCTACTCCGGGCGGCAGGAGACCAAAACTCAGTCGTATCACAGTCACGGAACATGATTCACAGCCGATCCGTCGCTGTGAATTCAGTCCAGTCGGCCCATAGTCCGAGATCACCCCCGAGGCGTGAGGAACATGGGGGCCGGTGTGATGATCAGTACAAGAGCCGCGAGCAATATGAGCACCGATTCGATCGTAATGATCGACGTCCAGTGCCCACTCCTCCCCCAAGGGGCGGATCATACGCTCCTCGGCAGCAGAGATCTACGACGCCAAAGACAAGTGTTGGGCGAAGAGTTCCAGTCGACCCCAGGGAACCAGGCTTTGATGCGAGATCTATTATCGTTCAAGGTTTGGTCGACAGGAACAGAGCTCACCGAGACGGCCATGACAGAGATGTTCCCTCCAGTAGCAGAGTTCATGTCTCAGGGCCAGAGTGTTTTAGCAGAGCCATCAGAGCCGCGGTGATTCCTCCCAACTTCAGGTTGGCGACTAGAGTCAGTAAGTTCACTGGTGAATCCAAGCCTGACACTTGGCTTGAAGATTACCGATTGGCTGTTCAGATCGGCGGCAGCAACGATGAGGTAGCCATGAAGCATTTGCCTCTTATGTTGGAGGGTTCAGCCAGAGCGTGGTTGAATCATTTAGCACCCAGCAGTATTTACACTTGGGAAGATCTTTCCCGAGTGTTTGTCAGGACATTTGAAGGGACTTGCAAGCGACCAGCAGGGTTTACGGAGTTGCAGTCGTGTGTGCAATAGTCGAGTGAAACTTTGAGAGATTATATCCAGAGGTGGATCACTTTGCACCACCAAGTTGAGAATGTATCTGATCACCAGGCAGTCTGTGCCTTCAAAGAAGGTGTCAAGAACAGAGAGTTGAGTTTGAAATTCGGTCGAACCGGAGATATGACCCTGAGTCGAATGATGGAGATTGCCACCAAGTATGCAAATGGTGAGGAAGAGGACTGGCTCCGGAGTGGTAAATACAAATCGGCCGCTAATGAGGCCGGCGGAGGAAATTCCAATGGAAGCGAAGCGCAAAGCCGAGCCAGCTGCTCCGGAGAGGCCTTGGCTGTGACCCTGTGAAAGTTCAAGGGGAAACCCCAGGGTCCTTGGAACCCCAAGAAGGTGAAAGACCAGGATGGATATGACATGTTGGATTTGCCATGTCAATTCACACGAAGAAAGATGAAGAGGGTAAACTCATTTACCAGAAACATACCACTCGGCGATTGTCGGCTCTTGATTCAAAGTTAGCCCAAGGGAAACAGCCCAAGGATAAGGATAAGGAGACAGACAAAGTTGAGGACAAAGATGACAAGTGATGATGGATATCCCCGTGTCAATTCCACCCTGATGATTTTTGCTGACGTCGAAAGCAAAAGTCGATTGAAGGTTATCAATCGGGAAGTGAACTTGGTCGCTCCGGCGACGCCCAATTATCTGAAATGGTCCCAGACCGCCATCACATTTGACCAGTCCAATCACCCGACGCACATTGCCACCCCTGGGAGGCAAGCATTGGTGGTTGACCCAGTCGTTGAAGGCACTCGACTGACCAAAGTTCTGATGGATGGTGGTAGTGGCTTGAACATATTGTACGCGGAGATGTTGAAAGGGATGGGCATTCCGATGTCCAGACTCAGTACCAGTAACATGAGCTTCCACGGAGTCATTCCTGGAAAGAAGGCTAAGTCTCTCGGCCAAATTGCTCTTGATGTAGTTTTTGGTGATTCAAAACATTTCCGGAAAGAAAAGTTGACCTTTGAGGTCGTGGATTTTCAGAGCGCTTATCACGCTATTCTAGGAAGGCCAGCATATGCACGTTTCATGGCCCGACCATGTTATGTGTATCTTAAACTGAAGATGCCTGGTCCCAAGGGCGTGATCACTGTTACGGGCAATCGGAAGAAGGCGGAAGAGTGCTTCCAGAAGGGCTCTAAGATCGCCGATGCTCAGTTGGCAGTGGTAGAGCTACAAGAGTATCAGAAAACTGCAGATCCGAGTGATTTGTTGCGAGCTAAGAAGCCCGCTACGGAGTCAGCATTCCAGTCGACCGGTGAGACGAAACAGGTTCACATTCACCCGACTGATCCCAATGTTGCACCGACCAACATCTCAACAACACTCGACTCAAAATAGGAAGAAGCGCTCATCCAGTTCGTCCATGAGAACTGGGACATCTTTGCATGGAAGCCTGCTGACATGCCGGGTGTTCCCAGGGAGCTGGCTGAGCATCGCCTACGAGTCGACCCAAATGTCAAACCGGTTAAAGAATATCTTCGGCGGTCCATTGGCGAAGAGGTGGCTCGGCTCTTAGCGGCAGAGTTCATCCGAGAGATCTACCACTCCGAGTGGCTCGCCAATGTCGTCATGGTCCCCAAGAAGGACAAGTCGTTGCGCATGTGCATCGATTTCAAGCATATCAATCGGGCCTGCCTGAAAGATCATTTCCTTCTTCCTCGCATTGACCAAATAGTCGACTCAACTGCGGGATGTGAGAGGTTGTCTTTTTTAGACGCCTATTCCGGGTACCATCAGATCCGTCTGTTTGGACCCGATGAGATTAAAACAGCGTTCATCACTCCATTCGGGTGCTTCTGTTATGTCACCATGCCATTCGGTCTCAAGAATGCCGGAGCCACATTCATGAGGATGATTCAGAAGTGTTTGCTCACTCAAATCGGTCGGAATGTGGAAGCGTACATGGATGATATAGTGGTCAAGTCACGAAAGGGTTCCGACCTATTGACTGACCTTGCTGAAACATTTGCCAATCTCAGGAGGTATGATATCAAGCTTAACCCATCAAAGTGCACATTTGGAGTTCCTGGTGGAAAGTTACTCGGTTTTCGCTTCGAGCGAGGAATCGATGCTAACCCCGAAAAGGTTGGCACTATACTCCGAATGAAGCTCCCTGTGCGTGTGCACGATGTCCAAAAGCTTACTGGATGCTTGGCCGCTTTAAGTCGATTCATCTCTCGCCTCGGTGAAAAGGCATTACCTTTTCACCGATTGATGAAGAAGTCAGACAAGTTCGAGTGGACTCTGTAAGTCGATGTAGCGTTTGCAGAGCTAAAAGCTCTGCTCTCCACCCAGCCAGTGCTTGCTGCTCCTATCAGCAAAGAGCCTTTGTTGCTTTACATTGCAGCCACTGGACAAGTCATCAGTACCGTACTTACGGTCGAGCGGGAAGAAGAAGGAAAAGCCTTCAAAGTTCAACGCCCAGTTTATTATCTTTCTGAAGTGCTGACCCCATCAAAGCAAAGATACCCTCACTATCAGAAGCTTGTTTATGGGATCTATATGACCACAAAGAAGGTTGCTCATTATTTCTCTGATCATTCCATTACAGTCGTCAGCGACGCCCCATTGTCAGAAATTCTTCATAACAGAGATGCAACTGGTCGAGTGGCTAAATGGGCGATTGAACTCCTTCCCCTTGATATCAAATTTGAGGCAAAGAAAGCCATCAAGTCCCAAGAAATAGCAGACTTCATCGCCGAGTGGGTGAACAGCAGCTTCCGACTCAAGTTCACCTTGAACCTTCGGACTATGTTTTTCGATGGTTCCAAGATGCTGAATGGTTCTGGTGCGGGGGCTGTATTAGTTTCCCCCCGAGGAGATAAGCTCAAAAATGTTCTCCAGATTCACTTTGATTCTTCCAACAATGAAGCAGAATATGAAGCACTCCTATATGGGTTGCGTATGGCCATTTCACTCGGCGTCCGTCGCCTTATGGTCTACGGCGACTCGGATCTGGTTGTTAATCAAGTGATGAAGGAGTGGGATGTCGAAGCCCAGCTTTGACAAATTCTTTATGTAATGCAGTGAGAAAATTTGGAGAAGAAATTCGAGGGGTTAGAGCTTCATCATATACCCCGACCGAAAAATCAAGTCATGGATGATTTGGCGAAGATAGGGTCCAAGAGGGAAGCCATTCCCAGCAATGTATTTTTGGAGCACATTCATGCACCATCAGTGCAGGAGGATCCTTTCACAAAAGAAGCCCCGCAGCAAAAGAGTGCCAATGATCCGACTGAAGTTGAGGTCCCAGCCGTGGTCGACCTGATTATGGAAGTTGTGGTCATCAAACCCGACTGGACAGTGCCGTAAATCGCATATGTCCTAAGGAAAGAGCTCCCAGAGAATGAAGAAGAGGCTCGACAGATCGTCCGTCGATCCAAGGCCTTTACAGTGATCAAGGGACAATTGTACAGAGAAAGCGCGACTGGAGTCGGCCAGAAGTGTATCACGCCAGAAGAAGGTCAGATAGTTCTTGAAGATATCCACTCGGGGACCTGTGGCCATCATGCGTCCTCTCGGACCATCGTGGCTAAAGCATACCGAGAAGGATTTTACTGGCCGAAAGCAAATGAAATGGAAAAAGAAATAGTCGACAAGTGTGAAGGGTGTCAATTCTATTCCAACATGTCACACAAGCCCGTCTCAGCCTTGAAGACCATTCCACTCATCTGGCCCTTCGCTGTTTGGGGATTAGACATGATTGGACCGTTGAGAACTGGCAGAAGCGGCTTCACTCATTTGCTAGTAGCAGTCGACAAGTTCACCAAGTGGATCGAAGCCAAGCCCATCAAGAACCTTGATGCATGCACTGCTATCAGTTTCATCAGACAATTGATATTCATATATGGAGTTCCGCATAGCATCATCACCGACAATGGGTCAAACTTCGATAATGACAAGTTCAAAGCCTTCTGCGCCTCTCAGGGCACGCGGGTCGACTATGCTTCAGTTGCTCATCCTCAGTCGAATGGACAAGCAGAGCGTGCAAATGGCCTCATTCTCAAAGGGCTGAAACCACGGCTGATGCGTGATCTCAAGCACGCAGCAGGAGCTTGGGTTGACGAACTTCCATCAGTTCTCTGGGGATTGAGGACCACTCCCAATCGGTTGACTGGGAGAACTCCATTCTTCCTGGTCTATGGAGCTGAAGCAGTTCTGCCGAGTGACCTGCTTCACAATGCGCCTCGAGTCGAACTATACTCTGAAGAAGAAGTGGAACGAGCCCGGCAAGATGCAGTCGACCTCTTGGAAGAGGAGAGGGAGATGGCTCTGATCCGCTCGACCATCTATCAGCAAGACTTGCATCGATTCCATGCCAGAAATGTGAAGAGTCGAGCCTTCCAAGAGGGAGATTTGGTCCTCCGAGTGGATCAACAGAAACCACACAAGCTCGCTCCCACTTGGGAAGGTCCCTTCATCGTCACAAGAGTTCTCCACAACGGAGCATATCATCTCTACAACGTAGCTGCTCCGCCCCTTTTATACTTAAATACTCACTCGGTTGAGATGTAATAAAAGTACTTTTGTAGTTTGTTTATCTAAGACAAGAATGTTATAATTTTCCTAGTGATTGTTATTACTTTTTGTTGAAATTTCCCCAAGTGGGTGGCTTAGCTGCGAATCCGGTTCGCCTAAGTTTGTAAAAAAAATCCTTTCCGAGTGGCGAGCTAGTCTCCCACTCGGGGGCTTAGCTGCGAATCCGCTTCGCCTAAGTATTCAAAATCCTACCGAGTGGTGAGCCAGCCTCCCACTCGGGGGCTTAGCTGCAGTCCAAGTACTCGCCTAAGTATTCAAAATCCTACTGAGTGGTGAGCCAGCCTCCCACTCGGGGGCTTAGCTGCAGTCCAAGTACTCGCCTAAGTATTCAAAATCCTACCGAGTGGTGAGCCAGCCTCCCACTCGGGGGCTTAGCTGCAGTCCAAGTACTCGCCTAAGTATTCAAAATCCTACCGAGTGGTGAGCCAGCCTCACACTCGGGGGCTTAGCTGCAGTCCAAGTACTCGCCTAAGTATTTAAATCCTACCGAGTGGAGAGTCAGCCTCTCACTCGGGGGCTTAGCAACAGCCCAAGGATTCGCCTAAACATCCAAAATAATGAACACTTCGCAAGGACGACGAGGTGCATGTCGACTGCTACCTTCTCCTTCAAAGCTACACCATAAAAATCCTACCGAGTGGAGAGCAAACCTCCAACTCGGGGGCTTAGCTGCAGCCCAGTGCTCGCCTAAGTGATAAAAATCCTACCGAGCGGAGAGCACACCTCCCGCTCGGAGGCTTAGCTGCAGCCCAGTGCTCGCCTAAGTAAGGAATTCATCCCAATCCGCAAGGACGACGAGGTGCAGGTCGACTGGTACCTTCTCCTTCGGAGCTTCGCCACAAGTACAACGTGCGGTCCATCCCAATCCGCAAGGACGACGAGGTGCAGGTCGACTGCTACCTTCTCCTTCGGAGCTTCGCCACAAGTACAATGTGCGGTCCATCCCAATCCGCAAGAACGACGAGGTCAGTCGCAGTCTGTGCTCCATCTCTACCTGCAAGATAGATGAAGTACAAGTCGACTGGAGTTCCACCTCAGGGATACTACCGACAACAATGAAATATATTCCGAATGAAGAGCAAAGTTCTCTCGAAGGCAAATAAAGCATGTTCAAGGAGAGATCAAGTTCGGATAAACGTCCTACGGATCCAAAAGTGTTCAGGCGTTAAGCCTGTTAAAGTTTGTTGGTTACAAAAACCTCTCGGCATTCCGAGGCAAATTTAAGGTGGGACTTAGAAGTTTTTTACTCCTCCGGTGGAGGACCGGAAGGTGCAACAAACTGGTCGAGGTCGATTCCGTCAGCAATACGGGTAGCAGCAGCGATGAAGGTCTCCATGAATGTAACATCCCAAAATTCTAAATTTTGGAATGTTATATTAAATAAATAATTCTGATTGTTTGTTTGATCGTTGAGTGATTGATTGTGTGAAATTGAGTGCATTTGAAACTTTTTGAAAGTTTAATGAGAGGAAATGAAATGACTTTCCCAGGCTTTTTTTTTGACTTCTGATCTCTGAGGATTCAAATTCATTTCATCATCATAACACTAGAGTGAAGATGACATGAATTCTTCCATTTGAAATGAAAAGGGTTTTTGAAAAAAGAATTTTTGAATTCCATTTGGAAATATTTCAAATTCAGAAACTTTATGCAACTCAATGATTTTCATGAGAGAAGATAAAATGACTTCTTCAAATTATATGAAATATGAGTTGGAAGTTTAAAAGAATCAAATTGAAAGGCCGGTTGAAATTATTTTGAAACCCACTTTCAAATTGGAGTTATTTGGTTTTATTGAAATTATTTTTCTCCAAAAATATAATATATGGAAAATAGGGTAAAATGATTCCCTACAATAGAAAAATGGAGAAAAATAAATTTGAAATCATTTTGGTACTTTTAAAAAATGATTTTTATTGAGTTTTATTGCAATAGCAGTGCTCTTTGAATTTTTCTAGATTTTGTGTGAATTTTGTTTGAACTTTAGAAATAGTTCATGTTGTAGGAAATCTATTTCTGAAAATTTTGATATATTATATGCCTATATAGAGTTTTGGTTTTAATTTTGTTTTTCTTCGGTTTTGCTCTCTGTTAAAAAAAAACAATAGGCGAAGCCTAACACCGCCAGCGTCCTCACGCGCACCGGCTGGCCCATTTGGCCGAATCGGCCCACGGTCACCCCCACACGCGAAAACTCTTCGCGCAGGTCGCCCGACCCCTCGCTCGTCTCCCGCTGCCACTGACCGCTGGGGCCCGCGCCCTTCTTCCTCCTCCCGCAAGCCACGCACAGGATCGCCGCCGCCGGAATCCCGAACTTCTCGGGATCGCGATCTTCCGATCCGCCCCCTGCTCCAAGTCTCTTCCCACTATAAATAACCCTCTCACTCGACCAGTTCCCCTCCTTTCCCCGCACCAAGAACCTCCGCTGCCTCCCCGATTTCTCGCCGGATCCGAGCACCGCCGCCGCACCATTGTTGCCTTACCTCACCACCCCGACCACCTACCCGCCACTTGAGACCACCACCGTAACCCCCTCGCTCTTCCGCACCTCCCCGTGCGCTCGCGCGAGCTCGAAACCCACCGGAGCGCCGCCACGACCTCGCCGCCGCCCTCCTCCGTCCACCTACGG
The DNA here is from genome assembly GCA_021605145.1 of Aegilops bicornis. Taxonomy (NCBI): domain Eukaryota; kingdom Viridiplantae; phylum Streptophyta; class Magnoliopsida; order Poales; family Poaceae; genus Aegilops; species Aegilops bicornis. Next base: position 223,438,068 of record CM038675.1, read on the forward strand.
CACCATCTCGACCACCGCTGGACTCGCCGTCGAACGCCGCGTCCGCCCGTACCCTCTCCGGAGCCCGCCGACGATCGAGCGCCGCCACCGACGACGTCCGAGCCGCTCACCGTCGACCTTCCCCCGCGGTGAGCTCTCCACTTCCCCTTCACCGTCCGATCTGTTATTGACGGCATGATTAGATGTAACGAACGGTTTGATTTTCTGTTTATAGATCGGTTTAGTTCCGGTTTTATTCGGTTTAGATCGGTTCAGGTATAGTCGGTTTAGCCGATCGGTCTTTCTCTTTTAGCCCGTATATGCTTTCGGTTATTTTCTGCCCGAGCTGTTTAGTTTCAAATTCACACTTCGTAGCGCCTGCTAGTTTTTTTTTGTTATTTTCGTTTATGTTTTAAAAACAGGATAGTTCTGATTTTATATTGCTTATAACTTTTATGTTTTAGATCCAAATTGATTGATTCTTTTTGATACGGTTTTTTTATTGTTTTGTCTATCTAGAGTCATACAGTGATTTATTTTTAATTTATTTTAAATTAATTTTTTAGAAAAACAGTACTGTTTTAGTTATAGTTTTGTTTTGGTCTTTTCTTTATTGTTTTTATTAGTTTTAAATTATTTCTTTTTGTCACTCTTTAAAAATCTAGTTCTGCTTCTGTTAGTCAACTAAAGAAAATTTTGTTTTATTTTTAAAATTTCTTTTACTTAGTTTTGTATGAAAACTTGTTTAGGTCATAGTTAGTGTTTCATAAAAGCTTTTTATTTGTTTATTTTTGCTATTAAAAGTTTAGGGAAAATACTTTCTATTAAAATTAGTTGTTTTATATTTTCTTTTCTATTTACTTATTATGTTAGTATTTTCTTTGTTGTTAAATTTTACTTAGGACAAAGCTATTTTGGGTTATGTCTTAGAATTTTCTTTAGTAGTTTCTTGTGTAGTTTTCATTGGTTATTTATTTATTTATTTATTTTGTGTTCTTTGTGATTTGCATTTTATTTGTTGAGTTTTTTTGTGAGTGTTAGAAATTGCTTGCTAGTATGTTTGCTTATGTGAATACTATGTTTTACTATATAGATTTTCATCGGAGAGTTAAGTATAGTGCTATCAAGTTTTGCGAGAGCGATATTATCTTCATCAAGTAATACCGTGCAAGTTCACTTTGACCATGCTTTTCCATACCTATGTTTTTATTGCATTTAGTGTCATCTTTGCAACAATTCCCTCCGGAGTGATATTGAATTCTTGTAGTTGAGTAGTATGCATGAGCTAGGAACTCATCACTGTTACCAAGCCCGGACGTTATTTATTTTAGTGCTACTCTATAGTAGACGAGGTTTGGTATGAGTGCTCGGGAGTGGTGTGAGAATGGAGGACTCTGCGCCAATGACGACAACTCCATGATGGCATTTGCAAGGACTGCATCTTCAAGGCCTCAAGACTTCAAGACTCGAGACAAGAATTCAATACACACTACTGGGTGAAGGATGGTTGACGGGCACCCTGGAGAAACCAGTGGTGGCCGGGATGCATGGAGAAGCGCCATGACATCTTGCGGAAATCTTCACCCAGACTCAAAGAGACGGAAGAATACTTCATGCACAGAAGCTTACCTGTGCAACCGCAAGTCACTATGGGCTCTGGCTTGGTTGACCTTAGTTGTGACTCTGGCTGGGACGATGCTAGCAGATGTAGAACTACGGTAGGATTGGATGAGCACCGGACAGTGGTTAGGGGAACTCTTCGGAAGATCATGTTTCGGTCGTCTTGTTCTCAAACACCCTGAAGTGCGAGAACGTATAAGAGGGATCGAATCTTGCGAGTAAAGTGTACAAACCTCTGTAGAGGGTTAAAACCTAATCGATTAGCCGTGTCCCCGGTTACGGACAATTTGAGCCTCTGGACTTGGATCTATCTCGGAACTCTCAACACCGGATTGATAACTTAATTGTGGGCAACTTATGATGATTTTGGGCTATGAGACATCGGTTGGCGGAACCATGTCATGATAGAAAACTCCATAGTACAGACTCCTGATATTCCTTTGTTGTAGGGAAAATAAAACCAGCTTTTACGCAAACAAAACTCAGACCCAAAGCCACAAAGCCATATTGCATATAGAATAGTTATATCATCTGTTCTTCTTACAGTGATCTTGCCGGTACATTCAATGTACTGACCTACACGGCTGCAACGTATCATGTTGCATGTTTTTCTTCGACGAGTAAGAGTTACGATATAGGGTTACAGTCTACACTCAACCTGCCGATGGCGTTGATGGGACTCCACACCCGATTACTTGTTTCCGCTGAGACTTATGAGGTATATATCAGTTTTACGTTATTTATACATGTGATTGCACTTTGATATATACATTGATGTACTGTGTGTTTCAGCATACTGATCCAGGGATGACACGGATACACAGAGGCTTGACCGTCTGAGGTCGGGTCGCTACAGATATGGTATCAGAGCACATGTTGGCTGTAGAACGTGACCCTAGAAATCAGAAAGCCCCTAGGACAGGATGTCTCAAAAAACTTTATTTTCAAAAGGATCCTTTACTTCTTGTCTTTTCTGATTTTATCAAGTAGTCCCTCTGACCTCAAATAGTTAGAATATACACCTTTCCCTTTTGACCACATGGAAGATCAACTGAAGTCTCTCCAAGAATTAAAGATATCGGACAACTGATGGCCATTTCAGAGTAAAGAGGATTTCACCATGCGTTGGAAGTATTGCAGCTGCAACAATTGAAGACTCTGAAGACTTGAAGAATTTGAAGTTCCTGAAGTATTATTTGACCTTTAGAGACCAAACCCCTATTATACACCTACGTTAGATGCAATGATTTGTGAGCTGTCATTTGTTTGATGTTTTCCGACAGCCCCAAAATAAAACTCGTTTCTTCAAAACTATTGTTTGTATTGTGTGTATCTCTCTCTATCCAGCTCTCTCTTATCTCACCCTAAAACCCTTGGAGCCAATAGAAGATGAATGAATAAGGACTGGTATTCTCTGGACCGATGACTTAGTTGGAGGCAACGCTATGGATTCAAAACATGGAGAATCAACTCAAGAAAAATTGGATTGCCAGGAAGTATGAGGTTCCATATGCTCTTCAGCATTTTACCGAGAGTGTTGCAATCTGGTGGAAAATGCATCAAGCCATACAAGGACGTAATGGAGCAAGAACTTGGGAGGAATTCAAAAAGACCCTGTTGAGATCACGCCTTATTCGGAAGCACTGTGATAACCCGAAGAAGAAACCTTGTGCCTGCAAGATTTGCGGAGAAATAGGACACACCAATGAAGAACACAAGGATGGATGCCCTTATTGTGAGGAAAATCACCTAGAGGAAGAATGCCCGACTGGGCAGGTTACTTGTTTCCTGTGTGAAGGAACCACGCACTACCCTACTCAATGTCACTTTTACCCAAGGTACAAGAAATTACCAAGCAACAGAAAGAAGCCTTCAGGGGAAATTTAGAAGAATCTATGATGAAGGAAGTTATTGAAGACCCTGATGGTGAAGGCCTAAACAGATTTTTCGCCCAAGTCTGCTATTCATGTGGGGAAGAAGGACATTTTTCAGTGTATTGCACGAAGGAAAGCAAAGAGGATTTCAGAGACTTCCCGACAGCAGAAGTGAAGTTTGACCCTCAGGAAATAGAAGCTCTGGTCATTACGGAGAAATCTAGGAAGAGAAAGCGAAGTCATCCCCAGAACAACCTAATTTCTGCAGAGAAGGACCTGAGTCTCATCACTTGTTACAGGTGCAAGGATTTAGGTCATTACGCTAGTAAATGTCCAGAAAAGAAGCCTATAACCCAAGGAGCCTACTTAATCACAAAGAAGCCCCGAGACATGTCGGAAGTCATTTGTTTTCTCTGCAAGGAAGCAGGACATTATGCTACTAAATGTCCCGACAAGATGAAAGCTGGAGCTGAGTAGTTAGAATTTTGATATTGGTAATAAGTGTAGTAGGAAGCAATTTTTTCCATAAGGATATGGAGTTGAATTTATGTAATGAAAGTCTTGGATATTGTAATGAATTCATGAAATCAATAAAGTTAATGTGTCATGATTTCATACGTGGATTTTTTTGAGTTGTTACTCTATGAACAAAGATTTTGACCATTTTCGAGGATATGAGAAATATGGTCTATGGATGAAATTGTGCATTGCACTTTAAGGGTGGTAGTACCCTATGAGAACACCAGATCTATGGAAATGAAGAATGTATCCCGCCGAGGAGTTTTGTTTTCGGTATGATGGATATGAAGGAATGAAGTATTTTTGGATTTAAATGGAGGTGTAATGTTGGAATATGGAACAATTATAACTCCCACAATGAGTTCAAGCTGTGCAAGTATTGAAGTGGGCCCATAACCCATAGGCCCAGGAATTAATAAGGATCAAGCACTCCCTGGAGGAAGAAATTTTGGAAGAAGCTGTGACTTCGTCAGCAAACGTTTCATAGGAGATTACGTAAAAACCTAAGAGTTGTGAAGAACGATAGATGTTTTGTTCAGCTTGCAGAATCAATGGATTTACTCGAACCCAGTTCGAGGACGAGAGAAATTCTGCAAAGCTTGTGAGGATGCCCGAGTGTTAGAAATACGAGATTCGCTAAACCATATACAAGGTAATGATCTGGGTGCGGAATGGATTGCTCACCATACCGACTTACTCGTGTCATTCGCTCTTGCTATTTGGAATGGTAAATCTGAGTGACTTACCCATAGTAGAGAGATGACGATGTCAAAGCCTTGTTTAAACCCTAGAATGGTAGGACGGTTGATCCATGTACAGCAACCGTTGCCAATAAATAGGATATACTGAGATTTAGCCGAGACCCATTTCTGTAGAAGAAACCATACATGGTTGACCGCCACGAGATTTTCAATAGTTGTTTAGTATTGGCGCCAGATCCTCAACTGAGAAGACCCTGTCTCGGAAGAACCTTAATTACCATGAAGGACTCATGATTTTGATAAAAGAGGTTATGCCCTTACCGGGAGAGCACCAGGGAAAGAGTTACCCTGGAGAATATGAGAAGACCGACATTGTCAACCCAAAGGAATGGAGTACATGAGTTTTGTCAGAACAATAACCATGCTTCTAAGTGTGGTAGCACACTAGACCATACCGATCAATGGATTTGCTAGAAGACCCCCAAACCCTAACCCTTTTCTTGCTAGCCTCTTCGAATTTCGAGGACGAGATTCATTTTAAGTGTGGTAGATTTGTAAGATCCCAAAATTCTAAATTTTGGAATGTTATATTAAATAAATAATTCTGATTCTTTGTTTGATTGTTGAGTGATTGATTGTGTGAAATTGAGTGCATTTGAAACTTTTTGAAAGTTTAATGAGAGGGAATGAAATGACTTTCCTGTGCTTTTTGACTTCTCGATCTCTCGAGGATTCAAATTCATTTCATCATCATAACACTAGAGTGAAGATGACATGAATTCTTCCATTTGAAATGAAAAGGGTTTTTAAAAAAAGAATTTTTGAATTCCATTTGGAAATATTTCAAATTCAGAAACTTTATGCAACTCAATGATTTTCATGAGAGAAGATAAAATGACTTCTTCAAATTATATGAAATATGAGTTGGAAGTTTAAAAGAATCAAATTGAAAGGCGGTTGAAATTATTTTGAAACCCACTTTCAAATTGGAGTTATTTGGTTTTATTGAAATTATTTTTCTCCAAAAATATAATATATGGAAAATAGGGTAAAATGATTCCTACAATAGAAAAATGGAGAAAAATAAATTTAAATCATTTTGGTACTTTTAAAAATGATTTTTATTGAGTTTTATTGCAATAGCAGTGCTCTTTGAATTTTTCTAGATTTTGTGTGAATTTTGTTTGAACTTTAGAAATAGTTCATGTTGTAGGAAATCTATTTCTGAAAATTTTGATATATTATATGCCTATATAGAGTTTTGGTTTTAATTTTGTTTTTCTTGGTTTTGCTCTCTCGTTAAAAAAACAAGAGGCGAAGCCTAACAGCCGCCAGCGTCCTCACGCGCACCGGCTGGCCCATTTGGCCGAATCGGCCCACGGTCACCCCCACACGCGAAAACTCTTCGCGCAGGTCGCCCGACCCCTCGCTCGTCTCCCGCTGCCACTGACCGCTGGGGCCCGCGCCCTTCTTCCTCCTCCCGCAAGCCACGCACAGGATCGCCGCCGCCGGAATCCCGAACTTCTCGGGATCGCGATCTTCCGATCCGCCCCCTGCTCCAAGTCTCTTCCCCCTATAAATAACCCTCTCGCTCGACCAGTTCCCCTCCTTTCCCCGCACCAAGAACCTCCGCTGCCTCCCCGATTTCTCGCCGGATCCGAGCACCGCCGCCGCACCATTGTTGCCTTACCTCACCACCCCGACCACCTACCCGCCACTTGAGACCACCATCAGAACCCCTCGCTCTTCCGCACCTCCCCGTGCGCTCGCGCGAGCTCGAAACCCACCGGAGCGCCGCCACCACTGACGCCCAAACGCCACTGCCGCCTCGACCTCGCCGCCGCCCTCCTCCGTCCACCTATGGCACCATCTCGACCACCATTGGACTCGCCGTTGAACGCTGCGTCCGCCCGTACCCTCTCCGGAGCCCGCCGACGATCGAGCGCCGCTGCCGACGACGCCCGAGCCGCTCGCCGTCGACCTTCCCCCGCGGTGAGCTCTCCACTTCCCCTTCACCGTCCGATCTGTTATTGACGCGCCAGATTAGATGTAACGAACGGTTTGATTTTCTGTTTATAGATCGGTTTAGTTCCGGTTTTTATTCGGTTTAGATCGGTGCGGTATAGTCGGTTTAGCCGATCGGTCTTTCTCTTTTAGCCCGTATATGCGTTTGGTTATTTTCCTCGAGCTGTTTAGTTTCAGCTCGCACACCCCCGTAGCGCCTGCTAGTTTTTTTTTTTTTTGTTATTTTCGTTTCGCTTTTAAAAATGAATAGTTCTGATTTTATATTGCTTATAACTTTTATGTTTTAGATCCAAATTGATTGATTCTTTTTGATACGGTTTTGTTATTGTTTTGTCTATCCAGAGTCATACAGTGATTTATTTTTACTTTATTTTAAATTAAATTTTTAGAAAAACAGTACTGTTTTAGTTATAGTTTTGTTTTGGTCTTTTCTTTATTGTTTTTATTAGTTTTAAATTATTTCTTTTTGTCACTCTTTAAAAATCTAGTTCTGTTTCTGTTAGTCAACTAAAGAATTTTTTTTATTTTTAAAATTTCTTTTACTTAGTTTTGTATGAAAACTTGTGTAGGTCATAGTTAGTGTTTCATAAAAGCTTTTTATTTGTTTCTTTTTGCTATTAAAAGTTTAGGGAAAATACTTTCTATTAAAATTAGTTGTTTTATATTTTCTTTTCTGTTTACTTATTATGTTAGTATTTTCTTTGTTGTTAAATTTTACTTAGGACAAAGCTATTTTGGGTTATGTCTTAGAATTTTCTTTAGTAGTTTCTTGTGTAGTTTTCATTGGTTATTTATTTATTTATTTATTTTGTGTTCTTTGTGATTTGCATTTTATTTGTTGAGTTTTTTTGTGAGTGTTAGAAATTGCTTGCTAGTATGTTTGCTTATGTGAATACTATGTTTTACTATATAGATTTTCATCGGAGAGTTGCATATAGTGCTATCAAGTTTTGCGAGAGCGATATTATCTTCATCAAGTAATACCAGGCAAGTTCACTTTGACCATGCTTTTCCATACCTATGTTTTTATTGCATTTAGTGTCATCTTTGCAACAATTCCCTCCAGTAGTGATATTGAATTCTTGTAGTTGAGTAGTATGCATGAGCTAGGAACTCATCACCCTGTTACCAAGCCCGGGACGTTATTTATTTTAGTGCTACGCTATAGTAGACGAGGTTTGGTATGAGTGCTCGGGAGTGGTGTGAGAATGGAGGACTCTACGTCAATGACGACAACTCCATGATGGCATCTGCAAGGACTGCATCTTCAAGGCCTCAAGACTTCAAGACTCGAGACAAGAATTCAATACACACTACTGGGTGAAGGATGGTTGACGGGCACCCTGGAGAAACCAGTGGTGGCCGGGATGCATGGAGAAGCGCCATGACATCTTGCGGAAAGCTTCACCCAGACTGAAAGAGATGGAAGAATACTTCATGCCCGACCTTACCTGTGCAACCGCAAGTCACTATGGGCTCTGGCTTGGTTGACCTTAGTTGTGACTCTGGCTGGGACTGTGCAAGCAGATGTAGAACTACGGTAGGATTGGATGAGCACCGGACAGTGGTCAGGGGAACTCTTCGGAAGATCATGTTTCGGTCGTCTTGTTCTCAAACACCCTGAAGTGCGAGAACGTAAAAGAGGGATCGAATCTTGCTGGTAAAGTACACAAACCTCTGCAGAGGGTTAAAACCTAATCTATTAGCCGTGTCGCCGGTTACGGACAATTTGAGCCTCTGTACTTGGATCTATCTCGGAACTCTCAACACCGGATTGATAACTTAATTGTGGGCAACTTATGATGATTTTGGGCTATGAGACATCGGTTGGCGGAACCATGTCATGATAGAAAACTCCATAGTACAGACTCCTGATATTCCTTTGTTGTAGGGAAAATCAAACCAGCTTTTACGCAAACAAAACTCAGACCCAAAGCCACAAAGCCATATTGCATATAGAATAGTTATATCATCTGTTTTTCTTACAGTGATCTTGCCGGTACATTCAATGTACTGACCTACACGGCTGCAACGTATCATGTTGCATTTTTTTCTTCTCCGAGTAAGAGTTACGATACAGGGTTACGGTCTACACTCAACCTACCGATGGCGTTGATGGCACTCCACACCCGATTACTTGTTTCCGCTGAGACTTATGAGGTATATATCAGTTTTACGTTATTTATACATGTGATTGCACTTTGATATATACATTGATGTACTGTGTGTGCCAGCATACTGATCCAGGGATGGCACGGATACACAGAGGCTTGACCGTCTGAGGTCGGGTCGCTACAATGAAAGATCGGAAGTCATACTTCCTGGTGTTGGCAACTTTGAGAGACGCCAGCTTGTCGTCTTGTCCTTCCTTGCAGTGGACACGAACCAGAGACAGAGCAACATCAGCACCACACCTGGCAGAAGACTTTTTCCATTCTTGCACTCGACTTGGAATCTCATTCAGTCGAGTCATTAAGGATTTAAGGTCATTCTGAAGTGTCTGATCTGGCCAGAGAGTCGAGTCGATCCGCGACACCACAGCTTTCAGTCGAGCAAGATAATCCACCACACTAGCGACGCGAGACTCCAGTCGGAGCACATTCATGGCAGCTTCGTCCTTCACAGGAGAGTTGATGGGGTCCAGGCTGGTTTGCACTCGACTGGTTTCTTCTTCGAAGTTTTGACAGAATTCCGAAAACACAGCTCAGACTCAAAATAACAATCATGCGATGAGCCGATGATAGCAAGACAGTCGGCTAAAAGAGATTACCTTCAAGCATGAGAAACAGCTTCTTGGCGAGCCCTCCAAGATAAATCTCCAGGTCATTTCGCTTCCCGCCATTGGCCAGCCTTGTCGACAGAGCAATCTTGTCGTTCTTGATCGACTAACTTCCTTGTTGGCGCGCGTCAAGAGCGGCTTTCAGCTTGGCATTCTCGTCTTCAATTTTGTCGACCGAGGCAAGTTTCTCTTCAATGAGCTTTGTTTTCTCCAAAGCCGTATACAGGCTCTGCAAGGTCAAGGTCCTTCTTCTTCAGAGTCTCTTCCAGTTTATCTGCAAAGCAACAATGAGAACAGAGTTGAGAATGAACATAAAAACAAAGACAGTCGTCAAAGTTCTCACCAGCCATACCTTTTGCTTCATCATTCGCCTTCTGCAAATTCTCGTGAGCAAGCTTCAAGTCGAGGTTGAGCTAGATCTGTTTGTTCTCTAACTCAGTATAGCGAGCCACAAGCTCGCAAGATTTCTACAAATAGTCAATCAACAAAAGACATCAAGGACAGATCACTTCCGAGTGACTAAGGAAAAATCGTAGCATTTCTAAGACTACTGTCGAATCAATGCATTCGACAGTAGTCTCTGGGACTACACCCAGCGGGTGCACTCAGCATGCCCCCACTGGTTTTACCAAATTGGTTCAACCAGTCGACCAAAAGAGGCAAAAAGGTTATGATTCTAAAACCATGGCTAATTGTCGATGCGGCCAGCGGTAAAAAAACAGTTCTTTAGACTATAGTCGATCGCATGATCTACCATAGTCTCGGGGACTAAAACCAGTGGGTGCACTAAGCGTGCCCCCACCGGTTTTACAGTTGCCCATTCGACTTGGTCCGACCATGTCGAGTGAAGAAGTTCACAGATAAAGACTATAGTCGATCGCACACACCACCATAGTCTCGGGGACTACACCCAATGGGTGCACTCAGCGTGCCCCCACAAAAACTCAATCGACACACCCACCCAGTGGGTGTACAGATATGGAAATCTTCAGAAAGAAGCAGTTTCAAGTAGCATGTCCTAACAGAGCAAGCAGTTTCAGGTAGCATGTCCTAATAGAGCAAGCAGTTTCAGGTAGCATATCCTAACAGAGCAAGCAACAATCGACTTACTTGGACATTGCTCTGGAGAGCTGAACTAGCATCATAGGCCGCCTGGCTAGCCTCTCGGACTGCCTTCACTTGCTCCATCATGATCCCTGCCTGGCGTATAGCCTCCTTAGCAGCACTCACTTGGTCTTCCGGGACGTGGTGTATAGCAAAGAGGGATGGTGGATCAGTAGTCGACGAAGTGGGTCGGGCACTCGTCAGCGGTACAGCAAAAGACACAGAAGCCCGAGTGGGGTTGCCTCCCTCGGAAACCAGCGTCTTAGGTATCGTCACAACTGGAGCAGCTTTGCCAGCAGGCACCCTCTTGTTCTTCCTCTTCCTCAACGGCGCTACCTCGTCATCATCGGGGAGATCAATGACATGAGGCGGAACTACAAGAAAGATTCAAAAGTAAACATGGAAATCCAATCGACTAAAAGCGAAACTACAGAGATCATACCAAGGTTGGAGGTGGCGGCATCTTCCATTTCCTGATCTTCGTGGCTATCGAGGTCTCGGAGGTAGCAACACTGCAGATTTCAAGAATTGGCTGATCAGTCATCAAGTCGACCAAAAGTACACTCATGTTGAATAGGGAAATACAAGATTCTGGTGGTTACCCGGAGATGGTGGGAATGACCATCCGCATCTTGGGTAGGGCCTTCGCCGGCTTTGACGACGTTGCTCGAGGTTGCTTCGGCGGTTTCTCAGTCGGCGTAGGGGAAGTTGTCCGAGGTCGCTTCGTCGACTGCCTAGTGGGCGCAACAGCTTTACTACCGCCCGACCGCTGGTCTTGCGTCAACTTGGACCTTCCTTCCGGCGGGGAGGATCGACGTCTTCCTCCTCTTCCTCCTCCTCCTCTTCTTCATCAGAGTTGTCATCCCCCTCATCCTCCTCGCCGTTGGACTCCCATTCCTCCTGGCTTTCACCTCTGCTTCCTTCTTCTTCTTCGACTGGTTCCTGCGCCCCGTTGGGCATCGAGTACATCTCAGTGGTGACCTAGAAGACAACAAAACAAGTCAAAATTCAGTCGACAAATTGGCATCTAAACAGAATGAATGCAGCCGAATCATAGTCGGAGATAAGTGGTTATACCTTGTCTACTTCGTAAGTCTGGTCGAGTGGTGGAATCCTCCTAGCTCCGCGAGGGTTATCTTTGTTTCCTGTGATGGCAGTCATCCGCTTCTCCAGCGTGGCGTCATCGACCTCCTCTGGATGGACCCGAGTGGTATCTTCCGTACCGAAGTACATCCACATCGGATGGCCTCGGTATTGGAGTGGCTGAATACGCCGTCGGAGGAAAACTTCCAGAAGATCCATGCCGATCACCCCGTCGCGAATGAGCTGGACTACGCGTTCCATCAACAATTTTCCTTGGGCCTTCTCCTCTGGTAGCACCTTCAGGGAAGATGGCTTGTTCACTCGACTCATGGAGAAAGGAGGGAGTCCAATGACCGCCCGGCGTTTACCGGTCTTGGCAGTAGAACCAGGTCGACTGCCACCCTCTAACCGAGTCGGGGAGAGTCATAGTTGGAAAGGCGCTCTTCCCCCTCATCAGGACCCCGAGTCCCCTGCACATCTGGATTACTTGGGTTCTCTCGTCATTCGGGTTCGTTTTCTTCACCGTCTGAGAGCGACAAGTGAATATATGCTTGAAGAGGCCCCAGTGCGGCCGACAGCCCAAGAAGTTTTCGCATAATGACACGAAAGCGGCAAGATAGACAATGGAGTTGGGAGTGAAATGATGGAGTTGCGCTCCAAAAAAGTTCAAAAACCCCCGGAAGAAAGGATTCGGCGGCAGAGAAAATCTCCGATCTATGTGAGTGGCTAGGAGGACGCACTCACCCTCTTCCGGTTGTGGCTGCCACTCCGTTCCCGGAAGCCTCGCCGACCCATGGAGGATCAGTCCCTCGCTGGCCAGATCGTTGAGGTCCTTCTCGGTGATGGTCGAGCGGATCCAATCTCCTTGGACCCAACCTTGCTGCAGCTTGGACCATGAAGAAGATCCGCCCGATTGGCGCTCTCCCCTTCGCCGCCGCCTTCTTCACCCGCTCCAAGGCTGCGGTCTTCTCCTTCACCATGGTCGCCGGTGAAGCAGGTACTGAGTTGCGGCGCTGAGCAGGCTAAGGGTGCAGCAGGAGGATTTGGAGGCGGAGGGAGGGGAAGATTGAGGTCACACTGTTCAAAATACCCCGTCTGATGCTTTATATGAGGCCGCTTCTGAGTGGCTGACTGGTAGGCCCAGGCAATCCCGTCAAATCCATAGAACAGCGCCGCACGCGATACGTGGCGAAAAAGGCGGCACAAAGATCGAGGCGTCATCGTCTTATCCCATCCGAGTGCTGCAGTTTTCTCCGCTTCACGTGCTTCCCAAAATTCAGATCCCGCGAAATCCGCTAACCGCGGAGCAACTTTGTCGACAGACAGATTTCCTACGATCCGTCATTGAAATCCTCAAGTTCACAAAGTTCACTCGACAAATGTGAAGAATGGATCAAGGCGACTGAAAGAGAAGTTGACGCCTTCACTAAAAGGTCGTTGATCCAGAGTAAGACACACTCGCAACACGAAGAATAGGTCGGAAAGATTATCAACTCCTTCCTCACTCAAACCTCGATCCATTCGGGGGCTAATGATGAAGTCATGTACCTAGGGTAGGTTCATAGGCCTGCCCAAAGGTACCCTCCCCAAGGACACTCGCGAAAGAAGCGGCCTTCCAGTCGACCTAGTAGGTTTCCACTCGACAGATGCAAATACACTCGACCATGAAGACCCACTCGACCACCAGGAGTCCAAGAGCCACTCGGTGTCCAAACTGTCTGTAGTTAAATAGTCTTTATGGTCATAATGATAATTTATGTAAGGCGTTACCAGTAACGCCTAGCCTTAACATACCTTAAACCCTCCGCTACGTGGGCTGGCTGGGGTCCTGGCGCACTCCATATAAGCCACCCCCCTCCACAGATAGAAGGGTTCGCACCCCTGTACCACATACGCATATAATCTAGTCGACCGCCTCCGGGCTCCGAGACGTACGGCTATTACTTCCTCCGAGAAGGGCCTGAACTCGTAAATCAATTGCGTATACAACTACTCCATAGCTAGGATCTTGACTCTCCATTCCTACCCCCCATTCTACTGTCAGACTTAGAACCACGACACTAGGTGTTGTTGAATTGACAACTCAGCTGCTAACACTTACAAATATTCTTTTTCTCCCCTTGTGTTGAATCTATAAATTTGGGTTGAATACTCTACCCTGGAAAACTGTTGCGAGCCCCTATACTTGTGGGTTATCAGTGCTCAATCCCAGTGATAGAAAGGGACATGACATGTATTTGTATCATTGCCATTAAGGATAAAATTGTTGTGTTTATTTAAATTAGTTGAGTCTACTTTGTCTACATCATGTCATCTTGCTTAAGGCGTTACACTGTAATTTATGAACTTATATAATACTCTAGATGCATGCTGGATAGCGGTTGATGTGTGGGGTAATAGTGGTTGATGGAGGCAGGAGTCGGTCTACTTGTCTCAGGTGTGATGCTTATATACATGATCATTGCCTTGGATATCGTCATGATTATTTGCTTTTCTATCTATTCCCCAACCGTAATTTGTTTACCCACCGTATGATATGTTCAAGAGGGAAGCCGCTAGTGAAAACTATGGCCCCCTGGTCTATCTTTATCATATATTATAATCCAAAAATATTTTTCTGCAATTTACTTACCCTTATTTTTTTGTGTTTTTGTGTAGCTATCTATCACTACGAGATTTGATCCTTGCAATTAATCTCCAAGGGATTGACAACCCCTTGTTTGCGTCGGGTGCAAGTACTTGTTATTTTGTGTGTAGGTGTTGTTCACGAGGTACTGCGTGGTTCTCCTACTGGATTGATAACCTTGGTTCTTAACTGAGGGAAATACTTATCTCTATTGTACTGCATCATCCTCTCCTCTACGAGGAAATCACAAGTAGCGGGAAGAATTGCTGGCGCCGCTGCCAGGGAGATATCACCAACTCCTATCAAGTACCATTGCATAAACTTTCATCTCCTTGCATTTACTTTCATTTTCTATTTTCCTCTCATTTTCATATCCCCCACTTATAAAACGTGTCTGAATAAAATAAATGTTTTAGAAGTGGCGGAGTTGAAATCGATAGGAAAATGTTTTGCTTGCTCGAAATTGCTATCGTGTCTGAACTTGTTATTGGAAAAGTTGAAGTGGGTAATGTTCCAAAGGTCTAAATCCCTGTGAAGTTGGATGCCAAACCTTTTGTAACAGGAGTGGGAACATGTCACGCCCAATATGCGATGCTATCCTAAAGAGACTCGAAGGTCCCACCAAGGATAGAACCGCATATTGACACGCTTTTGCAAGGTCGATATCATTACATCAAACCATTACATAAATAGTTGGGGATACATACAAAGGCATACAATGCCACAAGAATACAGCAATCATCATACATGAGAACAACATCCGACTACGGATGAAGCACAAACAGAAACTCAAACGACAACCACCCTGCTAGCCCAGGCTTCCGACCAGGAACCTATCCTTCGAACGAAGAAGAAGCGGAACAAGAACTCTAAAAAAATAAACACCGCTCTCGCGTCATGATCATCACAGTACCTGTACCTGCAACTGTTGGTGTAGTAATCTGTGAGCCACGAGGACTCAACAATCCCATTACCATGGGTATCAAGACTAGCAAAGCTTAAAGGGTAAGGAAGGGGTAAAGTGGTGAGGTTGCAGCAGCGACTAAGCATGTATGGTGGCTAACTTATGAATACAAGAGTAAGATGAGAAGCTACGCAAACGTTCGCCAACTAATGATGATCAAGAAGTGATCCTGAACTACTTACGTTCAAACATAACCCCAAAACCGTGTTCACTTCCCGGACTCCGCCGAAAATAGACCACCACGGTTACGCAACGCGGTTGGTGTATTTTAATTGGGTTTACTTCAGGTCCTCTACAACCGGATATTAACAAATTCCCATCTGCCACATAACCGCGGGCACGACTTTCAAAAGTTTAAACCCTATAGGGGTGTCCCAACTTAGCCCATGACAAGCTCACGATCCGCGGAGACAATCCTCCATCGCGGGACATCCGATCAGACTCGGGATCTTGGTGCACAAGACATTTTGACAATGGTAAAACAAAACCAGCAAGACCACCCGAATGTGCCGACAAATCCCTATAGGAGCTGCACATGTCTGATTCTCAGGGCACACCGGATGAGACAAGCTACGAGTAAAACCAGGCCTCGAGTTTCCCCGAGGTGGCCCCGCAGGCTGCTCGGTTCAGACCAACACTCAGAGGAGCACTGTCCTGGGGGGGCTAAAAATAAAGATAACCCTCGGGAGGGCGACTCCCTAGGGAAAAGTATACGTAGTGGGTAGGCAAATGGAAAACCAATGTTGGGCCTTGCTGGAACAGTTTTATTCAAGGCGAACTATAAAGAGGGTCCCATACCCCTCATCGTGTTAGGGATGCAAAATCAAGGAACATAACACCAGTATGATGGAAACTAGGGCGGCAAGAGTGGAAAAAAACACCAGGCATAAGGCCGAGCCTTCCACCCTTTACCAAGTATATAGATGCATTAATTAAAATAAGAGATATTGTGATATCCCAATATAAACATGATATCCATGTCCCAACATGGAACAACCTACAACTGCACCTGTAACTAGCAATGCTATAAGAGGGGCTAAGCAACGCGGTAACATAACCAAACAACGGTTTGCTAGGAAGGGTAAAAAGGTTAGAGGTTTTCATGGCAATTTGGGAGGCTTGATAAACAAGTGGTAGGTAGCGTGACATAGCAAAAGCATCGAGGCATCTAGCATAGCAATGATAGTAGTGAGATCCAAGGTGACGGTCATCTTGCCTAAATTCCCGCTAGGAAGAAGAACAAGTCCATGAAGAAGATGAAGCCACGTAGACGAACCAAGCGTTGTCGAACGAATCCTCACAATCGCAATGAACCAGGAACTATCGAGAAGGAGCACAACCGGAAAGAAGCAAACAATAAGGTAAACACACAACACATAATGAGACATGATGTTCAACCAAGTATGATGCATGACAAAGCTATATGAAGCTACTCATGGCAAGAGATGATGCATACAAGAGCAACACATCAAAGCAAGTTTAAATGAGGCCGGAAACAACATATAACAATCCCGGTAAGTCCTCATATGCAAATTTCGAAATTGGTCAAATCTGATTAGAACACAATGTTGAAGTTGTTAAACATCAATTTAAAATGCATCAAGATGATCTACATGGTTTCCTAGTCAAGTTACATCTAAAGTTCGTTTAATTCGGAGCTACGGCCTAGAAGATATGAGCAAAACAAGTTAAACATGGCATTGATGCAAATGCAAGAAGAACAACATCACAAACACTTAAAAACAAGGATTCAACAAGGTAACATGAAACTACATGAAAAACTACGCAAGTTTCATATAGAGCATGCTCAAAACGGAGCCACGATTCAACACATACACTCCATACAAGATTCAAACACAATCTGCTCAAAACAGCAACTAAGCACTTTGCAATCAAGGAAACAACAATGCTATATGAATCATATGGGCATAAACTTGACATGCACTCAAAGTACAGATAACATGCTTCAAAACATCTTTAAGGTTGAGGTTCATAGACATCAAGATTAACACATATGATCAATGCAACAAGGCAACTTAATACTACAGATTATGACTTAGTGAAAAACAGGCCATATATGAGCAGGAATAACACGTTGACATGTTGGAGGCATGAAACAATGATGATATAGTGTAAGAACATAACAAGCATAAGCATGGAATTAAATTACATGTTAAACATGGAAAAACATTATTACTAAGCATCTCCATATGAGCCCTAGATCAATGGCAATCAACAAGACAAGATGCAACATGATATAAGCTGATTCTCAGACTTGGAGAAAATCTGGGAATGCACAACAGTAACATCAATATAGCATGTTTGCAAGCTTGGAACAGAGGTCATATGAAGTTCAAAATTATCAAACTTGGCATGCGGACAAAGTACTCATAACATGCTTCAATTCGTGTAAAAGGAGCATCACCAAAAGAGGCATAGATTAATCCATATCAAGCTCACGACATGGTATCATAAAGTTAACAGAAAACTGGAACATCATATGGGCATGTTCATGGCAATGAAAACATAGGTTATATGACATATATGAGGCAACAAAAGGCATGGCATGATAGAGCATCACATGTACATCAAAACATGTGAACTAAACATCTCCAGATTAAGCATGGAATAAATGGTAGCTTCAAGTTTACAAGGCATCACAATGTAACAGTTACAGACTTCACAAGCTTGTAATAGTCACTACATGGCATAACAAAATATAACGATTGCACCACTGTAAATATGGCATGAATATGCTCCTAAAACATATAGACATGATGCACAAAAGATGCACACACAAAATGCAACGAAAAAGACAAATCAGCAAGTTATGATAAGTTTCAGCAGTTAACATCATATAGCCCTCTTGCAACAAGGATTAAGGAAACAAGATGAACTCAAACAGGCATGCAACAGTACACTAACATGAATATCACTTTGAGATGAACAAGCACATACCAAGATCATATCATTCCGACACACGTGCACATAGTTATCATCATCTCAACATGGCAACATGAAATGATTTTTTAGGGACAGACGAATTTCCAGAGCAAAACAGTGAGCATCATATACTAAAGTGTGCACTGAACGGGATTTAACGGCGAATACTCACCCATGGGTCTGGCCCAGTTGACAGGGGAGGTGGACTGGGCCGGTGGATCTGGCTGGGATGGGCCTTGCTTACGGGGCCCACGATGGGTGGAGGCGGGCGCTCGTCGTCTCCCCCGATAGGAGGAGGTCGAGCGAGGCCGGGCAATGGCGGCGGCGCGACGGAGCTCCGGCGAAGGGAGAAAGGCGAGGGAGGTCGGATCCGTGTCGGGGATGGATGGATCCGGGCGGTGGCTCACCGGATCCGGCGCGGGAACGATGCGAACGAGCGGGACGACGAGCTTGAAGCTCCGACGCCGGCAAGATCCTGTGGGAGAGAGAGGCAGTGAGAGAGAGACAAGAGAGGGAGGAGAAGAAAGCGGGGACAGCGCGGGCTCACCCGGACGGCAGCGGCGCGATGCAAGGCACGACGGGGCGGCGGAGGAGATACGGGGCGGGGTCCGACGAGGCTAGACGGCGGACGATGAAAGCGGCATGGCGACGAGGTCGGCGGCGCGAGATCCGGTGCTTTCAGGCGCGGGGCGGCGGGGTTCGCGCTGCCCGGCCAGCGGCAGTAACATGGGCCGGGCGGGCCTCGGCGGCGGGGAAGCCAGGGGGCGCGTGGCAGTGCAGGATTGGAGGAGGAGTGGCGGCTTGGCGGCGTGGAGGCTCCGGATTAGCCACAGGCGACGGCGCAGGTGGCGGCTACCCGCTCGGGCGGCGCCAAGTGGCGGCAGTGGAGCGGCTGCGCATGGATTCTAAGGAGGGAGGTGGGAGGCCAGAGGTAGGGGAAGTTAGGCTTCCAAATCTGGCAAGGGGAGGTGTTTAAATAGGAAAGGGGGGCTAGGGTTAGAGGATTAGCTCCGTTTCGGAGCCGTTCGATCCTGATCGGACGGTCCGGAGCGGAGGGGGTTAGGTAGGTGGGCTAGTGCGCTGTGTAGGAGGGTTGGGCTGTGAAGAGAGGGGAGAAATGCAGCTCGGTATGGTTTCCGGAGACCGAAAACGTCCGACGTTTACCGGGTAACGAAGCCGCTATAAGTTTAAAGGTTGGGCTATCAAACGGACTCCGTATGCGATGAAACTTGGCAGGCGGTCTACCTACACTATAATAAGACCGCACGCCAACTTTCATCCCATTCCGAGAACATTTTTATGCCACATATAAAATAATATTTCGGACGTGCCGCGGGCGCGTGCGAGTGTGGTTGGGCTCAGAACGGACAACGGAGAGAACTGGGAGACCCGGACGGATGCAAGTTTTGAAAACATGAGGATGCAATGCACATGATGACATGGCAAAGATGCAACACGCCAGCGAAAGACATGGCAACAACGGCGAATAACTGGAAGACACCTGGCGCATCGAATTCGGGGCGTTACAGAACATCATAGGAAAAAGTGTTATTCAAGAATTCTTTAACTGTATGGGAACTTAGGTTCGTGATGACATTCCTATTCTTAAAAGAACCAAAAATTATGTCGAAGCTATTTCCGCACTTGTCCTCAAATTTGACAGAAGATTTATTCGCACTAATCCCACTTCGCAAAGATTGTTCTATGAATTGCCTGTTATAAACAATCATAAAGCTAAAAAGAGAGCTACTCTTGTTCTCATGAATGAATTTGATTACATAGTACGAGAGCCTAGAGAGATCTTTGAATTCTATAGTATGAGCCATGAACATCCTGTGATAGATGAGATTTTATACAATGAGGATTATTTATTGGGGTATTGTTTCATGATAATCACACTTTTGATGGAAATACCAAAAATGAAGTTCCTCCCATACATATTATCCAACAAGTTTTCAATAGCATTAATCAACAATATTCTTGGATAGTAAAAGGGAACCAACAAGGATTTGAGGATAGCCAACTTAATAATTCTAAGTTTTTGGTTGATGATGTGTTCCATATTGTTTTTGAAAAAAATCTTGGTAACTTACTTGGAGCTATATTTGGGGTGCCTAGGGTAACTTACTTGGAGCTATATTCCCCTCTTTCTTCTACCTTGGGGTGCTTTGGGGTGCCTTTGGAGTCCTTGGTAACCCCATGGCATCCCCGCTTTCTTCTACCAACTATCGATAACTTACTTGGAGCTATATTTTTATTCATCACATGATATGAGTTTTGCTTGGAGCGTCGTGTATTATATGAGTCTTTGATTTGTTTTCTTTTTAGTTTGCCACAATCATCTTTGCTGGACACACCTTTTTGAGAGAAGAAGTACACCCCTGCAAGGTTATAAGTGATCTATTCAAATAGCTGCATCTGCGGATATGGACTACTTGGAACACTTACATTGTTCATAGCGAACTGGAAGTGGATACTCTAAAATGCGCAAGATAAGCGTGAGTGCTATGGATGGACTTCTCGTAGGGAGAGGGGAGCGGATCCATAGTGGTGTATTGATATGGTGGATATGTGGACTCGTGTGCGCCACCTCAAAGAAGTTACTCGTGATCGTAGTTCAGGATAACCACCGAGTCAAAGCTGGCTTGCTGCAGTTAAACTCTACCACCCCCTTTGTTGATACTGATGCGTATCTAGCTAGTTCTGATGTAAGTCTTGTTGGGTACATTTGTACTCACGTTTGCTTAATGTATGTTTTTGTAGAGAGACTTCAGTCTCACTAGTAGTCCCACCTGGGCTTCGACATTTAGCTTGGGAATCCCAGACAGAGGTCTGGCTCCTTTGGAGGGTCTTGTAGATAGACAGGCTTTCTAGCCTTCTTTCTACTCAGATGTCTGTACTCAAACATGTTTATGCTTCCGCCTGTGCTTGTTGCTTGTATGACTTGAATGTTGGGTCATGAGACCCATGTTTGTAATATCTGGCTCCTCGGAGCCTATTGAATAAATACTTTGAGTCATAGAGTTTTGTTGTGATGCCAAGTTGTATTTACACATATCGAGCATGTTGTGTGTATTTTATTGAAATGCTTGGTATGTGTGGGATCCGACACCTAGTTGTTTATTCTTGGTAGCCTTCCTTAAATGTCTCGTAGTGCTTCCACTGAGCCATGGTAATTCGATACTACTCTGGAACACTTAGGTTGGCTAGCATATATCCTTCTTTGTTCCTGTGTCCTTCCGTTCGGGGAAATGTCACACGTTGTTCCTTTAAGTCCTTGGAGCTTGCTACGACTTGGGTTCATACATTGATGACCGACACATTCATTGCTGGGTTACGTATGCATGTCCCTGTAAGTTTGTGCCACCTTGGGTTCACGACTAGTCATGTCGGCCCGGTTTCTCTGTCATATGGATGCTAGCAACACAACCATATACGTGAGCCAAAAGGCACAAACGGTCCCGGCCTAGGTAAGGCTGCAGCCGTAGGAATATCGTGCGTGAGGCTGGAAAGTGATATATTGTGTTACATGCTAGATCAGTATGACTTAGGATCGGGGTCCCGACAACTTTGGTATCAGAGCCTGACTGCCTGTAGTTATATAAGGGAATTGATTGTGGAAGGGAAACATAAGGCTCTTTTTACTCCTTATCCTATGTTGTTGTATTCTGAGTCACCCTCTTCTTTTCTATGGGGTTAAGAAAATTAGGCTTTCTCATCTATCTATCAGGATGACGAGTTACTATGATCGAGACCTATAGGAATGATGGAGTCAAGCCTCAGTTCTGTTTCTAGTACTTCTGTGTGTTAACAGTTGGTCTCACAACCTTGATATTGTGATGTTGAGTGGTTATGCCACCATTGTTGCAGGATGTCTCAAAAATCTCTTTGAGCATTTACAGTCGTTATGTTGTCCGAGTTGTCCCAGGTTTCTAAACAATTTGATGCATTTGCGAATCTTTCCTCCATGTTTCTGATGTCCTTTTAGGCTAGATTAAGCACACTAATCGGTATGTTGAGGTACTCCATTGCCTCGACATATATGTTAAAGCTATTATTATGACACCAGGGTATCTTAGAGAACCACCTAGTAATCTAGACATGTTTTGTGTTCCTACTATGATGATTTTTGCCATCATTCTCTAAAGCATCTCTTGATGTTATTAGTTAGTAGTTATTCCATCTCTGGGGTCTTGAACCCATAATTCAATCTACCTATTCCTGTTGATAGTGTTTGCTCGTACCTTTAGGATATTAGTTATTAACCTTTGTGATAGTACTCGAGGTCCGTGGTATATCATTCTTCCAATACCATGAACCAATACGGCAGAAGTTCTTTTGAACCAAAAGATCACAATAAGAGTGCTCTTGATGAGTTCTCGATTCTATATTGTGAACCCGCCAGTCCGACGTTTTCGCATGTGTTATCTGGAAGAAATATGTTGATCATTGTTCGACATGTTAATCTATGCATCCATAACTCAGAAAACCATATGTTCCTTTGAGTTGTCCCTCTTTAGTTGTATTCTGACCTCCGTCTATCAATTTATAGTCAGGAGTAGTAGTGCATTCATGTCCGTCGAAGTCGAAAATTTTTGTGGTCCGTCAAGCCATTCTATTCTAGAATGACTAGGAGAAACAGACTCCAGCAACTCATCCATTTCTAGGATTGGGTCAAAGCAGTTGTATTCCGCAGATCAATATGCAAATCCAGCTTCTGTCTGTTCTACCTTGGACTGTCACCCCCTTCATGTCAGAAATGTCATGATAATCGCACAACCTCTTATGAATTCTTGATATAGTGATACTCATCGCCTTCATTATTCATTTCTCGGTCTCCGTGTTGTTGTAACTAGAATACCGACAAGTGAACCATGATGTTGAAATCAATACTCCTAGCAACTCTGTTGCTTGGTAGTTAATGGACAATAATCTCATTCTTAGCATGTTGGTTATTGAATTATCATTCTAAGTTTTGATTGTGCTACCTAGTCCATATTTCCTGGTGCACTCTTCTATCAATGAGCTAGGATTGTGTCAATCCCTCACTCTTTTGATCGTATCTTCTTACATTGAAAGCAAGATTGTGTCGTGATTCCGAATATCTTCTTGGAAGTCTCACCAGGTTGTCCCTTGACCATTATACTGAGTATGTGATCAAGTTGGCTTTCCTATAAACCACCCCTTCTCCAAGAATCTGTGTTGGATTCCTTGAACTAGTTGGTTAAGCTAAACAACAACTTGGAGAGTTGGAAGATAAAAGCTTTGCCTAACTTAGTTCATTACTAAGGGATATCTTTGTATGTGCTGAAGAAAGATGATATATTCATCGATTGATCCTCGTGATAAATTGTTGGAGTTGTTGCCTTATCAAATCTTTGGTTTGAGTATGGGCTATTGTCAAATCAAAGTCAGAACCAACGATGTTCATAATGATGTCTTACTCGTGGTTGATTCCTCGAGCATACACCATTATATATCCCTTGGTCTGACCAATGCTATCACCTTGTTCACTTAATTATGGAACACCATCTATATGGAAATCTCGGTGACTTGTTGTTGAGCCCATTGACAACATTTCCATCTTTTCCATGATTCATGTTGAACATCTAAGTTAGTGTTGGAAACTTTTGAAAGCATTTCTTGATGCTAGTTCATGAAGCATATGTTTGGTGTAAGAACTTTCTCTAACTCACATGCATTTGGTGCAAGTTGTTGCCGTGAATTCAAGAAAGCTTGTTTTTGCTTCCTCTGGAATCATCCCAAGTCAGCCATGCATGTGCAAAGTATTGTGTGGTCTATTAGACTGGTCATCTTCGTTCCATATGAATTCCGTAGCACACCAAGCGAGTGATTGATTTGTTCAAGGAGAAGAAGTTCCTTCTTAAGAGCTAGACTTACGCAAGGACTTTGATATCCTCGATGATGGTTCCCACCTGAACTCGGTAGTGTTTTGTAGTAAGATTACTATGTGGGCATGCTTGTTTGGGATAGTGTGTTCACAAGTGCGTAGAAGAACCAACTCATGTTTTGGAGCTTGCTATCATTGTTCATTTCCCGAGAATATCGCAACGTCATCTCGTCGAATTGTGTTGCAAACTTTCTTTTCAGACATGCTAAGTCTGAAGCATCTTATCACCAACCAGATCTGAATCTCGGGCAGATATGATGGTTAGAACGTTTCTCAAGAATTATAATGTTGGTCTATTTGTAACTCAGTAAAGTAGATGTTATGGCCAATACACCTAGCCAGAAGACCTATTATTGTAGTACCTTGATTGAGAAAGTTGGCCACCTCCCCATGAAGATTTCGTAAAAATTATTCTAGTAGTTGTTCCTTATTGATTTTGTGCTTCCGAAGTCCGACCTATACTTGATGGCCATGCTAATGCTTTCAAGCATGATTGTGGTACCTAGAACATCGAGGAGAACAATAGAAGCGGAGTAATAAATGTCTTTCGGTCGATCATCCAGATTTTGTTTCCTTGGCCTTGCTAAGGACAAATCTGAGAAAGTGATGTCCTCCTTGCATCTGCATCCTCCATCGCTATTCATCATGGTAGTACGAGGTGTCACCAAGATCTTGGCGCATATGTTGGTAAAACCCTGATGAATATGGAAATGCTCAAGTTCTTGAGAGCATGCTCGGACACTAGATTATATCCTCAGTATCATTTGAATGTGCCCAATGTTGTTGAGTCGTTCTATAACTCTAGTTTCCTGTGACGCCCTCGATTCAATCATACACTAATCATACACGCAAATGTGTACGATCAAGATCAAGGACTCACGGGAAGATATCACAACACAACTCTAGACACAAATAAAATAAAACAAGCTTTATATTACAAGCCAGGGGCCTCGAAGGCTCGAATACATAAGCTCGAATACACAAGAATCTGCGGAAGATATAATATCTGAGTACAGATATAAGTTGAACAGGGATGCCTTAAGAAGGCTAGCACAAAAGCAACACGATCGAAGAGGAAAGGCCTCCTGCCTGGGAGCCTCCTAACTACTCCTCGTCGTCGGCGTCCGTCACGTAGTAGTAGGCACCCTCGAGGTAGTAGTAGTCGTTGGCGATGGCGTATAAATCCTGGCACCACCATCTGGTTGCGACACCCGGAAAGAAAGAAAAAAGGGGGGGAGAGGGAGCAAAGCAACCGTGAGTACTCATCCGAAGTACTCAACAAGCAAGGATCTACACTACATATGCAACATTTATCAAAGGAAGGCTGTATATGTGGACTGGGCTGCAGAAATGCCAGAATAGAGAGAAAGCCTAGCCCTATCGAAGACTAGCATCTTCAGCATCTTCAAGCAGCTCGAAGCATCTCGCAGCATCAGAAGAGATAAGAGTAGCATAAAGTAAAGTAGTAGTAGTGTCATCAACCTCACCCAGAGATCCTTCCTCGACTCCCAGCGAGAAAGCAATCCCAGAGCCATACTATCCATTTCTCATATCCATTTCTCATATCCATTTCTCATCTCAAGTATCCAGTTCTAGTTGTATCGATCGGGATACAACTCCGAGTGTCCGTTACCGTAGGACTGGCTATCGATAGATGTTTTTTCCCGGCAGGGGTGCACCAACTTACCCACCACGCTCGATTAACTCCGGCCGGACACACTTTACTGGGTCATGCCCGGCCTCGGCCAAACAATACGCTGCAACCCGACCTAGGCTTAATAGAGAGGTCAGCATGCCGGACTAAACCTATGCACCCAGGGGTCATGGGCCATCGCCCTGGGAACTCCTGCACGTTGCGTGGGCGGCCGGTGAGCAGACCTAGCAACCTCCTTAAAAAGGCAGGAGCTTACCATTCCAACCCGGCGCGCGCCGCTCAGTCGCTGACGTCTATTAAGCTTCGGCTGATGTATATGACGCAGAACGCCCATACTATGCGCACATGATGGTTAGTGCTATCTGGCCAAAGGCCCCTCGCATCAAATATCCAAATCGTAGTGGATTAGGAACGCACGGTAACAAGCAGAGACTCACGAAAGATGTCACCCCATCGCCCCTTCTCGAGGACTTGCGGCAAGGGCTAAGAATGTCGGGCCACGCCTCGCAAGTATCTTGCTGGCACCTTCCAGGTCAACCCGACTCCACATCACTCACAATTAAGCTCGCATGGGTACCCCTCAGGGCTGACCCGTCTTTAGTAACCTGGTTCAGGGTAAAGTCATAGTAACCATAGTAACCGTGTGTCTAACACCAAGGGGAACCATGAGGAACCACCCTCGGTGGATTCCACTCGATGTAATCATCAAGGTGAACGTAAGAGGAACCACCCTCAAGGTTCACACTTGAGGGGTTGCACGACAGAGTCATTATCGGGAGTGGTCAAGGAGAAATCACCCTTGATGACTGTCAGTGTCAAAATCGGCGGATCTCGGGTATGGGGTCCCGAACTGTGCTTCTAAGGCAGATGGTAACAGGAGGCGGGGGACACAATGTTTACCCAGGTTCGGGCCCTCTCGATGGAGGTAATACCCTACTTCCTACTTGATTGATCTCGATGATATGAGTATTACAAGAGTTGATCTACCATGAGATCATAGAGGCTAAACCCTAGAAGCTAGCCTATGGTATGATTGTTGTTGTCCTACGGACTAAACCCTCCGGTTTATATAGAAACTGGTGGGGGCTAGCGTTACACAGAGTCGGTTAGAAGGAAGGAGATCTACATATCCGTATTGCCAAGCTTACCTTCCACGCCAAGGAGAGTCCCACCCGGACACGAGACGAAGTCTTCAATCTTGTATCTTCATAGTCCAACAGTCCGGCCAAAGGATATAGTCCGGCTGTCCGAATACCCCCTAATCCAGGACTCCCTCAGTAGCCCCTGAACCAGGCTTCAATGGCGATGAGTCCGGCGTGCAGTTTGTCTTCGGCATTGCAAGGCAGGTTCCTCCTCCGAATACTCCATAGAAGGTTTTGAACACAAGGATCGTGTCTAGCTCTGCAAAACAGGTTCCACATACCACCGCGGAGAGAATAATATTTACACGAATCTAATCTCTTGACGACCCTTCATAACGTGACATCACGCCATGGCCTGTTCTTTACATGAACCGTTTTTCCCAATCAGCCTGCCACCACAAGCTTCGCGAGGCGATTTTATTGGCACGTCTTGATGGAGCAGAGATAGTGTCCCCCTTATTGCGGGATTCTCATCAACACGGACGTGGGTAACCCAACCGTGCACGTTGGTATGACTCCCCGATTGTAGGCAAGTCCCAAACAGTCACGAGGAGGACGCTTGGTATTCACCCTCTTTATAAAGAGACCAAGGCCTATCCTTTTTTCTTCTCGAACTCAATCAAATCCTCCCCCCCCCCCCCCGCCTCGAGTTCCAACACCCGAGGCTTAGGTCAGGCGCTTCGGACCTTCAACCATGTCCGGATCCAACCTTCAAGGTTGATGGATGCCTTCCTCTGTCACAGAGGAAGACATCAAGAAGCTAAGAGAGGCCAGGTTTCTGACCGGCGAGATCTCGCACAGGCTGCCTGCTCAAGGGCAGGTCATCCCCACTCCCGAACCCGGCAAGAGCGTTGTATTCATCTCTCACTTCCTCCGAGGGCTAGGCCTCGCTTTAGATCCTTTCGTCAGGGGGCTCATGTACTATTACGGGCTGGATTTCCATGACCTGGCCCCGGATTCAGTCCTTCACATCTCATCGTTCAACGTTGTATGTGAGGCCTTCCTCCGCATTACCCCTCACTTCGGCCTGTGGCTCAAGACTTTCAATGTGGAGCCAAAGATGACCGAGGGGCGGCACATAGAGTGCGGAGGTGCCGTAATAAGCAAAAGCGCCGATGCCCCATGGCCAGAGGGTTCCTTCCAGGAGGTGTCCAGCTTATGGCAACGGGAGTGGTTTTATATCACAGCTCCCCGGGGTACCAAGTGGGTGGTCGCCCCTGCTTTTCACTCGGGCCCCGCCACGGTCGACGTCATGGATCAACAAGGGGCTAGGCGGGGGCGATAAAGGATGTGCCGACATTGCAGAGCCGCATCCGAGATCTCCTCGAGAGATGTCAGTCTGGCCACGGTAATGCAAGTCATGTTAATTCGTCGAGTACTGCCCTACAAACATCGTCCGCTCCGCATGTGGGAGTTCAACCCGGAGGGACCGCGAGCTATTCAACACTTCCTCGGCACGACGCTCGAAGAGATGTATCAATTGTTATTCGGACCACAAGTAATGTGTCCGGACACCACCGAGGATGCGGGTCTGAGCTGCAATCGTCCAGATATCCAAGTAAGTAGTCCCGTAGCCAAACACACTGTCTTTTTATTTATCATAACATCATTCTGAAAAGTCGCTGTTTGACCAGGACTGGGTAACAAAGGCGAAGATGATCAGGTGTCCGGCCCCCCTCCCTGAGGTCTCACCGGATCCTGTACTAGCCAGGATGCTGGAGCTTGCGCCTTATCAAGCGCCCTCAGGGGAAGATAAAGGGGGAAATAAAGAGGATGAAAGCGGACCTCGCTCACTGTTCATCCAAACCGGGGGAATTAGCGCCTCCGTGAAGGAGGATAGCTGGGGAGAAGAATCTGAAATTCCCTCTCCCCAAGGAAGGAAGAGGACCGCCTCTGAAGACCCGGAAACAGTGGTTTCCAAACGGGGGAAGAAATCTTCGCTAGAGGGTCCTGCCCCGGGGGGGTACCCTTGCCGCACAGCGCCCGCAAGAGGATCAGTCCTCCAACGAGCTGTAAGTAAAAGGGTACTTAATAGTAAAAATATCCTGCTTCAATTCTGAGGAAAATAACCGAAGCATTTATCTTGTAGTTCGGATCGTAGCCCTTCTCGACAGAGTTCGTCTTCAGGGGATCTTCTTCCGGAGATGATGGAGAGCGAAACACCTCCCCGTGCCACCCCGCCTCATGAGGCGGGCGACCCTGAAGTGTCGTCGCGGAGGGTTTCTCTTGATCCGGCAAGGCCAGAGGGTAATCCTTCGGCCATCCGAAGTCCTCTGTATTCGGCTCCTAAAGAGAGCAACCGAAAGAGTCCGGCACCGTCCGGTGTGCGATCGGGCGCACTGAAGGATCTGCTAGAGCAAGCGGCCATCTCAGAAGCACATCATACGCTAATGGGCACGGTGATTGACAGGATTTCATCCGCCGAAAGCGGGTTGCATGAAGCTTTTATGAGTCTGCTGAAAGGCTTTAAGGTACGTGAAATAGTGTATGTTATTTACGGTACCACACACGCTAGGTGTGCCCTGTGCAGATAGTAGCCCCTGAGACTCTGGTTGCTGTCGAGAACGGCGGCAACCCGAGGATCATAGTCCCAGGTAATAATCAGGCCGCCTTCATATGCAGGTGGCGGGAGGTCCGGTGGCTAGCCGGACTGGTGAGTTTGCCGAGCTAAAGCGGCAACTTGATGCGGCGGATGCCGACATCATGCTTGTGAACGAACGGCTCAACGAGGCATTGTGGTATGTGATTTCTCCTGTGATCAACACATGGTAAGAGGAGCGATGCTAGTATCTTTAATATGTTTGTGACTGCAGATGGAGCTGCCGCCGTGGAGACCCTTCGGGCGGAACTTGCCCGAGCCAAGGAACAAGCCAGAAAAAGCGATGCGGCCGCTCAAAAGGCGGCCGAAGAGCTGAGAGCTAAACAGGCTGCGCATTGTCGAAGCAAGGATGAAATAGCCAAGATGGTTGTGGAATTAAAGGAAGCCGCCGACCGTTACGAGCTTCTTGAAGGTGAAAGTCGAGAGAAGGTAACGGACCTGGAGAAGGCCATGATGGCTGCCAAGGATGCCCGTTCTACAATCAGAGCGATGAAGGAGGAGCTGCGCCAAGCCGGGGATATCGCGGCTGGGAAGCCCTTTATGCTGCGGATGAAGTTCGAAGATCCTACGTACGCTCCTCTTGATCGGCTATGGAGTTCTGCAGATGCGTATCTGGATTTGGCAGCAAGTGCTGCTGACGTAGCCGAATACTTCAAAGATCAAAAA
Organism: Aegilops bicornis; assembly: GCA_021605145.1. NCBI lineage: Eukaryota > Viridiplantae > Streptophyta > Magnoliopsida > Poales > Poaceae > Aegilops > Aegilops bicornis. The sequence goes on from CM038675.1 coordinate 223,468,257, forward strand.
GATTGTGAATTGGAAAAGTTGTTTTGGTCACAATTCGATGCTCCAGTGCGTCCGCTTCGGTTGAACGAGAGAATGGCCGAGTGGGCCGAGCTCCATAGGTTGTCTGGGCTTTCCATGAGGTCTGGTGTGGATCATCTGTGGCCGAAACGGCCAAGGCCGAACAGTTATTTTAGTTTGGTGCAGCAATTCCTTGGTGCTGTGTCGCGCATCTATGGAATGAAGAGCTCGGCGTGCATAGAGGGTGCGCGGATGGCACTTGCCCGTGTCAAGACATACTGGGCAAAGATGGAGGCCACCGCTATTGCAACCCAGGGTTCGGCCGTGGGCCGAATAGCTGTCGAGCACTAGTTTGAAGAAGTCCTTGAAGGCGCTCGTTTAATAGAGGCTCAGTGCTCGAAGAATATTATGTTCTAATAACATGTATTCCCATTGTGAAAACAATGTTTTATTGAGTTATAAAGGTTGTTTTTATACTTTTGCCTGAAAGTATTATGATGCCTCCTGTGCGGCCGTTTATGTATATATGTATATAACCTGAAAGTTTGTCGTCATTGCTTCGCTTTACGCATATAATGTAGGGGTGTTCGCGGAAGACGCGTATTCACACTTGATCCAACGTCTTGGTCCATTAAGGAGGTGATAGCGTAGCGAACTAGGCAATAAGACTATAGTGCTTTAACACTTTCACTTAGCCATAGGAGTTTGACGGTGGGGCTACTATATAGCCCCTGGTGGCTCCGCGCTCGTCCGAATACGGGGCGCGTTCATGCCTGGCCACGAAACGGCCCTTCGTTAATGCGTAGGAATCCCGAAGATTCCCTAAGTCATCGAGTGGTTGACCAGTCTCACGCTTTATCATGACAGTCAGTTTTCGGCTTTCTCTACTGAGGTGCTCGTCCGGATGAACCAGGGCACAATCGCAGTAGTTCTCTTGGTGCCACCTTAGCCGATAGAGCGGAACGTAAGGTAGCAAAACACAGGAGCCGGGAAAACCCAACATTTGACCAAAGACATGATTCGGAGCTGATGCATATAAGGCCAAACTCTTGACGCCAAACACTCCCTAAGGTATTCGGTCTTTATAACATATGCCGGGCTGAACAATGCCCTTGATAATGAACCCCGAGTGTCCAGGTACGTGCAATATTCTGACGTGGCCAAGTGCCTAATAACGTTAGCATCCTTCCCGGTTGTACTGAGAATCTAGAGGATGTGAACGACAAGAGACAGTAAGAAAGGTTTACGTAGGGTCTTAATCTAAAAAGAAACCTTTGATCGGGTCCCTGCTGCACGCATGCGCCTCTGTCTCCGTTGTGCCATATCCTGGACGGGTGTAGCACGATTGTCATCTGTAAATGAGAGGAATTTAGTTGAAGGTTGTCGTGCAAAAAATTGGTTATTCTAAATAAACTATTTAAAATTTAAGATAAGTAAGGTTGAGCCGAACTAGCCCTGTTTACACACCGGAAGCCCCTCGTACCGTCTATAAGGGTATAATCATCAAACCAATCTCAAGTATATCTAATGATGCGCCGGACTCGTCTAACCGTGTCCGTGGTCTTAACGACCGGTCATTTGTTCTGGTTGGTGAGGCCGTCTAGTGTTCGGTTGTTAAAGCAGCCGCACGTTCTTCCGCGCGTAAGGAACGCTCAATACTTCCATTAACTGTGATGGTGTCGCGCGGGCCCGGCATCTTAAGCTTAAGAGAAGCGTAATGCGGTATAGCGTTGAAATGGGCGAAAGTTGTTCGTCTGAGTAGTGCTTGATAGCCGCTTTGGAATGGAGCGATGTCGAAGTGTAACTTTTCACTTCGGTGGTTATCGGGTGAACCGAATACAACTTCTAGTATTAGAGAGCCCGTGGAGCGGGCCTCTGGGCCTGGTATTACTCCTTTGAAGGTAGTATTATTGTGGCTGATCTTTGTCGGGTCTATCCCCATTTTGCGGACTGTGTCCTGATATATCAGGTTTAGACCACTGCCGCCATCCATGAGGACTCTTGTGAGATGGTATCCATTTATTAGTGGGTCTAACACCAAGGCAGCCAATCCTTCATGCCGGATACTTGTCGGGTGATCCCTGCGATCAAAAGTGATCGGGCAGGCCAACCAGGGGTTGAACTTAGTGGTGACGGGCTCTAGGGCGTGTGTGTCTCAGAGTGCAGTTTTGCTTCTCCTCTTCGTCACATGTACCACGTTTACAGTTTTAACCTCTGGTGGGAATTTTTTCTGTCCCCCAGTGCTTTGCTGGCGAGGTTCGTCCTCGTCTTCACTTGGTGTCTCCCTCTCCTTGTGTTCGGCGTTTAGCTTGTCGGCCTGCTTGAAGACCCAGCATTCTCTGTGGGTGTGATTTGAAGGTTTTTCGGGGGTGCCATGAATCTGACATAGTTTGTCTAGAATCTTTTTTAGGCCGGACAGTCCATCTCTGGTGCCTTTAGAAGGCTTCTTCCTTTGACCTGGTCGAGAGCCCCTGAATCTGGCGTTTACCGCCTTATTGTCTAGGTTGTCTTCTGTATTTCGACGCTTGCTTTTACTACGTCGTGGTTTTCCATTGCCATCCCTGACTTCGGATGTGCTTGGGTCGCTGGTTGTAACATCCCAAATTTTCAATTTGGCATGTTATACACAGGTCATCCATGCATATCATATTTTATTTCATTTTCATTTGCTATCCTCGAAATCCTAAGCAACTCAAGGACCCTCGGAGAGAGTTGGGGATTTTCCGATTTTCATATTTTAATTTTATTAAATAATGAAGACGAGGATCGTGAATTTTACTATTTTTCTCTCCGGAAAAATATTTCATGTTTAATAATAAACGAGAGGAGATAATATGACTTCTCCAAAAATAATTGAAATACCGGAGGAAAAATGTTAAAATCATTATTTGGGATTTTATTTCTCTTATTTGGAATTTTTATTTGCCTAGAGAAAAATTTGCATATATTTAAAATTGCATTTTAGGGGCCAATAAAAGTTCATCTTGATCTAAATATTTTATTTAGGCAAAGAAAACTTGTTTTGGCATTTTTAGATTTTATTTATTTTTCTAGGATTTTTACAATTTTCGGCGGAATATTTTTTTAAAGGAATCATACTCGATCGGGCTAACGGCCCACCGAAAGCAGCCGCCCAAGTCACCGCCGCCTCACTGCTGGCCGCGCCCTTGCCGGGACTCGAGTCCGAGCCGGACTCCTGCCCGCCGCCTTGCCCCCTCCTCCAAGCCACCGCCCCCCTCTTTATATACCGCCCGCCCCTCTCCCCTTAGCCATCACCACCGCCGCCGCCACCGACCGCCCGGACCCGGAGGAGCCGAGCCGCCCGCCCGCCGCCCTTAGCGCCGTCGCCGCCTCGCGCGCCGCCCGTCGCCCCCCTCGCCGAGCCGTCGCCCGCCCGCCCCTTCGCCGCCCCGCCGCGGACCCCTTGAGCCGCCCGCCCGCCCGGGACGATCACCGGAGGTAGCCCCGTCGCCGGTTTTTTTTCAAAAATAACCCTTCGGTTTTTTTTAAAACCCTAGCCGTTTTTTTATTAGATCGGTTTTATTTCCCGGTTTATTTATTTTGCGAGCGTTCACTCGTTCGTTCGTTTTTACGAACCGTTCATCGTTTAGTTTCCGCTAACGAACGTTCGTTCGTTTAGCCGTTCGTCGTTTTCTTTTATCGGGTTTATTCCGCGATTATTCCGAATTCGATTTCTGAACCGATGTTCAAATAAGTATAACTTTTCGCTCGTTTATCGGAATCAGGCGATTCAAGCGCCTGGAGTTTCATCTCGAAACCCTCTTTCCGAATAGTCAACTTAAACCAGTTTTTGTCTTTGTAAAATTTGACTCTAATTCAGATTAGTAAACTGACCTTGTTTCTCTCGCCGTTTGAGTTTCGTTGTTCCGTTTGGTTTGATTCTTTTTGCAAACCGGAGTTCTTAAGTTGAACTCTCCAGTCAACCTCTTTCAGTTGAAGTTTCGTTTGTGCATCTTTGTTTGTTGCTTATGTATGTATTGTTTGCTTGCGATAGAATTCCCGGAGTGCGAAGCGTGTTACTACGAGTCTCTAGGATTCACGGATCGTCAGCAAGGCAAGTAACACTTGATCATACTCTTTTCATACCCAGTTTTATGCATTAGTTTCAATCCTCAAACATTGCATAAGTAGGATGTCATTAATTGTGGGTTGGGAAGTAGATGATGAGGTAGGAACCTATTGCCCTGTTGCTATCAAACCCTTGGGAGTTACTTCTACGTGTTGCTTATATTGTCATGCTATGCTCGTAGACGTGGTTTGGGTTTGAGAGATATTCACGACAGATGTGAGATTGTTAATTATTGGTTTACTTTAAGGTGGCAACTTAAATACACATCTGGGTGGATTGAGGCACATGGGAAACCCAGTGTTGTCTGTTTTATTTTGGAAATCCCGGGTACCCGTGTGATCTTCCTATGGACCGCCACCTGTGCTCAAAGGGAACTGAGATTATTCATGCTAGAAACTTCCGTGTGCATCCACAAGCTATTATGGGCTCTAGGATAGTTGAGTAAGTTACGTGAAGCTCTCGAAGAGGTAGATCAGCAGGTAGTGGATTTTATAGGTTTGGTATGGTCTATCTGGAGTAGAGAGTTAATGTTTCGAAAGATCGTGTCTCGGTCATCCGTTTCTCAAACACCATGTAGTGCGAGAAATCAATGGAGGCGATCGAGTCTTGTGGGGAAAAGTGCGCAAACCTCTGCAGAGTGTACAATCTAATCATGGTTAGCCGTGTCCACGGTTATGGACAATTCTGATTATCTAGTACTTGAGTATTCACATCTATCTCATCACTCTAAATTAATACTGCTGGGTTGTTAATCACTTTAATTGGGATTGAGTTGGGGTTATACCTTCTCAATGATGTTTCAACCACCATGATAGTTAAAATAAAATTTATTCCTTTGATATAGGGAAAAATTGGCTTTTTGCAAAAAAAACTGTAACCATAGAGCTTTCCACTAGCCATATATGCATGTAGTATAGCTTATTCTTTCATTACTCTCTATGTGTTACATTGCCAGCATATTCCATGTGCTGACCCGTTCTCGGGCTGCAACATTTTATGTTGCAGACTTTTCAGACGAGGAGTAAGGATTGGTAGGTCGTTGTCGTGCAGCTCAGTTATGCCGTTGGAGTTGATGGACTCCCTTTATCTTCCAAGCCTTCCGCTGTTATCGCATTAGATGGCCTTAAGCCATATTATTGTAATAAGTTCTCTTTTGAGACATTCGATGTAATAAGTGTGTGATTGCTACTCTATTATAAATCCTTCGAGTACTGTGTGTGTCAGCATTACCGATCCAGGGATGACACAGAAGCACAGAGACTTGACCATCTGAGGTCGGGTCGCTACACTGGTGCTACTGCGGGCTAACCAACTATCCTCCCCCGCGCAAAAGCGGGTCATGAGGTTTGTTAGTGCTGCCATTGTTCTCGGTTTTTCTTGGCCGAGGTGTCTGGCGAGCCATTCGCCTCGGACGCTTTGTTTGAAAGCTGCTAAGGCTTCGGCGTCCGGGCAGTCGACGATTTGGTTCTTCTTAGTGAGGAACCTGTTCCAAAGTTTTCGGGTTGACTCGCCGGGCTGTTGAACTATATGACTTAAATCGTCAACGTCCGGAGGTCGCACATAAGACCCTTGAAAATTAGCCCGGAAAGCATCCTCAAGCTCCTCCCAACTTCCAATTGAGTTTTCGGGGAGGCTTTTCAGCCAGTGCCGAGCTGGTCCTTTGAGCTTTAGGGGCAAGTACTTGATGGCGTGGAGATCGTCTGCGCGAGCCATATGAATATGGAGGATAAAGTCCTCAATCCAGACCCCAGGGTCTGTGGTCCTGTCGTACGCCTCTATGTTCACTGGTTTGAATCCTTCTAGAAATCCGTGGTCCAGCACCTCATCGGTGAAACATAGGGGGTGTGCGGCACCCCTGTATTTAGATGTACCATGGCGTTCGGACGGTTGTGGTATTCGGTGTTGATTTTTTTCTGTAACGCGCTTCCTAGATCCATAGATGGATCTTATCGTACTGGATTTTTGGGCCCAAGTCCTCACGTAGATCATGTGTTGACTTATGTGCGGCCTTGTTAGCCGCTCTATCTCGGCCACGAGGTAGTTGATACAACCGGTTGGCCGTTTTGTTTTTCGGCTGTGTGGGATCTAAGGCCTCATCGTCGAATTCGGGCAATAGCTTGCGCTTTGGATAGCTCTTCGTGTGGTAACTACCACCATATTTTTCTTCGTTGTCAAGCACTTTGTTCCATCTACCGTTGAGCGTATTCTGCGCGGCCTTAAGCCTTTGCTTCTGCTCCTTTAGGCTCCTCGCTGTGGCAATAAGCCTTCTGCGTAGGTTCTCTTGTTCCAAGTGCCTTTCCGGCATGATGTGTGCATCTTCGTCTGGAGTGTTTTCCTCCTCTGAGGGAGGTTGGTGGTTTTTATCCTCGGCGTCGCCGTGTTCGGACATCTGATCCGTACTATGATCACCATTTGCGCGTTCGTCGCGCTCTGCCGCTGGGTCAGTGTGGTCGTCGTTTCCTTTGGAGTCGACTGGGGTGTTGTTTTCTCTTTCGCTGTTATCGCTGTTTTTGCCAAGGCGGGGTTTAGCGCGGCGCCTAGGTCGACGCTTTGTTTGCTTCTCGATGGAGCTATTCTTCGTTGCTTCTTTCCTTTCCACGTCATTGTTTTCTTTGGGTGTATCCACCACGTATATGTCATGTGATGAAGTGGAGGTCCAGCGCCCTGTGGGCGGTGGTTCCTGTTCATCTTCATCCATACCGTCGATGTCTTCGGAGTAGAAGTCGAGCATGTCGGTTAAATCATCGACAGTGGCTACTAAGTGGGTGGTGGGTGGGCAGCGAATTTCTTCGCCGTCCGCATCCCATTCTAGCCGCACATAGTTCGGCCAATATTCTCCTGACAAGGAGAGAGACTTTAACGAATTTAGCACATCGCCGAAGGGTGAGTGCTGAAAGATATCCGCGGAGGTAAACTCCATGATCGGTGCCCAATCGGATTTGACAGGCACAGACGCAGGCGGTTCGGAGCCCGTGGCCAGGGACGAATCCAATGGTTCGGCAGCACAGCTCTCGCGATGGCACAATTTTCTCTGGATCGAGGGCCGGAGTAGTTGCAGGTGCGATCTCCCAAACACTGTCTGACGACAGAGCTAAATCATGCTCGTCGTGATCGCGCGGCGCACCTGACATGGGCTCGAATCCGTTGAAGATCAAGTCTCCGCGGATGTCGGCAGTGTAATTCAAGTTTCCGAACCTGACCTACTGGCCAGGGGCGTAGCGCTCGATCTGCTCCAGATGGCCAAGCGAGTTGGCCCGCAGTGCGAGACCGCCGAATACAAAGATCTGTCTGGGGAGGAAGACCTCACCCTGGACCGCATCGTTACCGATGATCGAAGGAGCCATCAAGCCTTAAAGTGACGGCACAGTGGAACTCTCAATGAAAGCACCAGTGTCGGTGTCAAAACCGGCGGATCTCGGGTAGGGGGTCACGAACTGTGCGTCTAAGGCGGGTGGTAACAGGAGGCGGGGGACACAATGTTTACCCAGTGTCGGGGAAGCTGATCGGACCAACGAACACCTATGGGACCGGCGGACCGAGCCCCTTTCGGTTCGGTGGGGGGGGGGCGGAGGTTGCACGAAGAGCAGATCGAGGCGAAGCACACGAGCAGTTTACCCAGCTTCGGAGCTCTCCAGAGAGATAATACTCCTACTGCTGCTTGTCTGAGTGTATTGTGTTCTTGCTAGGGAGCCGAGAGCTACAAGACCTAGCGTGAGTGTTCTCTGGTTTCGAATGAACGGAACCCCTCACGCTATGCGCATGGGCCTCCTTTTATATGCTCAAGGGGTCTCCGACAGGTGGCAACGTAGACAAGGGCAAAAACGTAAAAGGAGTCGTGGTTGGTACAGCTACTTGTACAGTGGATCATACCTAACCCCGACGGCAGGGGACAAAGGCATTAAATGCCCGTCTAAGTCGACTAAACAGTGTGGAAAGGGACCGTCAGGGACGCCACCGCTTGCCACGATGGCAATCTTGTCAGCACCGCTTGCCAGGGCGCTCCGGCCGCCTGACCTCTTACCACACGCACCTGGAAAGGTCCCATGGCGACACGTTGGTGGATGTGCTGGAGCACAGGAACGGAGTAGTAGTCTGCCGTGGCAAGCGCCTTGCCGCGGTCGTTGTCTTGTCGCGTCCGGGAGCTTGTCGCTCACCGGGCCTTCCCGGCAAGCTCCTCTTGCCGGGGCCTTGTCTCCTGTGTGCCTTGGTTGGCCTTCCCGGCAAGCTCCTCTTGCCGGGGTCTTGTATCTTTGACTTAAATACTTTGTTCTTGAATGGCTCCAATGGAGCCGCGGAGGACCTTGGCGGTCACCAGGCAAGCCTTGCTGGTGTCAGAATCGCCAGGCACGAGTTCGGGATACTAGGGTACCCCTACTCTAGTACACCGGCAGTGAGCCCCCGGGCCTGGGCCACCTACAGTGCCGAAGCGCTGTTGGGCCAGGCCCAAACAAAGGCATTGTGCACGCGGCCTAGGTCACGCCTTAACTTGCCCCGGACCCACCACGTCCCCCACGAACAGCACGCGTCGAACGCGGCGTCGTGGGAGAGATTGTGGGGGGTTTCTTTATTCGGAAAAGCGGAACGTCCGCCCCCTCTCCCTCCTTATAAACAGGGGAAACAGGGGCAGTTCGCCCACCTCGCTATTTGCTGTCTAATCTCGAAAACCACCGCTGCTCCCCCCTTCCTCCCAAGTCTGAAGAGAGCAGCGCTCCGCCCCCCATCGCCAGCAGCACCACCAACGCCGTCGACCTCCCCCACCACCTCCGCTATGGCTCCGAAAGCCGACAAGGGGAAGGGCGTGCAGTCGGCCAAGGCGCAGCGGCTCACGGCGCTGCGAAAGGAGCAGGCCATCTTCCCCCAGCTCGCCGCAAGGGAGCCGAGGAGAACTACTACCTCTTCGGTCGACGGAGACGCTGAGCGCATCCGCGAGAAGGTACTTCCACCGCTGCTTGAACTAGCCCCAACCGGGTACCCTTTCTTCGCCTTTGTTCTTCTATTGCGGGCTCACGCCCCTTCTCTAATTTTACGTGACATCATGAACACCCACGGGTTCCGCCTCCTTGATTTCACCCCAATGTTGTTTCGACCATGGCGGTTTTCGCACATCTTTGCGAAAACTTTGTCGGAGTCCACCCAAACATAGCCCTCTTCCGCCACTTCTTCATGCCCAGTCGAGAGAGGAGAGCCACTTGCCGGAGGAATTGCTTGGATCTCAAGGATCGGCAAGAAGGAGGCCTATCTGGAAGGAGAGCTCCGTAGCAAGTGGGAGGAGTGGAGGGCAGATTGGTGTTGGATTGTAGAGGAGAACCCGCAGCCCTTTACCGCCCAGCGCCAAACCCCAATAGTGTGCGGCAATGATTGGAGCAACTTGGCGCCGGAAGATGCTAGATTGAAGATTGCCGTGACCCGGATCCTGCGTCTCAGGCTTGCTGGACTCACTGTAGGCGCCGTTGGTGCAGACTTCCTTCGCCGCCGCATCGCCCCCTTGCAGGAGAGGAGGAGACCTGCTTGGGAGTTCCAGAATGCGGCGGATATCATGAGGCTGCGTCCGGGCCTCAACTTCAATTTCACCGTCTTGGAGTTGGATGCGATGCTCCTGGAGCTGTTCAAGCACGACCCTGATCATCCCGAATGGTTCAGGTTGCCGAGGGAAGTAGTTCCATTGTGCAACAATTCCTCGCTCGACCGCATCCGTGTAATGATCCTGTTGTGCGACTCGCATGGAATTGCTCCAACCTGGCAAGAGCCTGCAGATGACGTCATGCGGGTGTTCTTCGACAGCTTGGAAGAAGTGCCGATCCGCCCCGACAAGCAGAAGGGCCTCACCCGCGACACCAGCGACGAGATGCGCCAGATCGCCACTGGAAGAGGCGGCAGGCTGTTACCGGGCGAATCGGGTTCACCGTGGAAGAGGCAGAGGCAGCAGAGCCGACAAGCCTTGTCGAGCGAAGGGAGTTTGCCGGCGAGGAGGAGCTTGCTGAACCCGAAGCCGAGTCGAGCGAGCCGCCGAGGGCGCCCCCCACCATCTAGCAGCTTGCCGCGAGCGGAGCCCCAGCTCCACCAAGAAGGCGTCTTCGCAAGGCTGGAGACGGCGGGCGGCAGACGGGCTAACAGCCGTCGCGCAAGGACGCAGCGCTCCACCGGCAGCAAATCTTGTTGCGGGAGCACCTCCTGCTAACTGCAAGAATCGGAGCGGGGCCCTCCCAGGCCACCGCTGCTACTCCCGCCAAGCGGTCAAGGGAACCCACTCCTCCGCCTCGTCGCACCGGAGGCGAGCCAGAATTTGACCTCTCCGCGCTCAGCTCCGACGAGGAAGAAGAAGAGTAAGCTTCTGTGTTGTACTTGTATTTCTTCAATTTTGTTGCTTTGTCTCAGATCTGACGGTTTCATTCTCGAACCCTTTCCTTTTCGTGAATGGCCCAGAGAGCGTCGAAGAGAGCCAAGACCCGGTGGTTGTCATCGAGGACGATCCCACGGCAGCAGGAGGCGCGTCGAGACCACCTTGCCGGACGCGACAACTCTTCCTTAGCAGCCTCTCAAAGACAGCCCAGTAAGTATATGGTTTACTTCTTCTTTGGGCGTGCATGGGTGCCCTTTCTTTGCCGATATCATCGTTGGTTTGTGTAGGAGCAGAGCAGCCCCACCAGGCGTGCCACAAGCCGCCTCGACATGCCATCTGCTTCAACTACACCGCCAAGGGAGGATCCCCCGGAAAGGGAGCGTTCTCCGGCAAGAGAGGCTTCTCCGGCAAGGGACAGCACCAGTGACCCTCCGGTGGTCGAGACCATGGCTGCAGATCCCATCGCAGGTAATCCTCTTGCCTGAAAATTTCCCTTGGGTTCTTTTTCTTCTGATCTTCTTTTTGAATATCTGCTTGACTTTTCTTCATTTTCTAGTCGTCAGATCCATCCGCCGCAGAGCCGATGGAGACTGAGGTCGCCGGCGAGGAGGACGCGTGCGGAAACACTGACGACGTCGCCGCCATCGAAGGGGAGGTTGGCGCTGACGAGCCCGCCGGCGAAGAGGCCGCCAAGGCTGATGCCGCAGAGGCTGGCGAGGGGTCCGGCGATCGCACTGACGGCCCTGAGGCCGCAGGAGCGTCAGCCGCTACACCGACCGCCGATCCCTCCGCCCGGCTGCCGGCGCCAGTTCGAAGAGCCCGGCCCAGCGCGCCTATCCCGAAGGCCGGTGATGGCGTCTTCATCAAGCTCCCCTGGGCGTCGAGCTCCAGGGCTCCGGTTGAAGGGGAGACCTTTGACGAGGAGCTGCTCGCCTCCGCTGGGCTGACGCTGGTCGACGCGCCAAGCAGCAGTGGTGGCGAGTCTGAGGAGGAGTAGCTGTTGAGGAAGTTGTTGTCGCTCTACCGCGCCCGACAAGCCAAGCTGGAATCCCGGGAAGCGCTTGTCGCGAAGGCGGGAGTAGACATAGAGAAGCGCGCGGAGGAGCTCCGGGGCACCAACCAAGCAGCTCTCCGGTCCTTGGGCAGGAGGCGGGAGCGACTCGCCGAGGAACGCACAGCCTTCATCCTCGAGAAGGCTGAGGTTGAGGAGCGGCAGCAGCTTGCCGCCGAGAAGCTGTCTGCGTAGGAGGGCGAGCTGGCGCAGCGAAAGATCAATCTTGACAGCCATGAGGAGGAGCTTGCCGCGCGCGAGCAAACATTTGGCGGGGCTCTCAAGGAAGCAAAGGACGCTGCCGCAGCTGCCGAGGCCGCCAAGAAGGAGTTGGAAACGAAGGTGATGCAGCTGGAGGCCAGTCTCCAGAAGAGCGGCGAGGAGCTTGCTGCACTCAAGCACGAGCTTGAGAAGGACGCCTACACTCTTGGCGAGCTGCAGGGCCGTCTCGCCGAGAGGAGCAAGGAGCTCAGCGCCGCCAAGGACTCCAAAGCAGATCTTGAGCTGAAGTGACCACCTTGATGCAGAGCCGGGACGGCGCCAAGGAGCGGGAGGTGGCCTTGTTGGAGAAGACCAAAGCCGACGAGGCGCTGGAGAGCGCCATCTGCCGCCTGTGGCACCTTCAGGGAGAATGTGGAGCCGGACCGAGGGTCTTGTGAATATCGCCCCGCCATCGGCTGGGGAGCCGACGGAGCTGGGATGGTGGATCTCGGGTACTCCTCCGACGGCGCCTCCAACCCAGCGCCAAGCTCAGCTTGTTCTTCAAGGGCGGGTGACGGCTCTCCAAATGACTCGGAAGAGATCCCAAAGAAGTTGGCCGAGGAATCGCGCCAGATCTGTGAGGAGCTCTCAGGAAGGTCTTGATGAAGGTGGCCTTCCGCAATCCAGGCCTCAACCTCACCGGGCGTCCTCAAGTCCTTGCCGCACGGATCTTGATGTGGAAGCGCTCAAGGCCCTTGTCGCACCCATTGTGGACAAGGTGGGCAAGATCAAGAGGGTTGATGGCGACCCGCGTAGATTAGGCCGCCAATTTTATCTTTTCCTTGTCGCTTTGGTCATGTTAGGAGAACGATCTATTAGAGCTGCGACAAGCTATTTTGTAATATAACTCTATCTCGGGCAATGATTGCAGTGTTATTTCCTTTACTTGATTCCTTCCTTTGTATGTTTTTGCCCTACACTTTTAGGGAACTTGTCGGCGCAGGCACCTTTGCCGCAAGCGCTGAGTGCGGAACGTCAGCAGCCTGCTGGTGGTGCCGCTTCCGACAAGCAACCTTGTCGCAACTAGTTGCAGCTCACTTAAGTTGTTGAGCGGACTCGAAACAAAGTAAGGGCGCAACTAGCTACGAGTTGGTTCCTCCGCGCACAGGTTTTCCATACAAAGTACGGTCTTTCGAGGAAGATAACTTAAAATTTAAAAGTTGGTTGCTCAAATTTTGACAACTTAGCTTTTCTGTCGTTTGCTTCCCGGTAAGGCGAAATTTCCTCGAGCGACGCTTAGTGGCCTACACAATTATCTTCTCCTTCCCCCCCGGCTAACTTGTGGGCGAGGGAACCTTCCTTTCTTTGAGAAAGAGAAAGAAGAGTAAATAAAGTTATGGAGCCTTGTGGCTCGTTATTGCTTACCGGGTGTAGGTGCTGCACAAAGTGTCAGATAACGCATGCAATAAGATAATGAAAGCATGAAATTGACAAGTTGTGCGGAATACATGAGCTTTACTTATGCACGGGATCTGCGCTCGGCTTTGTACGAAGGATTACATGCAACATCGGCAAGACTTGTACAAAAGGTGGTTGCCGGAACAGGTTCCGGCAACCGCGCCTTACGGGTAAAACTTACGAAGATGCTCGATGTTCCAGGAGTTGCTCACCGGAATGCCATCCTCGGTCTCCAAAGTGACAGCGCGCTGTGCCTAGTGACTTGTTTCACCCGATAAGGGCCTTCCCACTTCGGCGTCAACTTGTTGGAATTCTTGGCGGACTGAACGCGCTGAAGAACAAGGTCGCCTTTGAAAGATCGAGGATGTCGCCTAGAGGGGGGGGGGTGAATAGGCGCTTTAAAATAATTACGGTTTAGGCTTGAACAAATGCGGAATAAACCTAACGGTTAATTTGACAAGCACAAAACCTAAAACAACTAGGCTCACCTATGTGCACCAACAACTTGTGCTAAGCAAGATAAACAACTATGTGATAGCAAGATATATGACAAAGAACAATATGGCTATCACAAAGTAAAGTGCACAAGTAAAGGGGCTCGGGTAAGAGATAACCGAGGCACGCGGAGACGCATTTATGTATCGAAGTTCACACCCTTGCGGATGCTAATCTCCGTTTGGAGGCGGTGTGGAGGCACAATGCTCCCCAAGAAGCCACTAGGGCCATCAGTAATCTCCTCACGCCTCGCACAATGCAAGATGCCGTGATTCCACTAAGGGACCCTTGAGGGCGGTCACCGAACCCGCATAAATGGCAACCCTTGGGGCGGTCACCGAACCCGTACACTTTGGCAACCCTTGGGGCGGTCACGGAACTCCGATCAAATTGCTCGGGGCGATCTCCACAACCTAATTGGAGACCCCGACGCTTGCCCGGAGCTTTACACCACAATGATTGAGCTCCGAACAATACCAACCGTCTAGAGCGCCCAAGCACCCAAGAGGAACAAGCTCAAGGGCACCAAGCACCCAAGAGTAATAAGCTTCTCAACTTGTAACTTCCACGTATCACCGTGGAGAACTCAAACCGATGCACCAAATGCAATGGCAAGGGCACACTGAGTGCCCAAGTCCTTCTCTCTCAAATCCCACCAAAGCAACTAATGCTAGGGAGGAAAATGAGAGGAAGAACAAGAAGGAGAACACCAAGAACTCCAAGAACTAGATCCAAGGGGTTCCCCTCACATAGAGGAGAAAGTGATTGGTGGAAATGTGGATCTAGATCTCCTCTCTCTTTCCCCCCAAAAACTAGCAAGAATCCATGGAGGGATTGAGAGATAGCAAGCTCGAAGAAGGTCAACAATGGGGGAAGAACACGAGCTCAAAGGATAAGGTTCATTGAGGAAGAAGACCCCTTTTATAGGAGGGGAAAATCCAACCGTTACCCCAATCGAAAATCCTCAAGACAGAGCGGTACTACCGCTAGGGAAGGGCGGTACTACCGAGGGCGGTACTACCGCTTCCCTATCCAAATGGTACTACTGTTGAAGAGAAAGATGACCACAGGCCCCAGAGCGGTACTATCATGAGTAGAGCGGTACTACCGCTCGAGCGGTACTACCGCTCCCATCGCCGCACTTAGTGCCGCAAAACCCGACACGAAAAACTTCATTCGAGAATCGAGGCGGAAGTAGCCAGACAAGACAATGCATTACTACGGCCGAAACTCCCAAGCGGTACTACCTTTCGGAGAGCGGTACTACCGCTTGGAGCGGTACTACCGCTCCGAGAGCGGTACTACCGCTGAGGAGCTTCGGCGGTACTACCGCTGAGGGTCACGGTACTACCGCTGGCACCAATCTTAAGACACAACCACGAAGACAAAGAATACTCCAGGAAAACCAGAACTGCCATAACTTCTTCATATGAGCTCCGAATTGAGCAAACTCAAGCTTGTTTGAAACAAGACGCATTTAGTAGCATCAAAACAGTGGAGGTATGCTTAGCAAACAAAGGAGTGAAACCTCCAACCGAGAAGAACCGGCATACCCTCCAACATCGAAAACATCATAGAAGATGCATGAGAACTCCGTTTTCGATGAACTCGAGCTTGTCATAAAAATGACCATAAGCTCCAAACCTCACAAGGAGAAGAACCAAACAAGAACCAAGAAACATGATGCAAGGATGCAATGGTTTGAGCTCTCGATTTAATCTAAACGATCAAGCTACTCACTTGAGAGCCCCCCTTGATAGTACGGCTATCGATCCTATAACCCGGTCTTCCACAACAACCGTGAGACCGGTAAAATAGAAAACCTATCAAGGGCAAACCTTTGCCTTGCACATGGTCCACTTGAGCTAGATGATGACGATCTTGACTCCCTCAAGTTGGACCACCTTTCTTGATTGCGTTGGCTCGAAGAAGACTAGTTGATTGCTCCCCCATACTCCACTATGGGTGAGCCACTCTTCCGCACATCTTCACAAGTCCATTGTCACCAAATCGACGGCAAGCTTCAAGCACTTGATCTCTTCGTGATGCATCACTTGAACTTGCACACCGCAACCTAACCCCACAAAGAACTCTCACGAAGACCATGGGTTAGCACACAAAGCGTAATGGACAATGCTTACCATACCATGGGATCACTTGATCCCTCTCGGTACATCTTCTACGCTTTGTGAGTTGATCAACTTGATTCACTCTTGACTTAGTCTTGATCAACCTTGAATCTTTCCAACTCTCTTCGTTTGGATGATGTCTTGAAGGTAATCATGAATGATCACACAATCTTCTTCTTCAAGACATGCTTGCAATAAGCTCAACACTCACATGACCAATCTTTGGATAATTCCTTAAATAGCACCTTGGTCGACACAAAACTCTCCTTGAAACCAACACATGTACTCCAAGAAAAGCCTATGGACAAAACTTTCAAATAAACTCAAGGCAACCATTAGTCCATAGAGAATGTCATCAATTACCAAAACCACACATGGGGGCACCGCATGTCCTTTCAGCCTTCCTCGAGACTTCTGGCATTAACTTTGCGGCTATGGTAGCGGCGCAAAGCTTGCTGATATCGAGCAGCTCGTACAGCAGCCTGAAGACGGTCCTCCTCAAGGAGCAGCGCGTCATCTTGTCGCAGTTGCTCTTGCTCGAGCTCATCATAAGCGAGCACTTGAGGTGACCCAGATACGAGTTCCGTGGGGAGAAGCGCCTCGCTCCATAGACTAGAGCGAAGGTGTCCGGCGGTGGCTCGATTTGGCGTCGGCTACCGATCGACCAAAGAACCACCGGCATTGCTCAATCCAGCTTTCTTCCGCACTTGTGCAGCTGTCGAAAGTCCTGGTCTTGAGCCCCGCAAGACTTCAAAGATTTGCCCTCTCCGCTTGACCGTTACTTCTCGGATGAGTAACAGAAGCGAAGCAGACCTTGGCGCCAAGATCTTGGACGTATTGCATGAAGGTGCGGCTCGTGAATTGCGTGCCATTGTCGGTGATGATCCTGCTAGGAATCCCGAAACGGCAAACAATCGACCTGAAGAACTTGACTGCTGACTGTGCTGTCACCTTCCTCACTGCTTCCACTTCCGGCCACTTTATGAACTTGTCGATTGCAACGTACAAGTACTCAAAGCCCCCGACAGCTCGGGGAAAAAAGCCGAGGATGTCGAGCCCCTGCACCGAAAAAATGGCGGGATAAAGGGATCGTCTGGAGAGCTTGAGCCGGCTGGTGTATCTGCTTGGAATGGAACCGCACGCTTCACACTTGGTTACTTGTGCAGCAGATCCGGAGGGCCGTCGGCCAAAAGAAACCTTGCCGGAATGCTTTGCTTGGCAAGTGCTCTTCTTGCCAATGTGGTGACCACATATGCCTCCATGTATCTCGCCAACAGCTTACATCCATCTTCGGTGAATACACTTCAATTTCACACCGTTGAGTCTTCTTACATACGGTGTCTTTGTCGACAAACCGGTACATACTTGACCGCCGGGCTACTCTTTCCGCTTCTTCTTGCTCTTCGGGAAGTTCTCCTGTAAAGGAAATGGACAATCTCTTGTGCCCATCTTTGGAGCTTGTGGCTCGACAACAAGGACTAAAGGCACATCTGCTGCTGCGGGAACATCCGCTTCTACGGCGAGAACCTGCGTTTTAGCCGGAGCTTGATGTTCCCCGGCAAGCTTGCCGGAACAAAACTTGTCGGGAGCGTCTGCTTCAACGGAACAAACCCTATGGCTTGTCGGAGCAGATTGCTCCTCAGCACTCTTGGCGTTGATCTTGGGGACCTTCTTGGCGGCGGCTTCGGGAAGCTCTGCGGAAAATAGTCACCAGAATCAACTTCCTCTTCTTGTTCTGTCCAGTTGATGGCGTTACAGTCGGTTGGGTCAGCTTGAGCACAAAAATCCCTGGTTCCACAGGTAACTTGAGTGCGGCGCACTTTGACAGACCATCAGCAATCGTTCTGAGCTCTCGGAACATGTTCCATCTGCAGACCGTCAAAGTGCTCTTCTAGCTTTCTCACTTCATCAACAGAGGCTTCCATCAACGGACTCTGATAATCCTTGTTCACTTGGCGGACGACAAGCTGTGAGTCACCCCTGACAATGAGCTTCTTGATCCCAAGGTCTACTGCGATCTCGAGACCGGCAAGCAAACCTTCATACTCTACAAGATTGTTTGTTGCTTGCTCCTTGGGAAAATGCATTTGGACTATGTACTTGAGGTGCTCTCCGGTGGGTGCTACAAGCAGACACCAAAGACCGGGCGCCTTTGCGGCGAGAAGGCACCATCAAAGTACATCAGCCACTCTTTGCTTGCTTCCTCGACGGGATGCTCGTTTCGAATTTCTTCGCCTTGGGATGGCGTCCATTCTGCTATGAACTCTGCCAACGCTCTGCTTTGGATAGTTGAAGTGCTCTCAAACTTGAGGCCAAAGCTTGACAGTTCCAGTGCCCACTCGACAATCCTGCCTGTTGCTTCTAGATTTTGCAGAATTCTCTTCAGCGGAAAGCGAGTGATGACTGTGATCTCATGTGCTTGAAAGTAATGGCGCAGCTTTCTCGAGGCCATGAGAAGGCCGAAAAGCAATTTCTGCACACCGTAGTACCTTGACCTAGCCCCTCGCAGAAGGGAACCGACAAAGTAAACTGGCGCTGCACCATCCTTTTCTGCGTCTTCTCATGCTCCTCTGGATTCATCCTTGTCGGGACGAGCTTGCCGGTGAAGCCTCGCTTGTCGCTGGATGTCTGCCGTGGTTGCTAGCTCATCATCCGCCTCCTCTCCGCTACTAACGCAGCACTAACCACTTGATTGGTTGCCGCTATATAGCGACAACTTCTCTTGTGGCCTAGGTGTGACAAGTATTGGAGTGGAGGACATGTATCTCTTTAAGTCCTGCAGCGCAGCCTCCGCCGAGTCCATTTCATTGGACCCGCCTTTTTCAATATTTTGAAAAATGGCGTATGCCTTCAGCAGAACTTAGAGATAAACTGTTGAGAGCAGCACGAACCGCAAGTCTTCGTACATCCTTGACGCGCTTTGGTGCTTCAATCTGCTCAATGGCCTTGATCTTGTCGGGATTGGCTTCAATTCCCCACTGAGACACGAAGAACCCGAGAAGCCTGCCGGAAGGGACTCCAAACACACACTTCTCGGGGTTGAGCTTGAGGTTGATCTTGCGCAGATTTGCAAAGGTTTCATCTAAATCTTGAACCAGAGTTGCCTTGTCCTTGCTCTTGACCACTATGTCATCCATGTAGGCTTCTACATTTCTGTGCATTTGCGGCTCAAAAGCGTCATGGACTACTCTTGCAAATGTTGAACCAGCATTCTTTAAGCCGAAAGGCATCCGTACAAACAGTATGTGCCGCATGGGGTGATGAATACGGTCTTCTCCTCATCCTCTTCTGCCATGAAGATCTGATGGTATCCTGAGTATGCATCAAGAAATGAAAGCAAATCACATCCGACCGTGGAGTCAACAATCTGATCGATGCGCGGCAATGGAAATGGGTCTTTGGGACAAGCTTTATTAACATCGGTAAATTCGATACAAAGCCTCCATTTTCCGTTTACCTTACGCACGGCTACAGGATTGGCCAACCACGTAGGATGGAGCACTCCTCTGACAAGGCCTACTGCTTCCAATTTCTTGATCTCTTCTGCGATGAATTCTTGGCGCTCCACTGCTTGTTTCCTGACTTTCTGCTTGACGGGCCGCGCGTGAGGACAGACGGCAAGATGGTGCTCAATCACTTTCCTGGGAACACCGGGGATGTCAGACGGTTGCCACGCAAACACGCCGACGTTTCGCCCGCCAGAAAGCAACGAGCGCCGCCTTCCTATTTAGGGTCGAGTGGCATTGATGGTGAAGGTACCACCAGTGCCGTCCTCCTTATCGGACACCTTCTTGGTCTTTGGTGGAGCTGCCATCGTCTTCTTACACTTGTCGGTGGAGCTCGATAGTGCGTCCTCGACGGTAGCGCAGCACTCCGAAGAGGTGCGCTTGCCGGAGTGGGCATCAGAGCTCTTGCCGGACTTGGTCTTCTTCTTCCCCCCGAGAGCTTGATGACAAGTGACTTGCTATCTCATTGCGGCTGCTGCTTCCCGGTAGATCTTGTCGGCGCAGATAAGAGCATCCTTCTTGTCGCCAGGGACAGAAATGACACTTATCGGGCCTGGCATCTTGAGCAAGTTGTATGCATAATGAGAGGCAGCCATAAACTTGGCGAGTGCTGGACGGCCAAGTATCCCATTATAAGGCAATGGGAAATCAGCAACATCAAAAGTGACCCTCTCAGTCCTGAAGTTCAACTAGCTGCCAAACGTCACCGGCAACGTGATCTTTCCCTTCAGCTTGCTCCTTCCCGGATTGATTCCTTGAAATGTGCCGGTCTCTTCAAGCTCGCCATCAGGGATCTGAAGCTTCTGGAGTACCGCGGAGGAGATCAGGTTCAAGCCGGCCCCGCCGTCAACTAGCATCTTAGTGACCTTGAGGTTGCGGATAGTTGGTGAAACCAACATCGACAAGCACCCGACCGCAGTGATGCGATTAGGGTGGTCCTCAATATCAAAGATGATAGGCGTGCTGGACCATTTCAGAGGCTTGCGTGACTCGATGGATGGTTCTGCCGCGTTAACTTCCCGCATCCACTGCTTGAGTTGGCGGTGTGAAGTATGCAGAGAAGCACCACCGTCAACGCACAAGACCTCTGTGGCTTTCTGGAATTCCTGCTCGTCGTTCTCATCATCTTCCATGTCTTCATAGTCGTCGTCATCTTCATCCTTGTCGCGGCCGCGGGGAGGTCTGTCTCCTTGCCGCTGCTTGGCCTTGCCGCGGCGTCCTCCTCGGCACGGGCGTTTCTTCTTTGGCTCCTCCAAAGCACCTTCTTGAAACCTTCTCCTTGTCACGCCTTCGTACTCAGCCTTTTGCTGTTCAACAAGCTGCTCGACCTTCTTGCATCTCTGGAGGTCATGGCCCTTGGTGCGGTGGATCTTGCAGTACTGCTTGTTGGAGCCGTCATGCTTGTCGGCGACCGCCACAGCTTGGCAGTTGGCGCCCGCGGCAACCTCCTTGCCGGAGATACCAATCTTGGACTTCTTGGCGCCACCTCCGTTGCCGGACTGCTCGACAACTAGCACATCTTTGCCTTTCTTTTTCCTGTTATTCCGCCGCCGGCTTTTCTTTGCCGGGGTGGACCCCTCACTATCAGATCCTGCAACTTCTGTATTCTCTCCGGGAGTCTCCTCCCTTCCTCGGCACGTGCACACTTGTCGGCCAGTGCATATAACTCACTGACATCTCTGATCTTGCACATCGCCATCTCCTCCCGCATCCTGCGGTTTCGCGACGCTCGATGGAACGCTACCGATCACCGCGGGGTGGACATCCGGGATGTTGTGCCGCATACTACCGAATCTCTGAATGTACTTGTGCAGGGGTTCTCCTTCCTTCTGGGCTAGCAGATGAAGGTCGCTCTCTTGGCCATGAGGCTTGTCCGGCAAGTGCATGAGCCAAGATCTGACATTGGGCTTGAGTACCAGCGGGAAGTAGTTGGCCAGAATCTTGTCGTCTCGCCCCACGGCAGCTTGCACCGCAATGGTGTAGATGCTGAGGAACTCTGACGGATGCGTCTTGCCGTCGTACTTCTCTGGCACGTCTGGCTTGAAATTCTTCTTGCTGGGCCACTGGACTTGCCGCAGCTCATGAGTGAACGCAGGGCAGCCTACCACAGACGCAAGAAGTCGCTGGTTCCTCCGGGCGCATGCATGTCGACAGAGGGCCCAGCGCGCTGGTCGGATTGACGTCGTGCTTCTCTTCAGCGCTCGATGCGAGTTCGAGCGTCTTCTTGCTGTCGTTCGTGAAGAACTTGGCGCTGATCGCGACGGGCTCGTGGGTCTGATGACGCAGTGGAGTCGCTGTCGAGGTGGATCCGACGAGTTGGCGATCTCGGCCTTCGGGGTGGAGAGTGCATGGTGGTTGCACCCCCACAGGTTTCGTCGCCACCGGCTCGTGCCTTGTCGTCCTGCCGCGGCAACGATGTAGTCGGTTGCCGCGGAGTGTCGCCGTTGGCAAAGCCGATGAGACTCTGGATGGTGGCCCTCCATTCATCGACCTTGTCGGCTGTTGGAGGGTAATCTAGGAGCAGTTGAGCTCTTGCCAAAGCTTCTGCTGGAGTGGTGGGTGGCAGTGGCGAACGGTGCGAGGAGCGAGATATGCTCGGACTTCTAACTATGTTAGAAGGAGCAGTATCTCATCCAGGCGACCGTGTTTCACCCGTGCCAGCGTGTTGGCGTGCGCGCTGGTCTTGAGGGCCTCGGGATCCACCAGCACGATCTTGATCCAACGAGCGTATGGTATTGTGAATACCATGACGCTGTCGGTCCCGCGCCTCCTGAGATGGCCGCGGTGCATGTACGGACGCCGAGGTCTGCGTAGCCTTGTCCTTGGACTTGGCAGCGTCGTGGGCTCCCTCGTCGACGCCCGTTCTTCCGCCGGCGCCTACCCCGCCACCCATTTGCTCCGGTGGTGGCGGGATCGACGTGGACGGCTCCGCTGCCGCCGAAGCCTTCTTCTTCGGTGGCATGTCGATGAAGATGATGAAGATGTAGCTCGTGTGAACACCAGATCATGTTCACACAGCCTCGACGTCCCCCTACCTGGCGCGCCAAAGATGTCGGGGAAGCTGATCGGACCCACGAACACATATGGGACCGGCGGACCGAGCCCCTTTCGGTTCGGTGGGGGGGGGGCGGAGGTTGCACGAAGAGCAGATCGAGGCGAAGCACACGGCTTTACCCGGCCGAGCTCTCGGAGAGATAATACTCCTACCGCCGCTTGTCTGATTGTATTGTGTTCTTGCTAGGGAGCGCTGAGAGCTACAAGACCTAGCGTGAGTGTTCTCTGGTTTCGAATGAACCGAAGCCCCTCTACGTTGCGCATGGGCCTCCTTTTATATGCTCAAGGGATCTCCGACAGGTGGCAACGTAGACAAGGGCAAAAACGTAAAAGGAGTCGTGGTTTGTACAGCTACTTGTACAGTGGATCATACCTAACCCCGACGGCAGGGGACAAAGGCATTAAATGCCCGTCTAAGTCGACTAAACGGTGTGGAAAGGGACCGTCAGGGACGCCACCGCTTGCCATGATGGCAATCTTGTCAGCACCGCTTGCCACCGCGCTTCCGGCCGCCTGACCTCTTGCCACGCTGCTACCGGAAAGGTCCCATGGCGACCGCGTTGGTGGATGTCTTTGGAGCGCAGGAACGGAGTAGTAGTCTGCGCATGACAAGCGCCTTCTGTCATGGTCGTTGTCTTGTCGCGTCCAGGGAGCTTGTCGCTCATCGGGCCTTCCGACAAGCTCCTCTTGCGGGCCTTGTCTCCGTGGTGCCTTGGTTGGCCTTCCGGCAAGCTCCTCTTGCCGGTCTTGTATCTTTGACTTAAATACTTTGTTCTTGAATGGCTCCAATGGAGCCGCTGGAGGACCTTGGCGGTCACCAGGCAAGCCTTGCAGCAGTCTTTGAATCGCCTGCACGAGTTCGGGATACTAGGGTACCCCTACTCTAGTACACCGACACCCAGGTTCGGGCCCTCTCGACGGAGGTAATACCCTACTTCTTGCTTTATTGATCTTGATGATATGAGTATTACAAGAGTTGGTCTACCACGAGATTGTAGAGGCTAAACCCTAGAAGCTAGCCTATGGTATGATTGTTGTTGTCCTACGGACTAAACCCTCCGGTTTATATAGACACCGGAGGGGTCTAGGGTTACACAGATTCGGTTACAAGGAAGGAGATCTACATATCTGTATTGCCAAGCTTGCCTTCCACGCCAAGGAGAATGCCATCCGGACACGAGACGAAGTCTTCAATCTTGTATCTACATATAGTCCGGCTGTCCGGATACCCCCTAATCCAGGACTCCCTCAATGACCACGACCGAATAGCTACAGTACAGGGTTAACATCAGAAGTTATGATGAGGTATCACCCTCGGCACTCGATAGTAACCTAGTAGTGTCGAGCAACTAAGGTGAAAATGATGTGCGGTGCCGGGGGCTGGTCTTCGATCATGTTAATCGGGTCTTCTGATAATCCAGTAGGGCAGTCGGGAAAATGTGGGGGGTTCTCTGATGGGTCTCTACCCAGCCTATACTAAATAGTTTAGGATGAGCAGGTAAGGTACAACAGCAGGTACAAAAAAGGCTATGCATCAGAATAGGAGCAATCAAATACAGTAGCAAAATCTAATGCAAGCATGAGAGAATGGAATGGGTGATATCGGGATGATCAAAAGGGGGGCTTGCCAGGAAGCTCCACTGAAAGGGAAGAAGGGTCATCGTCGATGTAGTAGATCACAGGGGCAGCATCAGTCTCAGGGTCTACCGAAGAGAAGAGGGGGAAGAAACAGTAAATATAGAGCAAACAAGATGCAACACTAAGCATGACATGATGATATGCAGAACTAGGGTCGACCTAACATAGTGCTGCACGAAATAGGTGAAGGGGGAAAACAACCGGGAATGTTTTCCCGGTTCAGGACATGTGTCAAACAGATGACCGAAGGGGGAATGTTCCATGTTCAGCATGCTAGGGGCATGTGACAGATGAACGGACTGCGTATTCGGATTCAGTGGATTTTTCTGAGCAACTTTCATGTAGAAAACATTTTCATCCGAGTTAGGGATTATTTTAAATGAATTTTAAAAGTTTACTTAATTTTTTTATATTCTCTAGAATATTTTCAATTTGAAATTAAAAGGGAAAAGGCTGTGGGTACCCAGAAGTGCACCCAGCCAGAGTATGGAAGGTAGGGCCAGTTGACTTGGTCAACTGCCCAGTCAGCATTGACTAGTCAAAGTGAACATTGAGGGGGGCCTACTTGTCATGGACTTAGCTATTCTAAATCTAGTTTAACACTTTAATATAACAGTTGGTCCCACATGCCATCTACTATTAGACTAATTAACTAGTACTACAGTACTAATTAAACTAACTAGCACGGCCGGCCACACACACACCACACGCACTCACGCACACACACAAAACACTCACACGCAGAACACACACACGCAGAGCACAGGTCGACCTGGCCATAGCCATGGCCGGCCGTAGTAGCGGCGGCAGCGACGGACAGCAGCGGCAACAGCCAAGCACGACAGCACCTAGCGAGAGCATCAACGAAGCAGCGGCAGCAGCTTAGCACGGGTAGCAGCAGCGGCCAGGAGCAGAGCATCTGCAAAGCGGCAGCAGTAGGACCATGAGCAGCACGCAGCAGCAGGCGGCGGTGAGAGTGGGATGCTACGGGGTGACGCCGACGCGGCCTGGTGAAGGCAGGCGCGAACGGCTCCGGCGGACAGGGTCAACAACGGGCGCAGCAGTAGACAACCTCGTGGCCAGGCACAGGCGAGGCGCAGGGGAACGGGGTAGCCGGAGGCGAGGCCACGCGCGGTCGCGCGAGCGCAGGTTGGAGCGGGGAGGAGCAGCGGCGCCGATGTGCGCGGGTCACAGCTAGGGTGCAGCCCCGGGCAGGAGCAGGCATAGGCGCGGATGAACGCGGCCATGTAAGAGGACGACCGAGCTCGGGGACGATGGCAAACGACAACGAATAAAAGGGGCAAGGGGGAAATCGATGAGGCTCACAGGGAGGAGGTCGGAGACGTGCTCGAACAGGTCGGGGGCACCGGAGGTGGGGACCGACGGCGACGGCCGTGGCGGGGATGGCGACTCGATGTGGAGCGTACAGGGCCCTTTGGCTTCGATCCAGAGGCGTAGGTGAAGGAGACGAGGTTGGGGAAGCTCGTGGCCACCTTGTTAACAACTCGGGGGTGACCGGGAGCATGGCAATGACGACGCGGCGGTGACGGAAACGCACGAGCGTCGAGCAGGAGAGGCAGGGGCACGAGAGGGAAGAAAAAGGAGATACTAGGGTTTCGGGGAGGAGGGGGCCGGTCTTATCCATCTCGGGGTGTCGTGGATGCTCGACACGAGCTCATCGGACGCGTGGACAGCCGGCCAGAGGCCACAGCCATGGCTCTGTCTCCCTGTACAGAAGAAGAAGGAGAAGGCCGTGTTGGGCTTGGGCCATGCTACTGTAGCACTAGGCTTTCCAATGCACAGTGTGCACTTAGCCCCTTCTCTACTTTCTATGTTTTAATATTTCGGTATTGTTTTCTACTTAATTCCCATAGCAAAAGAATTTAGGCCAACTTGAAATTTGGCGCATAATTAGTGGGCAATATTTTGAGACAACACAAAAGTTTTCATGTGGTTTGGGAAAAATATAAAAAAATTATATTTAAAAAGCCCATAATAGTTGTCGTTGGACCACTTTAATATTTTGTGAAGGATTAATTAGTTGGCTTCCACATGATAAATGATCAGAGGAAAATTATGGAACTATTCGATCATTTTAGTTTTGTAGTTTGAGAGAAATAATAATTTGACTTGTCTTTTAAATTTGAATTTGGACCGGATTCGAACCAACACGAGTTTAACAACAGTAATCGCGATGACCTGGCACCATTAACATAGGATTAATGTAGCTTAATTATCCGGGCATCACATTTCCTTTGCAAGCTGAGTATGCTATTTCTTTGAATTCCTTCAAACGATCAATTGTGAATTGCCTCGGGCTGGTATGGAGAGTTTCAATGATCTATGTATCAACAGTAGTTCTTTTTGCCACTTAAGGAAATAATTCTATGAAGCACCTTCCCTAAGGTGCCCCGTTATGGGATCATGGCAATTATCTCCTCGCTACTTTGAAACTGGTCACCATCCTACCCAGGCATGGAATTGTTGCCTACCAATCTGCACCTTCGTCATCTACTTCTTTCCATCGCTCCTTATATATGTTTTGTGTCTCATCTCAAGATATGTTTCCATGTCTCATTCAGTGAGTTGATCTTGTGATCATGTAGAAGATCCATCCTTGTGGAGTTGTCTCACTCTTTTGTCATCATGTTGGGTGAAGATCTTGAAAGCAAAGACGTCAAGATCTATATAAAGGTATGAATCAATATCTTCGACAAGTGCAATTTGGATCATGAAGATTGTGTTAGTTTTGTGACCGCGTTTTTCCTCTTACCTCATGTCTTGAATCTCGGAACGAGATTCTTGTTTAGTGGGGGTGAGTTGTCACAACCCTAGAATTTGATTGCAATTAGTTGCATAAGCATCCATGCATCATGTCTATATTGTTTGAAATTTGAAATGGGGATTGATCAAACCCTAGCACCAGATCAAATCAAATAGGTTCAACCTAAAATAATTTTCAATGAACCCAAAATGCCATTAAGAAAATTTCATGATTTCTGGTTATGGTGAAAACCTCTGCCAAAAATGATGAATATATTTCTAGGACATTTTTGGATTTTTAGAATTAATCCATATTGTATTTGAGTTGGAGCAAATAAAATCTATAAATAATTTTATAGCTCCAAATATTTTGAAAGTAATTGTGAATCACAGGTTTATTGCAGAGAGCTCCCACAAATAATTTCAGAATTTATAAAAATGGTTTAGTGCCTAAACTAAACCAGAACAGAGAAAGAAAAATAGAAAACAAAAACAAAATAGGAAAGAGAGAGAGAGAGAGAGAGAGAGAGAGAGAGAGAGAGAGAGAGAGAGAGAGGGAGAGGGAGAGAGAGTACCTTACTCAGCCGACACAAATTGCCGGCTCGGCAAAACAGCCCACCCACCGGAGGCAGGGCGCCTTTCCTCATCAGGCCGGACGCCGTGCACGTGGCCGATGAAAGCGAGCACACGCCCGGCCACTTCCTGCGTGCTTGCTGCTGGAGACGGCCCTGAGCACGACGACACCCCTGGAACACCCTCGACCTCTCCCCGCGCTTCTCCCCGCCTCTGTCTCTCTCGCGCGCGACCACCCGAGCGCCACCGTCACCGGCGCTCACCGTAGCCATGGCCACCGCCTCTCCCTCACCCATTGGAGTTGTCCATGAGCTCCGGCTCATCCCTCTCTTCCTCCTCACCCAGCCGCCCGACGCTAGAAGCCCCTGGACGCCAGCACCATCATTCCCCTCATCGGCCACCAAAAAGATCGTCGCCATCTATTTGCTACCTCCGGTGCCTCCCCGAGCTCGCTGACCCTCCCGTTTGACTCACTGTGAGCTCCTGCTTCGAACCCCCTTTCCTTTGTGTTGTTTGGCCGATGTAACCATCGCGTCGCTCGTGCCCAACTGCGTAGCCGCCTGAGCTCGCCATCGATGACGCTCCAGTGACCATTTGGTTCCGGGCATGCGTCCAATGTACTTGCCGCACTGCGTAGACACCGTAGGTGCTAACCCCGCATCGCCAAGGCCGTTCTAGCCTCGACCAGAGCTCTGGCAGCCGTCACGGTCGACGCCGGCGATGATTCCGGCCACCCAGCACCTCCCACTGCCACCACTCGACGCGCTGCAGTGCGCTGGTTCCGTAGAGCCCCTCCGCCACCATTTTGGTAGGCAGAGGGCAAAACCCAAATCACTCCATTGTCTCTGCCCTCGCCAGCGATGAGCCGCAAGTCAACTCCGGCGTGTTTGACCCGGGTTGACAATGTTTGACTCCCCCTGAGTCACTGACATGTGGGCCCAGCTCCTAGATTAGTTGAGTTAATCGCCTAATTAGCACTAACACGCATTGTTAGTTAGATGTGACACTGGCACGCGGGACCCACTGGTCAGGTTTGACCTGGGCGGCATAGTTGACCTACTGATGTCATCCTTGCGCAATGCTGACATAATAATGTATTCTGGGATTTTAAATTAATCAGAAATGATTTGTTTATTTCAAAAAATAGTATGAACTTCAAAAAAATCATAGTAAATAAACCATAGCTCAGAATGAAATAATTTATATATGAAAAATTATCAAAAAATAAGGAATCTGGTTATGCCATTTTCATGCATGTTGGAACAACTTATAGTTGCTGAATTGAACAAATCAAATGTTTAGCAATTAAATTTTCACATATGGAGTTTGATTTTGAACCTTGGGTTCAAACCAACTTCATCTAACTTTTGCATTAGCTCAACCAACAACATTTTGCCATGTCATTATCATGCATCATATTGTTGCATTGCATTGATTGTGTTCCCTCTTGTTTATTGATGTTTGACCCCTCTCAGTAGACGTTGTTCCGGTGTTGAGATCAATGTCACCGATGAAGACCTACTATCTTTAGAAGTGCCAAGAAAGCAAAGCCCCTTTGAGAATTTCGATACAATCCCACTCTCTTGCTTCCGCTCTGTTTTACTGCATTAGGACAACAACGATTCAACGGATATATGTTGCGGTAGCTAAACCCATTCCTCTGCATGACCTCTTTGCCACAGTAAACAGTTGAAACCCACTAGCATGAGTAGGAGTTGTTTGAGCCATGATGTGCCTACTCATTTATGTTTGCTTGTTATGCCTGCTATTTCTTAGAGTTGAGTCAGGTCTGATTCACTGGGGATAAATTGGAGTGTGGTCATCATGTCCTACTGTTGAGACTTAAGTGTGTGAACACGATTTGGTAAAGGTAGCAATGAGAGGCCATGTAGGAGTACATGGTGGGTTGTCTCATTTAAGCTGTCCCCAGGAACTGAGGTCCGTGTTTGTGATCCAAGACAGTTACTATCGCGCATTGGGATCCTTAATTGACCCTCTCGACTTATTAATTGCCTTGATCTCTGTCCAGGAGTTGCAACTAGTTTCTTGTGTTTGTAGGATATGTGTTGGAGTTCGTGCATAGCGCTGACCCTAGGGGTGGGCTATGATGTGGTAGAGACACGAGGCACGGTGTACCGGGATGACACCTGAACAGTGCTCTTGGGAACCCTGCTCTCATCGTTTGGGGCCGTTGTGGAATCCTCGGCCGGAGTTCCTTGTGGATGGAACTCAAATAGGCGATAAACTTGGACTAGAGACTTGTGTGCTTAGTCAGGTCGTGGCCGACACCCTTGCTGGGCTTCCGCTTGAAGGTTGCCGAGTACATGTCATGTAAATGGCGATAAGTGGGGAGAGCGTGTGTGCAAAAGTACACCCCTACAGGGTTATAAATTATCTATTCGACTAGCCACGTCCGTAGATATGGACTACTTGGAACGCTTACATTGTTCATACATAACTGGAAGTGGATACTCTAAAATGCACAAGATAAGCATGAGTGCTATGGATGGCCTTCTCGTAGGGAGACGAGAGCGGATCCTTAGTGGTGTATTGATATGGTGAATATGTGCACTCGTGCGCGCCACCTCAAAGAAGTTACTCGCAATCGTAGTCTAGGATAGCCACCGAGTCAAATCTGGCTTGCTGCAGTTAAACTCCACCACCCCCTTTGTTTATACTGATGCATATCTAGCTATTTCTGATGTAAGTCTTGCTGGGTACATTTGTACTCACGTTTTCTTAATTTATGTTTTTGCAGAGAGACTTCAGTCTCACTAGTAGTCCCACGTGGGCTTCGACAATTGGCTTGGGAATACCAGACAGAGGTCTGGCCTCTTTGGAGGACCTTGTAGATAGAAAGGCTTTCTAGGCTTCTTTCTTTTCAGATGTCTGTACTCAGACATGTTTATGCTTCCGCCTGTTCTTGTCGCTTGTATGACTTGAATACTTGGTCATGATACCCATGTTTGTAATATCTGGCTCCTCGGAGCCGATTGAATAAATAATTTGAGTCATAGAGTTTTGTTGTGATGCCATGTTGTATTTACACATATCGAGCATATTGTGCGTATGTTATTGAAATGCTTTGTATGTGTGGGATCCGACACCTAGTTGTTTATTCTTGGTAGTTTTCCTTGTGGGGAAATGTCTCCTAGTGCTTCCACTGAGCCATGGTAGTTCGCTACTGCTCCAGAACACTTAGGTTGGCCGGCATGTATCCTTCTTTGTTCCTGTGTCTGTCCCTTCGGGGAAATGTCACACGTTGTTCCTTTAAGTCCTTGTAGCTTGCTACGACTTGGGTCCATACATTGATGACCGACACGTTCATTGCTGGGTTACGTATGCATGTCCCTGTAAGTTTGTGCCACCTTGGGTTCACGACTAGTCATGTCGGCCCGGGTTCCCTGTCATATAGATGTTAGCAACACAATCATATACGTGAGACAAAAGGCGCAAACAGTCCCGGCCTAGGTAAGGTTGCAGCAGTGGGAATACCATGCATGAGGCCGCAAAGTGATATAATGTGTTACATGCTAGATCGGTGTGACTTAGGATCGGGGTCCCGACAAGTTTTTACCTTTGGGGTTTCACTATTATCGGATTGAATACTTGTTGGATTTGAGAGCACTTGATGTATGTCTTGCATATGAATACCCGTGGTGACAATGGGGTATTATATTGATTGACTTGATGTAATTTTTGGCACTCAACTCAAGGATTCTTGAGGTGACCTTGGGGTAATCTATGCATAGGGGTTGATGCACGTTTTTGTCCTACTTTCTCCGGTAGAAATCTTGGGTTGAAGTTCTTTGTGTTGGATTGAGTATTATGAATCTGAAGTTGTTTCATGAATATCACATAATCAACTCACGGATACTTGTAGTGACATTGAGTATCTAGGTGATATTAAATTTGGTTGATGTGTATCAAAGGGTGTTATTTTAGTACGGACTCTATGGCTATTTGTGACACTTATAGGATAGCTCAACAGATTGATCGGAAAGGATAACTTTGAGGTGGTTTCGTACCCTACAAAAAATTTCATCTTATGTTCTCCGCTTGATAAGGACTTTAGAGTGACTCTTTGTCGCATGTTGAGGGATTGTTATATGATTCAATTATGTTAGCACTGTTGAGAGATTGCACTAGTGACAGTATGAGCCCTAGGCCTTGTTTGTAAGCATTGCAATACCGTTTGTGCTATGTTTTATCACTTGCTACCTTGCTGTTTTTTATTTTCAAATTACAAAAACCTATATCTACTATCCATACTACACTCGTATCACCATCTCTTCTCCGAACTAGTGCACCTATACAATTTACATTGTATTGGGTGTGTTGCGAACGCAAGAGATTTCTTGTATTTGATTGCAGGTTTGTTTGAGAGAGACTATCTTCATCGTACGCCTCCCACGGCTTGATAAACCTTAGGTCATCCACTCGAAGGAAAATTGCTACTGTCCTACAAAACTCTGCGCTTGCAGGCCCAACACTAGTCTACAAGAATAAGTTGTGTAGTAGACATCAAGTTCTTTTCTGGCGCCGTTGATGGGGAGGTGAGTGCTTGAAGGTATATCTTTAGATCTTGCAATTAGATCTTTTAGCTTCTTGTTTATCACTAGTTTGGTTTATAAAATAAAACTGCAAAAAATGGAATTGAGGTTGCCTCACATTATTCATCTGTATAATGTCTTCCTTGAAAATGATGGGTCGGAAAATTGTGCTCAATTGGCAGAAGAAGAATTCAATAAAATGTTCGGCATAAAATACATGAATGATAAGCATGATTGCCATGTTTCTAGTATGTTTTCTATGAATATCTGTGATGCTAGTGATATGCAAAGCCATAAGCTTGGGTGTGCTATGTTTGATGAAGATGATATTTTTATTCCCCCAAGTTTTGATGTGCAAATTTATTATGATGAAAGCATGCCTCCTATCTGTGATGATTATAGTGATGACAAGTTTGCTATAAAGAGTAATAATAACCATGAAACTTGTCATCATGATGTCAATCAAGTATCACATGATAGTTATTTCATGAATTTGCTCCCACTATTATGAATGAGAAGAAATTTGCTTATGTGGAGAGTAATAAATTTATATGCTTGTGCATCATGAAAAGTGTGCTTTATGTGATAGCTATATTGTATAATTTTTTCATGATGCTACTGAAAATTATTATGAGAGAGGAACACATGCTTCTACATATCTCAATAATATCAAGTTTCCTCTTTATGTGTTGAAAATTTTGAAGTCATGCTTGTTTTGCCTTCCTATGCTAGTTGATTATTGTTCCCATAAATTATTTGCTAACAAAATCCCTATGCATAGGAAGTGGGTTAGACTTAAATGTGCTTGCCATGTGATTCATGATGCTCTATTTGTGTTTCAATTCCTTACTTTTATGTGAGCATCATTGAATCCATCATGCCTAGGTAAAAAGACATTAATGAAAAGCGCTTGTTGGGAGACAACCCAATACTTATACCTACTGTTTTTGTGTGTTCACATGATTAAGCTACTGTAGTAATCATGTTTTATAGCTTTTGTTTCAATAAAGTGCCTAGTAAAGCCTGTGGGATAGCTTGGATGATAGTTGATTTGATTATGTGAAAAAACAGAAAGTTTTTCGTCCAGTGTAGAAAATTATATAAACTACGAAAATGTTATAATTATCTGAAATTTATACACATGATTGATATACAAATTTCTTACACTAGGCTAAGTTTTCATAATTTTTAGAGTTTCAGAAGTATGGTCATTGTTCAGATCATTACAAATTTTCTGTTTTTGACAGATTCTGTTTTCAATGCATAGTTTGCTAGGTTTAGTGTCTCCATTGCCTATATTAAGTGATATAAATTGTGGAATGATGTAATGCAGTAAGTATTTTGTGGAAACAATTATGAGTCTTGTATTTTACAGTACCAAAGTGAATGATTTTCTCTTTATCATACTAACAAATCTCATGAAGTTCCGTTAAGTTTTGTGTGATTGGAGTTTTCAAGTTTTAGGTGAGAAATCGATATGAGGAGAATAAGGAGTGGCAAGACCCTAATATAGGGGATGACCAAGGCACCCCCAAGGTAATCTTCAAAAAATATCCAAGCAACTAAGCTTGGGGATGCCCCGGAAGGCATCCTCTCTTTCGTCTTCAACACTATCGGTAACCTCACCTGGAGCTATATTTTTATTCGTCACATGATATCTGCTTTGCTTGGAGCATCATCTTATTTTAGTTGGATTTGCTTGCTGGTATTTAGAATAATTTTTTTATCTTTTATTTCAATAAAATGCCAAGTATAGCCTTTACCATGCTCAGTTTGCTAGTTTATGAGTTGTTGTCTGAAAACAGAAAGTTTGTTGTTATGTCTTAAATATTCCTGAATAGTCAGAACATGATTAAATCTTGAAATTTTTACATAGTAAGCATACATGAGTTCTCTGTCACGTGGTATGTTTTCAGAATTGTTTGAGTTAGGGACGTATGACTAAAATTCAGATAATTACAGACTGTTTTGTTTAGATAGATTGTTGTCATGATTGTATTGCTTGCATATGTTTGCTTGTTTAATCATTTTATTGAGTATAGTGGTATTAAATACCTAGAGGCATTTATTATGCAATGTTTAATATATTTTTTATTTTCTACGATAGATAATGATAAGGTCTTGTATTGATTTATACTAACTTATCGCACCAGTTCTTGTTGAGTTTTGTGTGGATGAAGTTTTTGAGATTTAGGGAAACCGTGGTATAAGAGGAATTAAGGAGGCCCAAAACCTCAAGCTTGGGGATGCCCAAGGCAGCCCAAGTTAATATTTCATGAAGTCTCAAGCATCTAAGCTTGGGGATGCCCCGGTAGGCATCCCACCTTTCTTCATCAACAATTATCAGTTAGTCTCGGTTGAGCCTAAGTTTTTACTTCTTCAAATGATGTGTGCTATCCTTGGAATGTCATTTCATTTTGTTTTGTTTTCTATTTGACTAAAATATCTAAGATCTAAAACTCTAAAATGAGAAAGAGTCCTCACATAGATACTTAAATGTTCGACTACTCATTGATCTTCACTTATATCTTTTTGGAGTAGTTTTTCATTTACTGTCGTTCTTCACTTATATTCTATGAGTAAATTGTTGAATGAATTGAATATCTAAAATCTGAAATTATCTGTGTTCCATATGCTTAGTAGTAACTTCACATTGGGTTTAGAAAGTAAAATCTATTGAATTTTGACAATCACAATATTGGTCATACAAGCAACTCATGAAAGATAGTATATGGAAGAGAACTTCACATACAAATATATATATTGGACATCTTTTATGATTGTGAATACTCGTTAATTATTTTCACTTGAGAAAATTAGTTGAAGTTGGACAAGGAAGACAATGTAATGAGTTATGTTTGCGTATATTTGCATTGAAGTTATATTGTTATGGATCCTCCAACATGTGGTGCTTGTTGTTTAGAATCGTTTGCTAGCCAAAAAATTTATACTAAGAAGTAATACTGCTTGTACATCCAAAATCCTTGATCCAAGTTTCTTCCATGAGTGTCCACCATACCTACCTATATACGGTATTACCCCATCGTTCCAAGTAAAATTGCATGTTCCACCTCTAATCATTCAAATAAGCATCTGGTTTGTGTGCTCGTTCCGCTCATGGAGCTGCAGGGGGTGGTCAGTATCTTCCATGCTAAGCGGGTTATTCTCACGATGGGTGTTTATTCACTTTTCATTGTGCGAAAGAGGCTAGTAATTGGGATGCCTAGTCCTGCAATCAAAATGATAAATATGAAACAAACTCCCCCGGAAAGTTGATTGTATGGAGGGTACCTGAGGATTTGGCTAGCCATGGCTTGTGTTTGAATGGTTGAGGGGAGACATTACCTTTCCGCTTGTGAGCAACTTATAATGTGTTTGGCATGGAAGATATTGAGAACTCTCGGCCGTTACATTGACAGGAAAGGCTTGCCTCTTAAAATGTATTCATCTCTGTTTTAAGCAATGAGCTCTGGCACCTCTACAAATACATGATTCCCTCTACGAAGGGCTTCTATTTTACCTTTTATGTTAATTTTATTTTCTTGAGTCAATTTCTTATTCCAACCTATTCTTTAGTTGGCAAGCATCATGTGGTGGGGAAATATCCAGGCATATATGGCCATTCAAATATATTTGATCATGAATTATTATTATTGACAATTATCTCTATGATAAATAAGTTGGGAGGCGAAACATTAAGCCTCTATCTTTCTCTTTGTTCAATGGATGGCATTTACTCTAAAAATATGCTCTGAGTATTAGCAATCATAGAAGACTATATGATAATTGAGTATGTGGAGCTCTTACTTAGGCTTTGTTTAAAATAAGTTGAATTGCAATTGTTTGGCGACTAAGAACCTAGGTTGTTAAGTTTCAAGAGAATGCATTGTTTGACCATAACATGTGAATTGATTGCTACTTTATCATGATGAGTTTTATGAGAAAAAATTGATGTTATTATGCTAGAAAAAGTGATTGAAATTATAATTGATCAAACTTATGCACTATGCTAACATTCACACTTCATAAATTATTATTTTCATCATTTACCTACTCGAGGACGAGCAGGAATTAAGCTTGGGGATGATAATCCCCAAGTGCAAGGAATCATCCTAGCAATTTCCAAAGGTGGAAGTGATAAGTATGGAGTGTCGAACCCACAAGGAGCTAAAGGTAAGATTAATATTCTCTCAAGTACGATCTGTCACTAATACGACTCTACATACACCGAATGTTTGCTTCCATCTAGAAATGAGAAATAGAACTATATTGTGGGTATGAAGACGATAGCCTTTTATGATATCGGAGAACTAAAATATAAAAATAGGTGTTGTTATCATAAGCAAGAATATATCACAATATATTACAAATAGCGAGTGTGGAATAATGATGGACTGGTGTGCGGAATTATCCTAGGAATTGTTAACAAGATCGGTAACCATTATTGCAATTTTATATGAGGGAGAGGCATAAGCTAACATACATTCTCTAACTGGATCATATGCACTTATGAATGGAACTCTAGCAAGCATCCGCAACTACTAAAGATCATCAAGGTAAAACCCAACCATAGCATTAAAGGTATCAAGTCCTGTTTACTCCCATACGCAACAACCCTTACTCGGGTTTAAGCTTATGTCACTCTAGCAACCCACTATAAGCGAATCATGAACGTATTGCAACACCCTATAGCGAGAATCCCTCACGTGTGCGCGGGACGGAGGGCGCCATAGGACAGCACCAATATAAAACATACAACCCAAACCCATCAAGATCATCAATCAACCCATAGAACAAAATAGATCTACTCAAACATCATAGGATGGCAACACATCATTGGATCATAATATGTGGCATAAAGCACCATGTTCAAGTAGGGGATTACAGCGGGGTGCGGGAGAGTGGGCCGCTTAAAAGAGATGAGGAAGGTGATGAAGATGAAGATGATCACCGCGGCGATGGTTCCCCCGTCGGCACTCTGGTGCCACCGGGAGAGAGGGGGAGAGAGTCTCCCCCTTGTGCTTCCTCCTCCATGGCCTCCCCCCTAGATGGGGAGAGGTTCTCCCTCTGGTCCTTGGCCTCCATGGTGATGATGTCCCCCTCCGGCTTCCTCCTTCATGGCCTTCGGCGATGATGGCCCCCTCCGGTAGGGTGCCGAAGAGGGCCTAGATTGATTTTTCGTGGCTACAGAGGCTTGCGGCGGTGGAACTTCCAATCTAGGGTTCTTTTCGAAGGTTTGGGTATTTATAAGAATTTTGGCATCGGTCTCACGTCAAGCGGGTGCCCGGGGGGGGGGGGGCACAATCCTGGAGCTAGCGCCCTAGGGGGTAGGGAGTGGCTAGAGGGCTTGTGGACTCCTCGTTTACTTACTGGCCCAGCTCTGGAGCTTCGGGTGTCTCTTTTGGTCCATAAAAAATCACCATAAATTTTTAGCCCATTCCGAGAACTTTTATTTCTGCACAAAAAGACGGCACCACGGTAGTTCTGCTGAAAACAGTGTTTGTCCGGGTTAGTTATAGTCAAATCATACCAAAACCATATAAAATTGTTGTAAACATGGCATGAATACTTCATAAATTATAGATACGTTGGAGACGTATCAGCATCCCCAAGCTTAATTCCAGCTCGTCCTAAAAGAAATAATTTATGAAGTGTGAATGCTAGCATAGTATATAAATTTAATCAATGACAGTTCCAAACACTTTTTCTAGCATCATTATATATCATAAACAGTAGCTCATCTCATCGAACTTCTCATGATCAAGTAGCAAGCTATTCACATGTTAAAACATAGACCATAAAGTTTCTTGAAAACTAACAAACTATGTTTTTAGTCAGCAAACAATTGCAATTCATTTTATTTTCAGGACGGGTCTATGTAAGATCTTTGATTTAGAAAATTCCACATACTCAACTATCATATAGTTACTCAAAGCATATTTTTAGAACAAATTACACCTGTCGAACATAGAGAAAGATAGGGGCTTAATGTTTCGCCTCCTAACTCATTTATCATATAG
Organism: Aegilops bicornis; assembly: GCA_021605145.1. NCBI lineage: Eukaryota > Viridiplantae > Streptophyta > Magnoliopsida > Poales > Poaceae > Aegilops > Aegilops bicornis. The sequence goes on from CM038675.1 coordinate 223,506,125, forward strand.
ATAATTGTCAACTATAATAATTCATGATCGAATATATTTGAGTGGCCATATATACTTGGATCTTTCCCGACCACATGATGCTTGCCAACTAAAGAACAATCGAGGTTGAAATAAGAAGGGATACTATTGACTTTTGAATAAAAGTAAATACATGAAAGTAAAAGATAGGCCCTTCACAGAGGGAAGCAGAGGTTGTCATGCGCTTTTTAATTTTGGATGTGCAAACCCTTAATGCAAGGGAATGTCGCCTTGTATTGCCCTATGTGATAGCAACCTTTATTATGAAGTCCGTCAGTTTTATTTCTTTACCATCACAAGTTCGTACAACACTTATTTTCCCTTACAATAGAAGATCATACATAGCTAGGAGCAATTTTTATTGCTTTTTGCACCGATGACAACTTATTTGAAGGATCTTATTCAATCTGTAGGTAGATATGGTGGACACTCATGGCATGAAACGAGGTTTAAGGGTTTTTGGATGCACAAGTAGTATCTCTACTTAGTACAAATTTTTGGCTAGCAAAAGGTCTTCAGCAAGCACCACATGTTGGAGGATCCATTATAATATAACTTCTATATAAATATACCCAAACATAACTCATTACGTTGTGTTCCTTGTCCAACTTCAACTAATTTTCTCTAGTTTGAAAATAATTAATGGGGCTCACAATCATAGAAGATGTCCAAGATAGTATATTTATAGTGGAAATCGCTCTTCCTTCAATATTCTTTCATGTATTGTTCAAGTGACCAATGTGGTGTTTGCTAACTTCCAATAAATTTTGCCACCTATACTTCTTATATGTGAAGTCATTACTCCCCATGGGATAAAGCATATAAATCATATATAATTTTTTATTTATGATATTTAATTCATTCAACCATTTACTCATAGGATATAAGTGAAGCACGAGAGTAAATGACAAAACTAACCCAAAAAGATATAAGTGAAGATCAATGCGTAGTCAATTAGTTAAATAGCCATGTGAGGACTGTCTCTCTCTCATTCAAGATTTCAGATCCAATGGTTTTATTCAACACTACAAAAAAAGACACATTCGTGACATTTTGGGCCGAACCAAAAAAATTTCTGTCATACATATGACACTTCTATGATGATAATTGTGACAAAACCCGGTATCATCATAGATGTGGTGGGCTCCTACTTCTAGGACAAAACATCATGACAGAAAATGGGCTTTTCGTCCTGGGCGGGCTGGAGACGCAGCTGCATGACATTCTTTGGGCTGTCCATGACGGAAAAAATCATGGTAGAAGCGAGGGGAGGAAAATTTCGGGAGTTGCGGTTACGGTGGGAGGTCGGGGCGGAGCGCGCTGCTTATCTCAGACGACGCTGCGTGCGCGTGAGGCGTTGGCTCTAATCAAGCCGAAGCGAGGCGTTGGGCTCTAATCGAACCCGGCGACAGACTGCAGCTACACGTTATCGAACCCGAGCGATCGATTGATGGCTGTTAATCGAACCCGATGGAGCGATTCGCCGCTCTGCGCTAATCGAAGCCGATCGATGCTGCCTCTGGGATGAGCGATGAGCGTTGCGGGGGGTTGGATGAGCGATTGAGCGGTGGCGTTGCCTGGATGAAGAGGAACCCGTGGTGTGGAGGGCTGGATGAGCAGATGAGCGGTGGAGGGTGGCCGTGGAGGGGTGGTTGAATAGGACCCGTGGTGTGGAGGGCTGGATGAGCGGTGAGCGATGGAGGGGTGCCCGTGTGGAGGGCTGGTTGAGCGATGGCAGGTGGAGTAAGCGGTGGAGGCTGGATGAACAGGAGCCTGTGGAGGCCGGAGGAGGTCGATGGTTGCCCGTGGAGGCTGGAGGAGGTCGCGGTGGAGATGAACAGTATCCGTGGAGTCCCGTTTTGCGGTCGCGGACCCTGCACTTTTCGTGAAGCGCTCCAACACAAGTCCGTTTCGTTCGTTTTGTGGTACGCCACACCCCTCCCGATCAACAGGACCCCTGTTTCGACCGTAGGAGGTCCGTTTCCTCAGTTTTGTGGTACGCCACGGTCCTCCCGATCAACAGGACCCCCATTTCGACCGTAGGAGGTCCGTTTCCTCCGTTTTGCGGTACGCCGGGCCCCTCCCGATCAACAGGACCCCGTTTTGAACGTGGCTGGTCGAACACAAGGCTGTTTCCTCCATTGTGCGGTACGCTAGGCCTCGTTTCCATCGCATGTTCCATCGAAGCCCTCCCGATGAACACGACCATGCATTCTGTTCCGACCCAGCCGGTTGGCTCCCCATGAACACGACGACGACGTTGTTTCTCCGTTCCGACCCATCCATGTACGTATGCGCGATAGGCGTTAGAGACCCTGCCCGTATGTACGCACGTGGCCGTATTTTCTTTCTTGCACCCTCGGCGTTGTACATACGTGTACATGCTACGTGCGCGCCTCTACTACGACACGTGCACGCCTCTACATCCACCAGTATATATGTACGTACACGTTCGCGACCAGAATGACAACGCTACGACGCTCGACCGGTGGGTCCCGACCGTCGAGCACTTCCTTGCGTGTGAAGATGTAGCGGGTGGGTCCCAGCGATCGGCGAATCGTTTTTTTGCGGGACGCACTTCCTTGCGTGCGAAGATGTAGTGGTGGGTCCCAAATACCGTGGGGGAAACTTTTTTCGTGAAATACGGTGGCCCGTCCGATGGGTCCCCGCCGTCGGTGGAGGAATCATTATTTTCCACGTAATAAGGAGGCACTTCCTTCTGCGGCCGTGGACCCGGTTGTCGGCCTCTCCACGTCTGATCCATGTCCGATGGAAGTCGTTCCTTGATCACGTTGACCACGCCGCGCCGAGAGAACCACGGCGGTGGACGACGGCGAGGCCTAGGAAGGGGACGACTCGGAGCCGGGGAAGACGCAGCAGTGGATGCCCACGCGAAGAGGAGTACGAGGGTTCACTGGTTCGGCTGCGGTGTGAGGCTGCTGTCGCCGTAGATTAACAGGGGGTGTGGGTGAGTAGAGGGATGGCCTGGCCAGCGGTGGGAGTAGTAGGGGGCGGTGAGGCCTCCGCGGCATCACAGCCGGCCACGGGAGGAAGGAGCACGCGGCACGACCGGCGCTGGTTTGGGCGGCTGGAGCAAGAAGACCAGAGGTTGAAAAGCACTACAACCGTTGGATGAACATCGTACGGTAACAGGAGCTAGAATCGTTCATATTGACTAAGTTGACAAAGCCCTCCGTCCCCGTCAACTTGGTAGGCCCACAAGTCAGCCTCCCCAAAGTATCCGGGTTCCGGTGTGGGGAGTATTCATTTTTTTGTGCGCAATAAGGAGGCACTTCCTTGCGTGCGAAGATAGCTGGTGGGTCCGACAAGTTAGCGGGGGGCACGTTTTTTCGCGAAATATAGAGGCCCTTCCGGTGGGTCCCAGATGTCAGGTGGAGGAATCATTATTTTGCGCGTAATAAGGAGGCATTTCCTTGTGTGCGACCGTGGACCCAGCTGTCAGCCTCTCCACGCACAGCCTACTTCCGATGGTGTCGTTCGTTGACCACGTTGACCATGCAGCGACGAGCGCATCCAAGGTGGAGGACGACGGCGAGGCCTGGGACAGCGACGAGCAGGAGATGGGAAGACGCGGGAGTAAAGTCGCAGACGGAGAGGTGTCTGAGGGTTAAGCGGTTCTAGTGCAGCGATCGGTGGAGAAGAAACGAGGAGGTGTGGAGGGTTGGAGGATGGCACGGCCAGCAGTGCGATGGCGCTTCATAGCGTGCTAAGCAGAGCTGCTAGCGATGGGAGGCGGGAGGTGGTCCGGCGGTCTTTGGAGGAAGAAGATGAGAGATTGAAGATGGATGACGGCCGTTGGATGTAAATCCAACGGCTAACATGTCAGAATCATTTGTTGACTAAATTTACAACGACTTGCGTTGGTTTCGACCTATTGGCCCACATTTCAGCCTCCAAAAATGTGGCACAACCCATTTTTTCAGAATTTACAGTCTTTTTTTGCGCGGTAGAATTTACAGTCAATTTGATCTTTTTTTTTTGAATTACAACCATTAGCTGGGCTGGGTGAACAATTAATGTAGCTTTCATGCGGCCCATTTATTTTATTTCCTAAAAAATTACAGGCCATTTTCACTTTATCTAGATACACGATTTTGCTGGGCTGATTCTAATTATAATGTTGGGTTGGGCCGGCAATGTTATCAAAAAATAAAAAAGGGCTGAGCATTTTGTTATAAATATATTTGAAGAATAAGTGGTATTATTACATTCGTCCTTAAATCTTACCAAGCTTTTGTACACAATCACTAGGATTTTCATGCCAAAACAATCCAGGATTTTATTTGTTAAGAAATTATTTTTATAATAAATAAGATGTGGGATATTGTTTTCTTACATATGTAAGTATCTCATTAAATATATGATGACAATAAAAATAATATATAATAACATATAAAATAATTTAAATATATATAATATAGTTAAAAGGAAACATAAGTTGTACTGGCGTTCCTATTCTTATATAGAAAAATAGAACAGACCGCTGCGTTTTCTTCAAAAAATACATAAATTGGGCTGCCAAAAATAAAACCTCGGATGGGAGGTCCATAGGCGGTCGATACATGACGGCCCTAAGAAAATACAAACAGGCCCTCCCATCCGAGGTCATGGGCTGCGCATGTTAAAAATGAAAGACTAGACGGGTCAGCCCAAAACCACGTCCAACACTTGCCAAAACTCTGTCCCTCTTTTTCTCATGTTTCACACACTCAACATTGTGTGGGCATTTTGACTGTGCATCATATGAAGATGTGCTATGCATGAATGTTGATCAGCATGATGTTAACCGGCTGGTAGTTCCATTTTCGACCACGAATAAAACTTCCAACATGATGTTAACCCTGTTTGAAAAGGCCGTGTTAATATAAATGCTACGCCTCTGAAAGTTGCGATTTCTTATCTGAAACCCGAACTTGCAGTTTCTTATCTAAAACTGAAACTTGTAGTTTCTTCTCAAATGCACTTTTATACTCCTATGAAACTACATTTTTAAGTGCTAAAAATAGATCTCTAGAATTCATAAAATTCTTCATATGCTCAATCTTGCAAATCTGAAATTCAAAAGACATTCATATCTGAAAGTACTCTCAAAATAAAAACACAAAACACAATTCACAACCTGCAAATACGACAACCCTAAGCTCCTCCCCGACAATTCACTACACCTTGACTATTGGGCTAGGGGCGATCCCCTCCTATTCCTCGGCGGCAGACAGCCGCCCCGTGAGACGATGTGAACGGCGAGGGAGACGATGGCGGGGAAGCGTCATCGGGCCAACTGCTTTTCTCCTCTTGCAGTTGGGTTCGGTCGACGAAGACTCCACCGGCTCGCTCTGGCAGGACACCCTCACAAATGGCACCTTGTAGATGCTTGATCCTTCAATCTCTGGTGGATGCTCCATCTGGGATCGATACTCCCACCACCGCTCCCTCACGATCGGATTCGGTGAATCTGTTTGCTCCATGGCCCAGAGGAGCAGCTCTATGTACTCCGGCACGACTCCCTCCGGGAGTATCACCGCCTTTTCGCTCTGTTGCAGATATTTGGCCAAGGATGTCACCGTCGCCGCTAGTTGGTCCTTGTTGTCAAACCAAGACTGTATCTCCAACATCCTAGCTAGCTTCACAGGGTCGCCGTCTGCGATCCTCACGTATCGGTTGTACTCCTCCATCGATCTACTTCTCCACAGCACCTTCAGTCGCCGGCGGTGGTTTTTGAATGGAAGAGGAGAGGAGCGGCGCTGGTTTTCGATTAGAACAGGAGAGGAGCGACGCTGGTTTTGGATTGGAACAAGAAAGGAGGGGCGGTGGTTTTGAAATGGAAGAGGAGAGGAGCGGCGCTGGATTTAGATTGGAACAGGAGAGGAGCGGCGGTGGATTTAGATTGGAACAGGAGAAGAGCGGAAGAGCGGCGCTGGTCTTGGAAGTATTTTTTTGTTGTTTTGCGTATTTTGGGTCAAAGTTTGACCACGTACTGTATGTGATAAGCAAAATGTGATTGCATGTCACCAAAAATTGTATCGTTTGTTTCGTATCTGAATGTACTTTCAAATTATATTATTTTTGCAACGTATAACATATATTTTATGTGCGAAAATCATGGTCAATTATGACCCAGAATAAAAGGGAGACTAGTTAATGTGGGTCGCTTTCTTAATTGAAGGGTAAATTGATTTTGATTTTGATCCAGTCCTGTGCCTTGACCCTCTCGCCCAATCCTAAATCACTGCCAAGACGCTCCTCTCCCTCTTCTCCATTGCAAAACCACCTCCTCTCCTCTCCATCATCTCCATTCCAAAACCACCGTCTCGCCTCTCCCTCTTCGATCTTCTCCATTGCAAAACCACCTCCTCTCCTCTCCATCATCTCCATTCCAAAACCACCGTCTCGCCTCTCCCTCTTCTGAGCTTCTCCATTGCAAAACCACCTCCTCTCCTCTCCATCATCTCCATTCCAAAACCACCTCCTCTCCTCTCCATCATCTCCATTTCAAAACCACCATCTCGCCTCTCCCTCTTCTGATCTTCTCACCATTGCAAAACCACCTCCTCTCCTCTCCATCATCTCCATTCCAAAACCACCTCCTCTCCTCTCCCTCTTCTCTATTGCAAGACCACCTTCTCTCCTCCCATCTTCCAATGCTAGCACCGGACCACTCAGAACGACATCTATGGAGAGGATGCAACAGCGAATCAGGCAGATCGTCGGCGGCGACCAGGCAAAGTTAGCCAGGTTGAAGGAGATCCTTAGTTGGTTTGACAATGAGTGGGAGATTTCAAGGACGGTGCAGGCCATGTGGCAATGTATGCGAAAGAGCGAGACGGCGGCGATGTACATGTACTCCTCGGCGGCAGTCATGCCGCAGTCCTCCGAGTTCATCGAGTATCTCCTATGGGCGATGGAGCAGACAGATTCGCCCGAGGCGACAGTTAGGCGGAGGTGGTGGGCGTACAGGTCGGGAGACGAGAGAAGGATCTAAAGGACGAAGAGAGGAAGAAGCCCGCTGTGATCCAGGTTTGCGTGCATGACTTATGCTTGGTCTACCACATATGCCATGCCGACGTTGAGTGCCAGGATTTTAAGGACTTCCTCGAGAGCAACCTAGTCAAATTCGTTATTGTAGATTTTGGTAACGACAAAGAAGTCCTGCGTCGGATAGGCCTCGTTGTAGGCAACACCTTCGACCTCCAAAAGAATCGGTTGGTGTCCTCTCATCAGCCTTCAATGCTGACCCTGGCAGGAGCCATGGTTCATCCTTCGTACGGTAAACTGGAGAAACCTCCATACACGTTTCATCGTCATGCATGGCATCGGAATGTACTAGATATAGACCACATCCAGTACGCTGCAATGGATGGCTACCTTTGTTTCAATATCTACAAGGGTTGGATGAAGAGCAACAACCAAGTTGGCGGTTCAAGCAAAGAAGTATCGGCCAAGAGGAAGAGGGACAAGGGCGAAGTCGAGGACGTGGACGAGGACTCCGAGTAAGGTGGCAGTGTCGTTGCTCATGGTGGTTCTAATGCAGTGTCTACCGGAATAGTTGCAAAGTTTAATTTCAGGTGTGCTTAATTTAATTTGAGGGGTGTGTTGTCTTTGAGCCCCAATGAGAACTATGTTATGTTTCTTCTTGTTACTTTAACTCTTCAGTAAGTACATACTAGTATTTCTTACATTTCATCTTTTAGTTGGTATAGAACTACCACTCGTTTATTCACATTATATATGTACAATACATATGGCCAACATCATATAGCCAGCAGTTTAGTTGTCAAAGAATTTCAGGGTGCTTAGTTTTGTCAAAGAATTCCAGGGTGCTTAGTTTTTTTTGTGGGTGGGGTTGTGATGGACACCATTATTGTGACTAGCCTTTTTAATAGTACTATATGCATAATTTGGTGACGAGCGCTCTCTATATGTACCACCTTTTTTTAATTTCAAGTTTTGCTCCATGGCGCAATCCATCGATACTACTGCTGTACAAAACTATACATTTTTTAAAAGGCTAGAGGGCGGGGCAGTCTAGCTTGGTCGGTTTCACGAGAGGCGAGGGCCTTTGTAATTTGACGACTCATTACTGCTGGAAGGCGGGGCCTTGTGATTTGACTACTCGTATAAATGCGCCGACGACCTGATCGAGGAGGAGCAAAGAACCGTGCGGTATACTCAAGTTTTCCACTAGAGTAGTAATCGCTGACGGAGGAGCACGAAACACGGCAGCCCAGTGCCATATGGCGATAAAAATGATCTAATTTGCTAGTCATCTCATTGTTAGCATTGTTCTACTCATTCCCTCAAAGAACAAAAAACATTGTTCTATTCATGCCTCGCAGAGAACGTGACACGTGCGGCGAAACACCCGAAGCAAAAGATGAAACATAGCAGCAAAAGAAGAAGGAAGATTATCACCCCAAATGATCTAATTTGCCGCAGAGTCGTAACTGCTTTTTCATCGCCTCCACGACCTCCATCTCCTTGCGCGTCTCCTCCGCCGTCTTCTTCATTTTGTCCATGACGCGGGATTTCTCGACGCGAGCCTTCATCATCTGTTCCATGGCCGCATTACGTACCTTGACAGCAGTCGGGTGCTCGATGCGGAGCCATCAACTCCTCCTTCATTTCCATGACGAGGGCCTGCAGCATCTTCATCGAGGAACTACTATTCTCATGCAGCTTCTTCCAGCGGCGTTCTTCTCCTTCAACAAGTCGATCTCATGGCAGAGCTTCGCCTTGTCCTCCACAATCGCAGGATTTCGCCATCGCCTTCTTCTCCGAGGCAATGCTCTTCTTCAAAGACATCACCAAGCCGGCGATCAACTCCCCGCTGATTGAGCTCGGCGGGCATGTCGTCGAGGCTCTCCTTCACAACTCCGTCAAGCCTTGGATGAACTCCTTATGCTTATTGAGGTGCTTATTGAGCTGATCGGGCATGCCGTCGAGGGATAACGACTCCAGCTCCGCCCGGCTCGGCATGTTCGCCTCCATGGCTAGGGCGCTCACAGGAGCCATCGCCTGCCCGTGAGAAATCTTTCGAGGTCTCTGCATGGCGGCGAGCCCTCTCTTTTTTTCCGCAGCCTTGGTTGCCGCTCCCTTGTTACGAGTAGTTCTCGACCTAGAGCTCTTCTCACCGGCCATGGCAACGACGGACGAAGAAGAAGCACTTATGAGGAGGAAAGGTAGAGTAATTTTCGGTTAGGTAGTTCCCATTTTTATAACCTAAGTACTAGCACTAATACCTGCATAGTGGGAACACGTTCAGGTTTGGTACGTAGTACTAGTAGGTGTGAGCAGGCTTTCGAATGTGATGGGAACAAGGTAAAGATTAATTGATGGTTTTGGTTTGAGGCCGAAGCGGCTCTCGATGAGTTTAGTTGAACATAAATTTCAAGTAGACTACACTGCTCAAATGTGTAAATATTATGTTACTGTAAAAAATTGGCACAAAATACGAAGGAGACCAATGGAAGTACTACTAGCAACCCATGATTTAACTACTCGCATGCGCGCAGTGGAGTAATAATGTCTTTCTTCCGCCCTCACGTCCACTCAATTTGCATGCGCTGTATTAATTGACCATCAATGAAGTGAACGACTTTACACCCGTCAAATTATCACATGGGGTGGATCTTGGTACAAAATTGCGTCCCGTGTACCAAGCGTGTGTGCGAGGGAATGAGTGTGTGCGTGGCGTGCGTGCACATCTTAAACCGTGCATGTACCGCCAAGATGGCTCGGGGAGGACGAGTACATTCTTACGGAACCAGCAGCACGTCATCGTGATCAATCCACGCAAGGAGGTCGCGACAACGCCTCCACATGTGCCACGTGGCTTCATGAACTGTAAGAGACAACATGTAGCATGCCATTGGTATTCTAATTTACATGTTTTGCACATACTCGAAGTACTAGTAATTTACACGTGCATTGCACGCATCAGATTTTGCAACCAAATTATGAATAAATACCACACTATAGCATGTAAGCTCTTAGTCATATATGTGTGATGTAGCCCTTCGTTTAATTCTTATAGTTCATCTCATTCAAAATCAAATTAGTTTTTATAAAAAAGCTAAGAACGCGTGAATAGGAAAAACATGGGATTATAGTGGAATGTCGTATTGAATCCTACAGGATTGTATGAGTGTTTGATTGTGCATAGAGAAAACGCAGAATTCTTTCAAAGAGGTTTGAGTGGATGGGATGTTTCCTATGAAATCTAGTGCAAATGAATCATATGGAAAAATTCCTATGGTTTACAATCCTACGAATCAAACAACCAAGATAGGAAAAATTCCTAATGATTAGAATCCTCCAAAATTCCTTTGAGAATCCTTTGAATCAAAGAAGCCCTTAATCTATTTTATGATTCATGGAATTGTGCGTTGTGAAGCATAAAGTAAAAACAAATAATGGCAATTCAACTAGAAAAAAGTTTGGGCAGTTATGATACGGAAGATTCTAGAAAAAGAGAACCCTTTGTTGTTTTGAGGTTTGTGCATTATGCTTAAGTTCAACCATGGAGTCTGCTAGATTGTACATGTGGAAAAATCCGGTGGGGGCTAGAAGATGGTGCGAGGTCCGAGTGGAGGGAGACTATGAAGGAATGCACAAGTGCGAGATCGATATTTAGAGAGAGGCGAACACGTCTTGCTGTTGCCTGTGATAGCGGATCCATGAAAAATAAATGAGCTAGGGGGCCAAGCATTGCTAATCCTTTATGAGGAGGGTCAATTCATGAAATTAAACCTTTTTTAGCAGCAATTGTCTAATAATCACATTCATATTAGCCTTGATATATAGTGATGTTAGTGGGGGCAGGCCGCCCTTACTGCCCCCTGTCTTCGCCATTGTGCACGCATCTGAGAGATGAAGCGGAAGGCATGGATGATGAGAAGGTGACGTTGGATATATAATTAATGTGGGTGTATTAGCTATTTATGTTAATCCTATATAGAGAGGTACAGATTGATCGATGTGGACGTGGGAGAGGTATAGATTGATTGATGTGGACGTGGGAAAGAGGGTGAGACCTCCTTGGATATACCGATTGATCTGTTTGTGTGGAGAACTATGAAAGACCTAGCTATATACACACATACATAGAAGAACATCGATCGTTGCACATGCATGCTTGAGAGATAAAGAATGCCCGGTATGAGGGAGAGGGGGATGTGTGTGGGTGTGTGCCTTCATGGGAGACCGACCTGAAGAAAAAGATTGCATGTGTGCGATAGATAATGCCGACTGGTAGTGTGTGTGCATGCATGCACGAGAGAAAGTTAGTGGTACAATTATAAAGAGAAGACTATTGTGTGGGTGTAAAAGAATAGGTGAGGTCATAATCAATGTAAAGTTGAATTCAAATATTTGAATAAGAAATCTGTCGGTGTTCTGGGAACGGGAGTCCCCAGACTTGTCTGCCTGCGGCCCGCGGCGTGGCTCAAAGGAGGCCCAGGGCGGCCCATCTTCATCAACACAAGCTCAAGACCCTCGCGAGGGGCCAAGCCTCATGAGGCGGGGCGACCAGGAGCTTCCTCGTGCACGGCCTCGTCAGGCTGGCTCATGAGGAGGCGGAGAGTTCAAGGCAGGGTACCTCGCGAGGTGCCCATGACGCAAGCCATGGCGACCAAGGGCGCGATCGAGGCGCCCGGCCACTGGCGTCCTCCTTTCCTCTTTGGTTCAAAGGAGCAAGCGCGGGCGAGAGCATCAAGCAAAGGCATCCGTTTCGATGCAACAAGACCAAGACCAGCCCCAACGGCTGGAAGGAAGTCACCATGGAGCCCAAGCAGGCGTCATCACCAGAGCCTTTGGCAGGCGAGGACCAACTTTAGTCAGGATAAGTGTACCCGTTGTTCCCCTTCAAAATGGCCAATTGTTGGCGCCCTTCCCGCTCAATATTTGGGAAGAGGCCCAGGGCCTTCGCCTATAAATAGGAGTAGCCATACTCAGAGCAGGGGATCGGGAAAACGGAGGGATCGAAACGATCAGCATCCAGAGAAAGACAGAGACCCGATCCTCAAGCTAGAGCCTAGCAGTTCATCACACCCACCAAGAACAGACCCTCGCGAGGCTGTTCTTCCTATCTTATTCCTCATCGGCCGAAGAGGCAATCCACCACACCACAAACTACATTAGGTTATTACACCACAAAGTTGCCCCGAAATAGTATAAATCTTGTGTCTCTTGTGCTGTTACATTTAGTAGTTTAGGTCCATGTGATTCGGCAAGGTGCGAGGCGGTGGAGGGTTGGATCTCCGCGCGCACCCGTAGTTCGAACCTCAAGGGTCTGCCGGAACCCGAAATCCGACATTTGGCGCGCCCGGTAGGGAGTGCGCGGAATCCTATACGCCACCTCGTGTCCCGTCGCGCCGCCATCACCATGTCCGGCGACCAAGCGGAAACTCAGATCCTTGGGCGGCGTGGCCCGCCCACGCATGAGCCGCGCTTCGCCTCGGGCGACCCGTGCCCAGGCAGCTCGCGGTCCGCAGGCGCTGCGGGCAGCGCGCGGACAAGCTTCGACGGCTCTCACGCCGCGGTAGGCACGGTCGGCAGCAAGGGCCTCCAATCATGCCGCGACCACATCACCGTACACCCACCGAGAGCAGGCGAACTCGAGGGCCGCGCTCACGGTGGCCCGAGAGCTGCTGCAGTGCAGGCTGCTGGAGAGCGGCCGCGACGTGCTGCTGGAGCGAGTGGCAGAGCTCCTGGGCTTCGCCGCCTCGGGGGCTCACCCCTTCTGCACCCAACTTCCATCTCAGGCCCAGGGCGGCCCGCACGGGGGCTCCACGCGTGCCCGCGGGCTCCAAAGCTACTCCAACACCGGCGAGGCTGTCAGCACCGGGCCGGCGGCGGGGTTGCCCCCGCCCCCGGCCCGCGGAGAAGAAGGACCCGACGTAACTCACGGCCCTGGTGGACCGTCGCGCCACCACCCCACGGCGGGTGCATCAAGCAGTGCAGCATGGCACGCTCAGCACTACGGCGTGGCCTTCGGGATGACGGCACCGGAAGAATACGTGGCCCACATGATGGATCAAGGGCACCCGCATGAGGGAGAACAAGGCTCGCTCCTCAGCCCGAGCTGGGGGGATGAGGCGCCAGAAGCCGAGCTCTTCCAGGAGCCTCGAGACGGTCCCCCTGGTCACGCCGGGGGCGACGATTATCGGGTACCGCTACTTCCTCAAGAGCAAACATACGCTAACCATAGGTCGCAAGAGGTACAGGTCGCCACGACGAGCGGCTGCCCCGCTCCTGCAGTCTCCTACCCCACGGGAGGGGGGCGCATGGGGCTGCCGGAGAGGGGCAGTGATCCAACATCACCACCGCGGCATTCGGAGCAAGGCGTTCTCAGGAGGTAGGCCCTCTGCTGGAGATGCACCTCAGGGCCTGCCCCTGGCGGAGGACCCGTGGTCGTCGGGGGAACCGCTGGCGACCGCTCTACCCCATCGGCGGCGTCCTGGTTTCCGGTCGCCGTTGATGGCACTAGAGTGTGGCGCAAGGTGGGGCCCTCGTCTGGCGATATGAAGCAAGGCGGTACATGAAGAAGGCCCGGTGCTGTGAAGCTTCGCTGCCCGTGACACTCTCACGTAATAATGAGTGGGGCTGTACACACCCGGAGTCTCGGGGGTGCCGGGTCTCAGCCCCGAGCTCCCTCCCACGCCGTGGCAGACTTAGCTCTGGCTGGTGAGAAGAAGTCCAAGACTAGACTAGGTGCGGACGCGGCTTTTCTTTTGCTTTCCTCGCCTTTCCATTTGATTGTCGCTTTCGCTGGATTTAAGTTGGATTCAATTTGAGATTTGCGTGTGTTCGGGAAGGGGTGCTTAGTCTCGTTCGAGCAAATCTCTCGCGTTTGATTTACCACTCCGCCTCAGCTGCCTCCCTCGCGAGCCCCTCATGAGCCGGGCCAAACCTAGCTTGCGCGCCAGCCTAGCCGCCGCCGCGTCCTCTCCGGAGGGTTTTTACTGCAGATCCTACGGATTCAATCAGGAGGCACTCAGATCACCGCAGCCTCCCACAGGCTGTCTCAGGGCTCGTACGAAACAAAGGTAAACCAGCCAACCAGCACGTCGCTTGGCCAACCACTTGGCGCGGGCGTATGGGCGATGTAACACCTGCTAATACGATGAACACAAGTTTTACATGAGGGGCTCCCCCTCCCAAAATGCTCTCACAGCCATCAGGCCAAAACCTGACTTCTATTCATGCAGGGTAATGGAACAGGGACAGTACATAATCAGTCGGATAAATCCCCCAATGCGTCCTCAGGAGCACCTCCCGAGCCGTTGCTGGCATCACTAGCCTCGCCGTCACTATCTACGTGGTCGTCGGTGGCGCCTGGGCCGTTCACCACGCCGCCCTCATCGGCGGCCACGACCACGCCGTCGTTGTCCGAAGCGAAGGCCCGAAGGAGAGCATCCACATTGTCTTCCACCGGTCGCAGTCGCCCGGACGGCCCGGGGAAGCTGGGGCGATAGCTGCGTCAAAGTCGAAGTGGGGTCCATGTCACGGAGATGGCTGAAGACACGAGAAAAGACGCGCCCAAGCAGCGCGCGGCTCCTCTCCTCCACCAACCTATTGGCCCTGACCGACCGCACCTCCAGCCGCGCCACCACGTCGGTGAAGAACTGAAGGTTGCCGGCGTAGTTAACCGCGTGCGGCTCGCCAACTGCCGCTTCGCAAATATTACCCAAGGCTGTGTTGGCTCTTTCCCGGAGCGTGGCGAGCATGGGGCCGTGCTCATGCTCCAGGATTCGCCGCTGACGCATCCCGTCCGCGATGCAGCGGCGGCGACGGCCTCGGCCTCCTCCACCCGTTGGCGAAGAAGGCGCCTCGGCTTGAGAGGTGGTGGACTCCCTCTGCGCCACCTCGAGGGCGGCCCGAAGAGCATCGCCCGCCAAGGCCGCCTCCTCGGCTTGGCCCTCAAGGCAGCAGTCCTGCCCTTAGCCTCGGCCTTGATCAACCCCAGCCGCTCCTCAAACTCGCGCTCGAGGTTCGAGCGCGCTGCCGCCACTCGGCGTCCGACCTCCTCCAGGACGCGGGCTTCCCGTGCAGCGACCTCATCCTCTGCCCGCGTCGCCAAGCGCTCCCTCGTCTCTAAGCGCTCATACTCGCACGCGCGTTCGGCGGCTTCAAGCGTCAGCGCCTCCTCACGCTTCTGGAGCTCCGCCCGGGTGGCGGAGGCCACCTTCATCGACGCGAGGGCTGCCTCGCGCAGCTCCACTTGCTCCTCCAATGAGTGACACCGGGCCAGGAGTTCCTGTGCCCGCTCCTCCGCCGCCTCTCGCCGCCTGTTAGCTTCCCGGGCCTCCTCGACGGCCCGAGAACAGGCCTCCCGAGAGGCTGCCAGCAACGCTTTGGCCTCCTCATCATCAAGATCGCTCTGGTGGCGCGCAAGGGCGACAACGCCCTCCAGCTCGCGCCTCTCTGCGGCCAGGCGCAGGCCCTCGGCCTCAAGGCGCGCGTCTTCATCAGCAAGCTCTTCACCAAGCAGGCTCACCGTGTCAGCCGCCCTTCGAAGAAATCCTAGGCGAAGGGCGCGGCGCTCCCGGGCGCGCTCCCGCACATCCTCCACACCATCAACCGCCCGGTGGCGCTGGGAAACCACGAATCAACACTCCCCTCCGGGCAGGGCTGGGGGCTGGCACCCTCGCGGCGGCCAGGCGCGCGGCGACAGCGCGCCAGGCCGCCGGCACTGGAGCCAGCCCATCCCCAGACGAGGGGCGCAGGAAGCGCCTCAGCCAATCGCCGTCCACGACCAGGAGAGAAGCCCATGGCAGGCTAGCTATGCCACGTGAAGGCTCGCGAGGAAGGACCGCGAGGCACGCAGGGCCACGACGCGCCACGGGACGGTTCACCTCCCCGGTCGCCCTCACCACAAGGGCTCCACTGCTTGGAGCGCTCAAGGACGGGGAGGCGGCCGGGGACGGCTCCTCACCCGTCTCCGTGAGCTCGGCGGGAAGGGGCCTGCAGGCAAGGATCAGTACAAGCGGCGGAAGAATCGGAGCTGGAGAAGGAGAAGGCTTACTCATCGGTGGCGAAGTACTTCCTCACGCTTCAAAGGCGACAAGGGTAATCATCGGCCAGGGCCTCCCTTCTCTTCCGGAGGGCCTCGAAGTTCACGCGGAAACGACCCAAGATTTGAGCGCAGGGGTCAGCCTGCGGCGAGGGAGAAGTATCAAGGCGACCTGCGTCAGGGGCATCCGCCTGACGCGCGCTGCTGATCGCCTCACCAAGAGAAGCAGCAGGGGCCTCGGGGGCTCCGTCCGCAGGCGCTGCGGGCATCTGCCTGCTGCCCTCAGCCGCGGCGGCATGAACCTCGGGAGCTGCTCCCTCATGAGCGCCGCCCGGCGCTGTCACCCCGGCGGGGGTCCCTTCGGCCTCTGGCGGCTCGAGCCTCCCTGCTCCGCCACTTGAGGAGGAGCTTCCTTGGCCGACTGGAAGGGCTGTCACCATCACTGGATTCTCGCGAGGCCCCTGGAGACCAACGGGCCGCGGCCCCCATTCATCGAAGATAGGCATCTGGTTCACGAAATCACCCCTGTTCCGGCAGAGGTACAGCAAGGCCCCTTCATGCCGGATGCCACCAGGGTTGGGATCGCCAGTCAGGACCAGGAGCACTTTACTTAGCGCTTCAGGCGTCAGGTGTAACGCCCCGGATTCGATGCGCCAGGTGTCTGCCAGTTATTCACCATCGTTTCCATGTCATTTTCTTGCGTGTTGCATTTTGTCATGTCATCATGTGCATTTCATTTTGCGTACGTGTTCGTCTCATGCATCCGAGCATTTTCCCCGTTGTCCGTTTTGCAATCCGGCGCTCCTATGTCATCCGGCGTTCCCCTTTTTGTCTCCTGTTGTGAGCGGGTGTTAAACTTTCTCGGAATGGCCCGAGGTTTGCCAAGCGGCCTTGGAATAGCACAGGTAGACCGGCTGTCAAGTTTCGTGCCATTTGGAGTCCGTTTGATACTACAACGGTTAACCGCGTAACCGTAAAAGCCCTCTTTTGTTGCAGCCCAAGACCCCTTCCAAAGTGGCCCAAAACCCATCCAAACCCCCTCCATGCTCTCGGTCGTTCGATCACGATCGTGTGGGAGAAAACCGCACCTCATTTGGAGTCTCCTAGCGCCCTCTACCTATATAAACGTCCCTCCCCTTCCAAATTCGCGGATGAAACCCTAAATTTTCCCCTCCACCGCCGCCGGACGCATCCGCGACGGCCGGACACGTCCGTCCCGCTCCCCCTCCAACCGCAGCGCGCCACGTGGCGTTCACCGCCTCCCACCGCCCGCCCGGCCAGCGGCCGAGCTGAGCAGCTGGCCGCCCGCCGCCGGCGCTTCGCCCGTAGCGAGCCGTGCCCGCCGCCTCTGCTCGGCCGCCATCATCCGCGACCGCCCGCCGCCTCGCCCGGCGCCGAGCGCGCCCCATCGCCGCCCTCCGCCGCCTCCGCTGTGGCCGTCCGCCGCCGCCCTGCCGAGCTCCGCCGCCCTTTCGCCGTCGCCTCACGCCGCCGCCGCCTCCGGCCGGCCGTAGCCCGGCTTCCCGCCGCCGTGGACCGCCTCGTCGGCGCCCGTGCCCCGCCGCCTCCTCGTCGGACTTCGCCTCGCCGCCCCTGCCATCTCCGGCCCCGCCTCGGCTTCCGTGCCCGACCTCAGATCCAGATCCGGTTCGAAGGTTGACCCCGAAAATTTCACTAAGTCCCAAGATATTTTTGCATTATCATGCCATGCTCATCGCATCATAACTTGTTCCATACTGCTCCGTTTCGTGCGTGTAATATGTCATAATTTTCGATGTGAGATGCTCTACATTCCATTCCATTGCATCATATTCATTTGAGTTCATCTTGATGCTTGAATCTTCGTTTCAAGAGTGCTATATGATGTTAATCTGCTGAAACTGTTATAACTTGATGATTTGTCATTTTTGTTGCATTTGATGTGTGCATCCTATGAGCATGAGCTCTACATGTGTTTTGTGCTACATCATGCCATCGTCACAGTGGTGCCATCCATGGATTTTTTTGGATCTTGTACTGAGTGAATCGAGCTCGTGAAGTAGGGTACTTGCTGTTGCTGTTTTGCTAGGCCGATTCTGTTATATTATGATGCTATGTAAACCTACTGCTACAAGTCATTCTATGCATAATCTGGAGATGTTCACTAAGGATGATTTTTTATACATGCCATGCTCTATCCATTCATGCCCCTGGCTGCATTTATGGCCTGCTGTAACTTGTTGTTATCTTGCCCCCAAAGTTGCTAAATAATGTTGCTGTCAGCCTGTTAACATTAAGTTCAATGTTGTCATGATTGTTTTTAGTGATCCATGCAATCTATGAACTTTCTCTTGCCATTCTTAGCTTAATAAACATGTCTTCTAACTGTGAGTTGCCTTGCCATGCCATGTGTTGCTCTGTGGTGAGTGGTTCAAGCTCACCAACATGTCTACTTATTGTTGTTCCTACCATGTATGAAGCTGTCATATCATTTGCTATGTTTACATGGGTGCCATCATATTTCCTGTGCCCTTTTGGCTCATGGTCAGTAAGGGACTTTTGTTCTATGCAATTAGTAGATTCATGCCATGCCTTTGTTTGCCATGATAAGTTCCTGTAGCATGTTGTTTGATAGCTCTAAACATTGCAACCTGATGTTATTCCTGCTAAATCTGAAACTGTTATTATTTGCAATCTTGCCATGTCCTTTGGAGCATGTTCTAGTGATTTCTGGAGATAGCTCAGTATTCGTGTTTTGTTATGCTTTACCTGTACATCATGTCCATGCCTGTTGTTCTTATGTTTAGGTGCTGTAGCATGTTGTTTTGATGCTTGCAATATGCCTAGTTGCTGTTTTGGACAGGTTGCTATAACTTGTTTCATGTGTGTGTGTGGAACTGTTGCTCCGTTTTGAGTGTGCTCTATATGAAACTTGCTTGATTTTGCATGTAGTTTCATATTATCATGTTGCATCCTTGTTTTGAGGTGTTTGCGTGATGTTTGGATGCATTTTGTATCAATGTCATGCTTATTTTGTTTTGCTCATATCTTCTAGGCCGTAGCTCCGAATTAAATGAACTTTATATGTAACTTGACTAGAATTTCGTGTAGATCATCGTGGTGCATCTTAACTTGCTGTTTAAACAACTTGAACATAAGGTTTATTCAGATCTGGACCAATTTCGAAATTTGCATATGAGGACTTACCGGAATTGTTCTATGTTGTTTCCGGCCTCATTTAAACTTGCTTTGATGTGCTGCTCTTGTTTGCATCGTCTCTTGCCATGAGTAGTTTCATGTAGCATTGCCATGCATCATACTTGTTTGAGTATCATGCCTTGTTCATGTGTGGTGTGTTTACCTTGTTGTGTGCTTCTCTCGATAGTTCCCGTTTCGTTGCGAGCGTGAGGATTCGTTCGTCTACGCTTGGTTCGTCTTCGTGGCTTCACCTTCTTCATGGACTTGTTCTTCTTCCTAGCGGGATTTCAGGCAAGATGACCGCTACCCTGGATCTCACTACTATCATTGCTATGATAGTTGCTTCGTTATATCACTATGCTGCGTTACCTACCACTTGCTGCTCAAGCCTCCCTAATTGCCATGAAACTCTAACCTTTGTCACCCTTCCTAGCAAACCGTTGTTTGGCTGTGTTACTGCTTTGCTCAGCCCCTCTTTTAGCGTTGCTAGTCGCAGGTGAAGATGAAGATTGCTCCATGTTGGATTATGTTTATGTTGGGATATCACAATATCTCTTATATTATTAATGCATCTATATACTTGGTAAAGGGTGGATGGCTCGGCCTTATGCCTGTGTTTTGTTCCACTCTTGCCGCCCTAGTTTCCGTCATATCGGTATTATGTTCCCGGATTTTGCGTCCCTAACGCGGTCGGGTGATTTTTGTGACCCACTTGACTGTTCGCTTTGAATAAGACTCCTCCAGCAAGGCCCAACCTTGGTTTTACCATTTGCCTCACCACCACCTACTTTTCCCTTGGGAGTAATTAACCCAAGGGTCATCTTTATTTAGCCCCCCCGGGCCAATGCTTGTCTAAGTGTTGGCCCGAACCGAGTCACCCTTGGGGGCCACCATGGGAAACTTCGAGGCCTGGTTTTACTCATAGCATGTCTCATCCGGTGTTGCCACGAGAACGAGATATGTGCAGCTCCTATCGGGATTGTCGGCGCATCGGGCGGTCTTGCTGGTCTTGTTTTATTCTTGTCGAAATGTCTTGTAGCCGGGATTCGAGACTGATCGGGTCTTCCGGGAGAAGGAATATCCTTCGTTGATCGCGAGAGCTTATCATGGGCTAAGTTGGGACACCCCTGCAGGGTTTGAACTTTCGAAAGCCGTGCCCGCGGTTATGTGGCAGATGGGAATTTGTTAATATCCGGTTGTAGTAAACTTGAAGTAAACTCTTCTAAAATACACCAACTGTGTGCGTAACCGTGAGCGTCTCTTTTCGGGGTTGATCGAGAGGAGAACACGGTTTCTGGGTTATGTCTGACGTAAGTAGGAGTTCAGGATCACTTCTTTTTCATTACTAGTTGTCGACCGTTCCGCTTGCTCTCTTCTCGCTCTTATTTGCGTTGGTTAGCCACCATATATGCTTAGTCGCTGCTGCAACCTCACCACTTTTCCCTTTCCTTTCCCATTAAGCTTTGCTAGTCTTGATACCCATGGTAATGGGATTGCTGAGTCCTCGTGGCTTACAGATTACTACAACAACAGTTGCAGGTACATGTTTTGCGATGATCATGATGCGAGAGCGATTTTTGCTTGTTTTGGAGTTCTTCTTCTGCTTCTTCTTCGATCAGGGGATAGGTTCCAGGTCGGCAGCCTGGGCTAGCAGGGTGGATGTCGTTTGAGCTTACATTTGTGTTTCATCCGTAGTCGGATGTTGATCTTATGTAAGATGATGTTGTATTCGTGTGGCATTGTATGCCTTTTGTATGTATCCCCATCAATTATGTAATGTTGATGTAATGATATCCACCTTGCAAAAGCGTTTCAATATGCGGGTCTATCCTTGGTGGGACCTTCGAGTTCCTTTTGGATAGGGTCGCATATTGGGCGTGACAAGTTGGTATCAGAGCCTCGACCGACCCTAGGAGCCCCGTTGATTGATCGTGTAGTTTGGCCGTTGTCAAGTCTAGAAGAAAACTGTTTTTGGAGTCTAGTTATATCGGAGAGTAGGATTTCTTTTTACTCCTCAGCCCCTTCGTCGCTCTGGTGAGGAATCTTGACGTAGGTGTTTTGAATTACTCCTCTTCCCCTTCAAATTTTCTTTAGGTTCACGCAGTTGGTTTTCCGATCGTTGTTCCTCAGCTCTTTTCATCCGGTGCATTTTCTCGTCAAGGCGATTCGACCCTCTTCATCTTTGCCAAGTTCAATCCTCAGTTGTCTTGTTTTCCCACCCGCCCACCCTTTTTCTTCTCGGAGCCGGAGTCCGTAATGAGTATCCATCCTACTCGTGCGGAGTCTTTGCTTTCTTCCCTCAATGATTTCAACCGGTGCTTTTTTTAAGTTATTCGTCTGTTCCCCGTTTCAAGTTGCCTTTGTTTTCCCGCCCTCCCACCCTTTTCTTCCCGGAGCCTCTTCAGTCTTCCCTTAATTATTTCAACCGGTGAATTCTCGTCTTGTTCGTCATTCATCGTCCCTTTTTCTTCTCCGGTGGATTCATTTCTAATTTTGGTAGTGATTATATTCTTTTCCTCGGATCAAGTGTACTCCTTGCTCGTGTGCCTCTCGCCAGTTTATCTTTCCGGAGTGTTCAAGCCATCTCAGGAGATTCGACTGTGTTCCAATTGATTCGTGGTTGTCACCTCATTCAAATATTTCAATCGTTCCGGTGCATCATCTATCTCTTCAACAATCCTTTCCAACGGTGCTTTCCTTTAGTGGGCCCTAACCCACAGGTCTTTTCCCAGGATCTTACCTGACTCCTCTAATTATTCCGGAGCCATTCCCAATTCTTTCAATTCTTCCGGATGCCTTGCTTTGTTCATCTTCTCTCTTGCGTTCTTGTTTCACCTCATCATTTTTTTCTCTTCCGTCTCGGTCCTAAGATCTCGGGACGAGATCTCTTGTTAGTGGAGGAGTGTTGTAACGCCCCGGATTCGATGCGCCAGGTGTCTGCCAGTTATTCGCCGTCGTTGCCATGTCATTTGCTTGCGTGTTGCATTTTGTCATGCCATCATGTGCATTTCATTTTGCATACGTGTTCGTTTCATGCATCCGAGCATTTTCCCCGTTGTCCGTTTTGCAATCCGGCGCTCCTATGTCATCCGGCGTTCCCCTTTTTTACTACTGTTGTGAGCGGGTGTTAAACTTTCTCGGAATGGCCCGAGGTTTGCCAAGCGGCCTTGGTATAGCACCGGTAGACTGCCTGTCAAGTTCCGTGCCATTTGGAGTCCGTTTGAAACTCCAACGGTTAACCGCGTAACCGTAAAAGCCCTCTTTTGTTGCAGCCCAAGACCCCTTCCAAAGTGGCCCAAAACCCATCCAAACCCCCTCCATGTTCTCGGTCGTTCGATCACGATCGTGTGGGTGAAAACCGCACCTCATTTGGAGTCTCCTAGCTCCCTCTACCTATATAAACGTCCCTCACCTTCCAAATTCGCGGATGAAACCCTAAATTTCCCCTCCACCGCCGCCGGACGCATCCGCGACGGCCGGACACGTCCGCCCCGCTCCCCCTCCAACCGCAGCGCGCCACGTGGCGTTCACCGCCTCCCATCGCCGCCGGCCCGTGGGAAGGCTGAGCCGCGCCCGCACGCCACCGCCGCCGGCGCTTCGCCCGCGCGAGCCCGTGCCTCGCCTCACCTTTCGGCCGCCATCATCGCGACCGCCCGGTGCGGGCCGCGCCCGTCGCCGCCCTCCGCCGCCTCCGCCGGTGGCCATCCGCCGCCGCCCTGCTGCGAGAGCTCCGCCGCCCGCTTCGCCGTCGCCTCCGCCGGGCCTTGCGCCTCACGCCGGCGGCCGTGAAACTCCCGCCGCCGTGGACCGCCTCCCCGGCGCCCGTGCCCTGCCGCCTCCTCGCCGGACTTCGCCTCGCCGCCCCTGCCATCTCCGGCCCCGCCTCGGCTTGCGTGCCCGACCTTAGATCCAGATCCGGTTCGAAGGTTGACCCCGAAAATTTCACTAAGTCCCGAGATATTTTTGCATTATCATGCCATGCTCATCGCATCATAACTTTTTGCATACTGATCCGTTTCGTGCATGTAATATGTCACAATGTTCGTTGTGAGATGCTCTACATTCCATTCCATTGCATCATATTCATTTGAGTTCATCTTGATGCCCGAATCTTCGTTTCAAGAGTGTTATATGATGTTAATCTGCTGAAACTGTTATAACTTGATGATTTGTCATTTTTGTTGCATTTGATGTGTGCATCCTATGAGCATGAGCTCTACATGTGTTTTGTGCTACATCATGCCATCTTCACAGTGGTGCCATCCACGGATTTTTGTGGATCTTGTAATGAGTGAATCGAGCTCGTGAAGTAGGGTACTTGCTATTGCTGTTTTGCTAGGCCGATTCTGTTATATTATGATGCTACGTAAACCTGCTGCTACAAGTCATTCCATGCATAATCTGGAGATGTTCACTAAGGATGATTTGTTATACATGTCATGCTCTATCCATTCATTCCCCTGTCTGCATTTATGGCCTGCTGTAACTTGTTATCTTGCCCTCAAAGTTGCTAAATAATGTTGTTGTCAGCCTGTTAACATTAAGTTCAATGTTGTCATGATTGTTTTTAGTGATCCATGCACTCAATGAACTTTCTCTTGCCATGATTAGCTTAATAAACATGTCTTCTTACTGTGAGTTGTCTTGCCATGCCATGTATTGCTCTGTGGTGAGTGGTTCAAGCTCACCAACATGTCTACTTATTGTTGTTCCTGCCATGTATGAAGCTGTCATATCATTTGCCATGTTTACATGGGTGCCATCATATTTTCTGTGCCCTTTTG
Source organism: Aegilops bicornis (assembly GCA_021605145.1). NCBI lineage: Eukaryota > Viridiplantae > Streptophyta > Magnoliopsida > Poales > Poaceae > Aegilops > Aegilops bicornis. The sequence continues at coordinate 223,530,134 of CM038675.1, forward strand.
GCTCATGGTCAGTAAGGGTCTTTTGTTCTATGAAATAAGTAGATTCATGCCATGCCTTTGTTTGCCATGATAAGTTCTTGTAGCATGTTGTTTAATAGCTCTAAACATTGCAACCTGATGTTATTCCTGCTAAATCTGAAACTGTTATTATTTGCAATCTTGCCATGTCCTTTGGAGCATGTTCTAGTGATTTCTGGAGATAGCTCAGTGTTCATGTTTTGTTATGCTTTACCTGTACATCATGTCCATGCCTTTTGTTCTTATGTTTAGGTGCTGTAGCATGTTGTTTTGATGCTTGCAATATGCCTAGTTGTTGTTTTGGACAGGTTGTTGCTATAACTTGTTTCATGTGTGTGTGTGTGGAACTGTTGCTCCGTTTTGAGTGTGCTCTATATGAAATTTGCTTGATTTTGCATGTAGTTTCATATTATCATGTTGCATCCTTGTATTGAGGTGTTTGCGTGATGTTTGGATGCATTTTGTATCAATGCCATGCTTATCTTGTTTTGCTCATATCTTCTAGGCCGTAGCTGCGAATTAAATGAACTTTATATGTAACTTGACTAGAATTTCGTGTAGATCATCGTGGTGCATCTTAACTTGCTGTTTAAACAACTTGAACATAAGGTTTATTCAGATCTGGACCAATTTCGAAATTTGCATATGAGGACTTACCGGAATTGTTCTATGTTGTTTAGGCCTCATTTAAACTTGCTTTGATGTGCTGCTCTTGTTTGCATCATCTCTTGCCATGAGTAGTTTCATGTAGCATTGCCATGCATCATACTTGTTTGAGTATCATGCCTTGTTCATGTGTGGTGTGTTTACCTTGTTGTGTGCTTCTCTCGATAGTTCCCGTTTCGTTGCGAGCGTGAGGATTCGTTCGTCTACGCTTGGTTCGTCTTCGTGGCTTCATCTTCTTCATGGACTCGTTCTTCTTCCTAGCGGGATTTCAGGCAAGATGACCGCTACCCTGGATCTCACTACTATCATTGCTATGCTAGTTGCTTCGTTCTATCGCTATGCTGCGTTACCTACCACTTGATGCTCAAGCCTCCCTAATTGCCATGAAACTCTAACCTTTGTCACCCTTCCTAGCAAACCGTTGTTTGGCTATGTTACCGCTTTGCTCAGCCCCTCTTTTAGCGTTGCTAGTTGCAGGTGAAGATGAAGATTGCTCCATGTTGGATTATGTTTATGTTGGGATATCACAATATCTCTTATATTATTAATGCATCTATATACTTGGTAAAGGGTGGAAGGCTCGGCCTTATTCCTGGTGTTTTGTTCCACTCTTGCCGCCCTAGTTTCCGTCAGATCGGTATTATGTTCCCGGATTTTGCGTCCCTAACGCGGTTGGGTGATGTATGGGACCCCTTGACGATTCGCTTTGAATAAGACTCCTCCAGAAGGCCCAACCTTGGTTTTACCATTTGCCTCACCACCACCTACTTTTCCCTTGGGAGTAATTAACCCAAGGGTCATCTTTATTTAGCCCCGGGCCAATGCTTGTCTAAGTGTTGGCCCGAACCGAGCTTCACTGTGGGGCTGCTGGGAAACTTCGAGGCCTGGTTTTACTCGTAGGGCTGTATCATCCGGTGTTGCCACGAGAACGAGATATGTGTAGCTCCTATCGGGATTGTTGGCGCATCAGGCGGTCTTGCTGGTCTTGTTTTATTCTTGTCGAAATGTCTTGTAACCGGGATTCCGAGACTGATCGGGTCTTCCCGGGAGAAGGAATATCCTTCTTTGATCGCGAGAGCTTATCATGGGCTAAGTTGGGACACCCCTGCAGGGTTTGAACTTTTGAAAGCCGTGCCCGCGGTTATGTGGCAGATGGGAATTTGTTAATATCCGGTTGTAGTAAACTTGAAGTAAACTCTTCTAAAATACACCAACCGTGTGTGTAACCGTGAGTGTCTCTTTTCGGGGTTGATCGAGAGGAGAACACGGTTTCTGGGTTATGTCTGACGTAAGTAGGAGTTCAGGATCACTTCTTTTTCATTACTAGTTGTCGACCGTTCCGCTTGTTCTCTTCTCGCTCTTATTTGCGTTGGTTAGCCACCATATATGCTTAGTCGCTGCTGCAACCTCACCACTTTTCCCCTTCCTTTCCCATTAAGCTTTGCTAGTCTTGATACCCATGGTAATGGGATTGCTGAGTCCTCGTGGCTCACAGATTACTACAACAACAGTTGCAGGTACAGGTTTTGCGATGATCATGACGCGAGAGCGATGTTTGCTTGTTTTGGAGTTCTTCTTCTGCTTCTTCTTTGATCAGGGGATAGGTTCCAGGTCGGCAGTCTGGGCTAGCAGGTGGTGGATGTCGTTTGAGCTTACATTTGTGTTTCATCCGTAGTCGGATGTTGATCTTATGTAAGATGATGTTGTATTCGTGTGGCATTGTATGCCTTTTGTATGTATCCCCATCTATTATGTAATGTTGATGTAATGATATCCACCTTGCAAAAGCGTTTCAATATGCGGGTCTATCCTTGGTGGGACCTTCGAGTTCCTTTTGGATAGGGTCGCATATTGGGCGTGACATCAGGTCTTCTTCCTGGAGCCTCATACGATCACCAGGCCCGCTGAAGGCCCACATCCGGTGGGAATGGCGTTGGAGAGGGGCAATGCGGCGCATCAGGAACTCCTTCACCACCTTGGGCGCCGTTACAGCAAGCGACCTCAGGAACGCGAAGCGGCGCCAGACAAAGATGAGCCGAGGGCTTGAAAGCGTCTCCTTACCCCAGCCTGAATTGGGGACAGCAGGCGAGGTTGGCTCCGATAGCAGGGGGCTGGGCACCCCCACACCCACGTACAACCACCTTTCGCGGAACTCAGTCGCGGGCGGAGGCAGGCTGAAGTCAATCCCCGAGGCCGCTGTCTCGGGCGTGGCGACGAAGCTCACACACGCCGAGCACTGGGTGGGGTCGACAAGGCGCAGAGAGAAGAAGTGGTGCAACAAGGCAACCGAAGGAAGGATGCCCATCATTGCTTCGCAAATGAAGGCGAAGACCGAAAGGAGAGTGATGGACTCAGGACCCAGATGCATCATGTGGATCTGATAGTGGGAAAGCACCGCATTGAAGAAATCAGAAAAGGGGGGAACCAGCCCCGCCCACAAGGCGTCGGTAAATACGGACCTCGGTGACTATCACAGCCGATGGAGAAGTGGGGCCTTGGGCCAAGCCGTCGTCCTCCCGCATTCGTTGAAGGAAGTGGCCAGAGCCGAACTAACCTTGCCCAAGCCCTCTAGATTGAGTATGATTGACGGGTCGACAGCGGAGGCCGCCGGCGGCGGCGAGCGAGGCGGAGGCACAGGTTTCTTCCCTTTCCCCTTCTTCGTCGGAGCCATGGCGATTGAAAGGGGGAGGGGGAGATTCGAGATTGGATTGGAAATGGAAGCTGGAGTTCGAGAGGGGGAAGGACTGGAGCGCACAAGCAGCAGAGAGGAATGATGTGTGCGGCGTGTGTCCGCCTAGCAAGGCACGAAATAAGGAGGCGTGGGGGAACAGTGCCGCCCACGTCCAATCAACCGCCACGCGTCGCCCAAGGCCTCAGGCTGTTAGGGCCCGCGACGCTTCGCACTTGCCCTTTCGCCTCTCTGCCCGGCCAAGTGCGGGCGCGCCGTGGGCCCGGGGGCTACTGTCGGCGTTCTGGGAACGGGGGTCCCCAGACTTGCCTGCCTGCGGCCTGCGGCGTGGCTCAAAGGAGGCCTAGGCGGCCCATCTTCATCAACGCAAGCTCAAGACCCTCGCGAGGCCAAGCCTCATGAGGCGGGCGACCAGGAGCTTCCTCGAGCACGGCCTCGTCAGGCTGGCTCATGAGGAGGCGGAGAGTTCAAGGCAGGTACCTCGCGAGGTGCCCATGATGCAAGCCATGGCGACCAAGGCGCCCGGTCGAGGCGCCCGGCCCGCGCAGCGTCCTCCTTTCCTCTTTGGTGCAAAGGGAGCAAGCGCACGCGAGAGCATCAAGCAAAGGCATCCGTTTCGGTGCAACAAGACCAAGACCAGCCCCAACGGCTGGAAGGGAGTCATCGTGGAGCCCAAGCGGCGTCATCACGAGCCTTTGGCGAGCAAGGACCAACTTTAGTCGGGATAAGTGTACCCGCGGTTCCCCTTCAAAATGGCCAATTGTTGGCGCCCTTCCCGCTCAATATTTGGGAAGAGGCCGGGGCCTTCGCCTATAAATAGGAGTAGCCATACTCGAGCGGGGGATCGAAAGCGGAGGGATCGAAGCGATCGACATCGAGAGAAAGACAGAGACCCGATCCTCAAGCTAGAGCGACGGGACACCACCTAGCAGTTCATCACACCCACCAAGAGCAGACCCTCGCGAGGCTGTTCTTCCCTGTACTATTCCTCATTAGCCCAAGAGGCAATCCACCACACCACAAACTAGAGTAGGGTATTACACCACAACGGTGGCCCGAACTAGTATAAATCTTGTGTCTCTTGTGATGTTCTGTTTAGTAGTTTAGGTCCCTGCGATTCGGCGAGGTACGAGACGGTGGAGGGTTGGATCTCCATGCGCACCCCAGAGTTCGAACCTCAAGGGTCTGCCGGAACCCGAAATCCGACAAGATCCTGATGTTTGAATCCCATGCATGCATGAATATAACGGAGATCTGCGCGGTGTGCTTTGGAAACGAGCATGTTTTAATGTATACACATTGAACAAGGTCAGACTGATTTGAATTTGAGATACCGATGGCAGACATCATTTGCCCATGTCACATCCGTGCATGTAATTGGAGATGATGGGCGGCTTTCGCATCACATATCTATATCTATACCCCTATATATATTATATTATATATATTTTTTATTGTGAGCGGGTAACTTTAACTTTGAAAGATGGTCGTTGGATGAGGCGAATCCGAAGGTCCAAAGATGGCAAATTTGAGCACTATTGGCCGTTGGATATCATCTAGATTCCACCAGATTTCGCCACATGTACAATCTAGAAGACTCCATGGTTGAACTTAAGCATAATGCACAAACATCAAAACACAAGCACTTCTTATTTGTTCTAGAATCTTCCGTATCATAATTGCCCAAATGTTTTTCTACATGATTTGCCATTATTTGTTTTTACTTTATGTCTTACAACGCACAATTCCATGAATCTTAAAATAGATTAGCTTTCTTATAAAAATTAGATGATTTTGAATGAAATGAACTATAAGAATTAAATGAACATCTACATCATGCATATATGACTCAAAGCTTGCATGCTATAATGTGGTATTTATTCATAATTTGGTTGCCAAATCTCATGCGTGCAATGCACGTGTACCTTACTCTAGTCTAAATGGTGTTTGTGTGTGTGTTGTGCGTGTTGAGGTGCAAATTGTCTTTTTTTGGGTTAATGTTAAGCTTGTTCTTCCGAAATTTCAAGTCGTGCCTTGTTATGCCGAAAATTGAAGCTAGCGTCTCTGTCAATCGTGATGCGAAACTCCCGCCTCTTCAACCCGCGCCTTGTTAGCCCGAAATTTAAGATGTATATTTGTCTCGTTGTGCTCCGACAACTCCCTCCATCTCAACCCGCGCCTTGCTATTCCGAAATTACAACAAGCGCGAAAACTCCCACCTCCTGTGAAATCCCGACACGCTTGAAATGCCGTGGTACCCTGAACCGAAAGAACCGCCTCAAATCGGTGGGGGGTACTTTCATAACTTACCCCACATTTCGGACAAGTGCGTCTCTAAGCCATGGTTCCCCACTGCCATCCTATCCGCCCACCCATTCGTACACCGAGGTCGCGAAAACCCGCGACGAAACCCCACACCCTGCTCCGTCCGCCACCCAGCCGGAGCTTCTTCCCCGATGACGTCGTCCACAGCAACACCTCGACGTCCCTCATCCACCGTACCGGATGACGATCCGTCGTCGATCTCATCGTCTCGCCGGTTCAGCCACCCCGTCCTCCACCTCCAAGGAGCTGCCCCGATGTTCCCCTCGTCTTTCGAGCCACCTCCATTCCCACACCGCCGTCTTCACCTGCACCACCGGAAGAGCATCATCATCATCGTTTCCTCGGATGAAGCTGCGGCCTAATCGGCGCCACCAAAGAGGTTGTACACTAAGCGTCGCATTTTCTTCTAGATTCGATCTCACGATGCTGCCGGCGCTCGGTCCCGAGCCGACACGGCGCGGCTCCATCCACGGCGGCATCGCCGGCCACTTCCTCCACGGCGTCGCTCCCTCGGCGGCGACGTCCACATCAGTAGGAGCTGCTGCTGCTTTAGCTCTCGCTTGTGCTGCTGCTGCTCTTGCTCTCGGTCCCTGCACAGTACGCTCTTGCTATTGCTCTTGCTCGCTGCTGCTCTCGCTCTTGCTCTTGCTTGCGATGCTGCTCCGATTTGGCTACACTTCAGTCGACTGAATCGACTTTTGGGTCACTCGATTTCCAAGGGGTGGGCTCGCTGGGGTGAAGGAAGAACCAGCCGCAGCAGAGAGGGGGGGGCCCGCCGGAGAGGTACCCCACTATCTATCTTAGGGTTCCGGATGGGGGCGGTGGTCGCCGGCGGTGGCGGGCGGTTATGGGCGGTGGCGTGGGGATCGCCGGAGAAAAAGCTTCGGCAGGGGGCCTAGAGGGATGGTCGGGCGGCGGACAGCGGTGGGGAGTGTTTTGGCGGCGAGGCGGCGCACCGCCCATGGGCGGCGGGGAGCTGTTTGGCCGGTGGTGGTGGCGGCTCGAGGGTGGAGGTTGAAGATGAACCGCAGGCCCTTGATTTCGTATCCAACAGCTGCAAAATCGACTGACCAGAGATGAAAAAGTCAGTCGACCGATGTGTAGCCTCACCTTGCTAGTGCGTTTAGTTTCGACAGCAAAATTCAAGATCGACAAAGAAAATTCAGTTTGGACAGTTAGGTTCAGTTTGACGAGTTAAGTTCAGTTTCGACGATTAAGTTCAGAGATGAGCAGCTGATGTATTTTACATCTAGCACTTTGTGGTTATGTATTTCGTCATGTATTGGAGATGCTATTAGAATTCCACTCAGGTTAACGTTGTTCATTGTCTCTCTTGTCCTGCTTCAGCCTCGGCGTCGTACAAATCACCGGAGCTGCTCCAACGACGAAACCCTCCATCACAGCGGAGCAGTACCTCGGGCTCCATCTCCAGACACCTGAGATCATCTTCCCCTCCTCCGGCAGCAAAGTCAGCCAGAGCATCCTCACCGGCCAACCCATTCACGCTGAGATCGACATGGCTTCGCCAAAGAGGTTGTACACTTGTTGCATCTCTTTTTTACTCTACATGTTATATATATTGTCCACTGAGCACTCGTAGTAACAAGAAATACGATTATTTTATCCTACTATATGACAAGCAATGAGGTACCAGGCAACTTAGCTATCCGTGATGGACTCTCTTGAACGCCATCATTATTTATCTCTGCGCATTTGAGCTATGCATTTGTTGATGGGCCTGGGAGTTGAGCTAGTATGGCAGTGGCCTGGGTCCAAAGTAATAGAAGTAGCACAAAAACATTTTTTTAGTGTAGGATTTTCCTTGCTCAAGCCTGCCTACTAGAATCGCCAGTGCTTGAAAGGAAAAGTGAATGAAAAACATAGGAATTGGAAAGTTTCCTATGGTACTACTTTTCATGAATTTGGTGCAAAGGAATGGAGCAAAGGAAAACTGTAGGATTTGTTCCTTTAGTGTCTCCTTGAAAGAAAAACCATAGGAATTCTAATTTCCACTTCTCCTCCTTTTCATATTCCTATTCATCAAGCACAAGACTAAGAGATAGTAGCATAATAGCATTATAACCGTACATTTTCTTGTGGTTTGACTTAATCTCACCATGCTTTTTGCATCCTGTGATCTTCCAATTGTTGTGAATCAAACACCCAGATTGGCGGAAATCTTGTGTTTTTAAATTCTCGATTTTGGACGTGCATTCCTATCCTATTCTGTCTATTTCCTATCCTCGCATTGTTAGAATCCTCAAATTCAAACAAGCCCTTACTCAATTACTTATGTTACAGATATGTGTCAAAGAAAACCTTGTGTGGTTTGTCCTGCTCTGCTTGTATGTCCCACCTCAGCTCATTTGCACCAACGGAAGGGTTCACCACAGCGAGGATCCGCTCTCCAGACTATCTTTCGCCGCCTCGGATCTTACGCCCGCCACCAGCAGCCACGACATTGCATTACCATCATCAATCGAGCGAGATGACCTTGAGGACTACACGGGTCCGCAAGAGAGGTCGCACTCTTACGTAATACGCTTCGTTATGCGTCGCTTAATATCATGACATGCTACATTATCGTCGTGTTCACCTATTAGACTCCGAGTCAGGTCCAAACTAATTCTGAAACTTGAGTTTTTAAATGGTTGTGGGGTACATATTGGGGCAGCAATCAGTACTATCTGTCTACTATCTGGTTAATCTCCGGTGTCTACTATGAGTTTCATGTTGGGTGCAAACAAACATTAAAGGAGCCATTATCTGTATTTTTTAACTAAAGCTATTATCCGCCTGCTATCATTGGTTTTGGGTCTATCTACAGTTTGCTACCATCACTCTGGATTAGTGCATGCACTCCTTACATAATCTCACTATGTTTTATTCCTATGCATGCCAGTTATTGTACACAATGGAACTGAACATGTAGAGCAAAAGAGACTAGCCTTGCGTGGCAATAAAATTTCATGCAGGCGATGCGTTCCATGGTGGGCACAAAGGCAGCCCCCCTCCACCCATTTCGGATCGTAATTAAGAGGAAGATAACTGTTCTGAGGGGGATTCAGAAGGAGAAGACCACTCCTATTTACCCCATGAGGTCTTCGCTCTAACTTGGCATGCTGATGTTTGTAATATCATGCATATGGTGCCTTGCATTGCTTACTGTATACATTAAAGATGCCATCTGCTTAGTTTAGACATGCTTTGTGTCAATGCCATCTGTTTTGTTTCTTTATCGTATATGTGAATCATGCAATGCCATCTTGTCTAGCCAGGCATCATATATGTGAATTTTTCAATGCCACCCTGGTTAGCCAGTCATCTTATATGTGAATTATGTCATGCCATCATTTTTTTTATTATGTGTTAAATTTGTCAACAATTTTAGTACATTCAATTACTCTTCCTATGCATCAGCCATTCGGCACGGTCATGTAAAAATATGGAGTGGAAACAAGGTCTTCAGAGCAAACAATGCTATCTGACGAAGTGCATGTCTTGCTGGTTACCGATAGCTCCTCAAAGGAGGATTCAGAGACAGATGACCAGTCATATTTCCCCCTTGAGGTGCATGCCCTAACTTGGCAGGGTTATGTTACTCATGTCATGCGTATGGTATGTTGCATTGCTATGTCATTTGCTTAGTTTATACATGCTTTGTGTGAATGCCACCTATTTAGTGTCTAATTACCATATATGTGAATTATGCAATGCCATCTTGTTGCAAGACATTATATATGTGAATTATGCAATGTTATCTTGTTGCAAGGCATTATGTATGTGAAGTATGCAATGCCATCTTTGTTTAGGCAAGCGTCATATATGTGAATTATATCATGCCGTCCTTTTTTTGTATTTCTCATTGCTTTTGTCGACAATGTTTGTATATTCAACTGCTCTTCCTGTGCATCAGCCATTTGAATTGATGATGGAGAAATATGGAGTGAAAATAAGGTCTTCAGAGCAGACAATGCTACCTGCTTCAAGCAGATATCTTGCCGATTCTGAGATAGCTCTTGAGAGGAGGATTGGAGGCGAGATGACCAGTCCTATTATCCCCCTGAGGTGTATGCTCAAACTTGGCAGGGTTATATTACTCATATAATGCATATGTTGTATTGCAATGCTTATTTTTTACATCATATACACAATATTGACACATCATATATGCAATTGCCCTCTGCTCACTTCCTTAGTATATAAATCATATATTTGAATTATGTCATGCCATGATGTTTACATAGACAGCATGTATCTGAATTATGGCATGCCAACCCATTTTCTAAAGATATAATATAGTTATATCATCTCATCTTGTTTACATAGTCGTCATATTTTAAATTATGTCATTCTATCCGTGAATTATATCATGCCATCATGTTTCCATCGACGGCATGTTTGTGATTTATAGCATGCCAACCACTTTAATAGACACATCGTATAGTTATATCATGTCATCCTGTTTACATAGTCATCATATTTTGAAGTATGTCATTCTATCCTGTTTAGTTAGCCATCATACATGTGAAATTGTGTCATGCTATCCTGTTTAATTAGCCATCATATATGTGAAATTATGTCCTGCTATTCTGTTTGCTTAGACAACATAAATGTGAATTATTTCATGCCCTGTTTTCTTCCCTACTATCCATTGCACCTGTCTATCTTACAATGTTTGTACATTCAATTACTTTTCTTGTTTATCAGCCATTTCAATTGGAGGGAGTGATGGCGATATCTGTGGGAGTAAAACACGGTCTTGAGAAAAGATCGTGCTACACAGTCGATGCAGATAGAACCACGGTTTTACTTGCCCAAGAATCAGCCCCACCACACATAACCCACACTCATGCAGATTGTACCCCTACCCAGCTTGGATGAGAACCAGCTACACCCCTTCTAACCCTAACCCAGCAGATAGACACCCAGTTCCGTTGACACAAAGACCGTCTCCACCACAGAGCACCCAAACACGAAAGCAGTTAGTAAGGCAACTGCGGTGCCCAAATCACGAGGACCACCACTCCGAACCCGAAGTCAACACTTAAAGCGAAGTAGAATTGTTCTCGTGTCAGGTTCCGTAGCTATGGTTCATACTACTTTGCTCTTGCATCACTGTATTCTTGATACCAACCAATTTCAAATTTGAAGGATGCAATTGAAACTCCAATGGCGCAACAGGTATGTTTTAAACATGTTTCTTCAACGTGTTTGGCTGTTTGCTGTTGTAACTGCTCTATGTTGATTTCAGTTTCAATTGAATAAACAGTTATGTTCCCATGCCATACACATTACAAGTGTTGTTATTGCTGTGTAGTTTCCCACACTTATATTCTGTTTATGCTGCTTTGTCTTAAATAGATATGATTCGAACTGTATCTATCTTGATTTGGAAACATAAACTAGAATGATATAGACCATACAGTGATCATACTACATAGATATATGTTTGTTTCATGTTGTTATCCTGTCCACCTTACTACTGAACTGGTTTACCAAAATGAGTTTCATATACTACATTGTAAACCTGAGATGTGTTTGTTTGTTTCCTTTTAGAACACGGATAAAATATTGGAGAAGAGTACCTGTTATGCAATGGTAAAGGAAGTAATGCAGATAAGGTTCAAGATAGTGAGACATCCCTGTTGGTCTCCAAGAAAGCTGATAAAAACTATATTGAGGACACTGAGACAACCCCAAAGTCTTGTCTTGATGTAGTGTTCGAGTTACTAGCTACCACTGCTGGCACCAGCTCTTCGAACTCGTTGCCTGAATCAGTTCGGCTTCTTGAGTCTCAACTTCAAGTTGAAAGACATCGATCAGATGTTATGCGACGAAGTCAAGGACTGAGGAAGTCCTGCAGAATTCGGATGCATACTTTACGGTGCAACAAAGAAGCGCCGGAGGACTTAAGCGCCAAACAAGAGAAAGTTAATAAGCTTGGTAAGCATCTTGCCAGCATTATGGGTACCCAGGATATTGTTTCTTGAGCTCTTCTGAAGTGGTTTCAGTTCTGGACTTGTTTTGCTTCGGCGTTTATATGCTGTTGTGTTCCCCATATTTGCACTAGTGGCGAACTTTGATGCCCAGTGGATGTAATATGTGTAATAGCCATGATAGCCTAGTGTAAGTTGCTTGCTTATTTATTTCCTTGTTGTCTTGTTTATTTGTTTGCTTGTAGTCAGTGCAGTTCTTTTTCTGCGGATTGCTAGTGGCTGCAACAACCTATTTTTTAAAACTAGGCCACAATAACCATGGGCTAATATTTACTATAGTGATACTGCACCTACGGGCCGTAGAAACAGTGGGCCTTCTATGGGCCGTATAAACAGTGGGCCTTCCACGGGCCATAGAAACAATGAGCCTTCTACGGGCCGCAGAAACAATGGGCCTTCTACAGGTCGTATCATCAATGGGCCTTATACTGGCAAAGACGATCGACACAAACATGGGCCAATAACAGGCCGCATTATGGCCGTAAACGGGCTAGAGTTGGATGGTCTGTTCATGGGCCGACCATAACGGGCCATCGTTAATAGGCCGTATTTCATGACGCTATGAAAACGCATTAGCGTGTTAACGGACCACAAATGGGCCGATCAGAACCACGGGCTGAATTTGGCCCATAAGCAAAAAATAGCGATGAACGGGCCGTAAGTAAACGAATCTTTGGAAATGAGCCCAAGAATAAATGGGCTCGAGAAGGCGAAAGATAACATAACATGGGCTGAAACGCCCAACGGAATAACGGGCCCTTAATGGGTATAAAGTGATACACTGTTCATTACGGGCCAGTTTCACCACGGGCCGTTAATGGGAGTATAGTAATACACTGTTTATTACGGGCCAGTTTCACCACGGGCCGTTAATGGGTGTAAAGTAATACATTGTTCATTACGGGCCAGTTTCACCACGGGCCGTTAATAGGCCAAGAGTTACATAGGGCCTCATATGGGCCGAAAGACGTCATGGGCCATACATGGGCCAGAAGTGAAAACGGGCTGGAATCATATTGGCTGGCCCAGATGATGCTAGTGGGCCTAAGTCGGATAGGGTGTAACGGGCCTTGGGTTAGCGGGCTATAAATGGGCTATATGCGAACAGGCCGTTAACAGGCTTTACATGGGCCAGCCCGCCACCTTTTGACCAAGTCAAATGGGTTGGCCTTTTCACAGGAATGGGCCTTTGTTGGGCTGTGCCACGTGTCAACGTATCATAGGCGCCTTCTGTCCAATGAGTGGATGACATCTGTCCCAACGGTGATCCGACACGTGTTTCCTCCAGCCAATGATGATTTTACACGTGGAAAATCCCCATTGGTCGGGGCTGTTAACGGGTTATCGGATCCAAAACCCGACCCGATAGCTTAACGGTGTTCCGTTTATGGATGCCACGTGTCGGTCACCCTTGACGAAAGCACTTCTGTGATGCACGATTTATCGTCATGGAAGTGGACACTTCCGTGATGATAATTTTGGTAATGTCATGGAACACTTCTCTGACAAAGACAGTATGACTATCTTGATTCTATCATAAATTTGTCATGGATGTACATGCATGACAAAAAACGCGACCTACTGTGACAAACACGTATCATCACGGAAGTGTATTTTTTTGTAGTGCAAACATCTAGTAAAATGAAAATATGCTCCAAGCAAAACACATATCATGTGACACAAAAAAATATAGCTCCAAGTAAGGTATACTGATAGTGTTGAGACGAAAGAGGGGATGCCTTCCGGGGCATCCCCAAGCTTAGTTGCCTAGGTATTCCTCGAATATTACCTTGGGGTTCCTTGGGCATCCCCAAGCTTAGGGTCTTGCCACTCCTTATTCTTCTCATATTGACATCTCACTCAAAACATGAAAACTTCAATCACACAAAACTTAACGGAACTTCGTGAGATGGGTTAGTATGATAAAGACAAATCATTCACTTTGGTACTGTCAAGATAAGATTCATAATTGTTCTCACACAATGCCTACTGTACCATATCATTTCTACAATTTATATTGAGCAATATAAGCCATAGAAACTAGAAAACAAGCAAACTATGCATTGAAAACAGAATCTGTCAAAACATAACAGTTTGTAATGATCTGAACAACAAACATACTTCTGTTATTCCAAAAATTTAGAAAAATTAGGACAACCTAGGAAACTGGTATATCAATCTTTCGTAAAAAAAATCAGATCAAAACCACACTTATGTGATTTTTTAAAATTCTAGAAATGGGCGCAAAACTTTCTGTTTTTCAGCAAGATCAAATCAACTACCACCATAGATCATCCCAAAGGTCTTACTTGGAACTTTATTGAAACAAAAGCTATAAAACATGATTACCATAGTATCACAATCATGAGAACACACACAAAAGTAGGGGTAAATACTGGGTTGTCTCCCAAAAGTGCTTTTCTTTAATGCCTTTTTAGCTACGCATGATATTTTAATGATACTTTTCCAAGCCCAACTTCGATGATAATTTTATTCATACTCTGAAAGATATAAGTGAAGTTAATAGATCACTCTATAATTAATATAGATTTACCAATATCCAAGATCAAAATATATAAGTGAAGCACACAAAGCATTCTATAAAGCCATACTCAAAAGATTTAAGTGAAGCACAAAGAGCATTCCATAAAGCCATGAAGGACTATCTCAAACTAGCATAGTGCATAAAGGAAAAGTAAAACACAAAATACGCATATCATGTGAACAAAACAAAAACCGAGGTATACCGATAATTGTTGAAGAATAAAGATGGGGTGCCTTCCGGGGCATCCCCAAGCTTAGATGCTTGAGTATCCTTGAAATATTTTCTTGTGATGCCTTGGGCATCCCCAAGCTTCAACTCTCGCTTCTCCTTACTCTTCTCATACTGATAACTCCTCGATCTTCGAACACTTCATCCACACAAAACTTAACAAAACCCTTGTGAGACCCGTTAGTATAATAAAGGAAATCACTACCTTTAGGTACTGTTGTAAACTCATTCCAATTTCATATTAGCATTATATCTATTGTATTCCAACTTAACCATGGTTCATACCCCCCCCCCCCGATACTACCCATAGATTGATCAAAATAAGCAAACAACACATAGAAAATAGAATCTGTCAAAAACAGGACAGTTTGTAGCAATCTGGAAACTTCGTATACTTATGTAACTCCAAAAATTCTGAAAAAATAGGACAAAATAAAAAATTGTATAGCAGTACTTTGTAAATTTTTCAAAACTTTTGACATTCCAGTAAAAATGTAAATTCAAGCACTACAGCCAAAATTTCTATTTTTGCACCGCACATAGCAAACAAGCAATCTAATCATACTAAAGCCAAATCTTGGCACATTATTTTTATAATACAATGGATATATACAAGGGGATAATCATTTTTTGAGAAACTTCCATGAAAAAATCTACATTGTTTCCATGAGCATGAACACAAGTGTCCAAGGTCGACCCTCACTTCGCTAATGCATAACCTTCCAATCGATTCTCTTTTTGAAAAAGATTTTAAGCATATCAAGTAAAACAATTGTGTGTTTGCATTCATTTTTTTTGTTTGTTTCACCCACAACTAAAGAAAACAAAAAAAGGGAAAACAAAATCTACTTAGTGAAGAAAGCAAACAAGCACACACGAGAATATCAACCCCACGCTATTGCTCCAAGAACGGGCGCCAGAAAAGAGCTTAATAATCCCCAAGCGCAAGGAATCATCGTAGCAATTTCCAAAGGTGGAAGTGATAAGTATGGAGTGTCGAACCCACAAGGAGCTAAAGGTAAGATCAATATTCTCTCAAGTCCTATCTGCCACTGATACGACTCTACGTACACCGAACGTTTGCTTCCATCTAGAAACGAGAAATAAAACTACGTTGTGGGTATGAAGAAGATAGCCTTGTATGATATGGGTGAACTAAAATATAAAAATATGTGTTGTTATCATAAAGTAAGAATATATCATAATATATTACAAATAGCGAGTGTGGAATAATGAAGGATCGGAGTGCGGAATTATCCTAGGCAATTGTTAACAAGATCGTAATCATTATTGCAATTTTATATGAGGGAGAGGCATAAGCTAACATACTTTATCTACTTGGATCATATGCACTTATGATTGGAACTCTGGAAAGCATCCGCAACTACTAAAGGTCATTAAGGTAAAACCCATCCATAGCATTAAAGGTATCAAGTCCTCTTAACTCACATACGCAACAACCCCCTTACTCGGGTTTAAGCTTCTTTCAATCTAGCAACCCACTATAAGTGAATCATGAACGTATTGCAACACCCTGCAGCGGGAATCCCTAATGTGTGTGTGGCACGGACGGCACCATAGGACAGCGCCAATATAAAACATACAACTCAAACCAATCAAGATCATCAATCAACCCAAAGAACAAAAGCGATCTACTCAAACATCATAGGATGGCAACACATCATTGGATCATAATATGTGGCATAAAGAACCATGTTCAAGTAGGTGATTACAACGGGTGCGGGAGAGTGGACCGCTTAAAAGAGACGAGGAAGGTGATGAAGATGGTGATGTTGATGAAGACGATCACCGCGGAGGTTGTTCCCCTGGCGGCACTCTGGCGCCACCGAGAGAGAGGGGGATAGTCTCCCCCTTGTGTTTCCTCCTCCATGGCCTCCCCCCTAGATGGGGAGAGGTTCTCCATCTAGTCCTTCATCTCCATGCTGATGATGGCCCCTCCGGCTTCCTCCTTCATGGCCTCCGGTGATGATGGCCCCCTCTAGTAGGGTGCCGAAGAGATAGATTGAGTTTTCATGGATACAGAGGCTTGCGGCGGCGGAACTTCCGATCTAGAGTTCTTTTCGAAGGTTTGGGTATTTATAAGAATTTTTGGCGTTGGTCTCACGTCAAGGGGGTGCCCGAGGGGCTCACAAGCCTGTAGCTAGCACCCTGGGGGTAGGGCGCAGCTAGAGGGCTTGTGGACTCCTCGTCCACTTCCTGGCCCAGCTCTGGTGCTTCGGGGGTCTCTTTTGGTCCATAAAAAATCACCGTAAATTCTCAGCCCATTCCGAGAACTTTTGTTTCTGCATAAAAAAGACACCATGGTAGTTCTGCTGAAAACAGCGCGAGTCCGGGTTAGTTCTAATCAATATCTGGTTTTGGTATGATTTGATAAGAACTAACCCAGACTGGCGCTGTTTTCAGCAGAACTACTGATACGTCTCCAACGTATCTAAAATTTATGAAGTATTCATGCCATGTTTATAACAATTTTATCTGGTTTTGGTATGATTTGATTATAACTAACCCGGACTGACATTGTTTTCAGCAGAACTACCGTGGTTTTGTTTTCTGTGCAGAAATAAAAGTTCTTGCAATGGGCTGAAAAATTACAGTAATTTTTTATGGACCGAAAGAGACCCCTGAAGCTTCAAGGAAGGACCAGAAGCCTCACGAGGGAGCGACAAGACTGGGGCACACCCTCCCCCCCCCCCCTAGGGCACATCGGGTAAGCTTGTCACTCCCTCGTGGGCCCCCTTGACGTGAGACTAACGCCAAAAATTCCTATAAATAAAAAAAACCACAGAAAGAAACCTAGAACTTCCGCTCCACCACCGCAAGCCTCTGTACCTCCGTGATCTCAACTATAGCCCGTTCCGGCACCCTGCCGAAGGGGGAAATCATCAACGGAGGCCATCGTCATCATCCCGGCGGCCACCATGATGAGGAGGGAGTAGTTCACCCTCGGGGTTGAGGGTATGTACCAGTAGCTACGCGTATGATCTCTCTCTTTCTCTCTCTCTCTCTCCCTCTCTCTCTCTCTCTCTCTCTCGTGTTCTTAATTTGGCACGATCTTGATGTATCGCGAGCTTTGCTAATATAGTTGAATCATATGGTGTTTCTCTCTCTCTGTCTCGTTGTGATGAATTGAGTTTTTACCTTTGAGGTTTTCACTATTATCGGATTGAATACTTGTTGGATTTGAGAACACTTGATGTATGTATTGCATATGAATACCCATGGTGACAATGCGCTATTATATTGATTCACTTGATGTATGTTTTGGCACTCAACTCTTGGATTCGTGAGGTACATTGGGGCGATCTATGCATAGGGGTTGATCCATGTTTTTGTCCTACTTTCTTCGGTAGAAACCTTGGGGCACTCTTTGAAGTTTTTTGTGTTGGATTGAATATTATGAATCTGAAGTTGTTTGATGCATATCGTATAATCAACTCATGGATACTTTGTGGTGACATTGGAGTATCTAGGTGATATTAGAGTTGGTTGATGTGTATCATATGGTGTTATTTTGGTACGAACTCTAGGGTTGTTTGTGACACTTACAGTAATAGCTCAATAGATTGATCGGAAAGGATAACTTTGATGTGGTTTCGTAACCTGCAAACAATTTCATCTTATGTTCTCCTCTTGATAAGAACTTTGGATTGACTCTTTGTCGCATGTTGAGTGATTGCTATATGATTCAATTATGTTAGCACTGTTGAGAGATTGCACTAGTGAAAGTATGAACCCTAGGCCTTGTTTCTAAGCATTGCAATACCGTTTATGCTCCGTTTTATCACTTTCTACCTCGATGTTTTTTATTTTTAGATTATGAAAACGTATATCTACTATTCATACTACACTTGTATCACCATCTCTTCGGCAAACTAGTGCACCTATACAATTTACCATTATATTGGGTGTGTTGGGGACACAAGAGATTTGTTGTATTTGATTGCAGGGTTGTTTGAGAGAGACTATCTTCATCCTACGCCACCCATGAATTGATAAACCTTAGGTCATCCACTTGAGGGGAAATTGCTACTGTCCTACAAAACTCTGTGCTTGGAGGCCCTACATGAGTCTACAAGAATAAGTTGTCTAGTAGACATTGATATGTCTCCAATGTATCTATAATTCATGAAGTATTCATGCTATTATATTATCCATCTTAGATGTTTTACATGCTATTTTATATTATTTTTAAGACTAACCTATTAACCTAGAGCCCAGTGCCAGTTTCTATTTTTTCCTTGTTTTTGAATTTTACAGAAAAGGAATATCAAACGGAGTCCAATTGATGCGCCATTTTTTGTTGATTTTTTATGGACCAAAAGAAACCCCTGGAGCAAAAGAGTTGGGCCAGAAGAGTCCCGGGCTGTCCACGAGGGTGGGGGCGCGCCCACCCCACTGGGCGTGGGTGCCTGCCTCGTGGACGACTCGGAGACCCCCCCCCCTGACGTGAAACCAACGCCAAAAATTCCTATAAATACAAAAAACCCCAGAAAATAACCTAGATCAGAAGTTCCGCCACCGCAAGCCTCTGAACCCTGCCGGAGGGGGCCCTGCCGGAGGGGGCCATCATCACCGGAGGCCATGGAGGAGGATCCCAGAGGGGCCATCATCGCCATGAAGGCCAAGGACCAGAGGGAGAACCTCCCCCCATCTAGGGGGGAGGCCATGGAGGAGGACACACAAGGGGGAGAACCTCTCCTCCTCTCTCTCGGTGGCACCGGAGTGCCATCGGGAGGGGAATCATCTCCGCCGTGATCGTCTTGATCAACATCACCACCATCATCACCATCCTCATCTCTTTTGTGTGGTCCACTCTCCCGCACCCCGCTGTAATCCCTATTTGAACATGGTACTTTCTGCCACATATTATGATCCAATGATGTGTTGCCATCCTATGATGTTTTGAGTAGATATCCTTTGTCTTTGGGTTGATTGATGATCTAGATTGGTATGAGTTGTATGTTTTATTTTGGTGTTGTCCTATTGTGCCCTCCGTGTCGGCATAGCGCGAGGATTCCATTGTAGGGTGTTGCAATACGTTCATGATTCGGTTATAATGGGTTGCTTGAGTGACAAAAGCATAAACCCGAGTAAGGGGAGTGTTGCGTATGGGATAAAGGGGACTTGATGCTTTAATGCTATGGTTGGGTTTTACCTTAATGATCTTTAGTAATTGCGGATGCTTGCTAGAGTTCCAATCATAAGTGCATACGATCCAATAAGAGAAAGTATGTTAGCTTATGCCTCTCCCTCATATGAAATTACAATGACGACTACCGGTCTTGTTAACAATTGCCTATCACCGATCCATCATTATTCCACACTCGCTATTTATAATATTTAGTAATATATTATAACTTTATGATAACAACACCTACTCTTATATTTTTAGCTCTCCGATATCATGCAAAGTTATCCTCTTCATACCCACAACGTAGTTTTATTTCTCGTTTCTAGTTGGAAGGAAACGCTCAGCGTACATAGAGTCGTATCAGTGGCAGATAGGACTTGAGATATTATTGATCTTACCTTTAGCTCCTTGTGGGTTCGACACTCCATACTTATCACTTCCACCTTTGGGAATTGCTATGATGATTCCCTGCACTTGGGGATTATCAAGCTCTTTTCTGGCGCCGTTGCCGGGGAGCAATAGCGTGGGGTTGATATTCTCGTGTGTGCTTGTTTGCTTTCTTCACTAAGTAGATTTTGTTTTTCCTTTTTGTTTCTTTTTAGTTGTGGGTGAAACATACAAAAAAATTAAGAACGAAAATACAAAAAAATTATTACTTGCCTCTCATGCCTAAAAAGTTTTTCAAAAAGAGAAGTGATTGGAAAGTTATGCATTGAAAAAGTGAGGGTCGACCTTGAGCACTTGTGTTCATGCTCATGGAAACAATGTAGAATTTTTCATGGAAGTTTCTCTATAAATAATTATCCCCTTGTATATATCCATTGTATTATAAAAATAATGTGCCAAGCTTTGGTTTTAGGATGATTAGATTGCTTGTTTACTATGTGCAGAACAAAAACAGAAACTTTGGCTATAGTGCATGAATCTACATTTGTTTACTGGAAGGTCAAATGGGTCTGAAACTTTTTCACATTACTTATGTACAAATTTTTCAAATTTTCAAATTTATTTCATAATTTTAGGACTTACAGAAGTTTACTAAACTTCCAGATTACTACAGACTGTCATGTTTTTGGCAGATTCTGTTTTCGTGTGTTGTTTGCTTATTTTGATGAATCTATGGCTAGTATCGGGGGGTATGAACCATAGAGAAGTTGGAATACATTAGGTTTAACACCAATATAAATAAAGAATGAGTTCATTACAGTACCTTAAAGTGGTCGTTTGCTTTATTACACTAACGACTCACAAAGTTTTTGTTAAAGTTTTGTGTGGATGAAGTGTTCGAAGAACGAGGAGTTACCGATGTGAGAAGAATAAAGAGAGGCAAGAGTTCAAGCTTGGGGATTGCCAAGGAACCCCAAGTAAATATTCCAAGGATACTCAAGCATCTAAGCTTGGGGATGCCCCGGTTGGCATCCCATCTTTCTTTTTCAACAATTATCGGTATACCTCGGTTTTTGTTTTGTTCACATGATTTGTGTCCTTTGTGTTTTTCTTTTTATTTAAGAACCATGCTAGTATGAGATGTCCCTTCATAGATTTATAGAATACTTCATGTGCTTCACTTATATCTTTTAAGTATGATCTTATAGAATTGCTCTTTGTGCTTCATTTAAATCTTTTGAGTATGGTTTTATAGAATGCTTCGTGTGCTTCACTTATATATTTTGAGCTTGGATATTGGTTAGAATATATTAATTGTAGAATGCTCCATGAACTTCACTTATATCTTTTGGAGTATGAATAATACTATAATCTAAAGCGGGTTTGGAAGAGTGTCAACTTTAGGAACTACTGATCCCACTATTCCGAATGAGAAGAATTTTGCTTATGTGGAGAGTAGAAAAATTTCTATGCTTGTAGATCATGAAAAGAATGCTTTATGTGATGGTTATATTGTTGAATTCATTCATGATGCTACTGGGTTAAATTTAAATATGCTAGTCATATTCTTCATGATGTTCTCTTTATGTTTCAATTCATATCTTTTATGTGAGCATCATTGAAATCATCATGTGTCGGTGTACAAAAAGAGGGGTACACTTTTTGTACCCCTATAACTGTGCACGGGCAGTCTGAGCCGCGGACACCACCGCACTGAGCAAGGCCAGGGGAGGTGAGACAAGGTAAGGCCGAGGCTCGAAAGGAGCGGAACGATGCTAAGACCAAGACCACAAAGAGCAAAGGGGACGAAGCGAACTC
Organism: Aegilops bicornis; assembly: GCA_021605145.1. Lineage (NCBI taxonomy): Eukaryota > Viridiplantae > Streptophyta > Magnoliopsida > Poales > Poaceae > Aegilops > Aegilops bicornis. The sequence continues at coordinate 223,551,961 of CM038675.1, forward strand.
CCCCGGCAAGACCCTTGCCGGGAGGCGGTTTTAGCAAACCCGGCAAGACCCTTGCTGTGGCAGCTCGTCCCACACCTACAGAGCAAGTCACCCTTGAGTCCACTGCCCCCAGGGGCATGGATTTGGGAGACATCCCCGTGGTGGCATGCAGATCTTTGTGAAGACACTCAAAATCAGATACACACCATAGAAGATCACGACCCTTGGCGGGATCCCAGCCAAGGAGGACCACAAGGCCCCCAGCAAGAGCCTTGCCGGGGATGACAGCAGGCGCCACGGCAAGACCCTTGCCGAGGCCCCGGCAAGACCCTTTCCGGGGCTACGACGAGGCCCTCGCCAATAACACCCGTAGGGCCACCATCAGGCCCACGCCAATCAAACCTCCACCACCGTTCGCATGCAGCTGTCGACCCAACCAGTTGGGCAGGCACCTGCGTGGCGGCAAGCGGATCTTCATGGAAACCCACCACTGCGCCACCTCAGCTGCCTCCCTGCCTACATGGCACCACGGGCATCGCTGGCCAGGGCGCGTGTCGACACGAAAGGGAGCGGCGATGGACGAGACACGGCTCTCCCCCGTCCCCGATAAAGCAAGGACACCTAAGCAAGACGCATTAAAGGCGCCTTGTCATGTAATGCGAGGGATAAACTCGCATCATCGTCCCTTTCCACCTCACATGTGCCCTTTGTGGCGACCCCTTTCCCTATAAAAGGAGGCCCAAGGTGACCAGGAGGAGGATTCGGCTTTTTGGAGCTCCTCACGCCCCATTGCTAGTTCAAGAGCACAGATAAACAAACCACCAAAGAAGGAGTAGGGTTTTACGCATCCTCGCGGCCCAAACCTGGATAAAAGAACCGTGTGCTATCTGTTTTATCCGCTCTTCTCACGACCCCGCGCCCCGCGGCCATAGTAGGGATTCTTGTGATCCCATAGGTGTCGTCCTCACACTGACATCTTTGGCGCGCCAGGTAGGAGGCGCAGTTGTGAGAATCGGCTTTTGCAGTTAGCCCGGCACTCCTTCATCTTTGTGACCTTTGAAGAAGAAAGGAGGCCAGAAGATCGACACTCGAGCGATCGCAAACAGAAGCTTAGTTGCACTGAACCCTTATTTATGCTACCCTTCTTATTTGAGGTTATTCCCCCTCCCCCCCGGAGATGTCACGCCTTTGTATGAGAAACCTGAACGCCAGGGGGCTCTCCCACGATCGGCAACGCCCTTGCCCTGTTTCGAGTCCGATCAACAGCTCAAGCGGCTGCATCGAGAATGGCAGAGTGACCTTCCGCGATCAACAACACCCTCGATTCTGACTCGAGTCAACCTCGACAGTTCGAGCGGCCGCGTTCAGAACGGAAAGGTGGCTCGTCCGGCAGCACGCATACCCGGCAGGCCCTGGGGATCCATCCCCAAAACGCCGCTAGGGGCTTCCGCGCCGGCAAGCCTACCCGAACGACGTGGGGCACGCATACAAAGAGGAATTGAACGGGGAAATAACATGCATGAAAATTAAGAGTACTTCAAAGTTATATTACATCACGTCATAGCTGCGGTTCTAACTAAAGATAAAATTTGTCTTGGTCGGGAACCCGCAGCGGCGAAGAAGAACGGGATGCCTAATCCCGGCGCTGGCCTTCCACCCTCTTGATTTCGTCGATGCGGTCGGTGATGGGCTTGATGCGCTCCTTGAGCACCGTGAGGTCAACACCATCCGGCAAGCTCTTCATCGAGGCCGCAAAGTCAAGGTCGGGGTTCCAGTGCGCCATCTTGGTGAGGACCTTGGTCACGACCCTCCGGCAAAGTCGCCGGGCCTCCTCGGCCAGCGTGGCCGTCCTGTTGGAGTGAAGATAGGCCAAGGCTCGAGGACGCCCTCGAAGAACTGGGTCAGCTTGGCGTTGACGGTCCCGCTGCGCTCGAGGGCGTACCTCATGTTTGGCATCCCCATGGTGGCCAATTGCAAGGTGACCCTGCCGGCAACGACCTCCAGATGGTTGATCCACCTGTTCTCGCCCACCACATATTCCTGGTGGGAGGCGGCCTCGTTTGCCCGCAGCTGCTTCTCCTCCTTGAGGCTCCTGGTCAAGGTCTCCTCCCGAGCCCTGCTCTCCGACAGCATCTTCTCGAGACCCTCCAGCTTCAGCTTGAGGTCTCTGATGGAGTTCTGCGCGTCGGAGAGCTCCCTAGTCCTGCTAATGACTGCTCCTTGTGCCTCTACCAAGGTGCGGGTGAGCGTGTTCTTCTCGCCGGACAGCTTGAGGGCTTGCTCCTTCAGCTCGTCCCGCTCTGCTTCCAGCTCCTTCACCTTGCCGGCATGGGCCAGAGCTTGGGCATAGAGTGCCTCTTTGTGCCTCTGCTCCAGCTCGCGAGTCCATCGCGCGACAAGGGCCTCGAGCTCCTCATCCTTGCCGCGGGCGTTGATAAGCTTCGCTTCACGCAGCGGAGAGGTCCTCTTCACAGGAATCCAAAGGCGGCTTGATGCTTTGGTTCCGGGCGGCTTGGCGGCAATAAGTTTGCCGCGCCTCTTCCTGAGCCTTCTCGATGTCGGCCATTTTCATGGTGAGCTCCACATAGCGCTTGGCCAATTCCTCTGAAAGGCCCTCTCGCTCCTCGCGAGTCTGGTGGAACCAGGTCTGCGTCTCGGCCGACGCTACGCCTTGAAGTCCACCTCCACGTTGTCCATTTGTTGCCATCCTAGACTTGACCTTGTCAAAGCGGGCACGATGAAACACTTGGAGCTTCCGGAAATCGGCCCCCATGGCGCGGAAAAGCTGCTCTTCTGGAGAACCGTCGCTGTCAACGCCCGGCTCATCAACCACCTCAAGCCCGGTGGCGGCAAGCACCTCTCCGTCAAAGGCTTCCCCTTCGGCGGGCGCTCGGCTTGACGCCCCTGGGAGATGGACGAAAAAATCGTCGCCCACCTTCAGATATCTGCCGGGGCCCGAGGTTGAGGAGGAGGGAGGCTGGTCACCCGCCACCTCTTCCTCGGCGGAGGCCTTGCCGGCCTCACCGGCAGGTCCACTGATGGCGCCCTCGGCAGAAGCCTCGTTGGTCGCCTTGGCGGCCCCCGCAGTGGCATCCTCGGCAGCAGCCTAGCGGCTTCGTCAGCGGCGGCCTCATCAGCATATTTGGCGGCCTCCTCCGCGACAATCCTGCTGGCCTCCGCCGCGGCCTCCTCAGCAATGTCTCAAACAACAGTGTCCACGTCCTCCATGTCTGTTGAAGGAGGGCATGGGCAGCAATGGGAGCAGTGAAGCCAAGAAAAGAATAAGGGAAAAACAGAGACGAAGGACAGGAGACTCACCAGTGCCAGGCTGTCAAGCAGAAGCCCCCTCTCCACCAGCATTTGGCGTCGTGGCAGAGTCACCAGCGCCCAAGTTCCCCTCTTCCTCCATGGGTGTGGGCTCCGTGCCTGATGCCCTTGCCGGGGACGCCCCCCCCGCGGCGGCGTAGTCGATGGGGGTGGTGTGTTAGGAGTAGCCCTCTGTGGCTCCTCCTGCTGCCGCTCCCCTCCTGCGAACCCGGCAAGGTCAGCATCATAGCATCGAGCGCCTACCACGTGTTGAGTAAGAAGAGGGTGACGAACTTCAGCTGGGGGGCTGCAAGGGGCTGCTGTCCGGGCTGCTCAGCACCACCAGTGGTGTCTTTGAAGCCCCAGACGGGGACTGACCGCTCGCCAAGGTCCTCACCCTCTTGGCCCTCTGGGCCCACGTCTTTGTCCCCCTGCAAAAGTAAAAATGGATCAAGACAAGCGACCCGATTCGGGGAAGTGGAAATGACAGTAAGGAACGGAGTACTTACTCGTCATCCGTCTCCTCCTCTTCCACCAGTTTCCTTTTCCTCTCCGGGCTGAGAGGCCCGAGATCAAAAGGGAGCTCCACATCATCATCTGAGTCGACGCCTGCCGGAGGAGGCGAAGAAGGCGGCGGGGTTTGTGCGCGCCCGGATGAGGAAGGGGCTGTCGCCTTCTTCTTCTCAGCGGCCTTCGCCAGCCCCCTCGCTGCCGTGGCCCTTGTGTGGCGCCCGGACCCCTCCAGGGTCAATTGAGGCCGCGTAGCCCTGCCGGGCCGGACCGGCTCGCCAGAGCCAGCCCGCCGCAGGACTCGCCCTCTTCCCCTGGTTGGCGTCGAGCCCGCCTCCACGTCCTCCTCCGACGACGACTCGTCGGCCGCGTCCTCGACAAGCGGAGCTTCAGCATTGACGCTGCTGACCTCCTCGGTGGCCGCCGCCCATAGGGTGAACTGCTCCTCCTCCGCAGCTGTCGCGGCCTTGTCCTCCACGCCCCCGGCGCTGCCGGCCTCCATGGCAAGCTGTGCCTCCCTCGCCCTGGTGGCGATGTAGTCCAGCTCCGCCTGGGTGGTGTCCATGACAAGCCGCCGCTTGGCGTCGGCATTGACGTATACTTCGATCAAGGAGTCGAAGAATTGCTGCACATCTGAGTCCATCGGCTCCTTCCAGCTCAGGACAGGCTCATGCGCGTTGCAATCCGGCATCATAGCAATGATCTCGGACCGGCATGAGTTATTGCACAATGGGACCACCCCCGCTGGCAACTTGAAGAACGACCCCTTGACGGCCTTGCCGACCTTTGCGGCATCCCTCGCGGCCTTGCCGGTCCGTTCAATCTCGCCATCGCGACCCACATCAAGCTGGAAAAGCCGTTGGCAGAAATGGGCATGCGCCATCACCGTGAAGTTGTGGTCGAGGCCAGGGCGGAGCCGCATAATGTCAGCCGGGTTCGTAACAAGCCAGGCTGGCCTCCCCTTGTTGTGCAACGGGGCGATCCGGCGGCGAATGAAGTCCGCCCCGATCATCTCCAGTGTGAGCCCAGCCCGGGTCAGCCGGAGGATCCTGGTGGTGGCGACAGTAAGCCTCCCGTCGGCAGCATCGACATCACCCCAATCGCTGCCACGGACTGGCGGCGCTCGATGGACCTTGCAGAATTACGGTGGGTCTTCTTCTTCAATCCAGCACCACTGGCCATGCCATTCATCCCACCTCTCCTTCATGGCACCATCCGAGTATGCCCCCTTGGATCTTGAGATCCAGGCAACGCATCCGGAGACGGCGCCTCCGGGCTGGATTCGAGGGGAGAAATAATGGCGAAAGAGTGCCGTCTTGGGCTGCACTCCGGCAAAGCCTTCGCAAAGATGCGCGAAGAGAGCCAAGCACGCCACCGCATTCGAGTGAAATCCAAGAGGCGAAAGCGAAGGTGTGCATGATGTCGCAGAAGAAATCGGAAAAAGGGGGCATAACCCGTAAGAAAAGTAATCAACAAAATGGGATACCGATTTGGAGCAGGATCGGTAAGCGGCAGGAATGACGACGTCGCGGGTGCCCGAATTCTCTCCCCCCGTCTTCACTCCCCATAAGGGCTTGAAGGAGGCCCGGAGCTCATGAACACCAACTGACAAGGGGAATGTTCGACGTATTTTTCTGATTACCATTTTCGGAAGATATAAGTATAAATGTATTTTTTAATTGCAAGTTATACACATCTATGTTTTATATTGGGTGTATACGTACACACACGCACTAGGCAATCCTGGATGCAATGGTACGTGCATGCATGCATTTTGAGTTTGCTCATGTACTAACCAATGTATACTTGCACTTGATGCTCCGTGGCATAGACTTATATACACATGCAGGCTACAATCAGAAGGCTGAGTCCACATCTACGACACGCCCATAAGATAACATACAAGACGCGTATCCCTTTAAGTACCGTATATACCGGCGGCGAAACGCGTGTATCGTGCTTGAATACCTGCGATTGTTTCAACCAGCAAACCCGAAGATAAGCGTGCAGATGGCGATCGAGCGAACCCGGCCTTGGCGGTTGGGTAGCTAAATGCGACGAGATGGCTTTCATTTATTCTTCATGCAGTGCGCGCCAAGAAAATGAAAGATAAACATCAGCGAGATGATAAGATCCGAGACGAGATTGCATCCATATCTCTTCCAAGAAAATCGGGAGGTTACGCCCGTCACGAGGGCGTGGAGGGCTTCAGCTCTGCCTATAAATACATCCATCAGGAGATCCATTCGGGAGAGGCACGGCCAGAGGAGAGGAACTCACGCACGCACACATCCATCGCACAACGCCTCCAGCACCCATCCATTTGTCATCTCACGCACACATCCATTCATCAAACCACGCAGCAATCCATCCATCCACAACCCACGCACCCATCAATCGGGATTCACGGCCAGGCCGAGGGAAGAGCGCACGTAGAATCCTCACGCATCGGCCGGAGGTGCGGAGTGGATCGCTTCTGGCAGAGTTTCAGGCGGCTGCATCCCGGGAGCAAGGCGAGGACGAGGAGGCGAACCACCATGGAGGCCAAACTCGTGTTTCCGAAGGTAAAACTTTGATCTAACAAATCTCTTCCCTAGTTCTTTCTTGGCATATAGTATGCACGCACACAAGTCGGGAGGCGTTGCGAAGGCAACGCGTTCGCATGATTGAACCGCCGTCGGAGATGGAGCCGCCGGACCGGAAGATAAAGTCAGCGTTGCGGGGTGGTCTTCACCAAGCCAGCGTCACAAAGAAACGACGAGGAGGTCGTCATCACCACCTGCTGTCCACCTCGTCGCAGACGGTTCGACCAAGACGACGACATCGAAACGCCACGACGCCGCCCACCGTCGAGGTCGCCATGTCGATGCCCAGAGGTCGACGCCACGGTGGCCACCCCACTCATCGCCGCTCGACGAGGGCGACGCGTCGCCGGAGCTCGTTTTCACCAGGCTCGCGCTATGGACGCTGACGCCACCGAGGTCGGTGCCCCGGAGGTCGGCGCCACGGTGTTCGCCCCACTCATCACCACTCGATGAGGACGACGCATCGCGGAGCTCGTCTTCACCACGCCCGCGCTATGGACGACGACGCCGCCGAGGTCGGTGCCCCGGAGGTCGGCGCCATGGCGTCCGCCCCCACTCATCGCCGCTCGACGAGGACGACGCGTCGCCGGAGCTCATCTTCACCAAGCCCGCGCTATGGACGCTGACGCCACGGAGGTCGATGCCCCGGAGGTCAACGCCATGAAGGCCGCCCCTGCTCATCACCGCTAGACAGTGGACGCCACGGAGATCGCCATCATCACTCGCGACCGCTTTATCACGATGGTGCCGTGGAGGACGACGATATGGAGCACGCCACGAAGAGCCTGTCGTCGATGTCGTCAAGCTGGCCCCATGGAAGCCGATGACACGGAGGTCGCCGAGATGTCATCCTCTTCGTCACGCTGGCTCCATGGAGCTCGACGGCACCGAGGGCCCCATCACTCCTCACGTCTACTTCATCATGATGAGGCAGCGGACGACGACGAAGTGGAGCATGCCACGACGTCGCCCGTTGTCGATGTTATCAAGCCGCCGCCATGGAGTGGAGGTCGATGGCACTGAAGTCGCCATCACCGTTCTATGGAGCCCGTGTACGCTTCGCCGCACAAGAGAAACATCATCCAAGAAGAAGCACGCCTATCACACCGTGCGTCCTTCCGTGAAGACGGAGCACTTGCGGCGGCTCCTTGAGGTGGGCGCGTTGAAGACATCGTGCAACCCATAACATCGCCAAGCACTTTCGCCGACGGTTCTTCGTTGGCACCTACCAGCAACATCGAGCAACGGTGCAGCCAATGTTATAGCGGAAGCAAGCGATGCCCTACCTACGAGCCGACGCCTGCCGGGTCCGCCTTTCCCTCGTCACAGCAGGAGCATCCGGTTCGACGGCCGGCTTCCCACCACCGAGAGACCACCTTGTGCCACAAAGTGCCCCTAAACTATCGCTAATCGTGTAAGCGAATTAGTATGCACAATATACTTCATGTGCGCGTGCATGGGCCATGCATGTACGTGCATGTTGGCTGGATGGCAACGCAGCGTCTGGCGTTCATTGGATTCACAAAAACAAATGCATGGAAGAAGCTACACATGAGCTATCACCGAAGATGGCGCCAAGGAAGCTGTTCGACACCATCTGCTCGTCATGCTCGGTGTCGCCAAAGATGGAGACGCCGCAGCACCCACCTCCTGCTTGTCCACCTGTCTTCTTGTAGAGCTCGAAGATGAACATGTGAGCACGGGCGACGTCCACTCGGCGCCCGGACACGAAGTGAAGGCTGGGGTCCTACACCACGATGCCATGATTCAGATGGCCTCCTACCCCGTGTCGCTGCTACCGGCGCCACACTCATTCGGAGGCGAAGCCGAGCAAATCGGCGCCGCCCGAGGACAAGATGCGGCCGTAGGCGGCGGCGACTTCAACAACAACACCGCTCCTCTCACGATCTCGTGAGGCGATGCCTTGACTACACCGACTGCCGTGGACTCGGCGTGTGGCGGGGCAGGTATCGACCACTCGAACCATCTTTGGCGCCAAGCAACTGACGGTCACACACCAACGCCGGTCTCCATCGACAATTACTCCCGTAGGGTGTAGACCCTTGTACACCCCGAGAAGCTACTGGTCGTCAAGAAGTTCGAGCCGAGCGTGATCCATGCTACCCCAACAACAACTCCTCCAACGTCGCCAAGACCGACGAGGCACGACGGCGAGGGCGAGCGTGGCCACCGCGAAGGCTACGCTACACGCGGCGCATGTACCGACGAGGACACGGGCTATGCCACCGCCCACACACACACATCACCATAATCATGCATGGAGAACGCGAAGCGAAGATGACGAAGACGACCACACAGCTCAATCGGAGGTATCTCGCGGAGCAACCCGCGGGAGTAATTAATCGGGAGTCTCCCAAGGCCCCGAGAACCAGGAGATCACACAATCGCCACAGCCAGCTTGGCCGTGCTAGTAGGCCACGGAGCACACCCATTTTTTCTATGGGATATTGTAATTTTGTTTCTCAACATGAGATTAATAAAAATACATATTTCCCTATGTCTTTTCTTTGTGTACTTAGTACACTGGCACGCCCGCACTATTTTTTATTTTTTTCGTGTCAAACAGGGAAGAAGAAGGCGGACTTCGTCCGGTCCCCCGACAATGCGCTCTCCGGCGGCTCCACGGTCCCAGAGCCTTTAGCCACCCCCTTGCCCTTGGTGGATTTGGGCGCCATGGCGGCCGAGAGGTCTAGAGGATTGGGGAAGAGGGTGGCGGCAAGCGACGGCAATGAGGCGATGGCGAAAGCTTAGGAAGGAAGGAAGAGAGAAGCGGCTCGAGAGATTGGAAAAGGTGCGAGAGAAGAGGAGAAAGTGAGCAGCGCACCCGGTTATTCCTTCTTATGGGGGAAAAGCGGGCCGCCTCCTTTCACATTTACTACGACGTGGCGCATGCGCGCATGAGCTCAGCCCCACGCATGCCGCCCATCGCCACGCACGCCTCCCCACGCCGAGCAACGCTGGGAGGCATGGTAAGCGCAAAGGCCAAGAGACTTACCGCTATAAAAATCACCCCGCCTTGCTCACAAGATTGCTTTTTGGGCCTAGCCTAACGACGATTGCGCGCTTACGTGTGGCCCAGGCCCGGGGCTCTGTGCTGTACAAAAAGAGGGGTACACTTTTTGTACCCCTATAACTGTGCACGGGCAGTCTGAGCCGCGGACACCACCGCACTGAGCAAGGCCAGGGGAGGTGAGCCAAGGTAAGGCCAAGGCTCGAAAGGAGCGGAACAACGCCAAGACCAAGACCACAAAGAGCAAAGGGGACGAAGCGGACTCCCCCGGCAAGACCCTTGCCGGGAGGCGGTTTTAGCAAACCCGGCAAGACCCTTGCCGGGATCCCACACCTACGGAGCGAGTCACCCTTGAGTCCACTGCCCCCATGGGGCAAGGATTCGGGAGACATCCCCGTGGTGGCATGCAGATGTTTGTGAAGACACTCAAAATCAGATACACACCATAGAAGATGACGACCCTTGGCGGGATCCCAGCCAAGGAGGACCACAAGGCTCTTGCCGGGGATGATAGCAGGCGCCACGGCAAGACCCTTGCCGGGGCCCCGGCAAGACCCTTGCTGGGGCTACGACGAGGCCCTCGCCAAGAACACCCGTAGGGCCACCATCAGGCCCATGCCAATCAAACCTCCACCACCGTTTGCATGCAGCTGCCGACCCAACCAGGTTAGGCGAGACACTGCGTGGCGGCAAGCGGATCTTCGTGGAAACCCACCGCTGCGCCACCTCGGCTGCACTGCCTACATGGCACCACGGGCATCGCTGGCTGTATGCGTGTCGACACGAAAGGGAGCGGCGACAGACGAGACAGGGCTCTCCCGTCCCGATAAAGCAAGGACACCTAAGCAAGACGCATTAAAGGTGCCTTGTCATGTAATGCGAGGATAAACTTCGCATCATCATACCCTTTCCACCTCCTGTGTGCCACTGTGGCGACCCCTTTCCCTATAAAAGGAGGCCCAAGGTGACCAGGGAGGAGGATTCGCTTTTGGAGCTCCTCACGCCCCATTGCTAGTTCAAGAGCACAGATAAACAAACCACCAAAGCAGGAGTAGGGTTTTACGCATCCTCGCGGCCCGAACCTGGATAAAGGAACCGTGTGCTATCAGTTTGATCCGCTCTTCTCACGACCCCGCACCCCGCGACCGTAGTAGGGATTCTTGTGGTCCCATAGGTGTCGTCCTCACACCGACATCAAGCCTAGCTATAAGGCATTAAAGAAAAGCGCTTGTTGGGAGACAACCCAATATTTACCCTTACTGTTTTTGTGTGTTTACATGATTAAGCTACTGTAGTAATCATGTTTCATAGCTTTTTGTTTCAATAAAGTGCCAAGTAAGACCTTTGGGAAGACATGGGTGAGAGTTAATGTCATCTTCCTGTAAAAAACAGAAACTTTGCGCTCACGGGATTAGCTACCATTTTTTTACAGAAGAGTGATTTTGAGTTGATTCTTTTTGCAGAAGATTAATAGAAAAATTCCTCACGTCCACCAATTTATTTCATAATTTTTGGAGTAGAAGAAGTATGGTTTATGTTCAGATCATTATAGACTGTTCTGTTCCTGACAGATTATGTTTTCATTGCATAGTTTGCTTGTTTTCTAGTTTCTATGGCTTATATTTCTCAATATAAATTGTAGAAATGATATGGTACAGTAGGCACTGTGTGATAACAATTATGAACATTGTCTTTGACAGTACCAAAGTGAATGGTTTACTCTTTATCATACTAACTTATCTCACGAAATTTCGTTAAGTTTTGTGTGATTGAAGTTTTCAAGCTTTGAGTGAGATATCGATATGAGGAGAATAAGGAGTGGAAATACCCTAAGCTTGGGGATGCCCAAGGCACCCCAAGTTAATATTCAAGGAAGACTCAAGCGCCTAAGCATGGGGATGCCCCGGAAGGCATCCCCTCTTTCGTCTTCAAAACTATCGGTATACCTTACACGGAGCTATATTTTTATTCGTCACATGATATGTGTTTTGCTTGGAGCGTATTTTCAATTTTACTTGCTGTGAGGATAAAATCATTGGATCTGAATTATTGAATGAAAAAGAATCCTCCCATGGCTAGTTAATTATTTGACTACTCAGTGTTCTTCACTTGTATCTTTTTGGAGTAGTTTGTCATTTACTCACGTGCTTCACGTATATCCTATGAGTAAATGGTTGGATGAATTGAATGTCATAAATCTGAATTTATGTATGTTTCATATGCTTATAACATGGGGAGTAATGACTTCACACATAATAAGTATAGGTAGTAAACTTATTGGAAGTTAGCAAACGTAGAATTGGTCACTTGAACAATTCATGAAAGAACATTGAAGGAAGAGAGATTCCACATATAAATATACTATCTTGGACATCTTTTGTAATTGCGAGCACTCATTAAAATAGGACATTCTAAAAGGATGATGTTGGACAAGGAAGACAACGTAATGGGTTATATTTTCTTATATCCGAAATAAAGTATATTGTCATGGATCATCCAACATGCTGAGCTTGCCTTTCCCTCTCATGCTAGCCAAATTCTTTGCACCAAGTAGAGATACTACTTGTGCTTCCGAACATCCCTTAAACCAGTTTTGCCATGAGAGTCCACCATACCTACCTAAGGATTGAGTAAGATCCTTCAAGTAAGTTGTCATCGGTGCATGCAATAAAAATTGCTCCTTAAATATGTATGATCTATTAGTGCGAAGAAAATAAGCTTTATACGAACTTTTGATAGGGAAGAACTAAAAGCAATGGACTGCATAACAAAGGTCTTTTATCACAAGAGGCAATATAATGTGACGTTCTTTTGCATTAAGATTTTATACATCCAACCCTAAAAGCGCATGAAAACCTCTGCTTCCCTCTGCGAAGGGCCTATCTTTTACTTTTATCTTCTACCCTTATACAAGAGTCATGGTGATCATCACCTTTCCTTTTTACACTTTTTCCTTTGGCAAGAACTTTGTGTTGGAGCGATCCGGATATATATATCCACTTGGATGTAGGTTTTCATAAATTATTATTGTTGACATTACCCTTGAGGTAAAAGGTTGGGAGCCGAATCTATAAGCCCCTATCTTTCTTTGTGTTCAATTAAAACTTTGAACCCATAAATATCACATGAGTGTTAGCAATTGTGGAAGATTAAATGATAGTTGAGTATGTGGAGTTTGCTGAATCAAAGCTTTGACATAGACCCTTCCTAAAAATAAGATGAATTGCAATTGTTTGATGACTGAGAATATTGTTTGTTAGTTTTCAAGAAAGTTTATGATCTATACTTTAACATGTGAATAGCTTGTTACTTGATCATGGAAAGTTTTATGAGATGAGCTACTGTTATGACATATAATGATGCTAGAAAAGGTGATTGAAATTATCATTGATCAAACTTGTGCACCTGCTAGCATTCACACTTCATAAATTATTTCTTTTATCATTTACCTACCGAGGACGAAAGGTGAATTAAGCTTGGGGATGCTGATATGTCTCCAACGTATCTATAATTTATGAAGTATTCATGCTATTATATTATCCATCTTAGATGTTTTATATGCATTTATATGCTATTTTATATGATTTTTGGGACTAACCTATTAACCTAGAGCCCAGTGCCAGTTTCTGTTTTTTCCTTGTTTTTGAGTTTTATAGAAAAGGAATATCAAACGGAGTCCAATTGACGTACCAATTTTTGTTGATTTTTATGGAGCAAAAGAAGCCCCTGGAGCAAAAGAGTTGGGCTAGAAGAGTCCTGGGCTGTCCACGAGGATGGGGGGTGCGCCCACCCCCTGGGCGTGGGCCCCTGCCTCGTGGACGACTCGGAGACCCCCCTGACGTGAAACGAACGCCAAAAATTCCTATAAATACATAAACCCCCAGAAAATAACCTAGATTCGAAGTTCCGCCGCCGCAAGCCTCTGTAGCCACGAGAAATCAATCTAGGCCCTCTCTGGCACCCTGCCGGAGGGGGCCATCATCACCGGAGGCGATGGAGGAGGATCCCGGAGGGGCCATCATCGCCATGAAGGCCAAGGACCAGAGGAAGAACCTCTCCCCATCTAGGGGGGAGGCCATGGAGGAGGAAGCACAAGGGGGCGAACCTCTCCTCCTCTCTCTCGGTGGCACCGGAGTGCCATCGGGAGGGGAATCATCGCCGCGGTGATCGTCTTGATCAACATCACCACCATCATCACCATCCTCATCTCTTTTACGCGGTCCACTCTCCCACTCCCCGCTGTAATCCCTACTTGAACATGGTGCTTTATGCCACATATCATGATCCAATGATGTGTTGCCATCCTATGATGTTTTGAGTAGATATCCTTTGTCTTTGGGTTGATTGATGATCTAGATTGGTATGAGTTGTATGTTTTATTTTGGTGCTGTCCTATTGTGCCCTCCGTGTCGTGCAAGCGTGAGGGATTCCCGCTGTAGGGTGTTGCAATACGTTCATGATTCGCTTATAGTGGGATGCTTGTGTGACAGAAGCATAAACCCGAGTAAGGGTATTGTTGCGTATGGGATAAAGGGGACTTGATGCTTTAATGCTATGGTTGGGTTTTACCTTAATGATCTTTAGTAGTTGCGGATGCTTGCTAGAGTTCCAATCATAAGTGCATACGATCCAATAAGAGAAAGTATGTTAGCTTATGCCTCTCCCTCATATGAAATTGCAATGACGATATCGGTCTTGTTAACAATTGCCTAGGACAATTCTGCACACCGATCCATCATTATTCCACACTCGCTATTTATAATATTTAGTAATATATTCTAACTTTATGATAACAGCACCTACTCTTATATTTTAGCTCTCCGATATCATGCCAAGTTATCCTCTTCATACCCACAACGTAGTTTTATTTCTCGTTTCTAGTTGGAAGCAAACGCTCGGTGTACGTAGAGTCGTATCAGTGGCAGATAGGACTTGAGAGAATATTGATCTTACCTTTAGCTCCTTGTGGGTTCGACACTCCATACTTATCACTTCCACCTTTGGGAATTGCTACGATGATTCCCTGCACTTGGGGATTACCAGACATCAGTCTTCATAAGCAAGCAAGTTGGATGCACACCCACTTAGGCTTTTATTTTTGAGCTTTCATACACTAATCGCCCTTGTGCATCCGTTGCATGGAAATCCCTACTCCTTGCATTGACATCAATTGATGGGCATCTCCATAGCCCGTTGATTAGCCTCGTCGATGTGAGACTCTCTCCTTTTTTTTCTTCTCTATATCATCTCTACCACCATACTCTGTTCCACCCATAGTGTTATATACATGGCTTACTCTCATATATTACATGAGGGTTGAAAGAGCTGAAGCGTGTTAAAAAGTATGAACCAATTCCTTGGCTAACACCGGGGTAGTGCATGATTTATATTTTCTGTTAAGAAGATTGAGCATGATAAGGCTATATGATTTTGTAGGGATAGCGTTATTTGGCATTGATATTTTGAAAGACATGATTGTTTGTTGGTATGCCTGAGTATTGATGTCTTTATGTCAAATTATAGACTATTTCCTTGAATCATTCGGATCTAGATATTCATGCCGCAAAAAAATATTACAAGATGAATGTGATATGTAGCATGCCACATAAAAAATTATGTCTTTATCATTTACCTACTCGAGGACGGGCAGGAATTAAGCTTGGGTATGCTTGGTATGCCTCCAATGTATCTATATTTTTTTACTGTTCCATCATATTATAGTATCAATCTTGGATGTTTACTATGCAATTATATATCATTTTTTGGGAATAGCCTACTAACCTAGTGCCCAGTGCCAGTTGCTATTTTTTCCTTGTTTTTTTCTTTCTTTTTAGAAATATAGTACAAAACCGAGTCCAGACGCTATGAAACTTTTTGATCATTTTTTCTGGACCAGAAGGGACCCTAGAAGCTTCGGGAGAAGACCTAAAGAGCCACGAGGAAGCGACAAGCTCGGGAGGCGCGCCCCAGGGGGGCGTGATACGTCTCTAACATATCTATTAATTTTTTATTGTTCCATGCTATTATAGCATGAATCTTGGATGTTTTATATGCAATTATATGTCATTATATATCATTTTTGGGACTAATGTATTAACTTAGTGCCTAGTGTCACTTGATGTTTTTTGCTTGTTTTTGGTTTTTTAGAATGTCAATATCAAACAAAGTCCAAATGCCACGAAACTTTTTGGAGATTTTTTCTAGACATAAGAGACCCTGGAAGCTTCGGGAAGGGACGGGAAGATGAAGCATGGGCCCACGAGGCACCATGGCTTGCCCAGAGGGGTAGGCGCGCCCTGGTGGCTTGCGGGGGCCATGAGCATCCGTTTGACCTAACTCTGCATGTATAAATTCTCTAAATTCGAGAAACCATCAGAGAGTCAGGTGAAATACTTTTTCACCACTGCAAGTTCCTGTTCTTGAGAGATCCTATCTGGAGGCCTTTTTTGGCACTCTGTCGAAGAGGGAATCAGTCATGGAGGGGCTCTACATCAACCTTGCCGCCCTTTCGATGATGTGTTAGTAGTTTACCACAGACCTACAGGTCCATAGTTATTAGCTAGATGGCTTCTTCTCTCTATTTGAGGTTCAATACAATGTTGCCCTTGATGTTCTTGGAGTTCTATTTGATGTGATCGCTTTTTGCGGTGTGTTTGTTGGGATCCAGTGAATTTTGAGTTTATGATCAGATTAACCATGAATATTATTTGAGTCTTCTCTAAACTCTTTAATGCATGATTATTACAGCTTTGTATTTCTCTCCAATCTATTGATTTGGTTTCGCCAACTAGATTGATTTTTTTGCAATGGGAGATGTGCTTTCTGATGGGTTAGATGCTCAATCCCAGTAACGGAAAGGGACATGACACGTATTTTTATCATTGTCATTAAGGATAAAAATATGGGATTTATTCATGCGTGATTTTAATATGTCTACATCATGTCATCTTGCTTAAGGCGTTACTCCTTTCTTTATGAACTTAATAACCTAGATGCATGATGGATAGCAGTCGATGTGTGGAGTAATAGTAGTAGATGCAGGTAGGAGTTGTTCTACTTGTCTCGGACATGATGCATATATACATGACTATTGCCTTGGGTATTGTCATGATTATTTGCTTTTCTATCAATTGCCCAACAGTAATTTGTTTACCCACCGTATGCTATTTTCAAGAGAGAAGCCTCTAGTGAAAAGTGAAAACTATGGCCCCCGGGTCTACTTTTATCATATATAAAAATCCAAAAATGCCTTAGTGCAATTTTTATTTACATTATTTTATTTTGTATTTTTGTTCTACCTATTTGTCACTATGAAATTTAATCCTTGCAATTAACCGTCGAGGGATTGACAACACCTTATTTGCGTTGGGTGCAAGTATTTGTTAATTTTTGTGTATGTGTTTGATATGTCTCCAACATATCTATAATTTTTTTATTGTTCCATGCTATTAGAGTATCAATCTTGGATGTTTTATATACCATTATATGCAACTATATATCGTTTTTGCGGACTAACCTACTAACTTAGTGCCCAGTGCTAGTTACTGTTTTTGCCTATTTATGATTTTTCAGGAAATCAATATCAAACAGAGTCCAAACGAAGAAAAAACTTTGGATTAATTTTTTTTTGGACCAGAAGAGACCCTAGAAGGTTCGGGAGAAGACCTAACGAGCCATGAGGGAGCGAAAAGCTCAGGGGGCGCTCCCCCAGGCTTGTGGGCCCCTCATGGCACCTCCAACCCTCATTCCATCTCTATAAATACTCCAATATCCCCCTAACATCAGAGAGCCACCCGAAATACTTTTTCCACCCGCCGCAAGTTTTTTGTTCTCATGAGATCCCATCTGGAGGCCTTATCCGATACTCTTCCGGATGGGGAATCGATCACGAAGGGGCTCTACATCAACCATGATGCCCTTGTGATGATGTGTGAGTAGTTTACCACGGGCCTATGGGTCCATAACTAGTAGCTAGATGGATTCTTCTCTCTCTTTGATATTCAATACAATGTTCTCCTTGATGTTCTTGGAGATCTATTCGAAGTAATGACTTTTTGCAGTGTGGTTGTTTGGATTCGATGAATTGTGGGTTTATGACCAGATTATCCATAAATATTATTTGAGTTTTCTCTCAACTCTTTTATGCATGATTATTATAGCTTCGTATTTCCCTCCGATCTATTGCTTTGGTTTGGCCAACTAGATTGATTTTTCTTGCAATGAGAGAGGTGTTTTCTAATGGGTTCAATCTTGCGGTGCTCAATCCAGTGACCGAAAGGGACGTGACACATATTGTATTGTTGCTATTAAGGATAACAAGATGGGTTTTATTCAAGCGTGAGTTTACTTTGTCTACATCATGTCATCTTGCTTAAGACGTTACTCCATTCTTTATGAACTTAATACTCTAGATGCATGCTGGATAGCAGTCGATGTTTGGAGTAATAGTAGTAGATGCAAGCAGCAGTCAGTCTACTTGTCTCAGACGTGATGCCTATATACATGATCATGGCCTTGGATATCGTCATGATTATTTGCTTTTCTATCAATTGCCCAACAATAATTTGTTTACCCATCGTATGTTATTTTCAAGATAAAAGCCTCTAATGAAAACTATGGCCCTGGGGTATACTTTTATCATATATAAAGTCCTAAAAATACCTTGCTGAATTTTTTCTTTATTTATTTTATTTTGTATTTTTGTTCAATCTATCTATCTATCACCATACAATTTAATCTTGCAAGTGATCGCCGAGCGGTTGACAACCCCTTGTTCGTGTTGGGTGCAAGGAATTGTTATTTTGTCTGCAGGTACTGTTAACAAGGTTTTGTGTGGTTCTCCAACTGGAATGATAACCTTGGTTCTTAACTGGGGAAAATACTTATCTCTGTTGTACTGCATCATCCACTCCTCTTTGGAGAAATCCCAACGCAGTTCACAAGTAGCAAGAAGAATTTCCGGCGCCGTTGTTGGGGAGAAATCATCAAGATCTATTAAGTACCTACGCATAAACTTTTATCTCCTTGTCTTTACATTATTTGTCATTTGCCTGTTATTTTCATCTACCCCACTTCTAAGACGTTTTCACAAAAATATTTTTGTCTGTTTTTCCGTCTTTATATATCATTTTTTGGTACTAACGTATTAACTTAGTGCCCAGAGCCAGTTGTTGTTTTTTGCCTGTCTTTGGCTTTTCAGGAAATCTATACCTACTAATAAAGCAAGGTGAGTTTCTTCGATTTTTTTATCTGGTCACCACTAATTTTTTACTATCCAAGGTGGTACTAATTTTTTGTGCTACTGCTAGAAAAGAAAAACAGTTTTGTTCAGAATTTTGTATGTGAGTCGCGCACGTTGCAGCCCAGCAAAGCCAGTCCATTTGTTTCTAGTCCAGGCAGCTGAGAAACAATATTTACCGCATGGGGAGGCAAATAGTCAGAGTTTCGCATAGGGCACCAAAGATTGGGTCGGCCCGTTTTCTTTTTTTTTCTCTATTTTGTTCATATTTTTTCTTTTTTTCCTTCCTTTCATTTTTTCTTTTCTCTTTCTTTCTCCTGTTTTTCCAAGTTTATTTTCTCCTTTTTTTCATACACTCAAATTTTCAATTTCTTCGGAATCCAATTTTTGTTTAAATTTTCATAAAAGCTGCAGAATTTCAAAATTTTGTTCCCATTTTGATATATGTTTAAAACTTTAAATTTTTCCTTTTCGTTCCAATTTTTTTAACTAAAATAGTGTTCACATTTTTTTTATTGTTTACGTTACCCAAAATTGTTCGATATTTTCAAAATAAATTGTATTTTAGAAACTGATATAAATTCAAAAAATATTCATGTTAATTAAAATGTTCCCAATTTTAAAGTAATGTTTGTGTTTAAAAAGCAAGTTTTAAAAAATTGTTTTCAATGTTCAAAACATGTTTCCATTTTCAAAACTTGTTCACAAATATAAAAAATGTCTGTTTTATCCCTTTCTTAAAAAAGGTTCATGTTTTCAAAAAATGTTTGTGAATTTCAAACAATATGTTTCAAGTTTTGTTCATATTTTTTCCAGAAATTAATGAAGTTTTCGGAAAAATGCTCGCACTTTTTAGAAAAAGAATTAGGATTTCAAAAATTGTTCACATTTCGAAGATTATTAAGAATTTGATAACTATTATTTTATTATTTGAAAAGTTCAAAAAAGATCAGAAAAATCAAAAAATGTTTTGAATGTTATGCTACATTATGTTCTTAAAACTTTGGTTGCCCATTTTTTCCTTGTTCGAATGGCTAGTAGCACGTGGTCGAGTTTTTTAGGTCGTGACTCTTATCCTTTAACTCAGCGGTTGTTTTGGATTTTAATTCGCGCCTAACAAAGACATGGCCTGGCCCAGACGCGAACGGTTGTGCATCCCATGTGCCATTTGACTATAAGAGAGAATATGTTAGTTGGCTATAATAGAAAGAAATTGTAGGCACATGCCAATAAAAGATGATATGCTGGTTTTGCCCTGATTATAAAAATGTAGGCAAGTGAGTGCTAAAATTGTTAAAGATAATAAACCCTGGTAAAGCGGGGACTACCTAGTTATGCGTTGATTATGGCAATGAAATGGGATTCGCTGCAATTAGTAATCCATTTGGTTACGCCATGTAGGAGAGAGTGATCGAAGCAACTATTCCCTGAATGTCACCGTGCAGCCACAAAATGAGGAGGCAACCATGATACATCCATTTTGCATCATGTTTTCCTACTGTTATTTATGATGTTTTTATGCATAATAATGCTTCTTGGAGTAATTCTAATGCCTTTTCTCTCATAATATGCAAGGTACACACAAAGAGGAGAATCCGTGAGTTGGAAATATGGACACGAAAAAGCTACGTCAAAGCTACCTATTACGCACAACTCCAAACAAGCTGAAACTCCATAGAGAATTTTTATGGAATATATGATGAATATTGGAGAAAATAAGTACCAGAGGGGGCCCACCAGGTGGGCACAACCCACCTGGGCGCGCCAGGGAGCCCAGGCGCGCCCTAGTGGGTTGTGCTCACCCAGACCCACCTCTGGTGCCCATCTTCTAGTATATAGGTCATTTTGACCTAGAAAAAATGAGGAGAGGGCTTTCAGGATGGAGCACCGCCGTCTTGAGGCGGAACTTGGGCAGGAGCACTTTTGCCCTCCGGCGGAGCGATTCCGCCGGTGGAACTTCCCTCCCGGAGGGGAAAATCATCGTCATCATCATCACCAACAACTCTCCCATCTTGGGGAGGGCAATCTCCATCAACATCGTCAACAGCACCATCTCATATCAAACCCTAGTTCATCTCTTGTGTTCAATCCTGTTACCGGAACTATAGGTTGGTGCTCGTGGGTGACTAATAGTGTTGATTACATCTTGTAGTTGATTACTATATGCTTTATTTGGTGGAAGATTATATGTTCAGACCCAATATGCTATTTAATACCCCTCTGATCTTGAGCATGAGTATCAATTGTGAGTAGTTACTTTTGTTCTTGAGGTCACGGGATAAATCATGTTGCAAGTAATCATGTGAACTTGATATGTGTTCGATATTTTGATAGTATGTATGTTGTGATTCCCTTAGTGGTGTCATGTGAACGTCGACTACATGACACTTCACCATATTTGGGCCTAAGGGAATGCATTGTGGAGTAGTAAGTAGATGATGGGTTGCAAGAGTGACAGAAGCTTAAACCCCTGTTTATGCGCTATTCTGTAAGGGACCGATTGGATCCAAAAGTTTAATGCTATGGTTAGAATTTATTGTTAATACTTTTCTCATAGTTGCGGATGCTTGCGAGAGGGTTAATCATAAGTAGGAGGCTTGTTCAAGTAAGAACAGAACCTAAGCACCCGTCCACCCACATATCAAATTATCAAAGTAGTGAACACAAATCGAACCAACATGGTCAAAGTGACTAGATGAAATTCCCGTGTACCCTCAAGAACGCTTTGCTTATTATAAGAGACCGTTTTGGCATGTCCTTTGACTCAAAAGGATTGGGCTACCTTGCTGCACTTTTGTTACTATCATCATTACTTGCCCGTTACGAATTATCTTGCTATCAAACTACTCTGTTACTTACAATTTCAGAACTTGCAGACAGTACCTTGCTGAAAACCACTTGTCATTTCCTTCTGCTCTACGTTGGGTTCGACACCCTTACTTATCGATAAGAGCTACAATTGATCCCCTATACTTGTGGGTCATCAAACCACAACCTAGAGACGGAGGCGGACCCGAAGGAAAAAAAGACATGAGTTGAGTGGTGGCCACCACCCCAACCAACCCCACCACTACCAAGATCTCGCGGGCAAAACATGGCATGTGAGAACACCACAACTCATCTCTCTATCGCCCCACCACTTCGGAGACGGTTTTGATGAACACATCAATTATCTCTCTCGATGCTTCTCGTGAATAAAATCTCCCGTTGCAATGCAGCGGCATATGTGCTAGTGTAACATCCCAAATTTTCTATTTGGAATGTTATACATAGATCATTCATGCATATCATATTTTTTTGCATATTCGTTTCGCGATCCTCGAAATTCTAAGCAACTCAAGGACCCTAGGAGAGAGTTGCGGATTTCACTGTTTTCATATTTGAATTATATCAAATATCGAAACGAGGATTTTTTTTAATTATTTTTCTCTCCGAAAATATTTCATATTAAAATATATGAGAGGAGATAATATGACTTCTCCAAAAAAACGAAATACTAAAGGAAAAATATTAAAATCAAATATTTGATTTTATCTGGATTTTATTGCTATTTTATTTGCATAGGAAAAAATATGCATTTTTCAAAAATTGCATTTAGGCCAAAAAAATGTTCACCTTGTTCTAAATATTTCATTTAGACGGTGAAAATTTGTTTTGGTATTTTTAGATTTTTATTTATTTTTTCTAGGATTTCTTTTCGGCGGAATCTGTTTTTAAAAAAAAGCCCGCCGGACCAAACTAGGTCGCGGCCCAGCAGGCCCAGCCAGCCCCGCGCCGCTGTCGTCTCCGATCCGGACTCCTCGAGGGAGTCTGAGCCGCCGCCGCCGCCATGGCCTCGCCCCTCCCGCAAGACACCTCCCCCCTTTAAAAGCCGGACCCAGGGCCCCCTTGGAGCCCTAAGTCGACACCGCCTTGGCCGCCCTCGCGCCCGCCAAGACGCCGCCGAGTCAGCGCCAAGACCGCCCTCCGCCGCACCCGTCGTCGCCCGCGCCGCTTCGCTTGTCGGAAGCCGCCGGAGCCACGCTGGAGTTCGAATCTCGTCGTTCGTTTTTTTTTTTGTTTAGTTATAAAACGTCGGTTTTTTTTAAAAAAAACTAGTTCGGTTTGTTGGGGTCGCCAGTTTTATCGGTTTTGTTTATTTAGCGGACGTTCGTCCAGATGTTCATTTTAACAAACGGTTTTCGCCCGTTAGATACGCATACAACGAACGCTCGCTCGTTAGCTTTGCTCGTCCGCTTTTTCTTTTTCTCAGGTTTTTCGCGATTATTTTCGATCGCGATTTCTGATCCGATTTTCGTTTTAGTTTATCTTTTCGCTCGTTTATCGCAATCAGGCGATTCTAGCACCTAGATCTTCGTCTCGAAGCCCTCTTTCTGTTTAACCAACTTGAAGAAGATTTTGGTATTGTAAAATTTGACTTTAGTCCAGATAAACGGATCTTGTTTCTTTCGCAGTTTCAGTTTCGTTGCTCCGTTTTATTTGATTCTTTTTGCAAACCGGAGTTCTTAAGTTGAACTTTCTGGTTAGTTATTCTTATTTGAGTTTTACCCATGCATCTTTGCTTGATTGCTTATGCATGCTATTGTTTGTTTGCGATAGAATTCCTGGAGTGCGAAGCATGCTACTACGAGTCCCTAGGTTTTGCGGATCGTCAGCAAGGCAAGTAACACATTGATCGTACTCTTTTCATACCCAGTTTTTATGCATTAGCTCCAATCCTCAAACACTGCATGATTAGGATGTGATTAACTTGTGGGTATTGGGAAGTAGTTGATGGGGTAGAACCTATTGCCCTGTTATTATCAAACCCTTGGGAGTTACTTCTACGTTATGCTTATATTGCCATGCTATGCTCGTAGACATGGAGTGGGTTTGAGTGTATCCATGACAGATGTGAGTTGTTAATTAATTGTTCAACTTAAGGTGGCAACTTTAATACACATCCGGGTGGATTGCTTGTCGGGCACGTGGAGAATCCAGTGTTGTCCTAGGATATCCCAGAGTACCCGTGTGATAATCCTAAGGTCCGCCACCCAGGCTCAAAGGGAACTGAGATATTTCATGCTAGAAACTTCCGTGTGCAGCCACAAGCTATTATGGGCTCTAGCATAGTTAAGTAAGTTGCGTGAACTCTTCCAGTGGTAGGCTAGCAGATGTAGGGGATGCAGGTTGGTACGGTCTACCCGGGGTTAGAGTTAATGCTTCTGAAAGACTGTGTCTTGGTCATCCGTTTTTCAAACACCATGTAGTGCGAGAAATCCAACGGAGGCGATCGAGTCTTGTGGGGAAAAGTGCGCAAACCTCTGCAAAGTGTACAATCTAATCATGGTTAGCCATGTCCCCGGTTATGGACATCTTGAGTATCTAGTACTTGGATTATCATAAGTATCTCATCACTCTAATTTAATATGTTGGGTTGATAATTACTTTTTAATGGGGACTGAGTTGGAGGAACCTTCTCAATGATGTTTCAACAACCATGATAGTTAAATAAAATCTATTCCTTTGTTGTAGGGAAAAATTGGCTTTTCGCAAAAACTATAACCATAGAGCCTTTCCACCAGCCAAATATGCATGTAGTGATAGCATTATTCTATTCTTGCTCTACTGTGTTATATTGCCAGCATATTCCATGTGCTGACCCATTTTCGGGCTGCAACGTATTATGTTGCAGACTTTTAAAACGAGGAGTAAGGTTCGTTAGGTCGTCGCTGTGCAGCTCAGCTATGCCGTTGGAGTTGATGGACTCACTTTATCTTCCAAGCCTTCCGCTGTTATCGTATTAGATGGCCTTATGCCATATTTATTGTAATAAGTTCTCTTTTGAGACATTCGATGTAATAAGTGTGTGATTGCTACTCTGTTATAAATCCTTCGAGTATTGTGTGTGTCAGCATTACCGATCCAGGGATGACACGGAAGCACAGAGACTTGACCGTTTGAGGTCGGTCGCTACAAGATGGTATCAGAGCACACGCTGAGTGTAGGACACGACCACTAAGATAAGCCATAGGTCACTCTTCTCTACTCATTTCTGACTCCTCTCCATTTTCTACTCTTAGGATGGCGGATTTGAGGAACAAGTTTGCACAACCGGATGAAGACACACCCTTTGGACGCTCACTCAGTTGATCCAGCAGCAAAATGCCTTGATGCAATTGTTAGTCCAGAACCAAGGCAACAACAACAACAACAACAACAACAACAACAACAACAACAACAACAACAACAACAACAACAACAACAACAACAACAACAACAACAATAACAACAACAACAACAACAACAACAACAACAACAACAACAACAACAACAACCCGCCTCCAGTTGACAACTTAGCTCGCTTTCTGAGGTTGCAGCCGCCAGTGCTTTCCTGTAGCACCGAGCCTATAGTTGCTGATGATTGGCTACGCCATTTTGGAAGGGAGTTGACCACCGCAGGTTGCACAGATGTTGAGAAGGTGCGCTTTGCCGCACATCAATTGGATGGACCAGCAGCCTCATGGTGGGAGAATTATACGGCCACTTTCCCCATAGCCAACGTCACTTGGGATCAGTTTCAGCAAGCTTTCCGCACAGCCCATGTCTCAACTGGGGCTATGAGCATGAAGAAGCGTGAATTTCGCAACTTACGCCAGGGGAACCGTACTGTAGCTCAGTACGTGGATGAGTTTAGCAAGTTATATCGCTATGCCCCTGATGATGTGGCCACAGATGCCGTGAAACAAGAGAAGTTTATGGAAGGGCTGAACGATGAGATGAGCATGCAGTTGATGGTGGCAACATTCAACAACTACCAGGAGTTGGTAGATAAGGCTCTTATGATTGAAGTGAAGCAGCAGCAGATCGAGAACTGTAAGAGGAAGTATGGGCAAGGAAGATACAATTCTGGAGCTCAGCAGAAGCCTCGTCTAACCCCGAACTCGGGAGGACTTGTTCATAACCATGGAGGTCATAACCACAACGGAGGAAGTTCTCATAACCACAATGGTTCCAAGAATGGGAATGGGAACGGAACAAGCAACAATCAGAACCACTCCAATCCAGCCACACCCGCCAAGAGAGACCTGAGTCACATTACTTGCTTCAAGTGCAGGAAGACTGGACAGTATGCCACAGAGTGCTCTGAAGCGAAGAATGGAAACGGTAATGGGAGCGCTGGGAAGAAGCCCAATCCATTCAACAAAGGACAAGTGAACCACGTTAACCTGGAGGAGGTTGAAGAGCAGCCAGACGCGGTTATCGGTAAGTTTTTGGTTAAGTCTTTACCGCCCTTGTTCTTTTTATCTTGGTGCATCACATTCATACATATCAAGGGGATTCGTGGATAAGTTTAAACTACCAACCCAAGCGCTTAGGACCCCTCTATTAGTAAGTTCACCTGGAGCAGAGTATATGGCTAGCCGATGGTGCGACCGGATACCCTTAACCATTAGCCATGTTTTTCTGTCCGACCTAATAATTTTGGAGTCACAAGGATTGGATGTGATATTAGGCATGGACTGGATGTCAAAGTATCGAGGAAGCATTGACTGTGCTAGTAAGTCGATTTATCTCACCACCCGGAGAAAAAGGATCAAGTATGTATCCGGGCATACGACAAGGAGAACCCAAGTAAATTCCCTCTCGGGAGTTGTTCAGAGGAAGTGCTGTCATAAAGGATTACCGGATGTATTTCGGAGGAATTACCAGGCATGCCGCCAGATCGGGACATCGAGTTTTTGATAGAACTATTGCCAGGCACCGGGCCTATATCGAAGAGACCATACCGGATGCCCGCAAATGATCTGGAGGAGATTAAGAAGCGGATCAAGGAGTTATTGGAGAAAGGTTACATCCGACGAAGTTCATCACCGTGGGGAGCCCCAGTGCCCTTGGTTGAGAAGAAGGATGGATCATTGAGGATGGTTGTTGATTATCGGGCGTTGAATGAGGTGACAATCAAGAACAAATACCCATTGCCGATGATCAATGATTTGTTTGACCAGCTGCAAGGAGCTAAAGTGTTTTCAAAGATCGATCTACGATCAGGATATCACCAGCTGAAAATTCGAGAGAAGGATATACCAAAGACCGCATTTACCACAAGGTACGGGTTATATGAGTATACGGTCATGTCATTTGGACTGACTAACGCCCCTGCCTATTTCATGAGCATGATGAACAAGGTGTTCATGGAATATTTGGATAAGTTTTCGTGGTGTTCATTGATGATATAATGGTATACTCGAAGAATGAAGAGGAGCACAAGGAGCATTTGCGTTTAGTTCTCGAGAAACTCAGGGAACATCAGTTGTATGCCAAGTTCAGCAAATGTGAGTTTTGGTTGAAGGAAGTTGGATTCCTTAGACATGTTATATCGAGGAGAAGGTATAGCGATGAGACCCCACCAAGGTTGATCGATCCTTTGAATGGTTGGCACCCGCCGATTAGCGAGATCCGCAGTTTTCTTGGACTCGCAGGATACTATCGGAGATTCATTGAGAATTTTTCCAAGATTGAGAAGCCAATGACGGAGTTATTAAAGAAGGATACCAAATTTAAATGGACGAAAGAATGTGAGGCGAGTTTTCAGGAGTTAAAGAAACGTCTGACTACAACCCCAGTGCTGATTCTACCGGATATACGCAAGGATTTCCAAGTGTATTGCGACGCCTCTTGCTTAGGACTTGGAAGTGTGCTTATGCAGGACGGAAGAGTTTTTTCGTATGCCTCACGACAACTAAAACCGCACGAATTGAATTATGCCACGCATGATTTGGAGTTAGCAACTGTAGTGCATGCGCTCAAGACTCGGAGACATTACCTGATTGGATATCGTTGTGATGTGTACACTGATCATAAGAGTTTGAAGTACATTTTCACACAGAAGGAGCTGAACCTTAGGCAGAGGAGATGGTTGGAGCTTATAAAGGATTATGACATGAAGCTTCACTATCATCCGAGCAAGGCCAATGTCGTATGACGCTTTGAGCCGGAAGAGTTATGCTAACACCCTCGTAAGCTGTGGATTGCCAAAGGAGTTAGCAGAGGATCTCAGGGAACTTCGATTGGAGATTGTTCCTAGAGGTTTTGTTGCAACAATGGAAGTTCAGTCTACATTGTTAGGAAAGATTTGAGAAGCTCAGAAGGATGACAAAGAGATTGCCAAGATAAAAGAGAGAATGAGCAAAGGAAAGGCCAAGGTTTTTCGTGAGGATGAGCACAACACCTTATGGTTTGAGGACCGTGTTTATGTGCCCAATGACACAGAGGTCAGGAATTTAATACTTCAGGAGGCCCATGACTCACCATACTCGATACACCTCGGAAACACCAAGATGTATTTGGATTTGAAGGAACATTTCGGGTGGACTGGTATGAAGAAGGATATTGCCGAGTATGTAGCCGTATGTGATGTATGTCAGAGAGTGAAGGTAGAACATCAAAAGCCAGCAGGATTGCTGCAGCCTGTGCCGATACCCGAATGGAAGTGGGATAAGCTTGGCATGGATTTTATCACCGGATTGCCCAGGACCAAATCAGGATATGATTCTATATGGGTAGTAGTTGATCGGTTGACCAAAGTGGCTCACTTTATCCCAGTGAAACGCACCTATACAAGTGCGAAGTTGGCCAAGATATACATGACCAGGATCGTATGTCTGCATGGAGTTCCAAGGACCATCGTATCAGATAGAGGAATACAGTTTACCTCAAAGTTTTGGCATCAGCTGCACCAGACTTTGGGAACCAGGCTGGAGTTCAGTACAGCTTTTCACCCGCAAACAGATGGAAAGACCGAGAGAGTCAACCAGATTCTGGAGGATATGTTGAGAGTTTGTGCACTAGATTATGGATCTAGTTGGGATGAAAATTTGCCCTACGCGGAGTTCTCATACAACAATAGCTATCAAGCCAGTTTGAAGATGGCACCGTTCGAAGCCTTGTATGGACGAAGGTGCAGAACACCGTTGATGTGGGATGAAGTTGGAGACTGACAGTTGTTTGGACCAGATTTGATCAAGGAGTCCGAAGAGAAGGTTAAGCTAATTCGGGATAGACTGAAGGTAGATCAGTCCAGGCAGAAGAGTTATGTAGATTCGAAACACAAGGAAGTAACCTATGAAATTGGAGATAGAGCATATCTGCGAGTGTCACCTCTGCGAGGAGTGAAACGTTTTGGAGTTAAGGGAAAGTTAGCCCCGGGATTTGTAGCACCGTACCGAATTTTGGAACGTATGGGAGAGGTTGCCTACAAGTTGGAGTTACCTGAAGGACTGTCGGGAGTTCATGATGTGTTTCATGTTTCACAGCTGAAGAAGTGTCATGCTGAGATGGCTGATGTACCACTAAGAGATACAGTGCCCTTGGAAGCCTTTCAGTTGGACAGTGATCTGACCTACGAGGAGAAGCCAGTCAGGATTCTTGAATTTGCCAGCCGAGTCACCCGCAGCAAGGTTATCAAGTTTTGCAAAGTTCAGTGGAGCCACCATACCGAGGATGAAGCCACACAGGAGCGAGAGGATGATCTTCGCAAAGACCACCCACACCTATTTTCTAGCCAACCCGAATCTCGAGGGGGAGATTCATCTTAAGGGGGGTAGGTTTGTAACATCCCAAATTTTCAATTTGGAATGTTATACATAGATCATTCATGCATATCATATTTTTTTGCATATTCTTTTCGCGAACCTCAAAATTCTAAGCAACTCAAGGACCCTCGGAGAGAGTTGGGGATTTCACTGTTTTAATATTTCAATTTTATCAAATATCGAAACGAGGATTATTTGTTTTAATTATTTTTCTCTCCGAAAATATTTCATATTAAAATATATGAGAGGAGAAAATATGACTTCTCCAAAATAAATGAAATATTGGAGGAAAAATATTAAAATCAAATATTTGATTTTATTTGGATTTTATTGCTATTTTATTTGCATAGGAAAAAATATTCATTTTTCAAAAATTGCATTTAGGCCAAAAGAGTGTTCACCTTGTTCTAAATATTTCATTTAGACGGTGAAAATTTGTTTTGGTATTTTTAATTTTTATTTATTTATTCTAAGATTTCTTTTAGTGAATCTGTTAAAAAAGCCATGGGACCCGAACTGGGCAAGGCCTTGGCCCAGCCAGCCCCACGCCGTCGTCGTCTCCGAACCGGACTCCTCGAGGGAGTCTGAGCCGCCGCCGCCGCCATGGACTCGCCCCTCCCGCAAGCCACCTCCCCCCTTTAAAAGCCGGACCCGGGGCCCCCTTGGAGCCCCAAGTCGTTGCCGCCAGCCGCCTCGCGCCGCACGCCGCTGCCCGCTCACCGGAAGCCGCCGGAGCCGCGCCGGAGTTCGAATCTCGGCATTCGTTTTTCTTGGTTTAGGTAAAAACCATCGTTTTTTTTAGAAAAAAACCTAGTTCGGTTTCTTCGGTTCGCCAGTTTTCTCGGTGTAGTTTATTTAGCGGACGTTCGTCCGTACGTTCGTTTTAACGAATGGTTTTCACCTGTTAGTCACAGACAACGAACGTTCGTTCGTTAGCCTATTCGTCAGTTTTTCTTTTTCTCGGGTTTTTCGCGATTATTTTCGATCGCGATTTCTGATCCGATTTTCGTTTTAGTTTATCTTTTCGCTCGTTTATCGGAATCAGGCGATTCAAGCGCGTAGATCTTCATCTCGAAGCCCTCTTTCTGTTTAACCAACTTGAACAAGATTTTGGTACTGTAAAATTTGACTTTAGTCCAGATTAGTAAATGAATCTTGTTTCTTTCGAAGTTTGAGTTCCGTTGCTCCGTTTGATTTGATTCTTTTTGCAAAGCGGAGTTCTTAAGTTGAAATTTCTGGTTAGTTCTTCTTATTTGAGTTTTACCCGCGCATCTTTGCTTGATTGCTTATGTATGCTATTGTTTGTTTGCGATAGGATTCCCGGAGTGCGAAGCGTGCTACTACGAGTCCCTAGGTTTTGCGGATCGTCAGAAAGGGAAGTAACATATTGATCACACTCTTTTCATACCCAGTTTTTATGCATTAGCTCCAATCCTCAAACACTGCATGATTAGGATGTGATTAACTTGTGGGTATTGGGAAGTAGTTGATGAGGTAGAACATATTGCCCTGTTATTATCAAACCCTTGGGAGTTACTTCTATGTTATGCTTATATTACCATGCTATGATCGTAGACGTGGATTGGGTTTGAGTGTATCCATGACAGATGTGAGTTGTTAATTAATGGTTCAACTTAAGGTGGCAACTTTAATACACATCTGGGTGGATTGTTTGTCGGGCACCTGGAGAATCTAGTGTTGTCCTAGGATATCCTGGAGTACCCGTGTGATAATCCTAAGGTCCGCCACCCAGGCTCAAAGGGAACTGAGATATTTCATGCTATAAACTTCCGTGTGCAGCCACAAGCTATTATGGGCTCTAGCATAGTTCAGTAAGTTGCGTGACCTCTTCCAGTGGTAGGCTAGCAGATGTAGGGGATGTAGGTTGGTACGGTCTACCCGGGATTAGAGTTAATGCTTCTGAAAGACTGTGTCTCGGTCATCTGTTTCTCAAACACCATGTAGTGCGAGAAATCCAACGGAGACGATCGCGTCTTGTGGGGAAAAGTGCGCAAACCTCTGCAGAGTGTACAATCTAATCATGGTTAGCCGTGTCCCCGGTTATGGACATCTTGAGTATCTAGTACTTGGATTATCATAAGTATCTCACCACTCTAATTTAATATGTTGGGTTGATAATTACTTTTTAATGGGGATTGAGTTGGAGGAACCTTCTCAATGATGTTTCAACTACCATGATAGTTAAATAAAATCTATTCCTTTGTTGTAGGGAAAAATTTGCTTTTCGCAAAAACTATAACCATAGAGCCTTTCCACCAGCCAAATATGCATGTAGTGATAGCATTATTACATTCTTGCTCTCTTGTGTTATATTGCCAAGATATTCCATGTCTTGACCCGTTTTCGGGCTGCAACGTATTATGTTGCAGACTTTTCAGATGAGGAGTAAGGTTTGTTAGGTCATTGCCGTGCAGCTCAGCTATGCCGTTGGAGTTGATGGACTCACTTTATCTTCCAAGCCTTCCCCTGTTATCGTATTAGATGGCCTTATGCCATATTTATTGTAATAAGTTCTCTTTTGAGACATTCCATGTAATAAGTGTGTGATTGCTAATCTGTTATAAATCCTTTGAGTACTGTGTGTGTCAGCATTACCGATCCAGGGATGACACGGAAGCATAGAGACTTGACCGTTTTAGGTCGGGTCTCTACAGCTAGTCAATATCAAACAGATTCCAAACGAAGAAAAAACTTTGGATTTACTTTTACTGGACCAGAAGAGACCCTAGAAGGTTCGGGAGAAGACCAGACGAGCCACGAGGGAGCGAAAAGCTCAGGGGGCGCACCCCCTAGGCTTGTGGCCCCCTTGTGGCACCTCCAACCCTAATTCGACCTTCGTAAATACACAAATATTCCCCTAACATCAGAGGGCCGCCCAAAATACTTTTTCCGCCGCCGCAAATTTCTGTTCTCGCGAGATCCCATCTGGATGCCTCCTCTAGTACTCTGTTGGAAGGGGAATCGATCACGGAGGGGATCTATGATGTCTACTATGCAACCTTATTCTTGTAGACTCGTGTTGGGCCTCCAAGCGCAGAGTTTTGTAGGACTGTAGCAAATTTCCCTCAAGTGGATGACCTAAGGTTTATCAATCCGTTGGAGGCATAGGATGAAGATGGTCTCTCTCAAACAACCCTGCAATCAAATACATGAAATCTCTTGGGTTGCCAACACACCCAATACAATGGCAAATTTGATATGTGCACTAGTTCGACAAAGAGATGGTGATACAAGTGTAGTACGGATAGTAGATATAAGATTTTGTAATTTG
Source organism: Aegilops bicornis (assembly GCA_021605145.1). NCBI lineage: Eukaryota > Viridiplantae > Streptophyta > Magnoliopsida > Poales > Poaceae > Aegilops > Aegilops bicornis. Next base: position 223,584,476 of record CM038675.1, read on the forward strand.
AAAATATAAAAACTGCAAGGTAGCAAGTGATAAAACGAAGCACAAACGGTATTGCAATGCTTAGAAACAAGGCATTGGGTTCATACCTCCACTAGTGCACTCGCTCAATAGTGCTAACATAATTGAATCATATAACAATCCCTCAACGTGTAACAAAGAGTCACTCCAAAGTTCTTATCTAGCGGAGAACATAAGAAGATATTGTCTGTAGGGTACGAAACCACCTCAAGGTTATTCTTTCCGATCAATCTATTGAGCTATTCGTATAACTGTCACAACAACCCTAGGTTTGTAATAAAATAACACCATATGATACGCATCAACCAACTTTAGTGTCACCTAGATACTCCAATGCCCCCACAAGTATCAGTGCGTCAATTATACGATACGCATCAAACAACTTCAGATTCATAATATTCGATTCAACACAAAGAACTTCAAAGAATGCCCCAAGATTTCTACCAGAGAAAGTAGAACGAAATCATGCACCAACCCCTATGCATAGATTACCCTAATGTTACCTTGGGAATCCGCGAGTTGAATGCCAAAACATGCATCAAGTGAATCAATATAATACCCCATTGTCACCATGGGTATTCATATGCAAGACATACATCAAGTGTCCTCAAATCCATAAAAGTATTCAATCTGATAATAGTGAAACCTCAAAGGTAAAAACTCAATTCATCACAACAAGATAGAGAGGGAGAAACACCGTATGATCCAACTATATTAACAAAGCTCGTGGTACATCAAAATCGTGCCAAATCAAGAACATGAGTGACGGTGTCCTGGACTAGGGGGTACTCACCACATCGTCTCCCGATCAGTTGGATTGGGCCGAGGATCCCCATGGCCGTATACTCATGGGCCAGTCCGGACAGTTGCCGCATACAAGGAAGATTCCCCAAGACTTGGCGATCAAGACGAGGACTCCTCCCCCACCGGCGTACTCGGCTAGGACTCTCGTTATCCTAGGCCTCTGGTGCATTATATAAACCAGGGCCAGGCTAGTCGACACATATACAATATACAACAATCATACCATAGGCTAGCTTCTAGGGTTTAGCCTCTTTGATCTCGTGGTAGATCCACTCTTGTAACACACATCATCAATATTAATCAAGCGTGACGTAGGGTTTTACCTCCATCAAGAGGGCCCGAACACAGGTAAAACATCGTGTCCCTTGTCTCTGTTACCATCCGCCTAGACGCGATTCAGGACCCCTACCGAGATCCGCCGGTTTTGACACCGACATTGGTGCTTTCATTGAGAGTTCCTCTATGTGTTCGGCAAAAGGTCGATGGCTCGCCCGCAGATCAACTGCGACTTCGGCATATTCGTCACCAGCTCGACTGGTCACCTTGGTTTGACCAAGGACTGTGCCCTATCTCCGATCGTCATGTTCGGATGAGGGCCTTCATCAACATCAGCTCCGATCTCTATCAAGATCATGGAGGAATCATCCAGTGAGCCCGGGGGCTCAGCGTAACAATTCCCTCGGGCGACCGTGTTGTTTTTCTGGACAGCGGACTTGTGTCCGCCGCCACCGCCTCCTCAAGCGTCGTTTTAACGATTGCTTCGATGGAACTGTGTGGAATTGAGTCTACAACAACCCTGGAAAATTTCGCCGAGTTCCGATGGAGGAATCTCTGGCAATCTCGAGATATCTGGGAGCCGCATTGAATCTGGACGAGAATCCGGACGAGTTTAGGGCGTGGTGTCTAGCTTCTAGCTCGGACCTCCTTTGGAAGATCCAACCGTTGATCGACTGCGGAATTCCTATATCTACCACCCCTCAAAATTTCAGCTTGATCTGACCGTCGAAACTCCGGGAACCTTCCGATTAGTGCATCACTTTACGGATCTGTTTTCTGCGCGAAAACAAATCCGACCCGAGTTCGTCCTTTTTACGAACGGGATTTCGGACATCCTTTTTGAAGGAAGTTTTGTATGGGGTATTGTGTTTTGTTCCCGAACACATCCTACTAACTTTAAAATCTTTTGAACATGATCTTCAATATCATGCTGGTGTCAAACCAGTCCGGCAATATTGATCCATGGCTGCCGACCTGTGCTAGACACGTCGTCACTTTGTTGAGCAGAGCTCAACTTCTTCGGATCATCATCTTGGCAAGCCGAACAAGAGTCCGGCATCGCGAAGGATAAATCATCACCAACATCGCCGCCCCACGGATTACATGGAGCGGGCATACCGGCATCGCCGCACGGTCGCTTCATCAAGCCGGCATCGACCACGTCACGACCTGCATCGGCAGGGCCGCACTGTTGCTTCTTCAAGCTGGTGTCCATCACGCCGACCTACTTCAACATCTCGGCTGGACCGGGGGCTTCACCATATCTTCATCAACCTACTCCGGACACTTCGGCGTCACTAGCCGACCAGGCAATGGGAGCGCGGATCGAGTCCCAATTTTGGGAATCACCTTCCTTCGGATTGCTACAACAAATAAACCAGGTGCTATTAATCCTCGTATTTCTTTTTGCTTGTTTGGGTTAATTTTTCCCAAGGAATTATTGCTCTGGTTTTTCCATCATATGTACACAGGTCTATCAAATGGTGGCCGCATTATCGACGGTCGCATGATGGTTCGGTCGGTTCCGTACATAGTCCGTGACGCCGCATCCGAACTTCGGACCAGCACTGTGAATTCAGGCCTTGCCATGCCTTTACCGCATCACGCCGCCGCCCTGCATCGACATTGACTTCGGCGCTAGGCCATATTTCTTTTATTACTCACTTTGCATAAATAATTTATTATGCAACATTTTTTTAATTCTTATTATTACTATTATCCCCGGTCTGCACTATTTTTTGTGCACAGGAAAATGATCCAGTCGGACTATATCCTTTGACGTCACCTTGGCTGGACGGGGGGCTTCGTCAACACTTTATTACCCCATGCTAGGGACTTCGGCATCACTCTGCCGTCCTGCATTGACCGTGCTATGTCATCACTTCGGAGTGCCGAGCTCTTTGCTCCGCCACCTCGGGACCGGCTTGGGGGATGGAACCTTGTCCCGCATCAAGCTCGGACCGCGTCGTCAATATCGAACACATTAACCAGCTAAGTTGCCTTCATGCTCAAAGTCTTAAATTTCTAACTTGTGTTCGGTCCGACCAAGCATTATACTTTTTTGGAAATAAAAGTTGCTTGTAAGAATTTTTCCTTGTCCAAACTTTGTTCGCACATACTTGACGCGCTACCCGCGCTCATTATACCTGGGGGCTTCTTTAATAGAAGCTTATTAATACGGGCTTTATGCCCAACACATGTGTCACACTTCCGCATGTACCTTTTATTCACCATTATATGCATCTATATGACTTAAGTTTTGGCCAAGCTGGGTTGCTGGCTCCTGTGCTTACCCCTCGTTCCCGATTGTTCGGCTAGGTGGTAAAGGGAGCACCTCTGCGATTATTCTCTTGAATTGACCCGGATGTGTACCTCAGACTAGGTGAAGCGAAAGCTAGCATTCTTAAGGGAATACTCGGTCGGTGAACTAAAAGATGATTTCTTACCTATTTATTTACCTGCCCCAGATGTTTTCTGCTCTTTTCGCGGTCCGGACATGCACTTTAGGGCATGCCTCCTGTGGAAAGGAACCCCTAAAGGAACTATTCTCCTGGAAGATGTTTCTTACTAACCATGTAATATAACATAACTAGTTGGGCACTTATGCGATAAAGCACTAATGACCCCTACGCTTTGGTCTCCACGCATGCCCGGTTTTTATAACCGCGAGGGTATTCGGACACACTCGGACTATTGGGTCCAGAGGTTGAAGCGAAAAGGTCCGCTCGACAAGCGATCTACAATCCGGCTAGAAGGCATTCTACATGTCACCTTACATTTTATAGACAACTATAACCCAAGTCACTTGGGGGCTCTTAGGTTTATTTGAGCCGTTTCATACTAAGTGATATTCTTCTTAGTAGTTGCAAAGTTAAATCACGCGAAGCACTTTTTTTCTAAAGTCCAATTTCGGATTGGCACGAACACTTGATCTTGTTCGGATGTCATGTTTTCTTGGCGTTTTTGGTTTTCAAGCTTTTGGCACTTTTAACTATTTGTGTGTTTTCAGCACAAGTCTCGCGATGCAACGCGGACACCTTTAGAGATTCGGCAAAAACATTCTCGGATATTGCTATATATGCATCAGTTTCGAATTGTGTCTTCGTCAATAGTTGGGTTACCCGACTCCCGCGCTTGCCTCCTACGTTCCGCTTTGTTCAGCTAGGTGTGCAAAGGGAGAACCACTGCGATTGTGCTTCCAGCTCGCATGGTCAAGCACCTCAGTGGAGAAAGCCGAAAACTGACTGTCACAATAGGTGTAAACTGGTCAGCGATCCGATGACTATATTAAATGACGGGCCATTCATAGAATTGGCCGAAGTGTTTCCGGCTTGACCTCGATCGTCAGCGAACACTACCGGGGGCTATTAATCGGCCTCCCAAACTAAATCCTCAATATTTTGCTCTTACATTGAAGCTGAGGTTTCATGATCATGCTTAGCATGATAAACAAAGAAAGGAACCGATAGCGGGACTATTTTCTTTGGAAGACATTTCTTCTGTTAAACAGTAATATAACATATCTCTCCGCGTGCCTTTGTTTATAAAACCGTATGGCCAGATTGCCTTGTTTGTTGTAAATCTTTGCCCTCATAAAGGCTTTATAAAGTAGGACAAACACTCCTCGGCTATTGGCCAAGGAGGTTGAAGCTCATGGTCGGTCAACAAAGTTTTGTACAATACGGATTCGAGCATTAATGACGTAAAGTACTTGGATACATCGAGTCATTCCACATAATTTGTGATTTTACTATGGATATCGATCCTTAATTCGGCCTCCGTGCCCGCATTAAGGCTCGGGGATACTTGGGCTTCGGGCTTATTATTTACAAATATTAAAGGGGCACATTGATCCTCGATGCGGTGTTGCCACCCGACCGGTGTCTCGGGGCTCTTGCATTGCTTGTTCTATGCGTAAAATCTTAAGTCTGTCTGATTTCGAGGAGATTTTGATCCTCGGGTTGGTCGGTCGCACCCAACCCGAGTCTCGAGGACTGAGCACACCGCTTTTGTGTCCCTAAGTATTCTGAGAGCTAGGACTTGATCCTCGGGCCGATTTTGCAAATCAACTTTGAGTCTCGTGACTCTTGGGATCAGCGGTCTTATGTCATCCTTCAGGTGCATCTCGGGTTTTAGACCGATACACACCTTGAGGTCTACTGGCTATATATCTCGTCAGAGAATAAATTGCATCAATAAAAAATATTGACAAAAATCGGCCCACATTCGGGGTGGTGCACCACCTCGGAAGCAGTCCGGCATAAAAGTTCGGATGCAAGTGGCTGGCTCCTTAGAGGGCATTTCCGGCATTAAGCTCGGCTAAACTCCTTCAAACTTCTTTGAACCAAGGTGATTTACGACACCTCGGATCTGATCTGGCGTTGGAGCTCGGATACATAGTCCGGCGTTTGAGCTCGGATACCGTCCGGCGTTGGAGCTCGGATACATAGTCCGGCGTTGGAGCTCGGATACCGTCCGGCGTTGGAGCTCGGATACATAGTCCGGCGATAGAGCTGGGAAGCAGTCCGGTGTTGGTGCTCGGCTGCAAAAGATACCTCGAATGCAGTCCGGCGTTGGAGCTTCGGACGAAGAGGACCTTGCCGCCGGGAACAACTTCAAACCCGAGGTGTGGCATAAAAATAACAAGGCATTGATAAAGGCCGGAAACTTAAAGGGGCTCCTCGGATACCCGACATGTAAACTCGTCGAATGCATTTCGGCAATCCTCAAGATCAAAAGATGAGAATATTTGTTGAACCAGTTTTCAAGACCGACAACCGAAGATGAAGGACAGTTCGGAAGAATCGAGGAGCGTCCCCAACTTGAAGACCGGTTCAGGGGGCTACTGACGGTGTCCTGGACTAGGGGGTACTCACCACATCGTCTCCCGATCAGTTGGATTGGGCCGAGGATCCCCATGGCCGTATACTCATGGGCCAGTCCGGACAGTTGCCGCATACAAGGAAGATTCCACAAGACTTGGCGATCAAGACAAGGACTCCTCCCCCACCGGCGTACTCGGCTAGGACACTTGTTATCCTAGGCCTCTGGTGCATTATATAAACCAGGGCCAGGCTAGTCGACACATATACAATATACAACAATCATACCATAGGCTAGCTTCTAGGGTTTAGCCTCTTTGATCTCGTGGTAGATCCACTCTTGTGACACACATCATCAATATTAATCAAGCGGTGACGTAGGGTTTTACCTCCATCAAGAGGGCCCGAACCTGGGTAAAACATCGTGTCCCTTGTCTCCTGTTACCATCCGCCTAGACGCACAGTTCGGGACCCCCTACCCGAAATCCGCCGGTTTTGACACCGACAATGAGAGAGAGAGAGATCAAACACATAGCTACTTATACATACCCCTAGCTTCGAGGGTGAACTACTCCCTCCTCATCAAATATGGCCTCCGATGATGATTCCCCCTCCGGCAGGGTGCCAGAACAGGGCTCTAGATGGTATTTTGAAGGTACATAGGCTTGCGGCAGTGGAGTCCAAGTTCTAGGATTATTTTTGGAGGTTTTTGTATTTATAGGATTTCTTGGCGTCAGTCTCACGCCAGGATGTGCCACAGGAAGGCCACAAGCCACTAGGGCACAACCACCCCCCTAGGCGTGCTCAGATGGCTTGTGCGGTCCTCGTGGCTCTTCAAGCCCTCCCACAAAGCTTCTAGTGCCACTACTGCAGGATGCTACTAACGCGACACTACGATCAGAGACCCTTCGACGAAACTGTGTGCGATGCCATAATCGCAAACGGTGGTGTAAAAAACTGTCAAAAAGGTGAAAACGTTTGCGATGGAGGATGCATCAAACATGGTTCAGATTTTAGTTCCGTGTGTGATTCGGGCATCTTGTTGATTCAATTAACCGTTTTTGATGAGGAGGAACAAAAGAAATGGGCAGCCAGATGAAGGCGTGTGCGATGTACAGCATATGGTTCACTCGGATGAACTGTTTGTGATTAGGCAACACAAAAGAAACGGGCAGCCAAATGAAGGTGTGTGCGATATACAGCATACAGTTCACTCAGATGAACTGTTTGCGTTGACACATGAGAACAGAAACGGTTCAAATGATCAAGATGTGTGTGATACGCGGCAAACAGGTCTGCAATCAGAAATGTGTGTGAATACCGATAATAACACAGACGGTTGCTGCTAACAAGACGTGTGTGTTGTGCAATGGGATTGCATACAGAACAACAACATGTATATATATATAGACACACACACACTTATAAGGACATGCTTGCATAACCAAATTAAACATCCACTTACATAGGTGGCTACTACAACCATGGCATTTGCACACACCAATGTGAACTATTACATGCATAATTACATAGGTGGCTACTACACACATGACATTTCCACACACCAACAAAGTAAACTATATATTACATGCATGATTAACTAGCATAAACGATCATCTGATCATCATCTACTTCTTGTGACGCTTGCTCTACTTGTGGCTCGATCCGGGCTCGTCGATTTGGGTAACGAGAAACTTCCTCATGTCAACAATCCGCCTGTGCATCTCGTAGCATGGGTACACGCTCTTGGTCGCAAACCTGGGGTGAGGTTCATCCAGTTGCCGCATCCAGGCCCCGTGCCAGGATACGGGACTTGTTCTCTGGGCATCCTGCTTCATCTTTTCGTAGTAGGGGTCGATGATGGCCGATGCGAGTTTGACCAAGGAGTCCTTCTTCATGCTGCCCCAGACCATGTACTGGTCACGGATTTTGACAAGGTTCTAGCAGGCCAAGCCCGTAACACTGAGCGCTTTTACATCCTTGGTGGTATCCACCATGGCGAACTTGTAGTCAGTGTTATTGACAAACCTGTTGAAACGGCCACGAGGCTCTATGGCCATGCAGTAGTGGTAGATGAGGACATGATGGCGCACGCACAACTGGGCGACGGCAACCTTCTGATCTATGCCGGGATGACCGGTGGTGTACTGGAGGTCGATGCGACCACCTTGTACTTGTCTCCAGCAAGAAACTGCTCAATGTTGTTGATGTAGTCGTCCACCACGGCCGGGTCGATGGTGTACACCACCGAGAGATCCGTCTCCCTCGCGTGGGTCTCCATTCTATGCTCCCCGAACTCCACTGGAGCACGGCTGGACATCCCCTCTCTATGTGTTGTTGTGGGTGTGCGTGTTGTGTTGTGGGGCGCGATCAAAAGGTTGAAGAGACTAAGATTATAATGGTCGCGGGAATTAAAGGGGAAGCCAGGCGGCCAGGAATATCGGCAGGCCCTGATGGCAGTTCTAATTTGCAGCGTGTAACTCCATCGTGTCGCACGTAACTGCACCGCGTGGCAACGCGCGTGGCGCAACCGCATGCATACGGGGCCCTTGACATGATCGTGCGCACGCCCAACCGTTGGAAGAGCGCGCGCGGAGGGACGCGAGCAGAGCGCTCCGCGGTCGCCTCAACGGCGAGCAACCATATATAGATGTACACAAGCTGAGCGCGCAAGGAAAAGATGTACACAAGCTGAGCGCGCCGACGGACGTGAACAGAGCGTGCCAACTGACGCGAGCAGAGCGCGCCGTGGCGCCAAACCGCGAGCTCAGCGCGCTACGGCACCTAACGGTGGGATAGACCTTCATTCAAGCCAATCAAAATAAGACTGGAACGGGCATGTCTGTATTGAGCAAAGGGATCGCACATGTCTGTAGTGACTGGAACGAGAATGCAATAGAAAAATAAGAATTAAGGCCACGATGATGCGATCGCAGTGGTGGTTACAGGAGGCAAGAAGAAAGATGCATCCATCAATGTACGATCTCCTCCTCCTCAACTCAGTGCGTCGGCCGGGCCACCGACCGGCGGCTAAGGTGCGGCGGCTTGTGCGGCGAGGTCAAGGTGCTTCTCAGCTAAGGCATCCAAGGCTTCCAGCCGGCTAAAGAAGGCTAACATCGTAGCATCCTCACTGGCCTTGTAGATACCTATGTACACAATTCGCTCGTACACATGGATGTGTAGGTCGAAAGTTTCTTGCAAATGAAGGCGCCTCCCGGCGAGCGCGACCTCCAGGTGGACATTCTTCGTGGTGTCGGCGAGCAATCGCAGGGCCACCAGTGCTTGAAAGAGGTTCCGACCATGGAGGCCGATTAGGGTGGCAGGCAATGAGGAGCCCGGGCGCGCGGGCTGGAGGAGTACGGCGATGTTGTCCTTGAGCTTCTTGGCGATGGTGGACCTATTGGTGGTGCAAACGATCATCTGGTCCAACTGAGAGTCATAGCTGGCGTCGACGGCGGCCATCCACCAGCCGGTCGTCAACACCGTATGGAGACGATGCATGGTGCCATGCCACAGGCCGGCGTCGTGGACCATCTGGCACAGCCGCTAGCTGCTCGTGCTCATTGCCGCCATGGGTCTGGAGTGGGCACTTTTGCGCTTATTGGTGTAGGTGCTTAGGCAAATGCTTAGGTGCGTACGATGTGGTAGATGCATTGGAATGGAGGGGCGCCTTTATATGAGTGCAAACTGTGTTGCATTGACATCGTGATGCCTCTTTTCCCGGTCCTCCCATTACTTCCCTCATGCATTCACATGATGCTAATTGAAGGAGGATGCATCATTGGCCGTCCAACATTTCGGGAACCGCTACCCTCTCCCTCGTATGCATTAAAGCCGTATCGGGAACTGCGCCGCCCGCTGTCAAATCGAATAGTACAACGCCGCCTGCAGCACACCTGGCTGAACACGCCTCCTCGCCTCCATCTATGCTTAATTACTGAATTTTAGTTGCAAAAATTATATACTGCTAGTGATTTTTAGCTTCATATTTTGACAAATCGCAGTGTTACTAGGTTGGCAAATGGCAATGTTACTAGATCAACAAATGTCAATCTTTCTACTTTGACAAATGGCAACATACCCAATATGACAGATGCAAATCGCACCAAATTGTTTGTAAGTGGTTCACACGGGTCATCCAAAAGAACCGTTTGTGTTCAAGAGATGCACAAATCATGCTCTCACTTTGCATACGGGTGTTCTATCTGAAACCATCATGCTTGTTGTGAGAAGATCCGGTTTGTGAGAAGCATATACCCAAACCTGCCCCAAATGGGACAAAAAAATTACCACCGCATGTTGATGCCGCTCCATGATAGCATGCCAAGTTCATGAATTTCAGACGAGTTTTGGATTTACTAGAATTTAAAAAACCAGGCATCTCAACGGTTTGCCGGCAATCAACGGTGCCCTGGTGTTTGAAATTCATTCCCATTTCTTGCATGGGACCTAAGCATGCACCCAAGGACACAGATTTGATTTTTCAACCAATTTATATGCACTGGAGCATGTGCATGTAGTTCAAATTTTAATTATGCACATAAATGCATTGAAAACTCGGCTAATGCATGAAAATGTCCAAACGAACCCTGACAAATCACAAAAATTCACACGACACTCCTGTTGTTCTATGTTGACAAGAGAAAAAAAATTGAAAGCAATAAGAGGCAATGGATATCGTTTCGTCCCCAAAGGTGGGGCGTTCCCTACCGAAAACCATCATGCTTGTTGTGAGAAGCTCCGGTTTGTGAGAAGCATATACCCAAACATGCCCCAAATGGGACAAAAAATTTACCACGGCATGTTGATGCCGCTCCATAAAATGCCAAGTTTCATGAATTTCAGACGAGTTTTGGATTTACTAGAATTTAAAAACCAAGCATCTCAATGTTTTGCCGGAAATTAACGGTGCCCTGTTGTTTGAAAGCCATTCCCATTTCTTGCATGGGACCTAAGCATGCACCCAAGAACACAGATTTGATTTTTCAACCAATTTATATGCAGCATGTGCATGTAGTTCGAATTTGAATTATGCACATAAATGCATTGAAAACTCAGTTAATGCATAAAAATGTCCAAATGAACCCCAAAAAATCACACAACACTCCTGTTTTTCTATGTTGACACGAGAAAAAAAATTGAAAGCAATAATAGGCAGTGGATATCATTTTGCCCCCAAAGGTGGGGCGTTCCCTACTGAAAACCATCATGCTTGTTGTGAGAAGCTCCGGTTCGTGAGAAGCATATACCCAAACCTGCCCCAAATGGGACAAAAAATTTACCACGGCATGTTGATGCCGCTCCGTGATAGCATGCCAAGTTTCATGAATTTCAGACGATTTTTGGATTTACTAGAATTTAAAAACCAGGCATCTCAATGTTTTGCTGGCAACCAACGGTGCCCTGGTGTTTGAAATTCATTCATGTTTCTTGCATGGGACCTAAGCATGCACCCAAGGACACATATTTGATTTTTCAACCAATTTATATGCACTGGAGCATGTGCATGTAGTTCAAATTTGAATTATGCATATAAATGCATTGAAAACTCACTTAATGCATAAAAATGTCCAAACGAACCCAGAAAAATCACAAAAATTCACACAACAGTCCTGTTGTTATATGTTGACACGAGAAAAAAAATTGAAAGCAATAAGAGGCAATGGATATCGTTTCGTCCCCAAAGGTGGGGCGTTCCCTACCGAAAACCATCATGCTTGTTGTGAGAAGCTCCGGTTTGTGAGAAGCATATACCCCAACCTGCACCAAATGGGACAAAAATTTACCACGACATGTTGGTGCCGCTCCATGATAGCATGCCAAGTTTCATGAATTTCAAATGAGTTTTGGATTTACTAGAATTTAAAAACCAGGCATCTCAATGTTTTGTCGGCAATCAACGGTGCCTTGGTGTTTGAAATTCATTCCAATTTCTTGCATGGGACCTAAGCATGCACCCAAGGACACAGATTTGATTTTTCAACCAATTTATATGCACTGGAGCATGTGCATGTAGTTCAAATTTGAATTATGCACATGAATGCATTGAAAACTCACTTAATGCATAAAAATGTCCGAACGTACCCCGAAAAATCACAAAAATTCACACAACACTCCTGATGTTCTATGTTGACACGAGAAAAAAATTTGAAAGCAATAAGAGGCAATGGATATCGTTTCGTCCCCAAAGGTGGGACGTTCCCACCGAAAACCATCATGCTTGTTGTGAGAAGCTCCAGTTTGTGAGAAGCATATACCCAAACCTGCCCCAAATGGGACAAAAATTTTACAACGGCATGTTGATGCCGCTTCATGATAGCATGCCAAGTTTCATGAATTTCAGACGAGTTTTGGATTTACTAGAATTTAAAAACCGGGCATCTCAATGTTTTGCCGGCAACCAACGGTGCCCTGGTGTTTGAAATTCATTCCCATTTCTTGCATGGGACCTAAGCATGCACCCAAGGACACAGATTTGATTTTTCAACCAATTTATATGCACTGGAGCATGTGCATGTAGTTCAAATTTGAATTATGCACATAAATGCATTGAAAACTCAGATAATGCATAAAATGTCCAAACGAACCCCGAAAATCACAAAAATTCACACAACACTCCTGTTGTTCTATGTTGACACGAGAAAAAAATTGAAAGCAATAAGAGGAAATGGATATCGTTTCGTCCCCAAAGGTGGGGCGTTCCCTACGGAAAACCATCATACTTGTTGTTTGAAGCTCCGGTTTGTGAGAAGCATCTACCCAAACCTGCCCAAATGGGACAAAAAATTTACCACTGCATGTTGATGCCGCTCCATGATAGCATGCCAAGTTTCACGAATTTCAGACGAGTTTTGGATTTACTAGAATTTTGAAACCAGGTATCTCAATGTTTTGTCGGCAATCAACGGTGCCCTGGTGTTTGAAATTCATTCCCATTTCTTGCATGGGACCTAAGCATGCACCCAAGGACACAGATTTGTTTTTCAACCAATTTATATGCACTGGAGCATGTGCATGTAGTTCAAATTTGAATTATGCACATAAATGCATTGAAAACTCACTTAATGCATAAAAATGTCCAAACGAACCTTGAATAATTCAATTCTTTTATGATCACTGCAGATAAAAGGTCTAGCAATTCAAACACCGTCCACAGTCGTTGTGACCCCATTATGTAATTCAAATCAAGAAGAAAAATCAAGTAGATCCCACACAGTTTATTATAACCAACTGTATGAGATGCAGCACAAAATATCTTTGGACCTTGTCTGAATAAGGGACTGTGTGAGATGACACTTTGTGTGCCAGTTTTTTGGCTGAAGCGATTCCAAATTTTCGGCTTCTACGGAAATATCTACCTCCCCGCCCCCTCCCCCTTACAAAAGGCCACATTTCCCCTGTTTACGCCTTCCTTTCCAAATTGAAACCTTCACTCCTTGCTTGCAGCGCGGCCGCCTCCTCGCCGGTGACCCTCCTTCATGCTGCTCGGCCTCGCCTATCCAGGCAGGTAATCCACACCCGACCCCCATCCTCGTCCTCCTTCCACATCCCACATGCCCCGACCGCTGGTGCGAGTGCGACACCTTCCACCCAAATCACCGACCCCTCCACCAAATAAGCGCCGGCCTAATCCATGGTGCTGTTGGAAATATGCCCTAGAGGCAATAATAAATTAGTTATTATTATTATATTTCCTTATTCATGATAATCGTTTATTATCCATGCTATAATTGTATTGATAGGAAACTCAAATACATGTGTGGATACATAGACAACACCATGTCCCTAGCAAGCCTCTATTGGCTAGCTCGTTGATCGATAGATGGTTACGGTTTCCTAACCATGGACATTGGATGTCATTGATAACGGGATCACATCATTAGTAGAATGATGTGATGGACAAGACCCAATCCTAAGCCTAGCACAAAGATCATAGTTCGTATGCTAAAGCTTTTCCAATGTCAAGTATCTTTTCCTTAGACCATGAGATTGTGCAACTCCCGGATACCGTAGGAATGCTTTGGGTGTACCAAACGTCACAACGTAATCGGGTGACTATAAAGGTGCACTACGGTATCTCCGAAAGTGTCTGTTGGGTTGTACGAATCGAGACTGGGATTTGTCACTCCGTGTGACGGAGAGGTATCTCTGGGCCCACTCGGTAGGACATCATCATAATGTGCAGCAGTGTGATTAAGGAGTTGATCACGGGATGATGTGTTACGGAACGAGTAAAGAGACTTGCCGGTAACGAGATTGAACAAGGTATCGGGATACCGACGATCGAATCTCGGGCAAGTATCATACCGATAGACAAAGGGAATTGTATACGGGATCGATTGAGTCCTTGACATCGTGGTTCATCCGATGAGATCATCGTGGAACATGTGGGAGCCAACATGGGTATCCAGATCCCGCTGTTGGTTATTGATCGGAGAACGTCTCGGTCATGTACGCTTGTCTCCCGAACCCGTAGGGTCTACACTTAAGGTTCGATGGCGCTTAGGGTTATATAGGAAGCTTGTATGTGGTTACGAATGTTGTTCGAGTCCCGGATGAGATCCCGGACGTCACGAGGAGTTCGGAATGGTCCGGAGGTAAAGAATTATATATAGGATGTCTTTGTTTGACCATCGGGACAAGTTTCGGTGATATCGGTATTGTCTGGGACCACCGGAGGGGTCCTGGGCCCACCGGTGGGGCCACCTGCCCGGGGCCACATGGGCCCTAGGTGGTGCGCCCTAGGCCTGCATGGGCCAAGGGGAACCAGCCCCAAGAGGCCCATGCGCATGAAACACTTGGAGAGGAAGAGTCCATAGAGGGAAGGCACCTCCAGGTGCCTTGGGGAGGATGGACTCCTCCCCTCTTGGCCGCACCCCTCCCTTGGAGGAGGGGGCAGGCTGCCCTCCCCCTCCTTGGCACCTATATAAAAGGGGAGGGAGGGGCAGCAGCACTTGAGCCTGGCGCCTCTCTCTCCCTCTCCAACACCTCCTTCTCCTCCGTGAGTGCTTGGCGAAGCCTGCAGGATTGCCACGCTCCTCCACCACCACCACGCCGTTGTGCTGCTGTTGGATGGAGTCTTCCTCAACCTCTCCCTCTCTCCTTGCTGGATCAAGGCGTGGGAGGCGTCACCGGGCTGTCACGTGTGTTGAACGCGGAGGTGCCGTCCGTTCGGCACTAGGATCATCGGTGATCTGAATCACGGTGAACGACTCCATCAACCCCGTTCACTTGAACGCTTCGCTTAGCGATCTACAAGGGTATGTAGATGCACTCTCCTTCCCTCGTTGCTAGTCTCTCCATAGATAGATCTTGGTGATACGTAGGAAAATTTTGAATTTCTCGCTCGTTCCCCGGCGGTGGCATCATGAGCTAGGTCTATTGCGTAGATTCTTTGCACGAGTAGAACACAAAGTAGTTGTGGGCGTTGATTTTGTTCAATATGCTTGCCGTTACTAGTCTTATCTTGATTCGACGGTATTGTGGGATGAAGCGGCCCGGACCAACCTTACACGTACTCTTACGTGAGACAGGTTCCACCGGTCGACATGCACTAGTTGCATAAGGTGGTGGCGGGTGTCTGTCTCTCCCATTTTAGTCGGATCGGATTCGATGAAAAGGGTCCTTATGAAGGGTAAATAGCAATTGGCATATCACGTTGTGGTTTTGCGTAGGTAAGAAACGTTCTTGCTAGAAACCCATAGCAGCCACGTAAAACATGCAAACAACAATTAGAGGACGGCTAACTTGTTTTTGCAGGGTATGCTATGTGATGTGATATGGCCAAGAAGAATGTGATGTATGGTGTGTGATGTATGTGAATGATCATGGGCTTGTAATAGGATTCACGACTTGCATGGCGATGAATATGACAACGGCAGGAGCCATAGGAGTTGTCTTTATTTATTGTATGACCTGCGTGTCATTGAACAACGCCATGTAATTACTTTACTTTATTGCTAACGGTAGCTATAGTAGTAGAAGTAATAGTTGGCGAGACAACTTCATGAAGACACGATGATGGAGATCATGATGATGGAGATCATGGTGTCATGCGGTGACAATGATGATCATGGAGCCCGAAGATGGAGATCAAAAGGAGCAATATGATATTGGCCATATCATGTCACTACTATATAATTGCATGTGATGTTTATTATGTTTATACATCTTGTTTACTTAGAACGCAGCGGTAGTAAATAAAATGATCCCTTACACAAATTTCAAGAAGTGTTCTCCCACGATGCACCGTTGCTACAGTTCGTAAGCTTCTAAGCACCACGTGATGATCGGGTGTGATGGATTCTTACGTTCACATACAACGGGTGTAAGACAGATTTACAAAGAAAACACTTGGGGTTAACTTGACGAGCCTAGCATGTATGCAGACATGGCCTCGGAACACGAGAGACCGAAAGGTCGAGCATGAGTCGTATAGTAGATACGATCAACATGAAGATGTTCACCGATGATGACTAGTCCGTCTCACGTGATGATCGGACACGGCCTAGTTGACTCGGATCATGTAATCACTTAGATGACGGAGGGATGTCTATTTGAGTGGGAGTTCATGAGATGAACTTAATTATCACGAACATAGTCAAAAGATCTTTGCAAATTATGTCGTAAGGCTCGGCGCTTTAGTTCCACTGTTTAGATATGTTCCTAGAGAAAATATAGTTGAAAGTTGTGATGGCGATTATGCGGACGATAGATAGCTTATGTACTTAATGCACCGCTCGGTGTCTTTGAACCCCAAACGTCGTTCTCGTGGATGTTGCGAACATCGGACATACACGCTTTTGATAACTACATGATAGTTCAGTTAAGCGGTTTAGAGTTGAGGCACCAAAGACGCGTTTTGAAGCGTCGCGGAACATATGAGATGTTTCGAGGGCTGAAATTGGGATTTCGGGGCTCGTGCTCACGCCAAGAGGTATGAGACCTCCGACGATTTTCTTAGCCTGCAAACTAAGGGAGAAAAGCTCAATCATTGAGCTTGTGCTCAGATTGCTGAGTACAACAATCACTTGAATTGAGTGGGAGTTAATCTTCCAGATGAGATAGTGATGTTTCTCCAAAAGTCATTGCCACCAAGCTGCTAGAAGCTTCGTGATGAACTATAACATATCAGGGATAGATATAATGATCCCTTGAGGTATTCGCGATGTTTGACACCGCGAAAGTAGAAATCAAGAAGGAGCATCAATTGTTGATGGTTGGTGAAACCACTAGTTTCAAGAAGGGCAAGGGCAAGAAGGGACACTTCATGAAACGGCAAATCGATTCTTGCTGCTCGGTTGAAGAAACCCAAGGTTGAACCCAAACCCGAGACTAAGTGCTTCTTAATGAAAGGAACGGACACTGAAGCGGAACCACCCTAGATACTTGGTAGATGAGAAGGCTGGCAAGGTTGATAGAAGTATATTTGATATACATTATGTTAATGTGTACTTTACTAGTACTCCTAGTAGCACCAGGGTAATAGATACCGGTTCGGTTGCTAAGTGTTAGTAACTCGAAATAAAAGCTACGGAATAAACGGAGACTAGCTAAAGGTGAGCTGACGATACGTGTTGGAAGTGTTTCCAAGGTTGATATGATCAAACATCGCACGCTCCCTCTACCATCAAGATTAGTATTAAACCAGAATAATTATCATTTGGTGTTTGCGTTGAGCATAGACATGATTGGATTATGTCTATACTTAATCTGATTTATTCATTTAAGGAGAATAATGGTTACTCTATTTATTTGAATAATACCTTGATGGTCTTGCACCTGAATAAATGGTTTATTGAATCTCGATCGTAGTGATACACATTTTCATGCCAAAAGTATAAGATAGTAATGATAGTACCACTTACTTGTGGCACTGCCATGTAAGTCATATTGGTGTAAAACGCATGAAGAAGCTCCATGTTGATGGATCTTTGGACTCACTCGTTTTTGAAAAGTTTGAGACATGTGAACCATTTCTATTGGTGTATACGCATGAAGAAACTCCATGCGGATGGATCGTTTAGACTCACTTGATTTTGAATCACTTGAGATATGCAAATCATACCACATGGACAAGATAAGCTGAAAAGCCTCGGTTTCAAAGAAGATGGAACTAGATAGCAACTTGTTGGAAGTAACACATTTTGATGTGTGCAGTCCAATAAGTCTTTGAGGCATCTTGATGAATATCGTTATGTTCTTACTTCACGAGATGATTCGAGTAGATGTTGAGTATATTTACTTGATGAAACACAAGTCTGAATTATTGAATGGTTCAAGTAATTTCAGAGTGAAGTTTAAGATCTTCGTGACAAGAGGATAGAATGTCTATGATATGATCATAGAGATGAATATCTGAGTTCTGAGTTTTGGCACACAATTAAGACATTGTGCAAATTGTTTCACAATTAATACCGCACTGGAACACCATAGTGTGATGGTGTGTCCGAACATCATAGTTGCACCTTATTGGATATGGTGCGTACCATGATGTCTCTTATCGAATTACCACTATCGTTCATGGGTTAGGCATTAGAGACAACCGCACTCACTTTAATAGGGTACCACGTAATTCCGTTGAGATGACACCGTAAGAACTATGGTTTAGAGAAACCTAAGCTGTCATTTCTTAAAAATTTGGGGCTGCGACGCTTATGTGGAAAAGTTTCAGGTTGATAAGCTCGAACCCAAAGCGGATAAAATACATCTTCATAGGACACCCAAAACAGTTGGGTAAACCTCCTAATTCAGATCCGAAAGCAATAGGGATTGTTTCTTGAATCGGGTCCTTTCTCGAGGAAAAGTTTGTCTCGAAAAGTTGAGTGGGAGGATGGTGGAGACTTGATGAGGTTATTGAACCGTCACTTCAACTAGTGTGTAGTAGGGCACGGGAAGTTGTTCCGTGGCACCTACACCAATTGAAGTAGAAGCTTAGGATATTGATCATGAAGCTTGGATCAAGTCACTACCGAACCTCGTGGGGACGACAAGAACGCTGCATCGCATCGTGAGTGGTACGGTGATCCTGTCTTGAAGGTCATGTTGCTAGACAACAATGAACCTACGAGCTATGGAGAAGCGATGGTGGGCCCAAATTCCGACAAATGGTTAGAAGCCATGAAATCCGAGATAGGATCCATGTATCATAACAAAGCATGGACTTTGGTGGACTTGCCCGATGATCGGCAAGCCATTGAGATAAATGGATCTTTAAGAAGAAGACGGACGTGGGCGGTAATATCACCGTCTATGAAGCTCGACTTGTGGCGAAGAGTTTTTCACAAGTTCAAGGAGTTGACTACGATGAGATCTTCTCATCCGTAGCGATGCTTGAGTCCGTCGGAATCATGTTAGCATTAGCTGCATTTATGAAATCTGGCGGATGGATGTCAAAACGAGTTTCCTTACCAGTTTTCGTAAGGAAAGGTTGTATGTGATACAATCGTAAAGGTTTTGTCGATCCTAAGAATGCTAAAAGTTATCTTGGCTCCAGCGATCCTTCTAAGGACCGGAGTAAGCATCTCGGAGTTGGAATGTGCGCTTTGATGAGATGATCAAAGATTTTGGGTTTATACAAAGTTTATGAGAAACTTGTATTTCCAAAGAAGTAAGTGGGAGCACTATAGAATTTCGATGAGTATATGTTGTTGACATATTGATGATCGAAATGATGTAGAATTTTACGTAAAGCATATAGGGTTATTTGAAAGGTGTTTTTCAAATAGAAAACCTGGATTAGGCTACTTGAACAATAAGCATCAAGATCTATAAAATAGATCAAAATGTTTAATAATACTTTCAAATGAGCATGTACCTTGACATGATCTTGAAGGTGTTCAAGATGGATCAGTCAAAGAAGGAGTTCTTAGCTGAATTGTAAGGTATGAAGTTAAGACTTAAAGCTCGACCACGGCAGACCAGAGAGAAAGGGCGAAGATCGTCCCTATGCCTTAGACATAGGCTCAAGCTGTATGCTATCTTTGTGTACCGCATCGAAAGTGTGCCTTGCCATGAGTCAAGTCAAGGGGTACAAGAATGATCCAGGAATGGATCATTGGACAATGATCAAAATTATCCTTGGAGTAAATAAGGACATGTTTCTCGATTATGGAGGTGATAAAGAGTTCGGCGTAAGCGTTACGTCGATGCAAGCTTTAACACCTATCCGAGTGACTACGAGTAGCAAACCGGATACGTATAATGGAGCAACCATTTGGAATAGATCCAAGTGGAGCGTGGAAGCAGCATTTACAATATGACATAGAGAATTGCGAAGTGCACACGGATCTGAAAGGTTCAGACCCGTTGACTAAAACCCGTTGACTAAAACCTCTCTCAAGCGAAACATGATCAAACCTCAGAACTCATTGAGTCTAAATCACATGATGATGTGAACTAGTTTACATACACTAGTAAACTCTTTGGGTGTTGGTCACATGGCGATGTGACCTATCAGTGTTAATCACATGGCGATGTGAACTAGATTATTGACTCTAGTGCAAGTGGGAGACTGTTGGAAATATGCCCTAGAGGCAATAATAAATTAGTTATTATTATTATATTTCCTTATTCATGATAATCGTTTATTATCCATGCTATAATTGTATTGATAGGAAACTCAAATACATGTGTGGATACATAGACAACACCATGTCCCTAGCAAGCCTCTATTGGCTAGCTCGTTGATCGATAGATGGTTACGGTTTCCTAACCATGGACATTGGATGTCATTGATAACGGGATCACATCATTAGTAGAATGATGTGATGGACAAGACCCAATCCTAAGCCTAGCACAAAGATCATAGTTCAGTATGCTAAAGCTTTTCCAATGTCAAGTATCTTTTCCTTAGACCATGAGATTGTGCAACTCCGGATACCGTAGGAATGCTTTGGGTGTACCAAACGTCACAACGTAATCGGGTGACTATAAAGGTGCACTACGGTATCTCCGAAAGTGTGCATTGGGTTGGCACGAATCGAGACTGGGATTTGTCACTCCGTGTGGCGGAGAGGTATCTCTGGGCCCACTCGGTAGGACATCATCATAATGTGCACAGTGTGATTAAGGAGTTGATCACGGGATGATGTGTTACGGAACGAGTAAAGAGACTTGCCGGTAACGAGATTGAACAAGGTATCGGGATACCGACGATCGAATCTCGGGCAAGTATCATACCGATAGACAAAGGGAATTTTATACGGGATCGATTGAGTCCTTGACATCGTGGTTCATCCGATGAGATCATCGTGGAACATGTGGGAGCCAACATGGGTATCCAGATCCCGCTGTTGGTTATTGATCGGAGAACGTCTCGGTCATGTCTGCTTGTCTCCGAACCCGTAGGGTCTACACTTAAGGTTCGATGACGCTAGGGTTATATAGGAAGCTTGTATTTGGTTACCGAATGTTGTTCGGAGTCCCGGTTGAGATCCTGGACGTAACGAGGAGTTCCGGAATGGTCCGGAGGTAAAGAATTATATATAGGATGTGATGTTTGACCATCGGGACAAGTTTCGGTGATATCGGTATTGTCACGGGACCACCGGAGGGTCCCGAGGGCCCACCGGTGGGGCCACCTGCCCGGGGCCACATGGGCCCTAGGTGGTGCGCCTAGGCCTGCATGGGCCAAGGGAACCAGCCCCAAGAGGCCCATGCGCATGAAACACTTGGAGAGGAAGAGTCCATAGAGGGAAGGCACCTCAGGGTGCCTTGGGGAGGATGGACTCCTCCCTCTTGGCCGCACCCCTCCCTTGGAGGAGGGGCAAGGCTGCGCCCTCCCCTCCTTGGCACCTATATAAAAGGGGGAGGGAGGGGGCAGCAGCACTTGAGCCTGGCGCCTCTCTCTCCTCTCCAACACCTCCTTCTCCTCCGTAGTGCTTGGCGAAGCCTGCAGGATTGCCACGCTCCTCCACCACCACCACGCCGTTGTGCTGCTGTTGGATGGAGTCTTCCTCAACCTCTCCCTCTCTCCTTGCTGGATCAAGGCGTGGGAGGCGTCACCGGGCTGTACGTGTGTTGAACAGCGGAGGTGCCGTCTGTTCGGCACTAGGATCATCGGTGATCTGAATCACGGCAGTACGACTCCATCAACCCCGTTCACTTGAACGCTTCCGCTTAGCGATCTACAAGGGTATGTAGATGCACTCTCCTTCCCCTCGTTGCTAGTCTCTCCATAGATAGATCTTGGTGATACGTAGGAAAATTTTGAATTTCTGCTACGTTCCCCAACAGGTGCATGCAGTATAGTGCTACCTCTTGAGCACTGCGTTGGTTTTCCCTTGAAGAGGAAAGGGTGATGCAGTAAAGCAGCGTAAGTATTTCCCTCAGTATTTGAGAACCAAGGTATCAATCCAGTAGGAGGCCTCGCACGAGTCCCTCGTACCTACACAAACAAATAAAATCCTCGCAACCAACGCAATAAAGGGGTTGTCAATCCCTTCGCGGTCACTTACGAAAGTGAGATCTAATAGATATGATAAGATAATATTTTTGGTATTTTTATGATAAAGATGCAAAGTAAAATAAAAGGAAATAAAAATAGCTTAAGTGTTGGAAGATTAATATGATGGAAAATAGACCCGGGAGCCATAGGTTTCACTAGTGGCTTCTCTCGAGAGCATAAGTATCACGGTGGGTAAACAAATTACTGTTGAGCAATTGACAGAATTGAGCAAAGTTATGAGAATATCTAGGTATGATCATGTATATAGGCATCACGTCCGCGACAAGTAGACCGACTCCTGCCTGCATGTACTACTATTACTCCACACATCGACAGCTATCCAGCATGCATCTAGAGTATTAAGTTCAAAAGAACAGAGTAACGCTTTAAGTAAGATGACATGATGTAGAGGGATAAACTCATGCAATATGATATAAACCCCATCTTGTTATCCTTGATGGCAACAATACAATACGTGCCTTGCTGCCCCTCATCCTTTGGGAAAGGACACATAAGATTGAACCCAAAGCTAAGCGCTTCTCCCATTTCAAGAAAGATCAATCTAGTAGGCCAAACCAAATTGATAATTCGAAGAGACTTGCAAAGATAACCAATCATACATAAAAGAATTCAGAGAAGATTCAAATATTGTTCATAGATAAACTTGATCATAAACCCACAATTCATCGGTCTCAACAAACACACCGCAAAAAGAAGATTACATCGAATAGATCTCCACAAGAGAGGGGAGAACATTGTATTGAGATCCAAAGAGAGAAGAAGCCATCTAGCTAATAACTATGGACCCGAAGGTGCTGAGGTAAACTACTCACACATCATCGGAGGCTATGGTGTTGATGTAGAAGCCCTCCATGATCGATGCCCCCTCGTGGAGCTCAGGAAAAAGGCCCCAAGATGGGATCTCACGGGTACAGAAGGTTGCGGCGGTGGAATTAGGTTTTTGGCTCCGTATCTGGTAGTTTGAGGGTACGTAGGTATATATAGGAGGAAGAAGTGCATCGGTGGAGCAAAATGGGCCCCACGAGGGTGGAGGGCGTGCCCAGGGGGTAGGCACGCCCCCCTACCTCGTGCCTTCCTGGTTGATGTCTTGACGTAGGGTCCAAGTCCTCTGGATCACGTTCGTTCTGAAAATCACGTTCCCAAAGGTTTCATTCCGTTTGGACTCCGTTTGATATTCTTTTTCTGCGAAACTCTGAAATAGGCAAAAAAACAGCAATTCTGGGTTGGGCCTCCGGTTAATAGGTTAGTCCCAAAACTAATATAAAAGTGTATAATAAAGCCCAATAATGTCCAAAACAGAATATAAAATTATAAATATGTTGGAGACGTATCAAGCATCCCCAAGCTTAATTCCTGCTCATCCTCGAGTAGGTAAATGATAAAAATAGAATTTTGATGTGGAATGCTAGTTGGCATAATTTTAATGTAATTCTCTTAATTGTGGTATGAATATTCAGATCCGAAAGATTCAAGAAAAAAGTTTAATATTGACATAAAAATAATAATACTTCAAGCATACTAACTAAGCAATTATGTCTTCTCAAAATAACATGGCCAAAGAAAGTTATCCCTACAAAATCATATAGTCTGGCTATGCTCTATCTTCACCACACAAAGTATTTAAATCATGCACAACCCCGAAGACAAGCCAAGCAATTGTTTCATACTTTTGGTGTTCTAAAACTTTTTCAATCTTCACGCAATACATGAGCGTGAGCCATGGATATAGCACTATAAGTGGAATTGAATGGTGGTTGTGGAGAAGACAAAAAAGGAGAAGATAGTCTCACATCAACTAGGCGTATCAACGGGCTATGGAGATGCCCATTAATAGATATACTTGTGAGTGAGTAGGGATTGCCATGCAACGGATGCACTAGAGCTATAAGTATATGAAAGATCAACAAAAGAAACTAAGTGGGTGTGCATCCAACTCGCTTGCTCACGAAGACCTAGGGCATTTTGAGGAAGCCCATCATTGGAATATACAAGCCAAGTTCTATAATGAAAATTTTCCCACTAGTATATGAAAGTGATATCATAGGAGACTCTCTATCATGAAGATCATGGTGCTACTTTGAAGCACAAGTGTGGTAAAAGGATAGTAACATTGTCCCTTCTCTCTTTTTCTCTCATTTTTTTATTTGGGCCTTTTCTCTTTTTTTTATGGCCTCTCTTTTTTTTAGTCCGGAGTCTCATCCCGACTTGTGGGGAATCATAGTCTCCATCATCCTTTCCTCACTTGGGACAATGCTCTAAAAATGATGATCATCACACTTTTATTTAGTTACAACTCAACAATTACAACTCAATACTTAGAACAAAATATGACTCTATGTGAATGCCTCCGGTGTATGCGGGATATGCAATGAATCAAGAGTGACATGTATGAAAGAATTATGAACGGTGGCTTTGCCACAAATACTATGTCAACTACATGATCATGCAAAGCAATATGACAATGATGGAGCGTGTCATAATAAACTGAACGGTGGTAAGTTGCATGGCAATATATCATGGAATGGCTATGGAAATGCCATGGTAGGTAGGTATGGTGGCTGTTTTGAGGAAGGTATATGGTGGGTGTATGATACCGCTAAAAGTAAAAGTGTGCGGTATTAGAGAGGCTAGCAATGGTGGAAGGAAGAGAGTGCGTATAATCCATGGACTCAACATTAGTCATAAAGAACTCATATACTTATTGCAAAAATCTACAAGTTATCAAAGCAAAGTATTACGCGCATGCTCCTAGGGGGATAGATTGGTAGGAAAAGACCATCGCTCGTCCCCGATCGCCACTCATAAGGAAGACAATCAATAAATAAATCATGCTCCGACTTCATCACATAACGGTTCACCATACGTGCATGCTACGAGAATCACAAACTTTAACACAAGTATTTCTCAAATTCAAAACTACTCAACTAGCATGACTCTAATATCACCATCTCCATATCTCAAAACAATTATCAAGTATCAAACTTCTCATAGTATTCAACACACTCATAAGTAATTATTATTTTTACTAATCTTGAATGCCTATCATAATTAAAGCAAATTACAACGCTGTTTTGTAGGACTCTCAAAATAATCTAAGTGAAGCATGAGAGAACAAAAGTTTCTATAAAACAAAACCACCACCGTGCTCTAAAAGATATAAGTGAAGCACTAGAGCAAAAACTATATAACTCAAAAGATATAAGTGAAGCACATAGAGTATTCTAACAATTTCTGAATCATGTGTGTCTCTCTCAAAAGGTGTGTACAGCAAGGATGATTGTGGCAAACTAACAAATAAAGACTCAAATCATACAACACGCTCCAAGCAAAACACATATCATGTGGTGAATAAAAATATAGCTCCAAGTAAAGTTACCGATGGAAGTAGACGAAAGAGGGGATGCCTTCCGGGGCATCCCCAAGCTTTGGCTTTTAGGTGTCCTTAGATTATCTTGTGGTTCCATGGGCATCCCCAAGCTCAGGCTCTTGCCACTCCTTGTTCCATAATCCATCAAATCTTTCACCCAAAACATGAAAACTTCACAACACAAAACTCAGCAGTAAATCTCGTGAACTTCATTAGCGAAAGAAAATAAAACACCACTTCAAGGTACTGTAATGAACTCATTCTTTATTTATATTGGTGTTAAAACCTACTGTATTCCAACTTCTCTATGGTTTATAAACTATTTTATTAGCCATAGATTCATCAAAATA
This sequence comes from Aegilops bicornis, assembly GCA_021605145.1. Classification (NCBI taxonomy): domain Eukaryota; kingdom Viridiplantae; phylum Streptophyta; class Magnoliopsida; order Poales; family Poaceae; genus Aegilops; species Aegilops bicornis. The sequence continues at coordinate 223,610,582 of CM038675.1, forward strand.
AGCAAACAACACACGAAAAACAGAATCTGTCAAAAACAGAATAGTCTGTAGTAATCTGTAACTAATGCAAACTTCTTGAACTCAAAAAATTCATCCAAAATAGGAAGACCTAGAAAATTTGTTTATTGATCAGAAGAAATTGGAATCAATATTTTATCACGTTCTGGTGATTTTTAACAATTATTTTCGTGTCAGAAAGTTTCTGGAATTTTCAGCAAGACCAAATAACTATCATCCAAGAAGATCATATAGGTTTAACTTGGCACAAACACTAATTAAACACAAAAACACATCTAACCAGAGGCTAGATCAAATATTTATTCCTAAACAGAAGCAAAAAGCAAAAAACTAAAAATAAAATTGGGTTGCCTCCCAACAAGCGCTATCGTTTAACGCCCCTAGCTAGGCATAATAGCAAGGATAGATCTAGGTATTGCCATCTTTGGTAGGCAATTCTTTAATGAGACATCTATCACCCTTCGGAGTTTCTTTCTTTTTATTAATTATCAAACTTCTAGGCACAAAATCGAAAAATTCATTTGTAGCAAATGGTTCCTTAATGATAGCAAAAAGATTGGGATGAATACTTATAGATTTGAGATCCGCAGTTTCCTTGCTTATATTTAGGAACATACATAAGCTTGGCAATTTTAGTTGGGGGACTTGGAGTATTCTTTACGGAGGAAAAAGCGGTTCCCAAGTTGGTAATGATACCCTCAAGTTTATCAATTCTAGTGGAATCCTGATTTATTCTCTCATTAACTATGGGTTCCTTCTCCTTAATATTTTTCAAAGTGACTCCTACTTTAGATCCATATTGGGTAATTTGGTAGTGGATCTTTTTATCCAAATTTTCAATTAACTCTACGGTAGCAACTTTATTTTCAATAATTTCAAGTATTTGCATTACATGCTCATAGTTCCATTAACCAAAAGAGGGGGTGAGCCAAACAAATCTATCATAGATAAACTTGATCATAAACCCACAATTCATCGGTCTCAACAAACACACCACAAAAGAAGATTACATCGAATAGATCTCCACAAGAGAGGGGAGAACATTGTATTGAGATCCAAAGAGAGAGAAGCCATCTAGCTAATAACTATGGACCCGAAGGTCTGAGGTAAACTACTCACACATCATTGGAGAGGCTATGGTGTTGATGTAGAAGCCCTCCGTGATCGATGCCCCCTCCGGCGGAGCTCCGGAAAAGGCCCCAAGATGGGATCTCACGGGTACAGAAGGTTGCGGCGGTGGAATTAGGTTTTTGGCTCCGTATCTGGTAGTTTGGGGGTACGTAGGTATATATAGGAGGAAGAAGTACGTCGGTGGAGCAACGTGGGCCCCATGAGGGTGGAGGGCGCGCCCTGGGGGGTAGGCGCGCCCCCTGCCTCGTGCCTTACTGGTTGATGTCTTGACGTAGGGTCCAAGTCCTTTGGATCACGTTCGTTCCAAAAATCACGTTCCCGAAGGTTTTATTCCGTTTGGACTCCGTTTGATATTCTTTTTTTGCGAAACTCTGAAATAGGCAAAAACAACAATTCTGGGTTGGGCCTCCGGTTAATAGGTTAGTCCCAAAAATAATATAGAAGTGTATAATAAATCCCAATAATGTCCGAAACAGAATATAATATAGCATGGAACAATCAAAAATTATAGATACGTTGGAGACGTATCATATAGCCAGGACCTCAAGGAGCATTTGGCAGTGGAGAAGCAAATCGCGGCCGCACGCGTGGATGAGGTCGCGATGGCTGCCATTCGTGCCGACCCCCAATCTTGGAGGAGCACGTCGCCGTCGAGGCCACCGTTGACGCCTCGCGTGCCGACGCCGCGACGCAGTTGGCTACTTTAAACGACAGTTCGTGGCGTTTTCTCGAGGCCATCGTCGGTGCCTTCGACGAAGACTACGAGGTGTTTTCTCAGCGTGCACGTGCTTACCTCATCTCAAGAGCCAGCAGGTTGGTGCCTGGGGTGGCTTAGGCAACTCACAACGAGGGCACCCATGATGCAGAGGCCTCGCCCTCTTCCATGTCCAAGGAGCTAATCGTCATCGATATCTCCGACAATGAGGAGTAGCTTGTCTTATTAGCTCACTATAAGGACCCATGTTCAGTTTGCTAGCTACTGCCTTTCCTTAACAAATTCTAGTGAATTGTGCTATCTACTTTTACCATGCAATCTTCTGCTATAGTGTATATGTTCTATATGTCGTGTAATGTGGTGTTCAATTAACTGCTTGGTTCAATTCTGCAAATGTGATGTTCAATTCTTCAGGGTGCAATATTTCCAAGTTGTTAAGCATGCTTGGTTTGGTTAACTGTATGATCTTCTATTAGGAGTATGTTATATTGTTCAATTGGTGTTTAGTTAACTGCTTGGTTCATTTGTTGTGGCTTGGTTCGCTTGTCGTGGTGTTTAGTTAACTGCTTGGTTCAATTCTGCAATGCGATGTTCAATTGTTGTGGCTGCATTCTGTTATTGTATACCATGTGAGGAATAAATCAAATTTGGCTGTACTAAATACATGAGAAACAAATACAATTGCTATATTTCCAAGTTGTTAAGCATGCTTGGTTTGGTTAACTGTCTGATCTTCTATTAGGAGTATGTTATATTGTGCAATGTGGTGATCAGTTAACGTTTGGTTCATTTGTTGTGGTGTTTAGTTAACTGCTTGGTTCAAATTCTGCAATGCGATGTTTAATTGTTGTGGCTGCATTCTGTTATTGTATACCATGTGAGGAATAAATCGAATTTGGTTGTACTAAATACATGCGAAACAAATACAATTGCTATATTTCCAAGTTGTTAAGCATGCTTGGTTTGGTTAACTGTCTGATCTTCTATTAGGAGTATGTTATATTGTGCAATGTGGTGCTTTCGATTAACGTTTGGTTCATTTGTTGTGGTGTTTAGTTAACTTCTTGGTTCAATTCTGCAATGCGATGTTCAATTGTTGTGGTTGCATTCTGTTATTGTATACCATGTGAGGAATAAATCGAATTTGGCTGCACTTAATACATGAGAAACATATACAAGTGCTATATTTCCTAGTTCTTAATCATGCTTTGTTTGGATAAATGGGTTTTCCATGTGGCTTGAATTAATCTGATGAATCTGCAATGTGCTTATTTTTCATCATCAACATATTTCTTGATAGCATGAGAACCCTTACTTAACCTGATGACTAACTACCTTATATGTGTTGCAGGAAACAATGGGAAGCAATCGAGGTTTACAAGATGGTACTAACTATTATACCTTGCCTTTTTGTATTCCTTTGCCCCATTTCCAATAGAGAGAAGATATTTATGCACATCCTTGTTTTCAGGCTTCACTGATGATTACCTCTCAAACCACCTCTGTGGTCAGGAGGCGAGGAAAAATTTCATACAGCACCCACGGTTCAATATTGAAGTGTTCCTAAAGAGGTCGAAGGATGGACGGTCAATCATCCACAGGCACTGGCCTAAAATTGCAAAGACCTTCAACATGAATGAAGGCTCAGTATTTGCCTTCCGCTTCAGCAGTTTTCCAGATGAGATGCATCTCTCTATGTACCGTCTATGATGCTAATTTCGAAAGGTTCTAGATGTTGCATGTGAAACTTCTTTGCCAGTGCGATTGTGTAATGGGGTAGCTGAGTCTTTGAAGCTATATCATCTTGTACTACGATGTATTTCAATTATGAAATCCTGCTTCCTTAATATGGAAATGGAATATATTATGTGCTTAATATGAATGTCAATTAGACTAGTAAATGGATTATTAATAATAGGGCAATTATCCCACTAATTGGCCAATTAGCTTGCTAATTGGGTTTTTCTATTGCAAACGGTTAATGAGAAACCACCGTGGGCGATGACCTCAGGCAACGCACACAGTTTCTAGGAATAAACCGTGTTGGATCAATGAACAATCACACACGACATTCTCTTCAAAACTGTTTGCGTTACGCCACCTTGCGCAAACATTTTCCTTGTAGTGACTGTGTGGGATGTATATACGAACGGAAATGTTTAGTGGTGACTGACTGTGTGGGATGTACTTACGACCGGAAATGATTTCGCCTGTGTAATTGTATTTTTATCACTACTGTACGTATTTCTGTATTTGAGTGCTCGCTGATCGCACACGACCTCATTTAGCCGAGCGTGTGTGCTAGGAGGGCATATCCCCAACAGTTTCTGGGTCGTGTGGGAAGGACCCCCCTATCACCCACACTCACTTGGCGATGGTTCTGAATGTCGTCGCGGAAAGGGGTTAAAAATCATTTGTTTAGGACCGCGCGTACCAGTGTGCCTCTTTCCTTCTAGAAAAAAATCATCAAAAAGTTTCGTTGCATTTGCAGAACTTCTATTTCTGCACAAACAACACCACGGTAGTTTTGCTGAAATCATACCAAAATCATATAAAATTGTTGTAAACATGGCATGAATACTTCATAAATTATAGATATGTTGAAGACGTATCACTCTACATCAACCTTGCTTCCCTTCCGATGATGTGTGAGTAGTTTAATTACCACTGACCTATGGGTCCATAGCTAGGAGCTAGACGACTTCTTCTCTCTCTTTGATCTTCAATACAATGTTTTCCTTGATGTTCTTAGAGATCTATTTGATGTAATGAATTTTTGGGGTGTGTTTGTTGGGATCCAAGGGAACTGTGAGTTTATGATCAGATTATCCATGAATATTATTTGAGTTTTATCTGAACTCTTTTATGCATGATTATTATACCTTCATATTTCTCTTTGATCTATTGATTTGGTTTGGCTAACTAGATTGATTTTTCTTGCAATGGGAGAGGTGCTTTGTAATGGGTTCGATCTTGTGGTGCTCAATCCCACTGACAGAAAGGGACATGATAGGTATTGTATCGATGGTATTAAGGATAAAAAGATGGGGTTTATTCATGCGTGTTGATTTTGTGTATCTATGTATCACTATGAGAGTTGATCCTTGCAATTAACCGCCAAGGGATTGACAACCCCTTGTTTGCGTTGGGTGCAAGTATTTGTTATTTTATGTGTAGGTGATGTTCACGAGGTATTGCGGGGTTCTCCTGCTGTATTGATAACCTTGGTTATTCTCGAAACAGGCTTTCGCCCCGCTTTATAGATAAAGCATACGTCCATACAACCACGCCTCAAACAAAGTCATAAAAGAGAAAAGCTGGGGCCACAGCACAAAGACGCCAAAATGAAAGAAACAGAAACGACAAAGGCCACCAGGGGCAAGCTACGAAGCAGGCGGGCGGGCAGAGAGCCGACGCACCGTAGACACCAGGGCGTCCAGCAAGAGCTCAAGACGGTCACGATCCCTCGGCCTAGCGAGCGGATGTCAGTACTACAAGAAGGCAAGAAATTTGAAAAACGAGTCAGAAGCACGACGCGGGAACACCCGCTCGATCACTATCTTGTTGCGAGTAGTCCAAAGAGTCCACATCATAGCCGCGAAGATGAACCAGAATAGTCGGCGCTTACGGCCAACCTGGGTGGCCCTTACCTGCGGAAACTCTACAAGGTCACGGGCCTCCCACTCTGGTCCTGGAGCCTCACGAACAAAGCACCAAAGTGTCTGCGCTGCTACGCAAGAAAACAAAATGTGTGTTCCCGTTTCCGAGACATGGCACAAAGGGCAAAGGCCATTGCCCGGACAATGGCGTTTCAGCACCTCGGTCCCCGAAGGGAGACGATCTCATAGAAGCTACCATACGAAGATCTTAATCTTCAAGGGGATCGGTGCCTTCCACAGTGGGGATAGCCACTGTAGAACTGGCACACGACATAATGCCTGGTAGGCCGAACTAACGGAGAATTCACCCGAAGGAGAAAGGCTCCAAAAAACAGTGTCAGGGTCCTGGGATAGAGGAAGAGGGACTACTTCCTTCAGGTCTGTCCATTCCCGTACCTCATCTGGTCCGAATGAGCGGCGGAACGCAATGTTCCATCCCACATCCAAAGCAGCCGCGGAAACAAGGATGGCTGGGTCGTCACAAATCACAAAGAGCCTCGGGAACCGCAAGCGGAGAGGCTCGCCCTCCAGCCCGGGTGCAACCAAAACTGGGTCTCAGACCCATTGCCAACCAAGAAATGCAAAGCCAGCCTAATCTCTTCCTTGGTGGCCTGAATAGATTTCCAGAACTGGGACCCAGCCGAGTGAGAGCAAGCCAGGAGGGGTTGTCCCTGCAAGTAATTGGAATCAATCAGCTGCAGCCATAAACCCCCATCTCCCTGCAAGATCTGCCAAACCCAACGCAGCATAAGCGCAACGTTCATCCAGCGAGATGCAGGGATGCCCAACCCACCTCGATCCTTCGGCAAGCATATGTCAGCCCACTTCACCATATGGTACTTGGGCCGACCATCCCCTGTCTGCCAGAAGAACCTAGCTAGCTCCTTGTCAAAGGAGCTATGTACACCTTCGGGCAAGATGTACATCCCCATCATATACATGGGGAGACTGGCAAGATTAGAGCTAATGAGGACAGTTTTGCTGCCTTTAGAAGTGAACCTACCGCACCAGGGCTCCGCGCGGGGCGCTACTCGTCCCACAAGCGGATCATACCCACTCACCAAAATCCTGGACTCAGCCAGGGGCATCCCCAAGTAGGATATGGAGAATGACGCCAACCTACAGTTGAGGTTATCCGCGATCCGAAGTTGCTCAGCCTCTGAGTAGCCAAGGATCACCACCTCGCTCTTATCAAAGTTAACCTTAAGTCCACACATTTCCTCAAAGCAGAGCAGAAGGAACTTAAGATTGACAATGTCCGAGTCTGAGCCTTCCACCATAATCATGATGTCATCCGCATACTGCAAGTGAGTAACCCCCCACCCGGGATGAGGTGACTAACGGCACCCTTAAGGGGGCCGGCTAACTTGGCCCTATCTAGGATGCCCGCAAGGGCATCAACGGCGAGGTTGAAAAGCAGGGGGGAATACTTATCTTGGTTTTTAACTAAGAGAAATACGTATCTCTACCGTACTGCATCATCCTCTCATCTTCGAGGAAATCCCCACACAGCTCACAAGTAGCACTGCGCGCCCTGACGGTGTCCCTCCCGGGCGTGTGGGGTTTCAGGTCCCCAAAAGCATCTGCCGGTTGTTCTGCATATCGCACTGTCGGTCGGATCTCCTTCGACATAAGCTGCGATGCATCACCCCCGGCGTCGAGGGTACACGGTGGCATGTCCGTGTGCGAACAGAACTTTTTCCATTTGCGGGGTAACCGACAGGGCCTTCGGCAATATGTGCACATGTCCAACTCATCAAAGAATATATTTTTAGGCCATGAGGTAAACATCATAAAACTTTGGTTTTCCAGCCCCCTGCGTTACTCCTTCCCACGGGCGACACAGGCAGCGACCCAGACACACCGAGGTCTCTAGACCCTACGCCTCTTCCTCTCCCTCACCGTCGATGGCATCTCCTATGGGAAAAGGTCGTGTGGAGCTCGCAGCTTCGGGGCCTTCTCCCGGTGGTGGGTGGCGCGTCCATGAGCAGGGGAACTCAAAGCCCCGACTGGCGGGTGGTTTCCGGCAGGAGGCGAAACGTAGCTCGTGTCGTCTTGTCCTCTGTTGCAGCTGGTGGAGGGGTTGTGGCAGGTTGCTTGGCGGTTGCCCGTGCATGTGTTCAGGTGCCCAGATCGGGAGGTGCTCATCCAATCCTTCTGATCTTTTGGGACTGTCTCCTTGGGTTCAAGGTGAAGAAGCCGCATTTTGCTGCTGGCGAGGCATCACCAAAGCGAGCGGTGTTGGTGGCAGCTATGGCGTCTCCCACGCAATGGTGATGTTGATTTGCATTTCGTGCTCTAGTTCCGGCCATGTTGGCCCTTGAGCCGACGAGGTTGGGTAAAGCCCTCTCTGGTGAAGTGGTCTTGAGTATGCTTTGTTGTCTATGTCAGTCATTGCGATGATCAATTCGACATGCGGCGATGGCCGCCCTGCGGATTATGGTGGCCACCAAAAGGTCTTCTGAGAGTTTCATCTCTTCAGATCTTCTGATAGTGACTTCGGTGATGAGATGCAAACTATTGACTATGGCTTGACGCGGAGGAATCTTGTGCAGCGGCAACGATTCCAACGCATGTAGCTTTTGGATTGTCGAAAAGTGGCGGCGAGAATACATGAGTGACTTTGATGATGGTGCTACTCGAGCACCCAGTCTTGAGCTCCGTGGTGAAAGCCTAGGTCTAACCCAAGTTGGTCATGACTAGCAATGGTGATGTTTTTATGTCGTACCTTGTTGAAGACATTGTTCAAATATGCTCAAACTGGTTCTTCAGGGCTAAAACCTAGATTATGGCCTTGAGTGGTTGGATCCGATGACGGCGGCCCTTAAATGTCGCTCCCTTTCTAAAGGTGTTACTGTTGAAGAACATCGTCATCCATGTGATGCCATGAGATGGTTGGTGCGAATATGGTCATTGTTTTAGCTTGCCGATTGCAGATCTGACCACTTTGGGCCATTTTTTTCTCCTTGCCTATACATAACTTTGGTCTTATATGGATTTGCTATCTGCTGGCAGGTTGTTGTATGTGTGCGTTAATGTTGGTTGTGTGAATTCTAGCTATTCAGAGATCGGGTACGTGCTCATTATGTTTGTATTCTCTTGATGCTTCATTTTGAGTCAATAAAATCCACCCTTTGCCCAAAAAACAAAGAATTTTTGTGAAGGATTCGAACAGAAGTTCCGTAACTTTTGGACCGCAATAGCATATGGACATTGTGAGGGGTGGCATTTACGAACATTTCTGCCGGCAGTTTCTTAAGATACGCCTCTCAATATTTTCGGAGACGCATAGCAGTTTTTTTTAAGAAGGAAATTTTGAGTCAAAAACAAGCAGAAATTTTGAGTAAACAACAAGTAGAAATTTTGAGTCAAAAACAAGCACTGCCATCGTTTGATCTCGCGTTGCAACTAAAATTGCCAGCAGAATACATTTCAGATAGCATTACCGTAACTTTTTGATTGGCATGTGTTGTCCGGTTTTGGCAACATAGTATTTTCACACGTGATTGATCTAGCTGGTTAAAATTCAGCATTAAATTTTTGATAACATTAAATTTCTTATGCAACACGTTGGATTCTTTCGATCTATACTTCTTCATCAGTGATGGTTGTTGCTCTGGTGTGCTAGCCCTATGGGGCCTTAGCATGACGACTCTCAACTGTCTACTACAATAAGTTTGGCCTGGCTTCGATGCGGGAGAGGTGATTACGGCGGCGCGCCTTTAGCTCGCGCGAGTATGTCAACTTCAATTAATCGATCTGTATCATAATAATTGTCGTGATTTTAGTTCAAGCATGAAAAATCATGATAAAATACTGGAATGGCAAGGATTTTCCATGCTTACTAAAGAATATCATCCTTGCGACAACATAATTTGTGATAAAAAAAAGTTAGGTTTATCATGCTTAAAAATTTGACATTCGATTTGCACCAAAATCTAACCCAATTTTCTCATCCAAGCATAATCTAATTTTGGACAACATGGGTATAAATTATACGACTTCCAAACCCAAATGATAGGTGCCACATGTGTGGCACGAAATAATACCGCCGTGATGTTTTTTACACTAAAGTTGACATCTGGAAAAAAAATACCAAAAAACTAAAACTTGCCATTCAAACAGAAAATTATCATGCTTCACAACTTAAATTTTCATTCAGTTTTTACTAAACTTGCCATAAAAAAACATCAGGGCGGAATTACTTTGTGTCGCACATATGGCACTTACAGGGTCCCTTCCAGAAACTTTTGGAATTTTGACGTGTAATTCACACCACTGTTTATTCAATACCCGTCAAAACATTCTCATTACAAATTTTTTTTTTTGCGGAAACATTACAAACTGCTAATCAAGTGAAAGAATAAATTTAAATTGCAAAGAAAATTGTAAGGTCAGCAAACCGACTAAAAAAGCTACAACCCTCGACAGAAGACATCAACCGCAAATTAACGAACAAATCAAATTAGAGAGGAAACCAACGGCTGTGATCCTCTGTGACTAGCATTTGGGGAGATCAGCCGGTGGGGGGAGCAACTTCTGGTTCGGAAGGCTTCCGTCTAGTACCAGCCATGCCATTCTCAATCCCCACGTCGTGTGTACCTCCAAATGGCAATGCATGAACCAAACACCTGCACGTACATGAATATGATAGGTAGTATGAGCATGGACATAAACATTCTTTTCAGTACGGTTTGCATTTAACTCTAGGTACCTGGGTTATCGGCGAGGAAGCGGATGGCGACCCACCCGCCGGCGGGCACCCCAACGGTGTTCCGCTCTACCGGGTCGACGAGGTTGAACTTGGCTGGATCGTTCACGGCGTCGTAGTTGCCAAACCCTTGCCCGACCACAAAGAAATTGAAGCCGTGCAGGTGCAGGGGGTGGCTCTCGAAGCCGAGGATGCTCGTGTCCTGCATCACCAGCTCCACTGACGCGTTGAATGGCAGCACGAGGAGCTTGGTCCCCTTGGCCACGTTCGTGTTGTTCGGCGGCGCCCCCGTGTAGTTGAACTTCAAGAGGGGCGTGACCGGGAAGTTGGACCAGTAGACGCCCCGGGACACGCCGGTGAAGTGCGACTGAAGGAGCGCCGTGGAAGGGAGCACCAGGGAGACATTGTTCATGGCCGCCGCGAACTGCGTTTTGTTGGTGGGCCCCTGGCACGTCGTGTTCGCGGGGCACGGGAGCGTGCCTAGCCCGACCGTGAAGAAGAACCGCTTGTCCACCGACCGTGGCACGGCCGCCGGGTACCGCGGCGTGCCGAGGCTGCGGAGCTTCGAGGTGAAGTTGGTGACGAAGCCGGTGTCGTTGAACCGCGGCAAAGCCGGCTTGAACAGCGGCAAGTCCTTGTCAAAGGTTGGCACGGAGGGCGAGCCTGGCTTTTGGTACTCGAGGATGCCGGCGACGGTGGTGTTGTCGAAGGTGCCGGGCCTAATGGTGGAGTAGGGCGCGGCCGACATGTAGAAGTTGGCCTTGGGGTAGAACGGCTTGGCGGTGAGGAGTACATTGGTGGTCTGGCCCGGGGAGATGATCAGGGTCTTGACGGTGAAAGGCTTGACGTAGACGGCGTCGACCTCAACGACGGTGAGTGTATGATTGGCGACGGAGAAGAAAAGCTCATCGTTGAGCGCGGCATTGACGAGGCGCAACATGTACGTTTTTCCGGGTTCCACCTTCAGTTTGAAAGTGTCTGCGATGTGTCACCATACAACATTTCTATTAGTAGTTGGCACGTTTTACAAACATGTGACATTGGCTAGAAAGAATAGAAAACACGTAGTACCTTTGGCAGAGCAATTGTAGAGCGGCCCAGGGAGTCCGTTGATCGTGAAAGCGTCGGAGATATTCGGTGCTCCGCCCGTCCGGAGCGCCTGCCTGACCACCGCCTCCGTGTCGGCCCTCCACCACTCGCCGAAGACGACGGGAACCTCCTTGTGCGGCGCGGGGAACGGGTAGGGCACGCCGTGCTTGGGGAGGATGATGATGGCGCCGTAGACGGTGGCGCGCAGCCAGGAGATGTGCGCATGCCACCACAGCGTGCCGCGCTGCCCGGTGACGGTGAAGTCGTAGACGTAGCTCTGGCCCGTCTGTATGGGGCACTGCGTGACGTAGGCCGGGCCGTCGGCCCAGCCAGTGCGCAGCTGGCGGATGCCGTGCCAGTGCAGCGTCACGTTGTGCGCGACGCGGTTGGTGACGCGGACGACGACGCGGTCGCCTTCCCTCGCCAGCAGTGCCGGACCGGGGTACTCCCCGTTCACCGTCACGATGCTTTTGGTGCCGCACAGCCTCGTCACATTCGCCATTTGCACCTGCATGCATGCAGAGGTACAAAGTTTCCATTAGGACGAGCGCCATGCATGAATTCAATGTGATCACGTCAAGATGCCGAACGGCCGGAAACGCATGCAGAACATAGGTGAAATGAATCGTGGACATACGTTGAAATTGTAGTGCCTGGTGACGCTCTGGGCTTGGACGATGAGCAGCAGCAGGGTTGCCATGAGGAGAGAGCACGGAGCTGGAAGGCCGGAGGAGATAGCCATGGCCATAGCTTGTAGTCCTTTTGAGCCTCTGTGTCTTGAGGCAGCTCTTGAGGAGCAGAGGACCAGATGATGGAGGGTGGAATGAATGTTGAGAGAAGCACTTGGGCTGAGTTTATATATGCACTGAACAGGAGGTCCCAAACGTGTGGCAACTACGTACCACCGGCCGGCCGGGCAATTTGCTTGAGGTACATGCATGAATGGTCGCATGACAGACAGCTGCCCCATGGCTTAGGCGGCAATTCTCACGGCTTCAAGCGAGAGAAGCTTGAGCTGGACTGCTGGGGCGTGCTCTAGCTTAGCTTTGGAGTGTGGCTAAAGCCAGTGCACTCGATCCTTTTGCCCTGTAGTTTAGTTTGCATGCCCGGGTCACGTACCGTTTCCATTGCAAAGCACACTCAGCGCGCATATGATACGTACATTAACTCAAAATTAGGCTGCGCAGCTTAGTTAATCGAGGCGATCACGTGTATGATACTCCAGCAAAGTTTAATAATTAGTTAGTCCAGGAAGATAAAGAACAGAGAGATGGATAGTTACTTCTGTTAGTTAGTCACCGTCACCACACCAACCTGCATAGCTAGCTAGCTAGCTACTACTCCTATCTTCTTGTAAATAAATAAGTTCACTGGTCGCTAAGCAGTAAACGTCAGTTCGTCATGCCAACTCCAGCGCACAACTCTAAACCGACATCCGTTTGGTCCGGATTTTATCCGTTTGGGGCGGGCAATGGGGTCGTGTCCGGATAATTTTTGGGATATGGTGACCGTGCGCCCAATGCTTAGACGCATCTTTTGGCCGCATCCTGTCCGCCTCCTTTTTCAAACACAGATTTTTGAATAAACCGCGTCCATAGTTCATGCCAGCGGCCCTAATTCACGTCGGCAATACAGCCTGCCTACACGACCTCACCGGCAACACAACCAGCGGCCGGCAACACAGCCAGCCTCCAAAATGAATAGTTTTTTGTCACCGGCAACACGGTCAATCTCCCAAATGAATAGGTTTCTCGCCGGCACAAAGCCAGTGGCCGGCACCCATGCCAGCCTCCAAAAAGAACGGCCACGGCCGAACAGACCACCTATGAATGAATAGTTCTCCTCTTGTGAGTATGATCCCGTACGAATGCTCTTCTTACTCCTTTGTGCTTCCGCTCTTTGGGTGAGCTCGTCGATGAATAATGGCTCGCCCCCAATATCAAGGCCTTCCTCTTCTTCATCACCATCACCTTCGCAATAGATGTCATCATCTTCATGCCACGAGTCACCATGGTCGTACTCAGCATGGTCGTGGGCCTCAATGTCTTCATCGGCAGCATACTGACCGCGGCCATCATGACTCTGGGTCTCCTCGGGATCGTAGGCATCGCCATCCCCACCCATCTGGAAGGCCTCGCCACGGCCCTTATAGATGACATTCAACATGATCTGGTTGTAGTAGGGGTTGTCGACCGTTGGCGTTGGTGTTGGTGTTGGCATTTCGTCGAACAGGACGCGGGGCGACGACATGGTGGTCGTAGACGTCGGTCGTGCTTGCTTTCTTTGCATCTCGACGGACAGCCGACCACCGCTGCTGGACCCCGGCGTGACGTTGAGGTCGATGACGGCCGAGGGGCGTGGGGTGGACGGCGTGATCACGCCAACATCTGGCGACCCCGAGAAACGGGTCTGGCATTCGCACCTTGGTGGAGGAAAACCGAGCGACAAAGGTGTGGTCTATGACGTCGGCGAGGGGCACTTCGGAGGCCGGGCGACCGACAAGCCTGTGCTCGCCGGGCCGACGGGCGTTGGCGAGAAACTCGCCGGACGGCAAATCCCAAGCATGAGGGCATTCGCTTTGTTGACGATGTCCGCCTTCTCGTCAACGTCGGCCTTGCGCCGCGCGGCCTCCAACGCAGCGTGGACGGCGGCAAACTTGGCCGCGACATTCTTGCCCTTGGTCGCCGCCCTCCGGTTCCTCCTCTTGGCTGATTCCGCGTCTAGCTTTGTGAGCTCTGCCGGCGTGGGTTCTGACCACGGCTTCTTGAAGCCTTGGCCGCCGCCATCTTCTTCACCTTTCTGGGCGGCGACGGTCTGGCCGCCGGAATTCGGCGGGGCATCAGCCATGGCGGGAGGATGGTGGGCGGGACGTGGGAAAGGGTTTGGGTGGAAATGGCGCGAAGTGGGGCGTCGGGCGGATGCTTTGTGCCACCGACGGGCGGGCCAGGGAAGGACAAAAGCGCACGTCCTGCCCGTCAGCATGCTGTCCGTTTCACCTCAAAAGGGCTCAAACTTGGACCGGGGATGGGTCAAAAGCGGACAAAAAACAGACAAAAATATGTTTGCGCCCGTGCGCTGGGCCATCTGGTTTGTCCGTTTTGCCCCAAACAGACGCATCCAGACAGGATGGGGTCGCGCGCTGGAATTGGCCTCATATACTACTACTTGCATTCGTCCTCCTACGCTCCAGTGTGAATACACTGTGTTTCTTTTTTGTTTAACAGCAATACACTATGTTCATGTCCAGTATACCAACGTTTGCATGATTACTTCACAATTTCTGCATGGATATCTGGGCCTTCCGTGGATACAGTAGGTGCAACATGCCTACCTAGCTAGTTGTTGGTGTCTTTGTGCCCTCGACTTCTTCCCTTGTACAATTCCCAACGAAGAGAAGGATGCTTGACCCAACCCGATCGGCAATCTCCTTTGTATTGTATATTGTCGGTGAGGACCAGTTCATACCTTTCCACGCACTTCTTGCTTGCCGTTTTGTTTGTTTATTTATTACTAGCAAAAAAGAGCTCATGCGTGAGGAAAAACATAACACACACTTTTAACCAAACAACCATCACTCAAGACCACAATCGGTCCATCTACTTTATTTTTGCGACGCATCATATTTGTGTTGCCGCTTATCCTTCTTCTCACCCTCGCCGGCTGTGGCCTTAGTGTTCACACAAATCAAAACGTGTTTGAATGTGGTTAATCCTAAGGCGTCTCTCCCCCCCCCCCCCCCTCTCTCCTCCCTCTCCCTCTCTCTCTGTACGAAAGAAAAATGGACCGTGCGCTATAGTTATAAGTTTACTTCCAAAACAATATCTAAAAAATATTTAACATGTAAAATTAACATCATATTCAGATTTCACACATTTTTCTAATCAAATTTCATATATAACATGTTAAAATCGGAGTTACGGTTTAAAAGATACGTATAATTTAGAAAACCATTTGTTTGACTTAAATATCTTCCAAAATAATATTTATTTATACTTAACAGGTTAAAATGATTTTATATTCATATTCTCCATATTTTTCTAATCATATTTCATATATAACATGTTTAAATCGGAGTTACGGTTTAAAAGATATGGATGATTTAGAAAAGCATTTGTTTGACTTAAATATGATCCGTGGATGGAATACCTAAAAAGTCAGGGGGGTTTTGAAAAACTGTAAAATAACGGTTCGGTCTGACTTAAATCCGTACTACGGGTTGATTTCATGAAAAAGCAAGGGCTTTTTTGCAAAAGGTGCGACGGACGGGCAGAAACACTCCATGCTTTAGTATTAGGTATAGATATAGATATAGATTAGGAGGGATGTTTGATCCGAAAATTGGCTAACCACTATTTTGGGTATAGCCAATAATTGGCAAAAACCAAACCACACTAAATGGTGATAACGTTCTTAGAGGTACTCAAGGCTAGGTCATTCGATAGCAAGCCAATAGATAGCCAAGTTTTTAGGTTTGTCGAATGCTTGCATGCTTAAATTAGGGTAAGAAAATATTGTCTAAACAAGTATAATTTTTATAGGAGGGTCGAGAGAAAATTGATATTCGGTTTGGGTAAGTTTAATTTATTTTGTTTCAGAGGTTACATTTCAAAATCTATTACACTACAAATCATCACATTTTAAAACAGAAAAACAACAAAACATTATGTACTACTCTATAAAACAAGATAAATTGGCCAAGTCAAAAAACATAGCACAAATATGAAAATCAACAACGGGCAGTGCATCCATGCATTGGATGTCAAAACAAGTTTTTTTAAAAGAGAGAACGTGAGAGTTTGTCAAAACAAGTAGTACTCTCTCCCTTGGGGAATAACTGGCGTGATTTTAATTCAAATTTGAACTAAAACCATGCCAGTTTATTTCCGAACAGATGTGTGCTTGGAAAGTAGACAGGCCCAAGCAAAACACACGATGCGTGCGTTGAATTGTCAAGTAAACGGCCCAACCATAGAGAGTGGGTAGGTTTGGTGTTGAATAAGGAAGTGGACTCTTGGTTAGGCAGCCAAATACTCCCTCTATCCGGTGAAAAGTGTACATTTAATTTTAAAATTGTCTATAAAAGAATGTACTTCTATCTTTTCAATGCATTTTAAAATAGAAAAAATACTTCTCTCATCACATAATAATCAAGACCAATAACATTCTATACATGGTCTCCTTAATTTTTACACGCACTTAGCTCATTCGGGGTTGGGTAATTAAAGAATAGAGAGACGGTGGTTTGCACCTTCCCAATGCAGTTTTTACTCTGCTTCATAATTTGTCCTAAAAATTATATATATACACTTTTCAACGGACGGACGAATTACCCCTAAAAAGGTTAGGCAATTAAATTACGTCAAATCACAAAAACAAAAATGAACGGCTCAAAAAATGTGCAGTGTGCAAATTATTTTATTTTCAATTATTTGAATTGCTTACCACATATGTCATATGAATGTGTAAACTATTTAATACTGTGTTTAAAATGTTCATAGATTTCAGAATTATTTATAAAATTTATAAAAAGATAGTCATGTTTTTCTTTTGCGAAACACCAGATCTATTATAGAAGTTCATCGAAAATACAAAGCACCCCAAACGTAATAAAAATTACATTAAGGTCTCTGAACGACCACTACACCCTTAGAACGAGTTGCCGATGCGCCGCTAGTCGGTCTAACCCACGTGCTCGACCAGCGTCTTGGAATCGTACTCGTCGTCGTTGAACTCTCGGATCAATCCGAGGCACCGGCACCAAATATCGCTGTCGCACACGTACTATGAGAAAACCTAACCTTGCCATCCCAAGGAAACGGCAGGAATCTACGTCAGAGATCCGTCGAGTTTATCTATGTAAATTCCTCTATGATATAACACGGCAGCAAGTTTACAAGCAC
Source organism: Aegilops bicornis (assembly GCA_021605145.1). Taxonomy (NCBI): domain Eukaryota; kingdom Viridiplantae; phylum Streptophyta; class Magnoliopsida; order Poales; family Poaceae; genus Aegilops; species Aegilops bicornis. The sequence continues at coordinate 223,627,805 of CM038675.1, forward strand.
GAGACGGTGGGATTACATGGGTACGTATACATAGAGAGAGTACAACAAATACGAGTACTTGTATACTCATACGCGCCAGTACCAACACAAAGCCCTACAGCACTCGTACTAAGTATAGCATGAGACATAGAATTAGTATAACAATTTTAACACATTCACAAGATTGTCCGAAAGAGCCCGATTTGTTTCTGAATTGGAAAGAAAACCGGTTTCAGGACGGCAGGCATCTGACAGACTCACAGTAAAAAATGTTCGGCGTACGTGTTCCTGCTGAAAAATTACCCAGTTCCAATCTCCAAACCTCTTCCATTTCTGTAGAATAAATGTCAAGGCTTCCTTCTTCTATGGCGGTGCAAAATTGCATTGACGAATGAACGAGTCGTCGTAATCCACGTATTTTGTCCAGAGCTGCCTGAACTGGTTCATACCAATATCCAGCCAAGGCTTCATGTTCCCATTGAAATGCACAACGGCAGCGTTTCTAATCTCCTCCATGCTGATGCTTGGATTGTACCCGAGCCCAAGGACATGCCAAGATTTGTCCAGAGGCTTTGTGGTCGAGTAGAATGTGATTAAACCGGGGGGCAACGTTCCCAACTTCCATAGTAACCGGTTCTCATTCTGAAGATGACACAGCCAGCAATACACATACATCAGATATGCTCTATTCAGTATAACAAATTAAGTATTGACAGAGTTTGCCCATCATGGTGAACTATGGCATCTACATCTAGGACTATAAAGGCTACAGTTTCAACCTTTCAGGAGACAAACAAACGATAAGTTCAGAAAAAGGGGACAGACAAATGCTAAGTTCAGTAAGTTTTCTTGTTGTCCTGCTAGGCTAATAATGTAGGCTATATAACCTCAGGAGATATAGAAACCCTAACTTCTGTAACTTTCTGTCCAGTTAGCCTATATTCTCAGAGGGCGTGGAAATGCTAACTTCAGTCATTTATCTTGCTTTGCTGGCAAGCTATAAAGTTGGCCATAGGTCTTTAACAAGACATACTATAATTTAACTAGAACGGCATGACAACTTAAACTAATTTAATTGTATTTTATTACACAAAGTAATATTACCTCCGTTCGGAAATACTTGACGTGGTTTTAGTTCAAATCACGTCAAGTATTTCCAAACAGATATCGTCATTTATCATGAATAAAATTCCTCTTATATAGAAATGATAAGCTAATTGTCCAATTGCCCAGAACAACTTAGCGCCACCTAAACATTTATTGCTATAAAATTATAGAAGTTTTTAAAATTCCAGCAATAAAAGAAACAGTATCAGGGTGATGCAAGGAAACATACCTGAGTCTGCCAGTAATGGTACTGCTCGGTAGATTTCTCCCTCCTCCAAGAATTAAGATCAAAGAAGTTCATGCCATAAGCCCAGCCACATGCATTAGGATTGAACTTTGCTTTGATAAGGGGGTGCGAGAAGTTCATATACTGCCAATACCGATGAAACGACCCAAAGCATGTTTCTACTGCTCCATTCACCTTCCCATCCATGTCAATCTTCCACAATCCTGTAAGATCCCGCTGTACCACGACATCATCATCCAAGAAAAGAATCTTCTGCAGCTTGGGGTACATCTCAGGCAAGTAGAATCGCAAGTGATTAAGCATAGAAAGATACTTGGGATTCCTGAACTTCATATTGCTAGCATCTTTGGTGGCATTCTCAAGCTTATTCTCGAAATAGAATTTTTGGAGGTTTGCTGACTCCAGTTGCCGGAGCACAGGAACATAGGAGGAGTTAAGAAATTTGTAATCTTCATATGCTTTGACCTCATAGTGTGCACCTTGTAAGTCCATGAGGCGGATTATCACCTGCAGATGCATGGCATAATTTTTACCAAATTTGCAAAGAGAATATTAACGGGACCAGGGAATCTAGAACATTTTTTTGTATTTAAGGTACAAACCATTAAAGACAGATAATCTCACCGTCCGAAAGAACACCTAAACATACTGGCAATAGTGGCAACCACATTGGTCAGTACTATGATTTTGAGGTATAGAACATAATTAGTACTCCCTCCGTAAACTAATATAAGAGCGTTTAGATTGCTACTTTAGTGATCTAAAAACCCTTATATTAGTTTACAGAGGGAGTAGTACAATAGTATTCCCACTGGGGTGACACTACTGTTGACTCTTTAGATCTGTTATATAAGAAGATGTGTATATAAAAATACTGCTGGTTATATGTGCATTACACTGAGTAAAGAATTCCATAGGAGATATACACGCCATCTTTTTACTTTGTACTTGTCGTTTATTATACTATTTGAGGAAATGAATAAAATTAAGAACCTAAGTCAGTCTTGGTTTTGCTAGTAATAGTAGTAAATAATCACAACTGGTGAAACACATTACTTCTACGATGCTGGATTTATGACAAATGCACTTATGCACTAGGTAACATGACATCTAAACAAACCAATCTCTCTCTCTTTATCCTGTTATCTACTGGTACTATATAAGATCGGAAAAACATAGTGACGACATAGGGCATATGCAAGATGGAGAAACATCATGGGACAAACCTGCATCGCCCCGAGGTTCATTCGGTCGGTCACCACATGGAAGACGTGCTTTGAGGGGTCCTGCGAGTTGGCTACGCAGGAGCGGACGACGACAGAGGCCGCGAGCACGTTATCGGAGAAGATGGCGTAGTGGAACAGCGCGGGGTCCTCCAGCGCCGCAGGCGGCGGCACCGGGTCCGCGAACTTGTCAGGCAGCGCGATCCGCTCGGCGGTGAGGCGGACAGCGAGGCAGTGGAGCGGCTTGGGTATGGATTTGGCGGCGATGAGCGAGGCGAAGGCGCCGCGCTTCTTGGCGCGCGCGAGCAGCTCGTTCTGCGCGAAGATTGCGTCCTTGAGGCGCTGGATTTTGAGCTGCGGGTCGAAGAGCGGCTTGGCGTCGGCGATGGCGGCGCGGGCGGCGCGGATCAGGTCCTTGGCCTGGAGCTCGAGCCGGCGCGCCTGGTCGCTCTGGGACGCCGGCTCGGACGCGGAGGCGGCGGCGCCAAGGTCCCGGAGCGTGGCGGTGAGGTTGCGGTGGAGGGAGGAGAGGAGGCGGAGGTGGCGCGCGCGGTCGAGGTGGAGGCGGCGGGAGGCCGCGGCGAGCGCGGCGGCGGAGGCGGCCGCGTCCGAGGCCTGCTTCCGGATCTGCTCCGCGCGGAGGCGGTCGCCATTCACGGCCGCGGACCCGCCGCCGCCGCCTACGGCGGGGGGTGCGGCGGCGAGGAGCAGGAGGAACACGAAGAGCGCAGCGGGGAGGGCGGCGCGTACGGGGCTTGCGGCAGCGGCTGCCATGGCTTCAGTGCTCGCGAGGTTCGGCAGCTCGCCGCATTGGAGGGAGAGTGATTGGGGTTGGGGAGGAAGTGGGGATGAGACGAGAGGGATTAATGTTTGGGCAGTGGCAGTGGCAGTGGCACTGGCAAGAGGATTTATGGTGATGGTCCTGTTTTTTATTTAGGTACAAATCACGAACCACGCGTCGGTGGGGAGTGCAAGTCGGCCGGAATTCTGGTACTGGCCGCTGTTTTCCTTTTCTATAGTGGAACAGTAAGAGTATAATTTATATTACCAAAAAGTAGTTTTTACATCTTTAAAAAAGATCCAACTTCGACAAATGATGAACGGCGATGTAAATGGAAACTCTAATAGGTGATGTAAACTAAAGAGAAGTGGGACCCACAGCGGATCTCATTTGGAAATCGAGGGCGCCCTCACGATGCAAGTTCTTCACATGGCTTGCCCTGCGGAATAGATGTTGGACGTCGAATCGCCTAGCAAGGCGAGGGCTACCGCATCAAGATGCATGCCCCTTTTGTGACCAGGAGGAGGAGTCGATTAATCACATCTTACTTACATGTGTATTTGCCAGGGTGGTATGGGCGGAGATCTGTCAAGCCTTGGGGAAGCCGGAATGGGTGCCTTCGGAACACGACTCTCTCACGCCATGGTTGTGTCATAAGTTTGGGACCAACAAAGCCAGTACTAAAGATTTGCAAACCATTCTTACCTTGTGGGAGCTTTGGAAGCACAGGAACACAATTGCCTTTGACGGAGTGCGGCCGTCATGTGAGGTGCTTCTTGGTAGAATTAGACTAGAGGGTCAAATTTGGGTGTCGGCCGGCCTACTCAAAGGGGATGTAACACCCTTCTTTAGTAGGTTAGCGAGGTGGGCTAGACGTGAGGAGTGAAGTGTTTTGTAACTCGTGTAACTAATGAGGCGCTTCCTTTGCCCTTCTTTTCTAATATATGATATGCACACTCGTGCATATTTGAGAAAAAAAATTGTAAAGTAAAGATGTCATGGCGCGGCCGCTATAGCTCTTGTACAGCCGTTGTTCATCAGCCGCACAAATTTAAATAAAAGATCCGTCTATATTATATCTAGATGTGAGATAATATCTCACATCTAAAATGATGGCATCTTGATTTTTTTTAGAGGTTCATCCTGAATTATTATGGCCCTTCGGATTGACAACGCGATGGCTTTTCAACCTCCAGCCTGTTTGTTTGTCCGGCCTGTTTGTTTTGGGCAAAAGGTATAAATTTGACCTTAAAACAAAACTATGTCACAAGTGAACTGTTTTTTAAAATATTTCACCCAGTTGACCTTTAATGTGAAGCGCCTGACAGCAAGGCGTTACAGTCTACTATGTAGTGCTTAACACTCAGGCGCTACACCTTGTCGCACCTAACAGCTAGGCGTTGCACTACATGGTGCAACGCCTAACTGTAAGGAGATGTACCGTAGAGTGTAGTGCCTCTAATGTGTAGCGCCTGACAGCAAGTCGTTGCACTCTACTATGCAGCGCCTAACACTCAGGCGCTACACCTTGCCGCGCCTAACAGCTAGGCGCTGCATTACACCATGCAGTGTCTAGCTGTAAGGAGTTACACAGTAGAGTGCAGTGCCTAACTGTAAGGAGCTGCATAAAAGGGTCAGCAGTGTGAAATATTTTTAGAAACAGTTCATTTTATGAAATACTTTTTTTTTAAGGTCAAATTTATCAATTTTGCATTTGTTTTGTAGCTGCCCATCGCCCGCGGGCTGCGTATTTTTTTTTCGAGGTGGAGGGCTGCGTACTTGTAGGCACTCCTGCTGCTGCTAGTCCCCGGCCTGTTTGTTTTGCCGCTGTCCACCGCCCGGCGGGCTGCATTCTTGTAGGCATCCCTTGCTGCTGCTGTTGCAAGTCGTACTGGTACTAGATGATAGCTTCTGGGAGGAAAAATTTTGATTCCTGGATACATATATACCCTATACTAGTGGTTGGGGCGCGCCTGTGACGCGCCGCCTGGGAGGAGTTTTGGCGGTACCAGGTTGGGTGCGCCCTTTTTATTTTCCTGGGTGTACTGCACAATGCTATTGCATGAAGTTAATGCACATCAGCATGAAAGTAGTGCAATCTGTCGATGGATCATCCTTAGAAGAAAAGACAATGACATCGCCAATGTGTGGCGCTGCCTGCCGCCTGAGAGGAAGTTTCTGCGGTGCCAGGTAGGGTGCCGCCCTTTCCAGTGAATTTGAGCTCTGATTGATAAAATGCATGCATGTACAGCTGATGCATTACATACGATGCTCTTCTTCATAAAAAACTAACCAAATACATCAAATAAATAAGCAATCTTAACACTATATCTATAAGATGATACTCTTCATCGTGTCGGTGAATTGCAGCTCCAGAATTGTCGCCGCGGTCCATTTACACATAGAACTTTGTGATGTGCCTGCCGCCAAGGCCGACGCAGCTGTGCTGCAGTGTCTTGACCTGGAGGACCGAGCTACCCTTGCCTGCCCAAAGCACCAACAGCCGCAGCAGCCGCCACGTCCGTCGGCTGATCGGGGCCTTCCTCGTTCTCTTCGACCATTTTTTCTCAAACTTAAAAGAATCCTATATGAATTTGATAAAACACAAATATCTCCCAATCCAATCAACTACAGTAGAAAGTAAGAACTCAGGGAACAAGAAAGAAACTAATTAGGCAGGGAACAGTGTCTTACAGCTAGTGGCCGTGACTAGGAGTTGTTGAGGATGATATTCAACAACGTTAATACCTGAAACTGCAAAAATGAAGGCTTGCATCTCCTCGGAAGGCCATACAAACAATGAGAGCCATAAGAAAACATGTACCTACATAAATAGCCATCCACTTGCTCAAGGAAATAACTGAAGAGCAAGCAAGAGGAAAGGGAAATGATGATGGCAGAATATGAAACAACTGCGCCAATACACAGAAAAGAAAGTGGTCGCTAGTGGTCAACGCACTTGATTTACCAAAGGTGAATGATGCACAAATAAAAGATATAGGATACCTAAAGAGCTACCAGAGTATCATGGACCATCCCAGGGAATGTATTTCGAACTGTCTTTATTACAAACCTAATAGAAGATACATACATGATGCAAGTTAGCTTGTAGGGCAACAGTTCTAAGTTTACCACAGGGTATATTTTGAGCATAAATTCAAATATTGATGTGGCAACTAATACATAGAATACATGTCCTTATGTGTGGATTAAAACCTTACTGTCAGATTCAGGAGTTTGTGATGGACATGTGATTAAAAATGAGTAACTAAACTATGACTTTGTAGTAGTAATAGCAAAGTAAACAACAGTTAGTGGATGAGAGACCAAACAAAGCACTGATGACATGTGACTAACCCTACATATATACACAACTTCAGTGATATTTGACAATGGATGAAAACTCACGTGTTCCTCAGTGGCCCCTGCTGATCCTGCTCTATCCCTGAGTAAATACATGTTAATAGGATTCAGTAAAGCTTTCATAAAACTGGACAAAGTTCCAAGTTAATATTAAACCATGGGCAATACCTGTGTATGTTAGCATTCAGGGCCAGTACAGTTTAGAGAAACTCACATGAAGCAATTCCAGGTCTAAGCCTAACTTTGTCCAGAGGACTCTTGAGGGAGTCCTGGATTAGGGGGTGTCCGGATAGCCGGACTACCATCATCAGCCGAACTATCATTTGCCGGACTATCATCATCGACCGGACTCCAAGACTATGAAGATACAAGATTGAAGACTTCCCCCCGTGTCCGGATGGGACTTTCCTTGGCGTGGAAGGCAAGCTTGGCGATACGGATATGTAGATCTCCTACCATTGTAACCGACTCTATGTAACCCTAGCCCTCTCCGATGTCTATATAAACCGGATGGCTTTAGTCCGTAGGACAACAATCACAACAACCCTTATAATCATACCATAGGCTAGCTTCTAGGGTTTAGCCTCCTTGATCTCGTGGTAGATCTACTCTTGTAAATATCCACAATATCAATATCAATCAAGCAGGACGTAGGGTTTTACCTCCATCAAGAGGGCCCGAACACAGGTAAACATCGTGTCCCTTGTCTCCTGTTACCATCCGCCTAGACGCACGATTCGGGACCCCTACCCGAGATCCGCCGGTTTTGACACCGACATTGGTGCTTTCATTGTGAGTTCCTATATGTTGTCACCGATAGGCTTGTTGGCCTCTTCAATCAACGACGACTCAGTCCTTGGTGAGACCTTTATACCCGGACAGATCTTCGTATTCGGGCGGCTTCAGATCGCGGGCCAACTTCCTTGGCCATCCGGAGCAGATCGAAGCTACGCCCGGCCGCCGTGTCAGGTTTGAAAGCTTAAACTTCACGGCCGATATCCGCGGGGACTTGATCTTCGATGGATCTCGAGCTGGCCCGAGCGCGCTTGGCTATCCACGATGGGCATGACCTAACTTCGCCACGGACAGCACCTTGAGGTCAGACGAATCCGCCCCGACTCATAGTCCGGAGCCGATCGCTCGAATCGAGGACGGATGGCTGGACACCGCCTCGGGAGCCGCAATTCCTACGGCGATGGAGCCGAACACTTACCTTGTCCCACATAAACCCCATGACTCCGAGGTGCCGGACTCCCTGCCGGACTCCGAACCTCCTGCGTCCGAGCCAGTCGAACCCGATTGGGCGCCGATCATGGAATTCACCGCTGCGGACATCTTTCAGCACTCGCCCTTCGGCGACATCATAAACTCATTGAAGCACCTCTCGCTATCCGGAGAGCCCTGGCCGAACTAAAGCCAGGATGGTTGGGACGCGGATAACGAAGAAATTCAGGTCCCACCCACCACCCACTTCAGAGCCACCGGCCGATTTATTTAACCGACATACTCGACTACGACTCAAGACATCGACGGTATGGACGACGATTCCGGAGACTACCAAGAACCAGTGCCTACAGGACACTGGAAGACCGCCTCGTCAAAGGACGTATACATGGTGGACACCCCGAAGGAAAGCGATAACGAGGAACAACGGGACACGGCAGAGGATAATCTCGCCGATAAAGAACCAAAACGGCGACGCAAACGCCGCCCCAAGTCCCGCCTCGATCAAAGCAGCCTTCCTAACGACCCAGCGATAGAGCAGGGCAAGCCAGCTGACGACGAACAGGACGAGCCGGATAATCAACCCCTTCACGAAGCAATCAACAGTCCGGCCACAACACCAGAGCATAAGAGCATACTCAAAAAGCTCGTCGCCACTGCAAGAAGTTTGAAGAAGGTGAAACGGAAGCTCAAAACAGCAGAAGACACGCTCAGAATGAAGTGGAGCAAAGCATTCAAGACATCAGAAAAATATGGCAACGGCCATCAAACCAAGAGCTACCCGAAGCGCAAGTTGCTACCAGAATTTGACGAGGAAGCCATCGAGCCTTCACAGTCAAAAAATAAAGAGGCCGCCTGGCCGGATAGACGCTGCACGACAGTGCCCAAAACGACAAACGGGCTGCACACAAGCCAATTATAATCTGGTAAAACGGATGGCCCAACTAGGTCCATCTACGGGCCAAAAAGAGGACCCTGTGAAGTAACATACCACGACAAGTGTTCAAGACAGCGGCACACCCAAATCTGGGCGTAGACACCCGCTTATGTTTCACCGATGAGGTCCGGATCATGAATTTCCAGCAGGTTTAAACCCATAAACATAGAGGCATACGACGGCACAATGCACTCGGAGTCTGGATAGAAGACTACATACTACACATACACATGGCTAGAGGAGACGATCTCCACGCCATAAAATACCTACCCTCAAGCTCAAAGGGCCAGCTCGGCATTGGCTCAAAAGCCTCCCGAAAAACACTTGTTGGAAGTTGGGAAGAGCTTGAGGACGCGTTTAGAGCAAATTTTCAAAGGGATTTATGTCCGCCCTCAGGATCTTGACGACTGAGTCATATAACCCAACAGCCCGGAGAGTCGTCACAAGAATTCGAACAGGTTCCTTACCAAAAGAACCAAATAGTCGATTGTCCGGACCTTGAAGCCTTAGCAGCTTTTAAACACAACGTCCGAGACGAATGGCTCGCCAGACACCTTGACCAAGAGAAGCCAAGAACAATGGCCGCGCTAACAAGCCTCATGACGCGCTTTATGCTAGAGAAGACAAATGGCTAGCAAGATGCAGACCAATGACGAGTACATCCGATATCGAGATGGAACGGAAAGTCACGGCGCAGGAAAGATCGGCGGAATAAAGAAAAAGCCCACAGGCACGGCGGTCAACGCCGGATTCAAAAGCTCGCGCCGGACAATAAAACACGGCCTCTTAAGGACAACAGACGAGCTATCAAATTTGAACAAAATTTTAGATCGGATATGTCAAATCCACAAGACCCGGAAGGCTCGCAAACCATACCAACCGAAATTGTTGGGTTTTAAACAGTCCGGCAGACTTAATGCCGGACACAAGGACTCGATACGCCAAGCGAGGACAATGATGAGCCCCACCAGCAGAAAGCACCTAAGTCAAAGGACTTTCCCTCGAGAAGTCAAAACAGTAAACTTGCTTCACATGATAAACACGGAAAGCCAACACGGCACTCGCCAAGACAAGTGTCGGACAATCCACCCCAGTGGACCAAGGTTGGATGTCAAAACCAATCACTTTCGACCATCTGGATTAGTCCAGAAGTATCCGGAGCGCAGGATAGACTGCCTCGATATCGGATCCCATAATAGACGGACTGCAATTAACGCAGGTGTCGATGGACGGTGGCAGTGACTTAAACCTGCTATATCCGGACACAATCCGCAAGTGGGGATAGACCCTATTTCAATACGGCATAGCCGCACTTCCTTCAAAGGAGCGGCGCCAGGCCCTTAAGCCAGCTATCAAGCACCACTGGGACGAGAAACTCTCGCCCACTTCCATACAATACCACATTCCGCGTCTCTCACGCTTCAAATGCCCGGTCCACGTGGCATCGTTTCATCAAAGGGTCGCCTGAGACCCCGGACACGGCTAGACGAGTCCGGAATAAATAAGCTAGGGGCTACCTAGCCGCACACCCCCTCACAAGGGTTTGCACATACAAGCCATAATGAGCTAGCATAGGCTCAACTTTCTTAATCTATATTTCAATTTTTATGCACTTTCTTGCACGATTTATTTTCCAACCAAGTTCCTCTCTTTTTTACAGATGAACAGCGTGCACACCCGTCCAGGATACGGCACAACGGAGACACAGGCGCAGACGTGCAGTAGGGACCCGTTGCAAGGACTCTTTTCAGACTAAGACCCTACGTAAACCTTTCTTACTGTCTCTTGTTGCTATAATCCCCTGGTTTATCATTATAACTAGAGTGGAGACTGGCGTTTTGGCATCGGCCGCGCCAGTAGAACCTGCCCGTACCTGGACACAAGGGGCTTAGGGCTTTGTTTTGCCCGCTATTATAAAGACCGAACACCTTCGGGAGTGTTCGGCGTCTCGAGTTAGGCCTTATATGCATCAGCTCCGAATCATATCTTTGGTCAAATGTTGGGTTTGCCCGGCTCGTGTTTTGCTGCCTTACGTTCCGTATCATCGGCTAACGGCTCCGGAGAACTACTGCGATTGTGCCCCAGTTCGGCTGGGCGAGCACCTCAAAGAGAGAAAGCCGAAAATCGATTTGTCATGATACAGAGAGACCGGTCAACCACTCGATCGACCTTGGGAATGTTTAAGATTCCTCCGCTTTGACGAAGGGCCGTTTCGGCCAGTACACATACGCCCAATTCGGAGAGCACGGTGCCCCGGGGGCTATGTCGTAGCCCCACCCTCGAACTCCATGGCTAAGTGAAAGTGATAAAGCATTATAGTCCGGTTGCCTCGTTTGCTACGCTACCACCTCCTTTACAGGACCGAGACGTCGGATTAAGTGTGAAAACGCTATTTTTATGCGAACACCCCGCACCTTGTGCGTGGGGGCTGAAAGCCGACGATCGCCATCTTTCAGTTATACATACGTATACATGAACGGCCGCAAAGGAGATATTCTATTACTTGAACGCACAAGTATAAAAGGCGCTTACATCATAAAATCGTTTTTACATCATATAAACGTTCATTCGAACGTAACATTTTTCGAGCACTGCGACTCTATTACACGGGCACCAGGCAGCACTTCGCCAAAATAGTGCTCGGCGGGTAGCCGGTTATTATCCGAACCCGGGGTCGCAATAGCGGTGGCATCCATCTCTGTCCAATGTGTCTTCACAGGGGCGAGCACCATCCGCACACCCTCTATGCAGGCCGACCGCTTCATCGCCTTGATATGCGGCACCGCCCCAAGAAATTGCTGCAATAAGCCAAAGTAACTCTTCGGCTGGGGCCTATCCGCCCGGATATGGGTCACTATATCCGCCATAGCAAGCCCGGACAACCTATTTAGCTCAGCCACTCAGCCAAACGATCGGTCAGCGGAAGTGAACGCTCCGGACTATGGAATTGAGACCAAAACAGCTCTTCCGTCTGGTGATCCTTTTGGCTTCGAAAATGCACAACGGCATCCGCCGCACTTTTCTGCTAAGTCCATATAAGGTCCTCCGGACACCACAGTTGGCCCACCGAGCATATTTTGAATCCGTGAACCTTCGGGCGCAGCGTAAAAGGCTTACCGGCTACAATCTCCCCGGCCTGGCGCAGCTCTTCCTTCATGGCCCGCATTGCAGAGCGGGCATTCTTGGTTTCAGCGGTGGCCTTCCGCAGGTCTTCCTGCCCCGCTAGGCGCTCCTTCCCAAGAGCCTCATTGCGGTCGGTAGCCTCTTTTAACTTCACAGCCATTTCGCTATCTCTTCCTCGCCCGCAAGCAGGCGGCCTTTTCGCCGCTTAACTCCTCGTCGCCGAGGCTGCCGCATCACTCCTTCCGGCCTGCTCCTTGGCTTGAGCAAGTTCGCCCAAGACTCTCCACGGCAGCGGCACTATCTGCATTTCACGCAAATTTTGTAAGGAGTTGGCTTCGCTCCCTTACCATGTGTCCGCTGATAACACTTACCTTGCGACTCATCAAGTCGCCGCTTGATCAGCGATGTCTTCATCCGCCACATCGAAGTTGCCGCTTTAGTTCAGCAACTCCATAAGTCCGGCTGGCCCCCGGACGACCCGCCACCTGCATAGGCACGACAGGAATTTAAAACCTGCGATTTTGATCCTCGGCACGCTGTCGATATCGACAACCTACCGAGTCTCAGGGGCTACTATCTATACAGGGCGCATTCTATATGCAAAACTGTTAACAGGTGTGTCATTTTTACATACCTTAAACCCCGCCAGTAAACTCCTGACGGCATCATGCAACCCGCCTTCGGCGGACGAAATCCTTTCAATCACCACGCTCATCAATGTGTGCTGATCTTCTGAGATAGACGCCTTCTCAAGCAGATTCTTCAGCCGTACACCAGTTGGTGCCGAGCTATCCGGCTTTGCCGCACTGGGCTCCTCCGCGATTACACTTCAGTGCTCGTCCGCCCCTATCCAACGGCGCCCCGGACGGGGGCGTCTCGCTCTCTATCATCTCCGGACGAAGGTCCCCCGAAGATGAGCTCATCTGCGAAGGACGGAGATCCGAACTACAAGGTAAAAACTTTTGTTATCCTCAGAAGCATAAATAGGGATGTCCCTTATTATAAAACTCATTTCTTTCTACTTACGGCTCGTTGGAGGGCTGGCTCATTAAGGGAGATTGTGCGCCCGGGGCTTCCCCAGACGCAGGACCCTCCGGCGAAGATTTCTTCCCTGCTTAGGGGCTTTTTTCCGGGTCCTCGGTGGCAGTCCTCTTCTCCCCTTGGTAGGAGGGATTCTCGATCCCCTCGCTCAAAAAGCCTCCTTAGGCGAGGCAGTAGCTTTCCGCTTTCCCTTCGCTTTCCTCCGGCGCAACCTCCAAAGATCCGGACCAAAGACGGGATCCGCGCGGTCTCGGGAGGGGGGCGGACACAGACACTTTTGCTTCCGCTATCCACTCCTGTGTAGAAGGAGATCGGTCATAAGGCGGATCATTGAAAGGCAAACAAACGGTATGTCCGGACTTGGAACTACTTACTTGAGTATCCGGGCGATTGCAGCTCAGTCCAGCATCCTCGGTCAATTCCGGACGCACCTCTTGCGATCCGAAGAATAAGTTATACATCTCCAGGGGTGTCATACACATGAAGTGTTGAAGAATCCGTGGGCCCTCAGGATTGAACTCCCATAGCCGGAGAGGATGGCGTTTGCAGGGCAGGAGGCACCTAATTAGCATAACCTGCATCACCACCACCATATCGATCTCCCTCGTTAAGAGATCTCGAATCCGGCCCTGCAGTAGGGGCACGTCCTTTGACGGCCCCCAGTTGAGCTCTTGGTTGACCCACGACATCAATCGTCGTGGAGGTCCCGGGCGGAATAGGGGCGGCGGCTTTTGTCTGCGGCCCCTCGGAACGGTAATATAGAACCACTCTTGCTGCCATAGGCCGAGCTCCTCTTGGAAGGAGCCAGCGGGCCACGGGGCATCGACTCTCCTACTTATGGCCGCCCCGCCACACTCCGCTTGACGCCCCCCGATCATCTTCGGCGCCACATTGAAAGTCTTCAGCCACAGGTCGAAGTGTAGGGTGACGCGGAGGAAGGCTTCGCAGATGACAATAAATGCGGATATATGGAGGATGGACTCCGGAGCCAAGTCGTGGAATTCCAACCCATAGTAAAACATGAGCCCTCTCACAAAAGGATCCATCGGGAAGCCTAAACCCGACGGAGGTGGGATCTGAAGGCGACATACTCGCCGGGCTCGGGGGTAGGGATGGCCTGCCCTTGGCAGCAACCTGTGCGAAATCTCGTAAGACAGGTACTTGGCCTCCCGCAGCTTAAGCACGTCCTCCTCCATGATGGAGGAGGGCATCCACCGGCCCTGGAGGTCGGAACCGGACATCGTTGAAGGTCCAAAGCGCTCGAATCTGGGGCTCTAGGTGCTGGAACTTGGAGCGTAGAGAGGATTCGACGGAAGATTGAAGAAAAAGAAACGAGCCTTGGTCCCATTATAAAGAGGGAGAATACCAAGAGCCGTCTCCGTGACCGTTTGGAACTCGCCTTCGATAGAGGGGGCGTGGCGAACGGGCGCGGTTGGGTTACCCACGCCCGTATTGATGAGAATCCCGGATTAAGGGAAACACGATCTCTGCCCGACAAGACGTGCCAAGGAAACCGGTTCGCTCAATGCGCAGAGGTGGTAAAGAAAAAAACAATTTGAGTAATGGCTTTGTAGTGTTGTGACGACATGCCACGAAAAACTTCAGTAGATAGAGCTTTTGAATATATTATTATTCTCTCTACGATTGGAATGTGGAATTTATTTTGCGAGCCGCACACTATCCTGGTGTTCCCAATCTTCTATCATTTGGAGGAGGAACCCGCCTTGCAATGCCAAGCAATATACACGCCGGACTTATCGTCATTGAAGCCTGGTTAGGGGCTACCGAGGAGTCTGGATTAGGGGTGTCCGGATAGCCGGACTACCATCATCAGCCGAACTATCATTTCTTGGGACTATCACCATCGACCGGACTCCAAGACTATGAAGATACAAGATTGAAGACTTCCCCGTGTCCGGATGGGACTTTCCTTGGCGTGGAAGGCAAGCTTGGCGATACGGATATGTAGATCTCCTACCATTGTAACCGACTCTATGTAACCCTAGCCCTCTCCGATGTCTATATAAACCGGATGGCTTTAGTCCGTAGGACAACAATCACAACAACCCTTATAATCATACCATAGGCTAGCTTCTAGGGTTTAGCCTCCTTGATCTCGTGGTAGATCTACTCTTGTAAATATCCACAATATCAATATCAATCAAGCAGGACGTAGGGTTTTACCTCCATCAAGAGGGCCCGAACCTGGGTAAACATCGTGTCCCTTGTCTACTGTTACCATCCGCCTAGACGCACAGTTCGGGACCCCCTACCCGAGATCCGCCGGTTTTGACACCGACAACTCTCATAATGATGCCGAACTAAACTCCAGATCACTAAAAAATAGCGATGTTGGTACTTCATGAGAGTGAATGTTCATGCTATTCCTAAGCAAGAAATGTTATTATCTTGCAATCCAAGGAAACTATATAGCTGCTCTTTCTTTTGTTGGATGGTTGCACAAAGGCTAATAAAATATAAGTATAGGGCAAAAATAGTTTCAGTTATTGAAATGCAAAGTTTCTCAACTATGTGTCAAATATCCAGTTACCTGATCTCAGAAATAGGGTCAAAGTCCGTGGTACAAAGAACCTGTCAGTACAAAGATCATAACATCAAACACACTAACACCACCAAATAAACATGGGGAGATCAGCATAGTTCTTCTGAAATGAGTGTGTTGCCTAACAAATAGTCAAAGATAGCAAACTAATAAGGGACATGTCACCAATTGACAAAAAAACGTATCTGCCTAATTTTAAATGCTTATGCAACAAAACTTTGTAAGCTACTCCTAGTTCATAAGTCAGAACTCGTTGGGCCTGGATGAATATCTTCTAGTTCTTCGTAGGCAACATTTGACCAAATTGGCTTTCAGAAACCATGTTATTTATTAAACTCAACCTTACAGAAACCATTTCTTAATAAAAGAGTTAGCAAAAAAATAAATCACCACCCAGTCTAGGCAAAACAAAAGAGATGAGACAGGGAAGACACCGTAAGGCAGGAGACTGATAAATGCTAGGAAGGAAGCGTCCAACAAGATCATATGATCAAGGCGCATACTCAGCATATGACACAACTAACCTGTGATTCTAACGTCGTATCCAAGTATGAGCCCGTCGGAGGCCGCCGTAGAGCAGGTTGATCTCGTCCTCCTCGACAAAGTAGTGTGCCTGGAAGAAGTGGCAACGCTCACCGAGAAGTAGGGAGGGGCGCCTCTCCCGCTGGCAGCACCCTGCTCTGCCTCCGGCCGACGGCCACGCCACCCCCTTCCCCGCCCCCTCCTCTACAACCATACTGGGGCGAATGGAACACGAAGACGAGGGGGAGAAGCGGATCTGAGTAAGGCGCTTTCTCCACTGGCTGGCATCGGAGGAACTGGGATGTGCCGATTGGGCGGGGGCGGGGACGGGGGCGGCGGTGGCAACCCTAGCCGCCCACCCTGGGAAGGGAAAACGAGGAAAAGGGAGGTTGCATCGGAGAGTGGGGCTCGAGGCGACTCCCTCTCTGAAACAAGAAGCGGTGGGCCACCCTTTTCTTTCTCCTGGCCAATACACATGCAACTGCACAGTGCATCAATTGTCTCTTGCTGCTGACGTGGACGCGCCGAGCGAGCGCCCTTTGCGCGACTATGAATGGGTTTAATAAGAAAAAAAATAACAATTTAATAAAAAGTCAAAATTTTCTGAAAATATTTTTAAATAAATTTTACCTTTCATTATACTAGTGAGAAAAGTTCCAAAACAGAAAATTCCTCTTTGTCTTCTTTCCAGAAAAGACAAATTTTCGATCAAAATAGCATAAATAGTGACCTATAATAGCAAATAAAATTTGTCTTTTTCATTGTGAAGTCAATGTATATTTTTTTAATGTAAATTTATATACTACTGTGCAAGTAAGTCAAGTTTAATCTAAAAATACTTTTGAAGTACTTTAACTTTTTGTTTAATTATTAAAAAATACCCCATATAGGGTGTATATACATGCGAGAACCAAAGGGTATTTCCCATAGCTCATGTCCCTTCCTCCTGTCCTGCTGCTGCTAGTCATACTAACTAGATCGGCATCGCGCCTTGGCGCGAGGGTGCCGGTCCCAACAACTTGGCCAAGCCCATAAAGATCAAACACATATTGCGACAGTAGGAAGTTAAGTTTAGCACACGTTGCAATCATATATGCAGAACATAAATGATATAATGCATTGCCCTATAAAGTATAAGAGTCTTGGTCCAACCCACCAAATCCAAAACAAATAAACTCAGTACACATTTCGCCAAGAGCACATAGTTTTACATCGCCTCAATCTCATAATAAGGATCTTAATTTTCAAGAGTCATCCCTTCAGTCACCATGCTGATCAAGGACCAGTTACAACAACATAATCAATAGCACTTCAAACTACCAAAACTAAAACCTGAAGCCTGAGAATCTGCATCTCCATACATAACACAACAAAAGAAAAAAATCAACAAATAAGTGGATAAATTCACTATCGAACCACTATCTTTCAGACAAGATCAACAAATTATTCTCAGATCCCAGAGTGAATGCATACATCATGGTCATACGCAATGGGCCTCCTATCACAACAACAATTGACACAAGGATCTGATTCTTGTTCTAGGTGAACTCAAGGTCCATGTTTGCACCTAAAGCCAAGCAAGAGCTCAGACTCGAGCCACCATACCAGGCCGAGATTGTCCATGATTCACAAGCATGTCCATTAAATTCTTGATCCACAATCTCATTAGATGCAGCAAGCATGTCAGCATCTATCTATTTCATATGTGAAGAACATACTCTTGAATTTTTGTTTTATTTGGAGCTGAAGGTTCTAAGGATACTTACTTAGCAGAAGCTGCTAAACATGTCTTGAGCTTGTTCCTCCTTTGGTTGTTCTCTCTAAACTCACATGGTTGAATACCAGGATAGCTGATTTCTAAAATGAGAAGTGCCAACTACAAACAACACCAAAATCACGTATAATCAGAGAGACAGTCTGTAATCAGAAATCAAAGAGATCAACTAAGGACCACTGAAAAAGAGTAGAAACCTGCATATATTTGTGAAACATAAGTTGTAATTAGAACTAAAGAGATCAATAGATAAAAAGGAGTGCAAGTATCATTAGTTTGGAAGTCCTATTTGATTAGGGAAAGAGAGAAGATGACACTCTTAATCCATCCTAGTGAGGCTACAATATCCTAGAAAAAGAAAACCAGGGGCGGAAAGGAAGCAGTAATTCCTTGAAAGATCACAATGTAGTACCAGGGGTAAAATAGAATAACATAGAAATTGTGATAAAGTTTAATGACATATAAATGGTATGTGTCTTACCCTTATTTTCTTGCGATTAACACCAGAACTTAATATTTTTTAGAATGATGCCAAACACAAGATGTTTGTTAGAATGCATATTGAATAATATAAACTGAATTTCAACTTGGACCATCCGATATTAACACATACAATATTTTTTGACTTGTAATATAACTTTACCAAACCACAAGTATTTTTCGATTTGGATATGCAGGGGACAAAAAATCGTAAGTATGGCAAAGAGATAATGCATCGTCTGTAGAAACAAATTGGAGGCAGAAAAATATGAATCATTGTAAGGGGAGACGTAGAGAGATAAGACCAAAAGTAGCAGAAGTTCACCTGGGACCTTTGATTTGACAGTCAAACCATAGTCAAACCCCGTGAACCACATCCTTGAAGGACCACAAGCATATCCTTCCATGAGAAATACAAAATGTTGTACCATAGCCTCAGATATGGCAGCACGCCTACACACAGTCGACTGTCAATGGAAGCGAGCCGCTAAACCGGCCAATATGAATTTGCCCTTAGTTCATACAACATGCAACTCGCTCTCACACTGAAAGCAGAATAAGATTTTGTCAGCAATATTATGAAGTAACAAAAAATGCAATCCTGTTAATAGAGCACCAACAGAATCCCTTATAGCATTTGGAGACTATATAAATGGAATAAATAAAGGACATATAAAACCAGTGGTTTAACTTTACATGCTTGATAAAGAAAACGATAGAGTGGGCATATATAAGATTTCGATCAAATTCTTAGAGCATGCAAAATACATCTGGAACAATTCTACTTTGTTGTAAGCAACCTGCATATTTAAGAAACAACAAAACATCACCACGAGATCAACTCACCGGGGCAACCACGAAGGCACCATCTTTCAACAAATCTTCTTGAACAACCATGGTCTTCATTTTACTTGGAGCAGCACCTACAAATTTTTTGCTCTTGCGACACCTCTGGAAGCACAAATATTATGTAGTTAAATACTACACTGTCAGGGAATATGTCAATGAATACTTAATCATGAACTGAGCACATACTCTCTTTTCCATCCAAAGGATACATGAGCGCATTTGGCTTATAGTCTTTGACCCTTGAGGAGTTCCAGGCTCTAACAAAACCTTAAAATGAATCGTGTTTATCAGATACAAAAGTAAAAAAGATATCCCCCATAAGCACGCACAAACATGAGATACAAGGGGTCATTATACCAAAACATCTTTTGTTAGGTCCCAAAGTTGCCTCACAATTGTTATACGGTTATTCAATGAGGGAATCTCCCCAAGTGCGTAAGACTACGGATTGAGGAAAATATTCAGTGCAGGTTGAGAAATAAGCAACTGTAACAGAAACAATTCAATACAGTATGGTGTGTAGTAATTTCTCAATTGTGCTGCCTATTGAACCACCATCATGGAACATTACAGAGGAAAGAGGTCAGAACTTACTGATATTACAAGGTCATGACGCCGCTCATGTTTCTCGATGCTGCGGTTCAACTCTTTGATGCTATCATAGCTGTGGATAAGTGGCAACTCCTTCAAATCTGTGAACATTTGCAGATTATACAGTGCCAATAAATTTATCGCAACCTTTGTAGGCGATGGCAAGCCCCTCAAATATATAAACATTTGTGCAGCAAATAGTATAGCCGAAAATCTATCAGCTATGATAGCATCAAAGAAATTATTGACCAACGAAAAGGAAAAGGAGGATTTCAGAAGATTTTTAGTTCAAAGGCAGAGGCATTATTGACCAAGAAGGGGATACATGGCCTTGGAAAGGAAATGAAAACAATGGTGAGTTTCTAGGCTAATGTGAGCAAGCGCAGGAAAATCGTCGAAGCTCTGTTCGGCTAAATACAACACCTAGGTATTGACAGATACAGCAGACCGGTGACAATGCACCACTAATTCCAACCATCAACAGTTCAATACACTTCTATATAGAACTGTCTCTATGATTTGCATATATATAAATTATAGCATCTGGAATCTGCAGATTTGCATACTTCTTTCTTTTGTATGGTGTACCAGCTCTTTGTTCTGAATCCAAGTGACACTAAACATTAATACATGCACAGTATCAAACCAACGCAAAGGAAATAAGGGGGTAAATCAGCGAGTTGATGCAATAACCAAACCCCTGGCATAACATGAAGCCTAAAAATCATATTGAAGATGTAGGATTTATGTGCAAACTCCAAAGAGAACTGGCTGGCTAATCTAACTCTTTCACTTAATAAACCCAAAAAAGCCTGAGGCCTACATCAAAATTTTCTTTCATAAACATACAAAGGTCATCCCTATGTAGCAGTTTCTTCTACTGAATCTCTATCTATCAAGCGCCTCCTCTCATAAATAAATGTGGCAGGGCTCTCTAATCAATCAAGCATATGGAAGAACATGATGCACCAAAGAGAACTGCTTATTAGGAAGCCATACACGCATCAACATGTGCTCTGCGTACACGTGAGGCAGTAATCCACGACAAGCATAGTACCTGCAAAACAAATAAGGCAGACCTGGATAAGCAGCGTGAAAGAGGAAGCAGTGTCTCCCTTCTCACCTGCTCTGCTCGGTCGCGCCATGGCCAACCTGTGGGCAGCTCCTTGGCGATCTGGACACGCCACCTGACCTGCTCGGCCACGGTGGCCCTCCTTGTCCTGGCTCGTGATGAGGGGAGGAGGAGAGGAGAGGGTGGGGGCACTCCTCATGGACTAGCGGTGGCTGGCGTCGTACACGCCGTGGATGACGCCCACGCGCTTCGTCTTGCTCACCGCCACCACATGCCCCAACCGCCTTTGCCGCTTTGATTGTGGCGACAAAGACCAGACGGAGCGCTTGACCGCACCCTCCACCGCCGCCACGGACGCCATCGCCAGCGCGGCTGTTTCGCGCGCCGCCCTCCTGCGTGGCTGCTACCGCCGTCGCCGTGGTTGGTGGGAGCCGACTGATGGGAAGGATGGTTGGTGGTTGGTGGGAGCCGGCGGACGGAAAGGATGGTTGGCAGCGGCGGCAGGTGTGGAGGATGGCTGGCGGAGAGAGAGAGAGGGAGAGAGAGATGTACGGGAGAGAGAGAGGCACGGCGGTAGAGAGGGAGGGAGGAAGATGCTAGGTCATTGAGGGAGTCCTGGATTAGGGGGTATCCGGACAGCCGGACTGTGTACAACGTCCGGATTATTGAAGCGTGAAGATACAAGACTCAAGACTTCGGCCCGTGTCCGGATGGGACTTTCCTTGGCGTGGAAGGCAAGCTTGGCGATCCGGATATTATATTTCCTTCCTTGTAACCGACTCCATGTAAACCCTAGCCCTCTCGGTGCCTATATAAACCGGAGAGGTTGGTCCTTAGAAGGCCGATCACAATTACATTCATACCATCATAGGCTAGCTCTTAGGGTTTAGCTTTATGCGATCTCGTGGTAGATCTACTCTTGTACTATCCGTCGTGGTTCTAAGTCCGACAAAGAGAATGGGGTGTAGGAATGGAGAGGCAAGATCCTAGCTATGGAGTAGTTGTATACGCAAGGGATTTACGAGTTCAGGCCCTTCTCGGAGGAAGTAACAGCCCTACGTCTCGGAGCCCGGAGGCGGTCGACTGGATTATCTGCGTATGTATTACAGGGGTGCGAACCCTTCTACCTGTGGAGGGGGGTGGCTTATATAGAGTGCGCTAGGACCCCAGCCAACCCACGTAGTAGAGGGTTTAAGGTGCGTTAAAGCTAGGCGTTACTGGTAACGCCTTACATAAAGTGTCATTAAGGTCATAAAGACTATTTAACTACATACCGTTTGGGTACGAGTGGCTCTTGGACTCCTGGTGGTCGAGTGGGTCTTCGTAGTCGACTGTCTTTGAATCTGTCGAGTGGAAACCTACCGGTCATTTGGAAGGTTGCTTCTCTTGTGAGTCTCCTTGTGGAGGGTACCTTTGGGTAGGTCTATGACCCTACCCAGGTACATGACTTCATCATTAGCCCCCGAATGGATCGAGGTTTGAGTGAGGAAGGAGTTGATAATCTTTCTGACCTGTTCTTCGTGTTGTGAGTGCGTCTTACTGCGGATCAATCGACCTTTTAGTGATGGCATCAACTTCTCTTTCGATCGCCTTGATCCATTCTTCACGCTTTGTCGAGTGAACTTTGTGAACACGAGGATTTCGGCGACGGATCGGAGGAAATCCGTTGTCGACGAAGTTGCTCTGCGGTTAGCGGATTTCGCGGGATCCGAATTTTGGGAAGCGCGCGAAGCGGAGAAAACCGCGGCACTCGGATGGGATAAGACGATGACGCCTCGATCTTCGTGCCGCCTTTTTCGCCACGTATCATGCGTGCGCCTGTTTCGGGATTGCGACGGGATTGCTTGGGCCTACCGGTCAGCCACTCGGAAGCGGCCCCATATAAAGCGCTGGTCAGGGCATTTTGAACAGTGCGACCTCAGACTTCCCCTCTCCGCCTCTAAACCTTCTCGCCGCGCTCTTGATACATCGGCGCTTGAAGCTCGATACTTTTCTACTTGGCGACCATGGTGAAGGACAAGACCGCCGCGAACGTGTGAAGAATGCGGCGGCGAAGGCCAAGGGGAGAGCGCCCAGTCGGGGCGGTTCCTCTTCGCGGTCCAAGCTGCCGCAAGGCTGGGTCCAAGGAGACTGGATCCGGTCGACCATCACCGAGAAAGATCTCACCGATCTGGCCAACGAAGGACTGATCCCCCATGGGTCGGCGAGGCTTCCGGGCACGGAGTGGCAACCGCAGCCTGAAGAGGGTGAGTGCGTCCTCCTGGCCACCCACGTAGATAGGGGGTTCTCTCTGCCGCCGAATCCTTTTTTCCGGGGGGTTTTGAACTTTTTTGGAGCGCAACTCCACCATTTCACTCCAAACTCCATTGTGTATCTTGCTGCTTTTGTTTCGCTCTGCGAGAATTTCTTGGGTTGTCGACCGCATTGGGGTCTCTTCAAGCACATATTCACTGTCGCTCTCGGATGGTGAAGAAAGCGAGCCCGAATGACGAGAGGACCCAAGTAATCCAGATGTGTGGGGACTCGGGGTCCGGATGAGGGGGAAGAGTGCCTTTCCAGCTGTGACTCTTCCCGACTTCGGTTAGAGGGTGGCGATCGACCTGGTTTTCTTGCCAAGACCAGCCGACGCCGGGCAAGCCGATCGGGCTCCCTCCTTTCTCCATGAGTCGAGTGAACAAGCCAGCTTCCCTGAAGGTGTTACCAGAGGAGAAGGCCCAAGTAAAGCTGCTGATGGAGCGTGTAGTCCAGCTTATTCGCGATGGGGTGACCGGCATGGATCTCCTGGAGGTTTTTCTCCGACGGCGTGTTCAGCCACTCCAATACCGAGGACATCCGATGTGGATGTACTCTGGTACGGATGATACCACTCGGGTCCATCCAGAGGAGGTCGATGGCGCCACGCTGGAGAAGTGGATGACTGCCATCACAGGAAACAAGGACAACCCTCATGAGCTAGGAGGATTCCACCACTCGACCAGAGTTACCAACCCGGACAAGGTATAACCGCTTATCTCCGACTATGATTCTGCTGCATTCATTCTATTTTGATGCCAATTAAATCATTGACTTTCACCTTGTTTTGTTGTCTTCTAGGTCACCACCGAGATGTACTCGATGCCCAACGGGGCACAGGAAACAGCCGAAGAAGAAGAAGGAAGTGGAGGGGAAAGTCCGGAGGAATGGGAGTCCAACGGCGAGGAGGATGAGGAGGATGATGGCTCTGATGAAGAGGAGGAGGAGGAGGACGAGGAAGAAGACATCGATCCTCCTCGCTCGGAGGGAAGGTCCAAGTTGACGCACGACCCGGCGGTCGGGCGCGGTAAAGCCGTTGTGCCCACCGGGCAGTCGACGAAGCGACCTAGGACAACTTCTCCCGCGCTGACTGAGAAACCGCCGAAGCAACCTCGAGCGACATCGTCAAAGCCGGCGAAGGCCCTGCCCAAGATGCGAATGGTCATCCCCACCATTCCGGGTAACCGACAGAACCTTGTATTTCCTTTTTCAACATGAGTGAACTTTTGGTCGACTTGATGACTGATCACCCGACTCTTGAAATCTACAGCGTCGCTACCTCCGAGACTTCCGCCAAGCACGATGATCAGGAAATGGAGGATGCGACCACTTCCAATCTTGGTAAGATCTCTGTGGTTTCGCTTTTAGTCGACTGGAGCTTTTTAGTCGATTGGGCTTCCATGTTTACTTCTGGATCTCTCTTGTAGTTCCGCCTCACGTCATTGATCTCCCCGATGATGACGAGGAAGCGCCATTGAGGAAGAGGAGGAACAAGAAAGTGCCCATCGGCAAGGCTGCTCAAGTCATGGCGATTCACGAGACGCTGATTTACGAGGGAGGCAACCCCACTCGGACTTCTGTATCTTCATTTGTACGGCGACAAGTGCCCGACCCACGCCGTGTTGCTGATCCACCATCTCTCTTTGCTACACACCACGTCCGGGAAGACCAAGTAAGTGCTGCTAAGGAGGCCATACGCTTGAGCAGGGATCATGACGGAGCAGGTGAAAGCGGCTCGAGAGGCTAGTCAGGCGGCCTATGATGCCAGTTCAGCTCTCCAGAGCAATGTCCAAGTAAGTCAGTCGTTGCTTGTTTTGTTAGGAGCTTCCTTCTGTAGATTTCCATATCTGTACATCCAGTGGGTGTGTGTGTGTCGATTGAACTTTTGTGGGGGCACGCTGAGTGCACCCACTGGGTGTAGTCCTCGAGACTATGGTCGACTGCGTGCAGTCGGCTATAGTCTTTATGCAGTGATCTTCTTCACTGGACCTGGACGGACCAAGTCGAATGGAACTATAAAACCGGTGGGGGCATGCTAAGTGCACCCACTGGGTGTAGTCCCCGAGACTATGGTCGACTGCGTGCAGTCGACTATAGTCTAAAGAACTGTTTTTTTTACTGCGGCTGACCGCTGACAATTAGCCATGTTTTTAGAATCATAACCTTTTTGCCTCTTTGTCACAGCCCTAGAGCTTGCTTGTAACTAGTGGCATTGCATCCATGCATCATGTTTAATTTTCATGAAATTTGAAATGGGGATGACCAAGCCCTAGCACCAAAGCAATTCAAATAGGTTCAACTAAGAAATATTTTTCAATGAATTCAAATGGCTTTAGAAAATGTTCATCATTTCTGGAAAAATGCTATAAACCATAACCAGAGGTGCTGCACATTTTTCATGACATATTTGGTCACTGGATTAATTCATAAAGTATTTTCATTTGGGCATTTAAATACTATAAAATATTTTAAATGCTCAAATAATCATAAACTTAAATGTTTGCTGTTGGATATTTTCCAAACAGTGGGCCTGAGCAAGTTTCATGATTTTGGGGATAGTATTAGTATTTTTAATAAAGCCCTAAAGACTACAGAATAATATAAAAACAAAAACAATTAAAGGAAAGAGCAGAGGAACCCACCTGGGCCTTCTTACCTGGCGTGCCTGTAGCCCAAGTAGCCGGCCTAGTACGGCCCAGCCCACCAGGCCCCTCCCCTGTCGTCCTCCTCCTTGCCAGGAGGACGAGAGGCGCGTGGCCGCCGCGCGCACGGCCACCGACGGCCACCTCCTGCTTGCCGCTTCCCCCCTCGACGCTCTGGACGCCTCCCGCAGCGCCACGCAACCCCCTGGAACCCCTCGCTCCCTTCCTCGCCCTCGTTCCCCTCCTCTGTCTCGCTCTCTCACGCACGCCCGAACACGCCGTTGCCGCCGTCATCCACTGCCACCGCGGCCACTGGCCCTCCCTAGTCAAGCTAGCGTGACCAAGAGAAGCGCCTCGACGTCCTCTCTCCTTCCACCAAGCCAGGCGAGCCCGGGCCACGCTGTTTCGCCGCCATCGACTTCGTCTTCAACGTCGGCCATCGGAGGGAGCCGCCATCGATTTGTCGCCTGCCGACCGTCCCCGAGCCCGCTAACCGTCCCTGCAGCTCTGCGGTGAGCCTCTGGCCCGAATCCCCCTCCTCCCCGCGTCGATTGCGCGGATAGCCACCATTTATCACTTGACCCGAGAGCTTCCCGCCGTCGTCCATGGCGCCGTCGTGGGCAGGGCCCATTTAAGCCACGCCCAAGCACGTCGTTGGGGTCCTGCAGCCCCCGTAGACCCAACCGTGCGCCTAGCCTGCTTCGCCGAGCACCACAACGCCATCCCGCCCGAAGCCGTAGCTCCGGCCGCCGCCTTGCTCGCCGCCGTCGTCGTTTCCGGCCATCCCGCGTCCTCCCGTCGCCTCCCCTGGATGCGCGAGAGCCCGGGCTATGCCCCGGTGCCCTTAGCCGCCGCCCGTGGCTGTAACGGACACCGCCGTGTCCGTGGTCGCCGGGCGACAACCTCGCCCGGCTGGCAGGTGGACCCCACCGGCCAGAGTTAGTTAGCACTAACCCCCCCACCTATGACAGCGGCGGTGGGCCCGGAGCCCTAATCTTTTAACTAGATTAGCAATAACCCCAGTTAACTAGCTGTGTCACTGACGTGTGGACCCCACACGTCAGGTTTGACCTGGACCGCCGCATTTGACACGCTGACATCATAGTGACGCAATGCTAACGCAGTAATACATTTTCTGGATTTATTTTAATTCAGGAAATTCCAGAAAATGATCTAAACTTCTAAAATTCATCGAAATTCAACCGTAACTCCAAATCAAATAAATTATATATGAAAAATGATCAGAAAAATCTAATCTATCCATCTGTACCATTTTCATGCATGTTAGAACAACTTATAGCTGCTGTTTAGAACAAATCATATAAGGGCATTTAAACCATCACATATGGAGTTTGAATTTGAATCTTGCGTTCAAACCAACTCCATTTAAATCATTGCTAGCTGCATTAGCTCAAATCAACAGCATATTGCCATGACATTATCATGCATCATAATTGTTGCATTGCATTGATTATGTTCTTCCTTGTTTGCCGGTATTTGTCCCCTCTCAGTAGACGACGTTCCGGCGATTGTTCGATGACACCGATGAAGAACTATATTATCTTCAAGTGCCGTGCAAGCAAAACCCCTTGTTCATTCCGATACAATCACACCCTCTCGCTCCTGCTCTATTTTACTGCATTAGGACAACAACGACTCATGTGTTACTTGCTGCGGTAGCTGAACCCCTTTATCCTCTTGCATGACTGTCATTCCACAAGAATTAGATGAAACCCACTAGCATGAGTAGGAGTTGTTTGAGCCCTGATGTGCCTACTCATTCATGCTTGTTTGTCATGCCTGCCATCGCTTAGAGTTGAGTCAGTCCGATTCATCGGGAATGAATCGAGAGGTGTGTGGACATGTCCTACTGTGTGTGAGCTAACTGTGTGAACACGATTTGGTAAAGGTAGCGGTGAGAGGCCATGTAGGAGTACATGGTAGGTTGTCTCATTGAAACCGTCCTCAGGAACTGAGTTCTGTGTTTGTGATCCATGAACAGCTACTACCACACATTGGAATGCTTAAGTGCCCCTCTCGACTTATTAATCAACTCGATCTACGTCTGTGAGTTGCAACTAGTTTACGGTGTTTGTAGGATATGTGTTGGGGGCCGTATGCGTGGCGCTGACCCTAGGGGTGGGCTATGTTGCGGTAGATACACCGTGGCACGGTGTACCGGGCGCCCGTTTGGTGTCTCGGGAACCCTGCTCACATCGTTTGGGGCCGTGAGTGACACCCCGGCCGGATCTCCTTGCGGATGGAACCCGAATAGGCGATAAACCTGGACGAGAGACTTGTATGGTTAGTCAGGTCGTGGCCGACTCCCTCGCCCGGCTTCCGCTTGAAGGTTGCCGAGGTACATGACGTGTATAGGGCGATAAGTAGCGAGAGCGTGTGTGAAGAAGTACACCCCTGCAGGGTTAATATGATCTATTCGAATAGCCGTGTCCGCGGAAAAGGACTTCTGGGTTGCCTATATTAGTTCATAGACAAGTGAAAGTGGATACTCTAAAATGCGCAAGATAAGCGTGAGTGCTATGGATGGCGTTCTCGTAGGGGAGACGGAGCGGGTCCATAGTGGTGTATTGATATGGTGAATATGTGGACTCGTGCGCCACCTCAAAAGAGTTACTTGCAAATGTAGTTCAGGATAGCCACCGAGTCAAAGCTGGCTTGCCGCAGTCAAACTCCACCACCCCTTTGTTGATAATGATGCATATGTAGATAGTTACGATGTATGTCTTGCTGAGTACGTTTGTACTCACGTTTGCTTATTTTATGTTTTGCAGAGAGACGTCAGTCTCGCTAGTAGTTCCGCTTGGACTTCGACGTTTAGCTTGTTACCTCAGCTACGATCTTGTGCCCTTGGTAGGATCTGGTAGATAGTCAAGCTTCGCAGCCTTTTTCATTTTATTGTTGTCTGTACTCAGACATGTTTAGCTTCCGCTTGTGCTTTGACTTTTATGCTTTCGAGTCTTTGGGTCATGAGACCCATGTTTGTAATATCTCGCTCCTGAGCCTAATGAATAAATATTTGAGTCGAGAGTTATGTTGTGATGCCATGTTGTATTTACACATATTGAGCATATTGTGTGTATGTTTGAAATGCTTGGTATGTGTGGGATCCGACAATCTAGTTGTTTATCCTTGGCAGCCTCTCATATGGGGAAATGTAGTCTAGTGCTTCTGAGCGATAGTAGTCCGCTACAGCCGGTTCACCGGAGTCCTGCTAGCCCAAAGACTACCGCTTTGGACACTTGATCGGCCGGGTATGTGCTTCACTGCCTTATGTCCTGTCCTTCGGGAAATGTCACGAGGTGATATCCGGAGTCCTGCCTAGCCTGCTACAGCCCGGGTTACCGGAGTCCTGTTAGCCAAGTGCTACAGCCCGGATTCATACGTTGATGACCGACATGCTCGATGTGATTCATGTATGCCTGTCCCCATGGGTTAGTGCCGCTTTGGGTTCACGACTAGCCTTGTCGGCCCGGGTTCTCTGTCATATGGATGCTAGCGACACTATCATATACGTGAGCCAAAAGACGCAAACGGTCCCAGGCCATGGTAAGGCGACACCCGTGGGAATACCGTGCATGAGGCCGCAAAGTAATATGAGGTGTTACCGGCTAGATCGATGTGACTTGGAATCGGGGTCCTGACACTCTTTTGGTCGACTGATCGAACCAAATTGGTAAACCAGTGGGGGCACGCTGAGTGCACCCCGGTGTAATCCGAGACTCTTGTCGAATGTTTTTATTCGACCGTAGTCTTAGAAATGCTACTATTTTTCCTTAGTCACTCGGAAGTGATCTGTCTTTGATGTCTTTCGTTGGTTGACTCTTTGTAGAAATCTTGCGAGCTTGTGGCTCGCTATAATCGAAAGTTAGAGAAAAGCAGATTCAGCTCAACCTCGATTTGAAGCTTGCTCGGGAGAATTTGCGAAGGCAAAGGATGAAGCAAAAGGTATGGCTGGTGAGAATTTTTGACGATCGCCTGCTTTTTCTGCTCATTCTCAACTCTATTCTCATTGTTTCTTTGCAGATAAACCGGAAGAGACTTTGAAGAAGAAGGACCTTGACCTTGCAGAGAGCCTGTATAGGCGGCTTTGGAGAAAACAAAGCTCGCTGAAGAGAAGCTTGCCTCAGTCGACAAACTCGAAGATGAAAATGCCAAGCTGAAAGCCTCTCTTGACGTGGCTAACAAGGAAGTCAGTCGACTGAAGAACGACAAGAATGTTCTATCTGACAAGGTTGGCCAACTGGCGGGGAAGCGAAACGACCTGGAGATTTATCTTGGAGGGTTCGCCAAGAAGCTGTTTCTCATGCTTGAAGGTAATCTCTTTTATCCGACTGTCTTGCTCTCACCGGCTCATCACATGATCTTTATTTTGAGTCCGAGTTGTGTTTTCAGAATTCTACCAAAACTTTGAAGAAGAAACCGGTCAGTGGAAACCGGCTTGGACCCCATCAACTCTCCCGTGAAGGACGAAGCTGCTATGAATGTGCTCATTTGGAGTCTCGTGTTGCTAGCGCGGTGGATTATCTTGCTCGATTGAAAGTTGCGATGTCGCGGATCGACTCGACTCTTTGGCCGTAATGACTCTCGAGAATGATCTTGAATCACGATGACTCGATGAATGAGATTCCAAGTCGAGTGCAAGAATGGAAAAAGTCATTTGCGGTGTGGTGCTGATGTTGCTCTATCTACGGTTCGTGTCCACTACAAAGAAGCGCAAGAGGACAAGCTGGTGTCTCTCAAGGTTGCCAATACCGGGAAGCACGACTTCAGATCTTTCATGGAGACTTTCATTGCTACTGCTACCCGTATTCTTGACGGAATCGACCTCGCCAGTTTGTTGCACCTTCAGGTCCTCCACGGAGGAGTAAAAAACTTCTAAGTCCCACTTTAAATTTGCCTCGGAATGCCGAGTGGTTTTACGTGAATCGATAAACTTTAATGTGCTTAACGCCTGAGCGCCTTTGGATCCGTAGGACATTTATCCGAACTTGATTTTTCCTTTAACATGCCTTGCTTGCCTTTGAGAGAACTTTATTCCTCATTCGGAAGATATTCCGTTGAAATTCCAATCAACTTGTGCTTCATCTATCCTGCAGGTAGAGGCGGAACACAGACTGCGACTGACCTTGTTGTCCTTATGGATCGGGACGAACCGCACGTTGTGCTTGTGGCGAAGCTCCGAAGGAGGAGGTTGCAGTCGACCTGCACCTCGTCGTCCTTGTGGATTGGGATGGACCGCACATTTTACTTGTGGTGAAGCTCCAAAGGAGGAGGTAGCAGTCGACCTCCACCTCGTCGTCCTTGCGGATTGGGATGGACCGCACGTTGTACTTGTGGCGAAGCTCCGAAGGAGGAGGTAGCCGTCGACCTGCACCTCGTCGTCCTTGCGGATTGGGATGAATTCCTTACTTAGGCGAGCACTGGCTGCAGCTAAGCCCCGAGTGGGAGGTTTTCTCTCCACTCGGTTTGATTTTTATTACTTACGCGATTACTGTTCTGCAGCTATGCCCCCGAGTGGGAGGTTTGCTCTCCACTCGGTAGGATTTTTATTACTTAGGCGAGTACTGGGCTGCAGCTAAGCCCCCGAGTGGGAGGTTTGCTCTCCACTCAAGAGGATTTTTACCACTTAGGCGAGCACTGGCTGCAGGCTAAGCCCCGAGTGGGAGGTTTGCTCTCCACTCGGTAGGATTTCTATTACTTAGGCGAGCACTGGGTTGCAGCTAAGCCCCTGAGTGGGAGGTTTGCTCTCCACTCGGTAGGATTTTTATCACTTTGGATGTTTTAAGGCGAATCCTTGGCCTGTTATGAGTCCCCGAGTGGGATGCTGGCTCACCACTCGGTGGGATTTGAATACTTAGGCGAGTACTTATTGCAGCTAAGCCTCCGAGTGGGAGGCTGGCTCGCCACTCGGTAGGATTTTGTATACTTAGGCGAGTACTTGGACTGCAGCTAAGCCTCCGAGTGGGAGGCTGGCTCGCCACTCGGTAGGATTTTGAATACTTAGGCGAAGCGGATTCGCAGCTAAGCCCCCGAGTGAGAGACTAGCTCGCACTCGGAAAGGATTTTTTTACAAGCTTAGGTGAATCGGATTCGCGACTAAGCCACCCACTGGGCGAAATTTCAACAAAAAGCAATAACAATCACTGGGAAAATTATAACATTCTTGTCTTGGATAAACAAACTTCAAAAGCACTTTTATTACATCTCAACCGAGTGAGTTTTTAAGTGTAAAAGGGGCGGAGCAGCTCCGCGTTCCAAGCTCGAGGCTCGTCGATCTGGCGATCAACGTTGTAGAGATGATATGCTCCGTTGTGGAGGACTCTCGTGACGATAAAGGGACCTTCCCAAGTGGGAGCAAGCTTGTGTGGTTTCTGTTGATCCACTCGGAGGACCAAATCTCCCTCTTGGAAGGCTCGACTCTTCACATTTCTGGCATGGAATCGACGCAAGTCTTGCTGATAGATAGTCGAGGGATCAAGGCCATCTCTCTCTCTCCTCTTCCAAGAGGTCGACTGCATCTTGCCGGGCTTGTTCCTTCTTCTTCAGAGTACAGCTCGACTCAAGGCGCATTGTGAAGTAGGTCACTCGGCAGAACTGCTTCAGCTCCATAGACCAGGTAGAATGGAGTTCTCCCAGTCGACCGATTAGGAGTGGTCCTCAATCCCCAGAGAACTGATGGCAGTTCGTCGACCCAAGCTCCTGCTGCGTGTTTGAGATCACGCATCACCGTAGGTTTTAGCCCATTGAGAATGAGGCCGTTTGCATGTTACGCTTGTCCATTTGACCGAGGATGAGCCCTTTGAAGCATAGTCGACCAGCGTGCCTTGAGAGGCGCAGAAGGCTTTGAACTTGTCATTATCGAAGTTTGACCCATTGTCGGTGATGATGCTATGCGGAACTCCATATCTGAATATCAACTCTCCGATGAAAGCGATAGCGATGCATGCATCGAGGTTCTTGATGGGCTTGGCCGATCCACTTGGTGAACTTGTCGATTGCTACTAGCAAATGGGTGAAACCGCTTCGCGATTCTGAACGGTCCAATCATGTCCAATCCCCAAACAGCGAAGGGCCAAACGAGTGGAATGGTCTTCAAGGTCGAGGCTGGCTTGTGCGACATGTTGGAATAGAACCGACATCCTTCACACTTGTCGACTATTTCTTTTGCCATTTCATTTGCTTTCGCCAAGAAATCCCGCTTGGTATGCTTTAGCCACAATGGTCCGAGAGGACGCATGATGGCCACAGGTCCCCGAGTGGATATCCTCAAGAATTATCGACCTTCTTACGGCGTGATACACTTCGCCGACTCGATCGCGCTTTCTCTCGCAACTGTCCCTTGATCACTATAAAGGCCTTGGATCGATGGACGATCCGTCGAGCCTCTTCTTCATTCTCCGGGAGCTCTTTCCTTAGGATATATGCAATGTATGCAGCCTTTGTCGGTCGGGAGTGATGACCACAACTTCCATAATCAGGTCGACCACGGCTGGGACCTCAACTTCAGTCGGATCATTGGCACTCTTTTGCCGCGGGGCTTCTTCTGTGAAAGGATCCTCCTGCACTGATGGAACATGAATGTGTTCCAAAAATACATCACCGGGAATGACTTCCCTCTTGGACCCTATCTTCGCCAAATCATCCATGAGCTTGATTTTTCAATCGAGGTATATGATGAAGCTCTAACCCCTCGAATTTCTTCTCCAGCTTTCTCCTTTGCATTACAATAATCTGTCATAGCTGGGCTTCTGACATCCCACTCCTTCATCACTTGATTAACAACCAGATCCGAGTCGCCATAGACCATAAGGCGACGGACGCCGAGTGAAATGGCCATGCGCAACCCATACAGGAGTGCTTCATATTCCGCTTCATTGTTGGAAGAATCAAAGTGAATCGGAGAACATACTTGAGCCTATCTCCTCGGGGAAACCAATACAACCCCTGCACCGTAACCGTTCAGCATCTTGGAACCATCGAAAAACATAGTCCAGTGTTCCGAGTGAACTTGGGTCAGAAGTTGCTGTTCAGTCCACTCGGCGAGGAAATCTGCTATTGCTTGGGACTTGATGGCTTTCTTTGCCTCGAATTTGATATCAAGGGGAAGGAGTTCAATCGCCCATTTTGCCACTCGACCAGTTGCATCTATGTTATGAAGAATTTCCGACAAAGGGGCGTCGCTGACGACTGTAATGGAATGATCAGAGAAATAATGAGCAACCTTCTTCGTGGTCATATAGATCCTATAAACAAGCTTCTGATAGTGAGGGTATCTTTTCTTTGATGAAATTCGATTACTTCAGTAAGATAATAAACTGGGCGTTGAACTTTGAAGGTTTTTCCTTCTTCTTCCCGCTCGACCGTAAGTACGGTACCGACGACTTGTCCAGTGGCTGCAATGTAAAGCAGCAAAGGCTCCTTGCTGATTGGAGCAGCAAGCACCGGCTGGGTGGAGAGCAGAGCTTTGAGCTCTGCAAACGCTGCATCAGCTTCTAGAGTCTACTCGAACTTGTCTGACTTCTTCATCAGTCGGTAAAGAGGCAATGCCTTTTCACCGAGGCGAGAGATGAATCGACTTAAAGCGGCCAAGCATCCATAAGTTTACGGACATCGTGCACATGCAGGCGCTTCATTCGGAGTATGGTGCCAACCTTTTGCAGGTTAGCATCGATTCCTCGCTCGTAAACGAGAAAACCGAGTAACTTTCCACGGGAACTCCAAATGTACACTTTGATGGATTAAGCTTGATATCATACCTCCACGAGATTGGCAAATGTTTCAGCAAGGTCGGTCAACAGGTCGGAACCCTTTCGTGACTTGACCACTATATCATCCATGTATGCTTCCACATTCCGACTGATTTGAGTGAGCAAACACTTACGAATCATCCTCATGAATGTGGCCTGGCATTCTTGAGACCGAATGGCATGGTGACATAACGAAGCACCGAATGGAGTGATGAACGCTGTTTTAATCTCATCGGGTCCATCTGAAGGATCTGATGGTACCGGAATAGGCGTCTAAAAAGACAACCTCTCGCATCCCGCAATCGAGTCGACTATTTGGTCGATGCGAGGAAGAGGAAATGATCTTTCGGGAAGGCCCGATTGATATGCTTGAAATCGATGCACATGTAACGACTTGTCCTTCTTGGGGACCATGACGGCGTTGGCGAGCTACTCGGAGTGGTAGATCTCTCGGATAAACTCTGCTGCTAAGAGCCGAGCCACCTCCTCGCCAATGGCCTTTCTCTTACGGACGGCGGACCAAGATACTCTTTAACTGGGTTTGAATTTTGGGTGAATCATAGGCGATGCTCAGCCAGCCCACAGGAACACCGGCATGTCGTGAGCTTCCATGCAAAGATGTCCCAGTTCTCACGGAGGAACCGGATGAGCGCTTCTTCCTATTTTGAGTCGAGTGTTGTTGAGATGTTGGTCGGAGCAGCATCGGGATCGGTCGGGTGAATGTGAACCTGTTTCGTCTCGCCACCGATCGAATGTCGACTCAGTGGCGGGCTTCTTAGCTCGCAACAAATCACTCGGATCTGCGGTTTCGACGATACTCTTGTAGCTCTACTGCCAACCCGAGCATCGGCGATCTTAGAGCCTTTCTAGAAGCACTCTTACGCCTTCTTCCGATTGCCCGTGGCGGTGATCACGCCCTTGGGACCAGGCATCTTGATTTAAGATACACGTAACATGGTCGGGCCATGAAACGTGCATAAGCTGGTCTCCCGAATAGCGTGATAAGCGCTCGAAATCCACGACCTCAAAGGTCAACTTTTCTTTCCGTAAATGCTTTGAATCACCAAAACTACATCAAGAGCAATTTGGCCGAGTGACTCAGCCTTCTTTCCGTGAATGACTCCGTGGAAGCTCATATTATCGGTAATCGAGTCCGGACATCAGAATGCCCATCCCTTTCAACGTCTCCGCGTATAATATGTTCAAACCACTACCACCATCCATCAGGACTTTGGTCACCGAGTGCCTTCGACAACCGGGTCGACCACCAATGCTTGCCTCCTGTGGGTGGCAATGTGCGTCGGGTGATCGACCAGTCAAATGTGATGGCGGTCCGGGAACATTTCAGATAATTGGGAGTCGCCGAGCAACCAAGTTTACTTCCGATTGATAACCTTCAATCGACTTTTTACTTTCGACGTCAAGAAAAATCATCGTGGTGGAATTGACACGGGGATATTCACCATCACCGTCATCTCTGTCCCTCAACTTTATCTGTCTCCTTATCCTTATCCTTGGGCTGTTTCCCTTGGGCTGCTGAATCAAGAGCCGACACTGTCGAGTGGTATGTTTCGAGTAAATGAGTTTACCCTCTTCATCTTTCTTTGTATGAATATGACATGGTAAATCCAACACGGCGTTCCCATCCTGGTCTTTCACCTTCTTAGGGTTCCAAGGACCCTTGGGTTTCCCCTTGAACTTTCACAGGGTCCTTTGCCAAGGCCTCTCCGGGAGCCACTGGCTCGGCTTTGCGCTTCTGCTTCCAACTGGAATTTCCTCCGCCGGTCTCATTGGCGGCCGATTTATATTTACCACTCCGGAGCCGATCCTCTTCTTCACCATTTGCATATTTGGTGGCAATCTCCATCATCCGACTCAGGGTCATATCTCGGTTTGACCAAATTTCAAACTCAATTATTCGTTCTTGACGCCTTCCTTGAAGGCACAGATCGCTCGGTGATCGAGATACATTCTCGATCGTGTGGTGCAAAGTGATCCACCTCTGGATATAATCTCTCAAAGTTTCACTCGACTTTTGCACGCACGCATCGCAACTCTGTCAAACCTGCCGGTGGTTTGCAAGTTCCTTCAAATGTCTGACAAACACTCGGGCAAGATCTTCCCAAGTGTAAATCTTGCTTTGGGTGCTAATCGATTCAACCACACCGGCTGAACCCTCCAACATAAGAGGTAAATGCTTCATGGCTACCTCATCGTTGCCACCGCCGATCTGAACCGCCACTCGGTAATCTTCAAGCCAAGTGTCGGGCTTGGATTCTCGATGAACTTGCCGACTCAGCCGCCAACTTTGAAGTTGGGAGGAATCAACTGCGGCTCGATGGCTCTTTGAAACACTCTGGTCCCGAGACATGAACTCTACTACCGGAAGGAACATCTCTATCATGGCCGTCTCGGTGAGCTCTGTTCTGTCGACCAAACCTTGAACGATAATAGATCTCGCATCAAAGCTCGGTTCCACAGGGTCGACTGGAACTCTTCGCCCAACACTGTTTTGGTGTCTGTCGTCCTGCTGCCGAGGAGCGTATGATCCACCCCTTGGGGGAGGAGTGGGCACTCGATGTCGATCGTTGCGATCGAATCGGTGCTCATACTGCTCGTGGCTCTTGTATTGATCATCACGCCGGCCCCCACGTTCCTCACGCCTCGGGGGCGATCTCGGACTATGGCCGACTGGAATGAATTCGCAGCAACGGATCGGCTGTGAACCCTGTTCCGCGACTGGGATACAACTGAGTTTTGTTCTCCTGCCGCCCGGAGCAAATCCCTGATTTGCTGCAAACCTCTACCTGCCTCCGACTGGGAAGGCTGAATTGACTCTGCTATATGGGCGGCAGCTGCTAAATTCTGAATCGGAGTTCGATATACAGGTTGGCGGTTGAAAGAGTGGCGTCGTTGGATTCTGGAACCTTCGGTCACAGACGCTGGTCGAGTACTCGCTGAAGATTCTCGATCGAGTGTGCTCGGCCGAGGTTATTAGCGTGCATCCTCCAAAGCGCGAGCCTCGGGGTTTCTCCAACGATAGGAGTGTGAAGTGCATCCATGTTCCGACGACGAAGCTCCTCCCTACGGAGGCGAAGTGAGGGGCTCAGGCAAGTACTCTTCGTGGGCTGCACGGATCGCCTCCACCGTCACCTCCGTTGGTGCGGGTGAATCTGGGGGGACTGCATGGTCCATCGACCATCAGAACCTCTGCCGCCTGGTCACTGCTATCGCATTTGGACGCAGTCTCTCTGAACCCGGTCGGCAGGTCGAGCAGACGTAGAGAGATTCGTCGGGCTCGATCGCCGCGACTTGGGGATGGCCGATTGGCGGGCCACCGCATGCCTCACCCTGCTTTGAAGCCTCGACCGGCCGGAACGCTTGCGCGGTGGGAGGCTGGGAGTGAAGACATCGCAGGAGCCGACCCATCTTGAGTCGACGGTTGCCGCGGGGAGGACGCCGCGGACACACGCGAAAGTCG
The DNA here is from genome assembly GCA_021605145.1 of Aegilops bicornis. Classification (NCBI taxonomy): domain Eukaryota; kingdom Viridiplantae; phylum Streptophyta; class Magnoliopsida; order Poales; family Poaceae; genus Aegilops; species Aegilops bicornis. The sequence goes on from CM038675.1 coordinate 223,665,864, forward strand.
TCGCCCAGCGGATGGGGAGCGCGTCCACGTCGAGTGGAGCCTCCACGAAGCCAAGCGGAGTCATCGGCTGACGAACGTGAGCGCACCGAGACGGATCTCGTGGCCGTCGACCAGAACTCCACGAAACCATGATGGGAGATCGAAAGAATCCCAACTTCTCCAACAATTCCCTAGAACACCTGCCCCACGGTGGGCGCCAAGCTGTCGTGGTTCTAAGTCCCGACAAAGAGAATGGGGGTAGGAATGGAGAGGCAAGATCCTAGCTATGGAGTAGTTGTATACGCAAGGGATTTACGAGTTCAGGCCCTTCTCGGAGGAAGTTACAGCCCTACGTCTCGGAGCCCGGAGGCGGTCGACTGGATTATCTGCGTATGTATTAGAGGGGTGCGAACCCTTCTACCTGTGGAGGGGGGTGGCTTATATAGAGTGCGCCAGGACCCCAGCCAACCCACGTAGTAGAGGGTTTAAGGTGCGTTAAAGCTAGGCGTTACTGGTAACGCCTTACATAAAGTGTCATTAAGGTCATAAAGACTATTTAACTACAGACCGTTTGGGTACCGAGTGGCTCTTGGACTCCTGGTGGTCGAGTGGGTCTTCGTAGTCGAGTGTCTTTGAATCTGCCGAGTGGAAACCTACCGGTCATTTGGAAGGTTGCTTCTCTTGTGAGTCTCCTTGTGGAGGGTACCTTTGGGCAGGTCTATGACCCTACCCCAGGTACATGACTTCATCATTAGCCCCCGAATGGATCGAGGTTTGAGTGAGGAAGGAGTTGCTAATCTTTCCGACCTGTTCTTCGTGTTGTGAGCGCGTCTTACTCAGGATCAATCGACCTTTTAGTGATGGCATCAACTTACTATTGAAGCGTGAAGATACAAGACTCAAGACTTCGCCCCGTGTCCGGATGGGACTTCCCTTGGCGTGGAAGGCAAGCTTGGCGATCCGGATATTATATTTCCTTCCTTGTAACCGACTCCATGTAAACCCTAGCCCTCTCCGGTGCCTATATAAACCGGAGAGGTTGGTCCTTAGAAGGCCGATCACAATTACATTCATACCATCATAGGCTAGCTCTTGGGGTTTAGCCTGTACGATTTCGTGGTAGATCTACTCTTGTACTATCCATATCATCAATATTAATCAAGCAGGAAGTGGTTTTACCTCCATCGTGAGGGCCCGAACCTGGGTAAACATCTGTGTCCCTTGCTTCCTGTTACCATCAGCCTTGACACACAGATCGGGACCCCCTACCCGAGATCCGCTGGTTTTGACACCGACATTGGTGCTTTCATTGAGAGTTCCTTCGTAGCCGTCGCCGTCGAGCTCGATGGCTCCTCAATCAGCTTCAACGACGCTGTCTGTGGTGAGACTTTCCTCCCGGACAGATCTTCGTGTTCGGCAACCGCTGCGGGCAACTCGCTTAGCCATCTGCAGCAGATCGGCAGCTCGCCCCTGGCCACAGTGTCGAGTTGGAAACCTGAACTACACAACGGACGTCCGCGGAGACTTGATCTTCGACGGATTTGGGCCCATGCCAGGAGCACCGGACAGTCTCGACGAGCACGGCTTAGACCTGCCATCGGACGAGGCTCGGGGTATTGCCCCCGTAGTATCTCCGGACCTAGATCCGGAGCAGGCTGCGCTGCCTAGGGACGGAGGGATGGACCCCTCCCCCCAGGTCGCGCCCTCATCGGCGGTGGAGCCGAACATGGGTCTTACCTCTGCGGTGGCCCGCGACTCCGAACCCCTGGATTCGTATCCGGACGTTGGTTCCAGTCCGCACACTCCCGAGCCCGTCGGGCCAGGATGGGCTCCGGTAATGGAGTTCACTGCTGCGGATATCTTCCAAAGACTCACCCTTTGGCGACATCTTTGGACTCACTAAAGTCTCTCTCTTTGTTAGGAGGCTCTTGGCGAACTATGTCCGGCTTTCGAGTGGGAGGCGGGGCAGCGAAGGAATTCGTTGCCCACCCACCACCCACTTCATTGCCACGGTCGATGACTTAACCGAGGTACTGAACTTCGACTCCGAAGACATCGACGGCATGGACGACGATGCAGGAGAAGAACATGAACCACCGCACACTGGGCGGTGGACAGCCACCTCTTCTTATGACATATATATGGTGGACACTCCAAAGGAAACAAATGGCGATGAGGCAACGGAGGATAAAACCTCGGGGAAAAAAGCAAAGAATGGACACCATCGGCGCCACTCCAAGCCCCGCCACACCAATACCGGCCCAGGAGACGAAAACAATCCGAATGGTGCCGAAAAAGAATAAAACCCTGATCAGCCCGCCTTGAGCGGGCGAGCAGAGGATGAGCAGGTCAGCCCAGAAGAACAGGCGACGGATGAATACCCGGAGGAGGACAGCTACATGCCCCCCTCCGAAGACGAGATTAGCCTCGGCGACGATGAGTTCGGCGTGCCTGAGGATCCCGTAGAGCAGGAACGCTTCAAGCGTCGGCTTATAGCCACTGCGAGGAGCCTGAAAAAGAAACAGCAGCAACTCCAAGCTGATCAATATCTGCTCACAGATAGATGGACGGAAGCCCTGGCAGCCGAGGAATATGGACTCGAGCACCATACGGCTGACCGGCCACCTCGTGGCCGGATAAAGCGGCATACCGGTCGCATACCAGCCAACACCCCCACGCCAACATACTACGGCCCAGGGCAACAAAGCGGGACAGCCAAGATCGATCTACGAATCACGGGCGCCTCGATGCAGCGGACGAGGACCGTCACGCGGACACACCTTCAACAAGTGCGGCGGGCGAATATAGCCATCGAGCAATTCGACCTGCGTAGCCACATAGCCCGGCTACGCAGGCGCGCGCACCCCTCTGCTTCACTGATGAAGTGATGGATCATGAATTCCCGGAAGGGTTTAAACCCGTAAATATCGAATCATACGATGGCACAACAGACCCTGCAGTATGGATCGAAGATTTCCTTCTCCACATTCACATGGTCCGCGGAGACGATCTACACGCCATCAAGTATCTTCCACTTAAGCTCAAAGGACCAGCCCGGCACTGGCTAAACAGCCTGCCAGCAAATTCCATTGGCAGTTGGGAAAACCTGGAGGACGCATTCCTCGACAACTTCCAGGGCACATATGTGCGACCACCTGACGCCGATGACTTGAGCCACATCACTCAACAGCCCGGAGAGTCAGCCAGGAAATTCTGGACTCGGTTCCTAACCAAAAAGAACCAAATAGTTGACTGTCCGGACGCCGAAGCCCCTAGCGGCTTTCAAGCATAATATCCGTGACGAGTGGCTCGCTCGACACCTCGGCCAGGAAAAACCCAAGTCCATGGCAGCTCTCACAACATTAATGACCCGCTTTTGTGCGGGCAAAGACAGTTGGTTGGCTCGCAGCAGCACTACGCCACAGTCTGGCAATTCGGATGGCCGCGACAATAACGTCAAGCCACGCCATAACAGACATAAGCGACGAAACAACGGCGGCAACCTTGAAGACACGACGGTCAACACGGATTGATGGGTCCAAGCCCGGTCGTGAAGAAGCCGTTCAAAAGAAATAATCAGGGACCGTCGATCTGGACCACATCTTTGGGCGCTCGTGCCAAATTCATGGCACCTGGACAAGCCAGCCAACCACACCAATAGAGATTCTGGGTATTAAAACAGGCCGGCAATATAAACACCAAACACAAGGACAAGGGGCGGCACAGCGACGACGATTAGGAGCCCCGACGGCCGAACACGGGGGGACAGAAGAAATCCCCCCCCCCCCAGGTGAAAACGGTCAACATGATCTACGCCACGCACATCCCCAAGCGGGAAAGAAAGCGGGCACTAAGGGACGTCTATGCGATGGAGCCAGTCGCCCCCAAATTCAACCCATGGTCAGCTTGTCCGATCACTTTCGATCGTAGGGATCACCCTACTAGCATCCGTCACGGTGGCTCAGCCGCATTGGTCCTAGACCCAATCATTGACGGATTCCACCTCACGCGCGTCCTTATGGACGGCTGCAGCAGCCTGAACCTGCTTTACCAGGACACAGTGCGCAAAATGGGCATTGACCCTTCAAGGATCAAACCCACTAAAACCACCTTTAAAGGTGTATTTCCTGGAGTAGAGGCCCGCTGTACGGGCTCTATAACATTGGAAGTGGTCTTCGGATCTCCGGATAACTTCCAAAGCGAAGAGTTAATCTTTGATATCGTCCCCTTCCGCAGTGGTTATCATGCACTGCTCGGACGAACCGCATTTGCCAGATTCAATGCGGTACCACACTACGCATATCTCAAGCTCAAGATGCCAGGACCGCGCGGGGTCATAACGGTGAACGGAAATATGGACCCTCCCTACGAACAGAAGAACATACTGCAGCCCTTGCGGCGGAAGTACAATGCGGACTTCTCCAACAAACCAATCCGGCGACAACAACTTCGAGCACAATCAAGCGAGTCCGGAGCACCCCGCAACAGGATCGTCAGGCACACCAAGAGCGCGACTAGCAGTCCGGCCTCTGCTTAAGCCCCATCAAAGCAGCATTCGTGCCACGTGCACACAATTACGCACTTAAAATACCAAGGGCATAGGCGGAGGCGCATCAACGACTCAGTCATTAGTGCGGGTAACCGCCAAATACTTTCATACTCTTTCCCTCTTACCTTTCAGGACACCGCGTTGGCGCAGCATCCTCCAAAGAGCCGAATTGCCGGACTTATAGGGAAGAGACATCCAAGGAGGCAATAGACGTTGTGTACAGAAGGAAATACCCAGGTGGAATCTATTTACGATCATTATACCTGCTTTATCTACCTGAACACAGCCTGCCCCTAGATAGGACATGTCAAATAGTCTTATTTTATCTCTGCTTAACGCACCCATTGTAAATGTACGCTTAAACGTATTTTTTGTCAATGGGAGATTATATATAGCGTCAGCTTATTTTTCTTATTTGAGCATTTTTTATTTTTGCATCCGTACACCTTGGTGCGGCCGGTTTGCCATGGGCTTCCTATCGCGCCCTGCTATATGGCAACTAAAGTCCGAACACTTTCAACAGTGCGGCACCCCGAACTTATAGCACTATATGCATCAGCTCCGAATCATGTCTTGGGTCTACAGTTGGGATAGCCCGGCTCCCTTGTTTTGGTGCCTTACGTTCCGTTATATCGGCTAAGGTAGCGCAGGGAGAACTACTGCGATTGTGTCCCGGTTCTTCCGGACGAGCACCTCAGTAGAGAAAGCCGAAACTGACCGGCATGATGTGACGAGAACTGGTCGCTGTTCAAGAGGTTTTAATATCCTTAAAGATTTTTCGCTTTAGGCGATAAATAGGCTTTGTCCGATCTAGGCATGTATAGCGCCCCAATTCGGCCTTCCGGATTCTAGGGGCTTCGCCGAAATTCAAAATTGTAGACTTCTATGGCTAACTGAAAGTTATAAAGCCGCATAGTCTGATTGCCTTGTTCGCTGCGCCGGACACCTCCTTAAGGGACCAAACATTTGGGTAAAGAGTGTCTGGGTTTTCCACGAACACCCTTAGTGCTAATCACGTGGGGGGAAGCCGACGACTGGCCTACTTTCAGGATTTTATAAACAGCCGCACAGAAGGTAATATTTTAAATAACGAAAGTGCTACATAGCGCAAGTAACCTCGTCTTTAATTACAAACATGAAAGAAGCGAATTCATTCAAATATGGCGTCCTTTGTACACTCATTGGCAACGAGACGAGCACCCTTCATCACGCCATCGTAGTACATTTCGGGATGGCGATGCGTTTTACCCTCCGGCGGCCCGTCCTTGAGCAGCTTCTCCGCATCCAACTTGCCCCAATGCACCTTGACGTGGGCAAGAGCTCGACGGGCACCTTCGATGCAAACAGATCTCTTGATCACTTCAAGCCGCGGGCAGGCATCCACCATCCGCTTGATCAGGCCAAAGTAGCTACTGGGCAGGAGCTCACCAGGCCACATCCGGACTATGAAGTCCTTCATAGCCAGTTCGGCCGCTCTGTGGAGTTCGATCAATCGCTTCGGTTGGTCGCTCGAGGCATCGAATGATCGGCCTGACATCTTTGGGACGAGAACAACTTCTCTGTTGAGCTCCCCTCACAGGCACGGTAGAACTCCGCAGCGTCTGAGACGCTGCGTGGCAGATCTGCAAATGCCCCTGGAGAGCTCCGTATTCGAGTAAGTAAAAGAAATGCCTCCTCCACATGTTTGCTTTGCATAATGAATTTCTTACCGCTGCTATTTTTTTGGCCTCCTGGATCTCCTGCTGTGCTTTCTCGGCTTCACCCCTGGCATCTTTCAAATTCACAAGGGCCTTTGCAAGCTCGGCCTCCTTCGCCTTCAGCTCATGCTCCACGGACTCGCACTTCTTGCCGAGGTCCTGGAGCTCCTGTTGTACCTCGCCCACTCTAGCACTTTGCTTTTCGCGCTCCTTACACTCCGAGGCCGCCTTGTTTTCGGCCTCGGACAGCGCCTTCTTGAGGACGCCAATTCGGCGGTGGCCCTGATACCACAGTCCACGACACTTAGGTGTTAGAATCATCAATTCTGCCTATCCTTAAACGCATAAGAGCGGGAGTTACTTACCCTTGTTCTCTTGAGCTGCCTCTTCATGAGGACGAGGCTCTCCTGCGCTGCTCGGTGCCGCTTGATTCGGCAACCTCGGCGATGCAGGAAGCAGCAAGCAACCTGACCTGCTTATTCACAACAATACTTATTATTAGACTCCTGCAGATTATAATTGACCCTCCGTTTGGCTTTTCTTTCCGAACACCAAACAGTATCAGGGGCTACTACCTATTGGGTGGTAATCTTATACATTTTTGTTACTTACCTCAAAGCCCGTCAGGAGGCTTGTGCAGGCTTCGGTTAGTCCGCTTTTGGCGGACACGACCTTTTGAATCACCGCACTCATAAGAGTACGGTGCTCTTCTTCCATGGAAGTGCCTCGAAGCGCTTCCACCAGACTATCCGGCGCCATTGAGGCGACAGAAGTCCTCGGCACGGGCGGCTCGCCCTCCCTAACGAGGGGCTGCCTGCCCAAGTCCGGAACCGTTGGAGGTTCCGGGGCAGTGTTCGGTCGGGAGTCCGCCTTGTTACGGCTCTCGTCGACGCGATCCGCGGGGATCTTGAACCCCGCATGCCCGACATCTGGAATCCCGCCGTGGGGCATCTCCAGGGTCACCTCCCCCTGCTCTGAGAGCCAGCGGGACAACACCTCCATGTCATCCGTGTGTGGAGGGGTAGTGGCCGTCGGGAGCGAATTTATCGCCGAATCGCTCAGGGACCCGGAGGAGGATTCCTCGGGGTGAGCCCTGGCCGGACTACATATATGTTTGGCACTATAGGTACAAAAACTATGAAGTAAAACTACGATAGGATTTGGGCACTTACGATCGCACTGGGGGCTTCCCCCGGGGCAGCCACCCCTCCTCGCTGTAAGCGGCCGTGGCGGAATAGTCCGGAAGGGTTACCTTCCCCTTCCTGACACCCCAGCCTCCCCCTCCGGGGTGGTTTTCCTCTTCTCCCCCCTAGTGCGGGGAGGTGGAATTTATTCTTGATTCGCCCCGCCTCCGCGAGAGGAATGTGTCTCATCATCATCGGACGACAGAGGAATAACGGCCTTGCGCCGATGGCCTTTTCCGGCCCCCTGGCCCGCTTCGCCGGGCCCCCTCATCCTTCTCGGATGGGGCGTCTTCTTCTTCTTCCTCCTCCCCTTCGTGGGAGGAGTCCGCCTCGTCGTCTTCGGACGAGGCTTCGGACGCAACCTTATGCCGGAGACCCTTCACGGTCCCCGGGGCCTTCTTCTCGGCCTTCTTCTACGGCACCTTATGCGGTGCGGGACTAGCATCTCCGTCGGGGAGAGCATCCAGCTGGATCTTAAACAGCGAGCAGACAGTCAATCTGCTCCGCTATCTTCACATAATCCTGAGGCAAATATATATAAATACTTAAAACTACCCCATGAATGTATTGGGAAAAAACTAAACCCGGTGGTGGTCCCAAAACTCACCGGATTCGGGGGCCGCGCTGCATGAAGTCCGCGGTCCTCGGATGTGGGAGGAGGTACTTCGGAGGCCTTGAACAACACATTCCATGCGCCTTTGTGCGTCATGCCGTAGAGCTTCCGGAGCGTCTGTTGTTCGGCCGGGACGAACTCCCACAGATTTACCGCCCGCCTTTGGAAGGGCAGGATCCGGCGAACGAGCATGACCTGGATTACATTGACAAGCTTGATGTTCTTGTCCTTCATGCTTTTGATGCATGTCTTGAGTCCGGCCAGCTCCGTGGAATCACCCCAGGATAGGCCCTTCTTTTCCCAGGAGGTGAGCCGCATGGGGATTCCAGATCGGAACTCGGGAGCCGCCTCCCAGTTGGCACCGCGCGGCTCGGTGATGTAGAACCACCCCGATTGCCATCATTTTACGTTCTCCGCAAAGGAGCTGTCCAGCCAGGTGACGTTAGGCATCTTGACCACCATGGCCCCTCCGCACTCCGCTTGTTGGCCGCGTACAATCTTCGGCTTCACGGAGAAGATTTGCAGCCACAGGCCGAAGTGAGGCCGGATGCGGAGGAAAGCCTCGCAAAGCGGCGATGAACGCCGAGATGTTGAGGACGAAATTGGGATAGATCATGGAAATCTAGCCCATAGTAGAACATGAGCTCATGGCGAAGGGATGGAGTAGAAATCCCGAGTCCACGGACGAAGTGGGCGGCGAACACGACCTCTCGTGGGGTCCTGGGGTCGGAATGACCTGCCCGGCGTCCGATGGCCGGGCGCTATGTCTGCTGACCAAGTATCCGGTCGCACGAAGATCTGTGATGTGCTTCTCCTCGACGGTGGAAGCCACCCACTTGCCTCCTGCTCCGGACATGTCTAGCTGTGCGGAGGAGACTTGGGCTTAGGTGCTTTGGAGCTCGAGGAGGCAAGAGGGCAGAGAACGAAGGAGGCGTGGGTAAAAATGAGGAAATCTTATCCCTTTATAGAGGCGACGAAAGCGGTGTGCCTCCCCACTTGCCCGTTGGGAATCGCTTGCTTCCCAAGCGCCACGATTAATGATGTGGTGGGATTACCCGTACCCGTATTGATGAGAATCCCGTAATGAGGGGGCACGATCTCTGCTTTGACAAGATGTGTCAAGGAAACCGCCTCGCAATATGCGCTGTGGCTGGTTGTGGAAAGACGGTTCGAATAATGACCTGACCGTAGTGACACGTCGCGTTGCCTAAAAAGTTGTCAGCAGATTGCCTTTGTGAAACATCAATCTCTCTATGGTGGCATACGAAGATCATCTTGTGGATCCGGAAACGGTTTGAGTGTTCGATAATTACCTTGGAGTATTCGGAGGAGGAACCCGCCCTGCAATGCCGAAGACAATACTGCGCACCGTACTCATCGTCATTGAATCCTGGTTCGAGACTCTTGAGGAGTCTGGATTAGGGGTATCCGGACAGCGGAGTGTACAACATCCAGGACTATTGAAGCGTGAAGATACAAGATTCAAGACTTGACCCGTGTCCGGATGGGACTTTCCTTGGCGTGGAAGGCAAGCTTGGCGATTCGGATATTATATTTCCTTCCTTGTAACCGACTCCATGTAAACCCTAGCCCTCTCCGGTGCCTATATAAACCGGAGAGGTTGGTCCTAGAAGGCTGATCACAATTACATTCATACCATCATAGGCTAGCTCTTAGGGTTTAGCCTCTACGATCTCGTGGTAGATCTACTCTTGTACTACCCATATCATCAATATTAATCAAGGAGGAAGTAGGGTTTTACCTCCATCGAGAGGGCCCGAACCTGGGTAAACATCTGTGTCCCTTGCTTCCTGTTACCATCAGCCTTGACGCACAGATCGGGACCCCCTACCCGAGATCCGCCGGTTTTGACACCGACAGTCATCTCTCAGGGGCTGATGCTATTTATACCCCCACATGGGAAATGACGAAAATGCCCCCGGGGGGCACAAATTTTACGGGCGGTGGCATCAGATTTCGACACTGTATCGATCGACAGTGTCGCATTCTGATCCAACGGCCGGTGTCATCCACGAGGCGGATCGCACGGCCGAGAACGCATCAAGAAACGAATCCGGCGGCCAGGAAGCGCTGATCTATGAGAGAGCGGGGTTCCTCCTGTCGTGATTCTTTCTGGATACAGTACAGATCGCGTCCCTTCTGTTTTTATGCATGAGCCCCGCGCTCCAGCATGTGAGAGGTAGAGGCCAGCTATAGGATTTGTGTGACAAGGGGCTTGCGGAGATGGACGTTTCAAAATGAATTGGAGGTTATTATTGCAGTGAGGACGTCCTGAACCAGCTTACATCTGCATCCATTTTGTATTAAAAAATGCATTTTAAACATGTTTTAAAACGTAAAAAGAAACAACAAAATTTGACGCACAGATCTTCGCAAAAAAAAATTGCGAATTTTTATATTGCCTCTGCAAAAAGGAAATTTCAGTGCTTAAAAATAACGTTCTAAAACATCTAAAGTAATGGTCTGACTCCCTTTTGTATTAGTTGCATAGAACAAGATACACCAAAATGACACTACCAAAGCAGAAACGGTGCCCTTACTTGTGAAGCAAACCCACAGGAAAAAAGCAAAAATAATCTCTAGTTGCAAGTTTTTGACAAGGAAAATATATTAATATCGCGAAGATACCAATTCTCTAGTTGCAAGTTGATGGTGAAGTTGCAACCAAGGTGGAAAAAATGTCGGACCAAATTGCGAGTCAAGGAGTAGTACTGCACTAAAAAGGATCAAAAGGCCCAGCTGCATGTCGATGATGGATTTGCAACTGGAACAAAAACTTAGTCGGGTCCAGTTGCAAGTCAATGGTTGACTTAAAACTAGGGGAAGTCTGCCCTTATTGGCGAGTCGATGGTGGACTTCAAATGTGGCGAAAAGAAAAGGTTGGGCCCAGTAGTGAGTCAAAGGGTGGACTTGCAAAAATTGGGGCAAAAAAATGGTCGGCCCAGTTGGGAGCTAAGGGTGTACTTACAAATGGATAAAAAATATGAGTCGAGCCCAATTGCGAGTCGATGATGGACTTGCAACTAGGTAAAAATGATGGGCCCAGTTGCAAGTCAAGGATGGACTTGCAACTGGGGCAAAAGAGGACCAAGGGCCCAATTGCATGTCAATGGTGGACTTGCAATTGGGACCAACAAAAAGGATCGTACCCAGTTGCGAGTTCAAGGGTGGACTTGCAAAAATTGGGGCAAAAAAATGGTCGGCTCAATTGTGAGGTGATGGTGTATTTACAACTGGGATAAAAAATGGGTCAAGCCCAATTGCGTGTCGATATGGAGGGTGAACTTGTGACTTGGACAAAAAAGGTCGGGCCCTAGTTGAAAGTCGAGTGTGGACTTACAACTAGGACAAAAACAAATATTGGGGTCTAGTTGCGAGTCAAGAGTGTGATTGCAACTCGGAGGTAAAGGTCGGACTCTAGTGTCGAGTCGAGGGTGGACTTGCAACCGGGACAAAAAATAACGTACCCTAGTTGCGAGTTGAGCGTGGACTTGCAACCAGTACAAAATAATGTTGGGTCCCAGTTACAAGTCGAGGATGGGATTGCAATTGGGACAAAAAATGTTAGGACCTAGTTGCAAGTCGAGGGCGGAGTTGCAACTGGAAGAAAAAAATCGTGCCTCTGTTGAGAGTCAAGGGTGGACTTGCAACTGGGACAAAAAAAAGGCTGCGCCCCAGTTGCAAGTCGAGGGTTCGCTTGCAATCTGCGACAAAAAAAGGCCTGAGTTGCGAGTTGATTGTGGACTTGCAACTGAGACAAAAAAGGATGGGCCACAATTGCAAGTCGATGGTGGGCTTGCAACTGAGACAAAAAAAAGATTGGGCCCCAGTTACGAGTCGAGGATGGACTCGCAACTGGGACCAAAAAAGCATGGGGCATAGTTGCACTTCGTGGGTGGACTTCCGACTAAGACAAAAAAAAAGTTGAGTCCTAGTTGCAAGTCAATAGTGGACTTGCAATTGGGTCAAAGAAAAGTTGAACTCTAGTTGCGATCAATGTTGGACTTGCAACTGGGATGAAAACCAAACTGGGTGAAAAATAAAAAAGAATTTTGAATGTGTTCTCATACTTATTTTTTTCCAAATTTTATAAAAATATTCAAAAAAATCTTATTCATGAATTTGAAATAAAAGGGGAAATGTAATAGATAAAATGAAATAGAAAGAAAGAAAACGAACGGACACAAAAAAAGTCATATAGAGACAATAGAGTAAAAAGATAAAAAAATTGATAATGGAGGAATGAGATCGGCTGATGAAAGAGAGAGTAACAATAAATAGTGAGAGGGGGGTCGATGAGTCAGCTCTTGATTTGTGAAACAAATGAATGAAAAACAAGTGCCACAAATCTTTGGCGAGGCCCACAACAAACAAACGAAAAAAGGGCCGAGCCCATCCTACTCGTGACCAGACAACGAGTAGACGACAGCAAAACAGGCTAAATCCTATTTGGCGCGTTAAGCGCCCGTTTTAGTTGTTCCCGCAATCGGGGTTATCGGGGGCATTCCCTAAACGGCGCCCGTTGCGCCCGTTACAGGCATGGGAGCAAACGGGCGCACACCCCCCGTGCCGCACTGGGCCGGCCCATTACGTGTTTTAATTTTTTGTCTTAATCCGCAAAAAAGTGCGGTACCAGGATTCAAACCACCTACATCCGCGTCAAGGACAGCTAGTTAACCACGCGACCACAGGGCAGGATATGGTTACGCTTTAGTTTTTTCATCTAGTATTCGTTCTTCTTTCTTTTTTCCTTTTTAAATTATGCGACCACATGCTTTTCTTTTTTATTTTTTTCTGTTGTACTTTCTTTTTGCCTTTTCTTTTTATTTTTCCTTTTTCTGTCTTTTTCAAAATCTACGAACTTTTTTTGAATTTTATAAACTTTCTTTCAAATTCAATGAAGTTTTCTTCAAAATTGATGAACTTTTTTCATATTCGGTGAACTTTTTGCAAAATCGATGAACTTTTCTCACCAAATTCCATGAACTTTATCCAAAATCGATGAACCTTTTTTCAAATTCAATGAACTTTTTTTGAAAACCAGTGATTTTTTTTAAATTTGATGAACTATTTTTGAATTGGATGAACTATTTTCAATATCCAAAATATGTTCAGATTTTTCGAAATTTGTTTGACTTTTCAGAAAATGTTTTTCGAAATTCTAAATTTTGTTCATGTTTCAAAAATAGTTCTGAATTCCAAATTTTTGTTCACCGTATTGAAGAAAAAAGTTCACCATACATTGGAAAAATGTTCAGTGTGTATAAAAAAATGTTCATCATGTATAGAAATTTTGTTCAGCATGCATCCAAAAGGAGTTCATCTTATTTTTAAAAAAAGTTCTATGTGTATTTGAATATTGTTCACCATACATTGAAAAAATGTTCAGTGTGTATAAAAAATGTTCATCGTGTAGAGAAATTTTGTTCAGCATGTATTCATAAAAAGTTCAGTGTATTTTAAAAAATGTTCAGTGTTTCTTTGAATAATGTTCACCCTGTACTAAGAAAATGGTCAATGTGTATTCTAAATTCGCTTTCTAAAAATTGTTCACAGTACAAAAAAAAGTATTCAAATTTCGAACTTTGTTCAGTTTTTGAAACATAGTTCACGTTTAAAATAAAAGGAATATTCGAAACTTGTTTACGATTTTCGAAACATTTGTTCGCATATTTAAGATTTTCATTTTTTCAAAACCGATTTTTCTTTATTGATGAACTTTTTTTCAAATTCGTGCACTTTTTTATAAGTTCCTGGACTTTCTTTCAAATTTTATGAAAATTCTTGAATTCAGGAAAGTTTTCGTTTCTTGGTTTTTTTCCGTCAAAAGTCAATACTTGACCGATCCAGGGAGCGAAGTAGGCGATCGAGGGAGAATGAACGAGGAGGGAGCGAGGGGAGCGAACGAGCAGAAGTGGAACAAGCGAACGAGGCAAGCTGGGCCGGCCCAGTTCGCGGGCGTGTGGGCGTCAGAATGGGAACCGGCGCTTAAGGCGCCCGTTAGGAGGACCCGTTATCGGGCGCATACCCCGCTCTCCTTGCGTCGCGTTTTTGGGCCTGGCCCGTTTTGCTTCCCGCAACCGCGAAGCAAAAGAAAAGCGGGTGAACTAGGATTCGAACAGGCAACCTTCTGCTTCAGAGTACTCAGCACTAACCACCACGCTAGCAAGCCTAATGTTATTAGGTTCATCTTGTTCTTTTCTTCCTTGTCTTTTCTTTTTTTTTTCCTTTTTCCTTTTTCCATTTTCTGTTTTTCTTTTTTCTCTTCTTCCTGGGTTTGTTGCAAAATCGATAAACTTTTTATCAAATACGATGAAATTTATATTTCAAGTTTTGGTGAACTTTTTCTCAAATTCGATGATTTTTTTAAAAAATTGATGAACTTTTTTTAAATCTCGATGAACTCTTTTGAATCTCGATGAACTTTTTTCGAACTCGGTGAACTTTTTTCAAACTCGATGAACTTTTTTCAAACTCAATGAACTTTTTTTCAAGCTCGATGAACTTTTTCTCAAACTCGATGAACTTTTTTGAAATTCGATGAACTTTTTTTCAAACTCGATGAATTTTTTTCAAATTCGATGAACTTTTTTGAAACTCGATGAAATTATTTTCAAATTCAATGAACTTATTTTTAAAGTCGATGAACTTTTTCAAAGACAAGAGTACATACAGTAGCAAACCGGTTTTTTCTAAGAAAAATAGTCTGTACTGTAGCAGTTTTTAGAATGAAGAAAAAAAAAGATCAAGCGGGAGCCAGCGATCGAGCGGGCAGCGATAGCCAGCGATCAAGCGAGCGGCAGCAGCCAGCGTTCGCTGCTGGGCCAGGCCCATGGTAGCGACACAGTGGGCGCTGGAATCGCCAGCGGGCGCTGAAGGCGCCAAGGAGGAGCTCTCGCAAAACAGATCAATGAGCCTGCTCATGGGGAAAAAGAAAAAACAACGGCAGCCCATCGCGTGGAAGTGGACACAGGCTGACGGAAGAGTGCGCGAGGGGCCAGATCAGCCTGCGCGAATTTTAAAGACAAAACAAGATCGGATGGCTCTAGACTTAGATGTGAGATAAGTATATCACATCTAGATGTGAAATAGCAATTCTGTTAAATAAAAAATTTGATAATCAAATAAAAAATTGTACATGTCCACAATATCAAATTACTATATAGTTCATCAAATCCACAACATCAAATGCATCACACATACAACATAGTTTTGCACAATACACAAACAAATAAATGAAACTAGGCGGCTCTGTCGCCATGATATTTTCAATACTCCTCCATCTTCTAAAGTTGATCATGCAAATTGAAGTCTCTAATTTCATTGTACACCTTCATGAAGTGTTTGATTCACTCATCTCTTCTCATGGGCATAACGTGTATGCCCATCAAGTGATAGAAGGTGTAATTTGAACCCTGTCCACACTCATTCTCAATGATCATGTTATGCATGTTCACTCAAGCAGTCATGATGAAGGGGAGCCTTGGCGCAGTGGTAAAGTTGCTGCATTGTGACCATGAGGTCATGGGTTCAAGTCTTGCCTAAAGTGGTCGGACCCTTCCCCGGACCCTGCGCAAGCGGGAGCTACATGCACCGGACTACCCTTTTTACTCAAGCAGTCATGATATACCAAAGGATTTTTTTCATCCCAGAATCTAGATGGTCCTTGCACAATAGCAAATTGGGATTGCAAAAATTCCAAAAGTCCTCTCAACATCTTTCCTAGCCGCCGCTTGTGCATTGGGAAAGATGAGTTCTTCCTTACCTTGGGATTTTGAAAGTGGCTTGACAAAAGTACTCCACCTAGGGTAGATGTCATCTGCAAGATAGTACCGTGGTTATATGTGCGGCCATTTGCTTCAAAGGCCACCAGTGGTGCTTCCCCATTTGCTAACTTGGCAAAAAGAGGTGACCGATCGAGCACGTTGATATCATTGCAAGATCTAGGCATGCAAAAATATGAATGCCAAATCCATGTTCCTTGATCGGCAACGGCCTCAAGAATGATTGTGGCATCCTTCCCGCGACCCTTGAACTGTCTATTCCATGCTCTTGGGCAAGTTTTTCGCTTCCAATGCATGCAATCGACGGATCCTAGCATACCTGGAAACCCACGAGCTTTGTTCATCTCCAGCAGCCTCTGAGTGTCCTGAGCATTGGGAGGTCTCAAGCATTTTGCACCAAACACTTCTACAATAGCCTTTGCAAATTGTTTGGCATAGAAGGTAGAAGTACTCTCCGCCATCGCCAAGTTGTCATCAATGTATTTTGCAAAAACACCATAGGCCATCATGCACAATGCGACAACGACCTTTGTTCGACGCTATGTCCGTAACCCTGCATAATTCCTCCTTTGCTTGAAGGATTGGTCATGCTACTTCACGGAATTGCAAATGTGGATGAACAAGTCTTTGGACATTCTGAACCGGCGTAGAAAGCACTTCTTCAGAAAAACGGGTGGTGAACCGAAGTAGTTGTGCATCAACCTCCTGTGCGCGTCCACCCGTTATCTTCGAATGAATGCACGGCCATAAACGGAACCATCGTGCTTCAGCTTCTTCCCCTTGTGCATTGCCACTAACATTGCAATGTCCTCTTCTTCATTTAAATCAAATTCCTCATCCGACGAGGAATCGTCCACAAAAGAGGAGTCACACAAGCTCATCTACAATGCGAAAAATCACCATCAAACTACTTTCGATCCCAAAAAAAAACCCTCAAGTTTCATCATTTTTTCACCTTCGGGAATTTCTCAAACACCTTGCTTGCGGGGTGGACGAAATTGGCCGGCTGCGGGTTGGGCAGCCATCGGCAGCTGCGTTCGCGGGCGGCGGCGACTATACGACAGAAGAGAGGACCGACGTCGACGGGAGCTCTGTTCGGCAGGCGGGCGGCTTCGCACGGCCGGAAGAACGGCCGAGGCTCGCGGCTGTCGAGCGGGCGGAGTGGCGCGCCTCCGCTAACTCCGGCGGGGGGTCTAGCCTTGGATGAAGCCTACACCATCGTAGACCTCGCCGGGAAGGCGTTTAGGCTAGCCGCAGCGGCCGGAGAAGCTTCAATTCGGCGGCGACCGAAAGTGAATTGGCGGCTCCGGCAGCACGCCGGCGAAGCAGGCGGCAGGGGACGGGGGGGGGGGGCAAAGTCGCGGCGGGCTCAACGACCGTCGGGCGGGGGGCGGCGGCGTCGATTTCAAGTGGATTTGGCTGGCGGCGGAGTCGGACAGCGGCGGGCGATCGCGCGAAAGGGGAAGTGGCAGTTGGGCGGTTGGCGGGCGGACGCGTCTTTACATCTCCTGGAGTTGGAGATGCAAATTTGCACCGCGAAGTGATATAGTTTACATATCCGAGAGGTAGAGATGTAAATTTTATTTTGCATCTACATCATCTATTAGAGTAGCATTTTTCGGCCTCGAACATTGTCACGACCTTTTTTTCAATAAGAATATTTATTGAACAACCGACCTATTATGTCCAATATGAGGAAAATCCTTCATACTGGTAGATAAAACTTTGATACAAGAAGCCAGTAGCATTACAATATTACAAGGTCGGACTGAAGATGCCCAACCAATTATTACAAACACGCCAATAATTATACATGATGGTGGATATGACACAATGGTGTGGGGGTGGAAATACTACTGACTCGAGATATGCGTGGTTGGTGGAATAACACAGTGGGGTGGTTAATAAGTCTCTTGATCGGCAGCTCATCGAGCGTCTAGGTGAGGCTCGATGAATTTATTTGGGTAGCGGAAGCGGATATATCACAATGACTAATCCAGGGTCGCACGAGACCGACTGGGATTCCTCTAGGCGTCGGACTCACTATCGAATTCTTCATCCATGAGATCGCCTTCACAAGATTCCGCCAAATCAACAAGCCGGGTGAGTACTTTGAAAGTACTCGCAAGATAGTTCGGACAAAAGATATAACAAATGAATGCATGAATGCGTCATGATTAATTTTAACAATGCTCAATTAAATCAGTATAACAAAATAAATAAGAAGGGAATCGGCGGTAGTCCGCTCGAAAACCCAAAGAAGATAAACTCAAAACCGATCGAGTGTCTGAAGTGACGCCTCGAAGGGTGAAAATAAGTAAAACATGCCACAGTCGGGCGTCTAAGCGACACCTCATAAAGGGCTTATATTAAAGGAAAAATACATACCTGCCGCAGTCGGACGTCGGAGCGACATCATAGAAAGGGCTTATAATAAAAGTAAATAATAACAATGCCGCAGTCGGACGTCTGAGCGACATCACAGAAAGGGCTTATAATGAAAATAAATAACAACAATGCCGCAGTCGGACGTCTGAGCGACATCGCAGAAAGGGCTTATAATGAACATAAATAGCAACAATGCCGCAGTCGGACGTCTGAGCGACATCGCAGAAAGGGCTTATAGTGAAAATAAATAACAACAATGCCGCAGTCGGACGTCTGAGCGACATCGCAGAAAGGGCTTATAATTCATTATTCATAACTGACAAGATATAGTGCTCACGGAAAATATTCCTCACAAGACAATAAGCGGGTTAGTCCATTCACAGGAAGATAAATATTTAATACCCAAATGGTTCTCAGGAGTTTCTGTCACTGAGACTGACACTTGACAAGATGGGGTGAACACGGTACTAGGATGTGAATATGATGGATTCAAGAATTTTGACTCTGCAGAGTTTGTACCAAAATTTTCCACGGCCAACGGATTTCTGTAGTCACGATGGACTAGTTCCGTTTACGGTAATTCAGAAGAAACACAACTAGCTAGTACACACCCATCATACCTCACGTTGCCAGGAATCACCCTAGACAGCGTTTAAGAAAAAAACTTTGAGACGGGGAGATCACAATCTCGAATAGCATGGGATCAAATTTATTTACGCGCGCTCTAAGGGGTGCCCCCCTCTCGGTCCAAACGGGAAACACCCATGCCCCCTGACCGGATGAAAGGCTTTAATCCAGGGCCATGGAACCTTCATCCCGGCCTCTCGATTTGGTGTGTACCAGGAGGTGGTTTGCAACCTACTAAGCCGTATCCCTTGCGGGAAACAGGAGGTAGTACGGAAGGGAAGACGGACGGGAATCTGACTAATTTAGGTTGACATTGGGTCAACGATATGGCATAAGCCTGGCATGCTACAACACTGCCATCTTACCCATACTCACGCCAACTCATGGCCATGCAACAAGTTTCCAACAACTCATGGATTTACCGAGCTCATTTGCCACGATGCTCACGAGATAAACTATTATCGAAATGCTCGTGAACGTGCCATGATACAAAAAATAATGCAACATGATCAGACACTCATCATATCAAAAGTTCAAACTTTGTTTGCCTGGTTCGGAGTAGTCGGGGTCTAGCTCGGCGAAGTTCGCGGTTCCGTCACCTCCTTCGGTATCTACGGTACACAAAAATACACGCGCTAACATAATTACCGTGGGGTACAGAAAGTTGATCCAAATATTTTTCAAATAAATATGATAAAAAACTAGACAAAAATTTGAAGAGGACAGAAAAAGAATCACTCAAAAATTCCTTTCTGTTAAAAAGTTATAAGGGTTTTAACCCAAGGACCCATCTGTAATGAAACAGAAAACTTCCAGGGGGCTTTGCAGAAAAATCCAGAAAAACGGTTCAGAGTGGAAGCGTATTTGCCAAAGTACGCTTTCAGTAAACGATTCAAAAAAACAAAAGAGAGGCTGACGGGCGGGTCCCACCCGTCAGGTTTGAAAATTCAAACGAGGGAGTCGGGCTCGTCCGCCCAAGAGTCAGCGGTGGCACGGCGATCCACGGCGAGGTAGGGAGATCGGAGAGTACCTCCGTGTTCAGGGCGCCATTCCGCGTCTGTGTGAGGTGGTGGTAGTCGCCGGCGAGTACCACGTCGGCGGCGATGCTTGCTCCAGCGGACGGCGATTCGGGTGGTCGTGGACCTCGTCGGAGAGAGCTGCGGAGTTGGAATTGAGGAGGGAGTTAGGCTCGCGATAGCATGAGAAGTTATCTGACGAGGTTAGGGCGCCGGAGATGACCTCACCGGAGTGAATCACGGTGGAGGCCGAGGCGGAAGTGGCGGGAGTCGGGAAGGAGAGCTCCTCGTGGCCCTTCGAGGACTTGGCGAGGTCTGGAGGGGTAGAGGAGGTGTGCGGGGTGAGAGCAAGCTCGGGGTGCTATATATAGCCGCCTGAGGCGGTTGCCGAGAACGGGTTCTCCGGCGAGGTGATTACGGCGTGTTGTGGTTGCATGGGAGGGTTCAGAGATTGAGCGTCGTCGTGGGTGTTCCCTGGATTCGTTTAGGTGCTAACTGCGCCGGGATTTGGTTGCTTAGGGGGAGCTCGACGGAACGGGGCGGCGCGGGCCCGTCGGTGGCAGGGAGCATGCTCTGTGCGTGCCGCGCCACGGCGACGGTGCTGCATCGTCTTGTTGGCGAGAAATGGCCACGCTGAGTCACAGGGGTTTAGGCGGCGCCCGAACGGCGTTATGCCGCCGTTACGCTCCCTGTCGGCCGCTCTGGTGGTTCGGCCGCCGCCAAGACACGCGGCGAGCGGGCAGGTGCCACCGACGCCGAGAACGTGCCAAGCATCGCGTGTGAGGCTCCGGACAAGCAAGCTAGGCCGTGAGCAACGTGCCAAGTGCACTTTGTGAGCATGTGACTGAATTTTACGGCGAAGATCGACATCAAACTACGAACTTAGCGAAGATGAGCGAAGCGAGTGCATGCAGGGTGTTCGATGTAATGATCTAGGCATGTAGGGATCTTTCCTTGAGCTGGTTTTTGGTGGAGGGCCTCTCATTGCATCTAGAGGCTGCCTGAATATTTATGGAATTTTTGGAGTAGTGTAGATATGAATTTCACCAAATTTGGCAAATCTGGTCCAAACTTGCAGAGACTATAATTTGAAATTTTTGAACAGGAGAGGAGCGGATCTTGATAGCTCTAGGTTGTGGGTACCAAGGACTATCCAAGGGAGTTGGTTTGAGGTCAAAATTCAAATGCATTAAGGTACTTGCTTTGCAAATTACCTAGGCTCAAAATAATAGACAGAAAAGATTTGAGAGAGAATTAATTGAAATAAAAATTCAGAAGAGGGTTGAACTAGTAGAGACAGAATGTTTGGATTTCCCAAAGTGGAAGGAGATATATTTGGGAAGATTTTACCATGTGGTGTATGGCTAAATCATGAATGATTTCAAATATGGGAGAGGATGAAAAAAACTCCTAGAGTTTCTTTTTGAAAGAAAAATAAACTTCAAAGATTTTTCTTGAATTCTTGAGAAGAGAGCAATCAGAGGAAAAATTTAAAAACCAAACACCAGAGTTGAAGGAAATGCAAAAGTAAAACATTTGCCAGATGGAAAAAGCTATTGATAGAGATTTTTGGAAGGGTTTTGGAAACTTCCAACAAAACTTTGAAGAAAACCAAGGGAAAATTTTTGGAGTGTCACAAACATGCAAAAGATAGTTATTTTTGTATCTATATATTTTATCGGAGATGTTCTAATATTCCTACTGAATTAGAGTAGCCATGTATTATATGCACACGACGGACTCGTGCACTATTCAGACACGACAAACATCTAGACCATTGGATTGCCTTATTTTTTATCTGTATGGCTTCTAATCATGTTGTGGACAACTCATCCATCATTAGATCGTGTGTGCAGCGGTTTTGTTCTATGAGCCTCCCACTTGTACTCATATACTCCTACTCGTTTGACTTGAGACAAGAGTTGTAGGCCTTCTTTTCAAAAGAGGGAGTATAAGGTCAAAGAGAAGATGCTCATACATATCATGATACTTTATCATAATAATGATATGATACTATGTGTCATACTAAAAAAATAAATGAAATTATATAAAATACGAACTTAAGATAATATGCACTCTGTAGGTAGTATCATATAGTAATAGCATATGCATGATATTAGAGTATAATTAGGGGTGAAACCCGATTGGATTTGGACGAATATACTCATGCCTCATCATATTCCATATATTTGTTCATATTCAAAAAGGGGACAGATGTGGATTCGAATACCAGATTATGGCGGATTCTGACACGGTACGATAACGAAACAGAGTCGGATCGACTGTCATATACCACATGCATATACGAGGAATATATAAATGTTTTAAATAAAATTATACATAAACCATGAGTGAGTATTAATACTTATACACTTTAAGCATACATAAGCACTAGAAAGTACAAAAATAAGCCAGAATGAATAAATAACATGCTTATGTCTTGTCTCAAAAAGCAACATTCATGTATTATTAGTTAATACTTCATGCTTTACTCCGTACATTGGATATCCATATTTAAAAGGTCAGATTATCCAGCTAGAAAAATTCGATTATCGTTTGGTGCCATATATTAGTAAATACCATGTCTATCAATCAAACTAGGATTCGAACCGGATTCTGGGCCCTAGCCTCCATGGTGTCTTGTTCATCGAACCCCCACTGGCTAAGACGAGATGTACACGAGCGCGGTAGCAACGGGGACTGTACATTGAGAGCAGTGGCGGAGCTAGCATTTGGGAACAGGGTGGTCCATCCCTCCAAAAAAAATTTGATGACAAATATGACATGTGAACATCCCAACTAAATACCAATACCACATATAAATAGATCAATAGAGTCTTACAAACACACTAAATTTCTCAACTAAGTCTAAGTTTTGCATAAATAGGCATACATAGTAAATACTACATGGACCATAGACCATAGTACATACCTTGAGAAGTTCAAAAAGACTATGTTTCTGGTCTACATTTTTGCATTGCCATCAAGGTATGAGTTATATCATCATCATTCACCTCGAAGAAAGAACCCCTCTAAATATATGTGACTAGGAAATCATCCAAAAGACTATCATCCATTTATTCCTCAACTTGCTCTTGACTAAACTCATGGCAGAAAATGTTCTCTCAACATTTGCCGTTGCCACCGGACTACGAACCATATGCCTCCCGTTGTCCTCTTCATTCTTCAAACAATCATGCAATAAGAATGTCTTTCTATTAATATAAAGCTATTTGTGTTCATCTACTTGATATCGTAGCACAACAACAAAAACCTAAAAAAGAAATTGGGGGAAATTGGTATTTGATACCTTAAATCAGGACGACTTGCTGAGTTGCTGCCGCCGGACTGGGGCATAGGGGCACTGTGTGGGCGTCAGGCAGCCGCGCGCAGCCAGCCGCACAAGGCAGGGGCGCACGCAGCTCGCGAGGGGGGGGGGGGGGAGGGGGCGGGAAGGAGAGGCGGATCCTCCTCGGTCAGCCTGTGCAAAACCGAACCGAAAACCAAAAACCGAACCAAAAAAAACCAAACCGAACCAAATTTCGGTTTTTTCAGGTTTCAGTTTCAGTTTTCAATTTCAAAAACCATATAACCTTCGGTTTTTTCGGTTAAACCGAATTAAACCGAAACTCTTCGTTGTGTGTTAAACAACCAACGCCCTGAGTTGATCTTGATTCCTCCCGTCGCCCCTTCTTTTATAGCCATCCACCCATCTCAATCCTGCTCGCTCCGCGAGGTGGGACTATTGCGTGGTGCGGCTGGCGCCCGAGTTGGGGGCTAGCGCCTGGCGCTTGGGCCTGGCCGCCTGGGCCCTTGGCTGCCCAACGCACGCGCTGGGCTGGTGGCCTAGTGCTGCGCTTGGACCAGGAGCCTGGAGGCTACAGGCTAGCGCTATGGTATTTCGTGGCATTTTTTCACGTACAAAAACCTGGAGGCTAGCGTAGTGCACGGGGTGATCTTTCCCTGTCTTATCCTCAAATTTTCCTAGTACGTGCATACATCTCTATCAACGACTCAACGCCTCATCAGTCATATGCCTCGATCTGGTGCACGTCTACATACATGATACATATATGCCCCACCAAATCATGTATGACATCTAATGATTTAATTTATGTACATAGTTCTCAAAAGAAAAAACTAACCTACATACACAAACTGAATCATGTGATAAAAAAATTATGCATTGTTAAAAAATTCGCGTCAACTTTGGTTATTTTGGTTATTACCAAAACCGAACCGAAATTAAATGGTTATTACCGAAACCGAACCGTATCTATGTATAAAACCGTATAAACCGAAATATGAAAACCGTATAAACCGAAAACCGTATAAACCAAACCGAATCAAACTGAAAAAACCGAACGCACACCCTGACTCCTCGGCGACTGGCTCCGGCGGGATACGGGCGAGGGCGACGACCGGTGACTGTGAGGGTGTGACTGGGACGAGGCGGCTCCGCTGCTGGTTCTGCTCGATGCAGTCCCCTGCTCGATGTGGACGAGGGTGTGGACATGGGCTGTGGGTGCGTTCGCCATCGGGCCATTTTTTCTCTTTCCATATTAGAGGTTCATAGGTATATGGGCTGACCGAAAATCCCAGGGTGGGCCGCGGCCCACCCTGGCCACCCTATAGCTCCGCCCCTGATTGAGAGCCAACATGCTAGTTCAACTCTACGTGTCGCATGTGGGGGCTCGATGCAACAACCTTCTGATTTCCACAACTGCAGGCTAGTGGGAGACCCGCATCGATTGATTGGGCCAGCAAGTTACGTACAGTCACGAGCAAGGATCGATCGATCTAGTCTTGCATCTATCGCTCAGGTTCAGTAACTCGAGGGATCTCTCAGGTTCAGTAATGTGAGGGATCGCTCAGGTTCAGTAATGCGAAGGGCTCACTCAGATTCAGTAATGCGCTTGCACATGTGTGCGTACAAGAGAAACACGCAAACCACCCCTCCTGAATACAAACCATATTATCATGCGAGGCGGATAAATCCCTCAAAAAATCTAGCCCTCACTTCTACCATGATTTTTTACGTCATGGACGGCCCAAATTAAGAACGTCATGCGGGTGCACCTCCGGCCCGTCTAGGACGAAAAGCCCAATTTGTCATATTTTTCTCATAGAAGTAGGTGCTCACCATATCCATGACGATATCTGTTTTTGTCACAATTATCGTCATGGAAGTGTCACTTCCATGAAAAAAAATATTTTTGGCCTATAATGTCACGGATGTGTCCTTTTTCTGTAGTGTTTAAAACTACCAAAGTTCTTGCCCATCACATTATTGAATTTCACATTCAAAGTCCGACCTTTTGTCCGCTGATTTAAACCAACCCATCCATTGGTCATTAAATCGCATGTCTTCCAGGCAATTGAAAAGGAGGTCTTAATTAACTTATATCATAAGCCTTCACAAAATCAGGCTTCAACACAACACCTTGTTGCTTCCTTATTCTAGAGTCATGAAGTATTTCATGTAAATATATCACTCCATCTATGATATTAATACCTTTATTAAAATCATTCATCAATTTCATCATATAGGGTTTCAACCTCTCATCCACAACCTCGGGAAAAAATCTTGAACAAAATAGGTAACAGGCAGATGGGCCTGAATTTTTTAATAGTGTCAGCATTAGCTTATTTAGAGAGAATGGTTATAATCCCAAAATTAATCCTATACAAATCAAGCTTGCCCAAATATAATTCATGAAACCACAACATGATGTCATATTTGATAAAACTCTAGCATGCTTGATAGAATACAGTAGGAAATCCATCACAACCAACAACCTTATTTTTCTTCATTCCATCAACTACATTATTTATCTCATCTTCATTAAATGGTTTGTAGATCTTCCTCTTACCCTTCTCTAATAATCGCTCACTCTCCAACAAAACATCCCTCCTAAGCCTACAACTAAATCCATCAGCAGGGCCACAAAACTATTTGTAATAGTCAATGGCATGATTTAGAAGATCAGGAGTCCCTGTATCAAGATATCCCCATTTTTAGGAGAAAAATAGTTTCTTTCTCATCGTGCCATTGACAATTCTATGAAAATATCCAGTGTTGTTGTCTCCCTTCAGCAACCCATCTTCACTAGACCTTTTCTACCAGTATTCTTCATCTTCCTCCATCAAAGTATAAAGAGTGATCTAAATAAAACTCCTTCTAGCCAATTGTTCACTATTCAAAGGTTCTATCTTTTGCAAATCTTTCAATTCATCAGTCAAACCAACCTTGTTCTTCAAAGTTTGGCCTCTGACATTTATGTCCCAACCTTTCCAATACTTTCCAACCTTCTTGAGTTTCTTCTACATCACACACAAGCTATATTTAGCACTGATAGGCCCATTCCAAATTTGCTCCACTATAGGTAGGAAGTCATCTCGCTGAATCCAACTAGACTCAAATATAAAGGATCTATGTCTATTTTCTTTGTCCTCCAAAGTTTCCAAAACCAAAGGGTTATCATCAGAGACCAATTTGGTTAGTTTGTGTACATTAACTAGAGAAAATATATTTTCACATCCACTGCACATTAGCAGTCTATTCACTTTTTCCAAAGTCGGATTTCCTTTGTTATTGGACCAAGTAAAATCACCGCTAGACATCTCACTCTCTCCGAGTTCATAAGGATTAATAATTGCATTGCAGGTATCATAATTTCTATTACTGTGGAAGTTGATATTCTTCTCCTGGGAGATCTAAGTAAGTTGAAATCACCTCCAATCAAAATAGGATCCTTTGATCTGAACACACAACAACTAGTTCAGAGAGAAACTCTTGCTCGTGTTCATCTTGAGCAACACCATAAATGAACACAACTACCCAACAAAAATAAGGAGCTTAGAATCAAACAAGTGTATATTAATATGAAAATCTCCTTGAGATGTCGCAGTAATATCAAATCAACATGATTTAACACTCCCCAGGTATACCTCTAAATTTGCCATTTTAATTTTGTTAAAATAGCATTAGAGGAAAATAACAAATATAACAATTTTAGTAGTGTATAAAACATTATTTATTTCTAAATATGCAATGAACTAAAAAATTGTATGTGTATACACCGAAGAGTCCTCA
The DNA here is from genome assembly GCA_021605145.1 of Aegilops bicornis. Classification (NCBI taxonomy): domain Eukaryota; kingdom Viridiplantae; phylum Streptophyta; class Magnoliopsida; order Poales; family Poaceae; genus Aegilops; species Aegilops bicornis. The sequence goes on from CM038675.1 coordinate 223,692,818, forward strand.
AAAAAGGCAATTCAAAGCTTGGGCTACTTGGAGCCTTTTGAAAAAATAAATGGTTATTTTTTATAACCCGAAAACTCTGGAAAAAAATATTGTAGTACATATACATAGATATGTATATTGTCACTAATAGGAAAAATGCTAGTAGTGGCGCGGGTTTATTGGCTAGCAATAGCGTGGGGTCCCGCGCTACTACTACGACGCTACAACTAACTCGCTACTGCTAAATAGCAGTAGCGTGTCCCGTAACCCCACGCTACTACTATTTGTTCATATTTCATTTCTTTTGTTCTATACTATATTTATACACTGTTGTACAAGTTTTCATACGGTCACAATTTGGAGATGGTTATGTCATTATGATGATGATAAGTTATTATATCGTTGATTGAAAGAAACACGGATTAGAATCAAGTGGATGGATCCAAAGTGACCAAGTTGGATTAGTAGGATGACTAACAAGTCATACTCATCATCGTCATTATCATAATAACAAGTCATACTCATCATCATCATAGTCATCTAACAACTCATCATTCTAGCACATCACTCATCATCATCATAATAAAAACTCCTCCCCTCGTCATCTCATAGTCATAACCAACACTAGTTAATTATTTTTAGGACATGATGAGTGCTAGTTAGGATTGTTGGAAATATGCCCTAGAGGCAATAATAAAGTGGTTATTATTATATTTCCTTGTTCATGATAATTGTCTATTGTTCATGCTATAATTGTATTAACCGAAAACCGTAATACATGTGTGAATACATAGACCACAACATGTCCCTAGTGAGCCTCTAGTTGACTAGCTCGTTGGTCAATAGATGGTTGTGGTTTCCTGACCATGGACATTGGACGTCGTTGATAACGGGATCACATCATTAAGAGAATGATGTGATGGACAAGACCCAATCCTAAGCATAGCACAAGATCGTGTAGTTCATTTGCTAGAGCGTTTCTAATGTCAAGTATCATTTCCTTAAACCATGAGATTGTGCAACTCCCGGATGCCGTAGGAATGCTTTGGGTGTATCAAACGTCACAACGTAACTGGGTGACTATAAAGGTGCACTATAGGTAACTCTGAAAGTGTTTGTTGGGCTGGCACAAATCGAGACTGGGATTTGTCACTCTGTATGATGGAGAGGTAGCTCTGGGCCCACTCAGTAATGCATCATCATAATGAGCTCAATGTGACTAAGGAGTTAGTCACGGGATCATGTGTTATGGAACGAGTAAAGAGACTTGCCCGTGACGAGATTGAACAAGGTATGGGGATACCGACGACCGAATCTCGGGCAAGTAACATACCGATGGACAAAGGGAATTGTATACGGGATTGATTGAATCCCCGACATCGTGGTTCATCCAATGATATCATCGTGGAACATGTGGGAGCCAATATGGGTATCCAGATCCCGCTATTGGTTATTGGACGGAGAGATGTCTCGGTCATGTCTGCATGGTTCCCGAACCCGTAGGGTCTACACACTTAAGGTTCGGTGACGCTAGAGTTGTAATGGGAAATTATGTCTGGTTACCGAAGGTTGTTCGGAGTCCCCGATGAGATCCCGGACGTCACGAGGAGTTCCAGAATGGTCCGGAGATGAAGATTTATATATGGGAAGTCCAGTTTCAGTCGCCGGAAAGTTTCGGGGGTTATCGGTATTGTACCGGGACCACCGAAAGGTGCCCGAGGGTCCACTGGGTGGGGCCACATGCCCCAGATGGCTTAGTGGGCTGAATATGGGTGCGGACCAGCCCCTTAGTGGGACGGTGCGCCCCCAAGGGCCCAAGGCGCCTAGGGTTGGAAACCCTAGGGGGTGGGGGCGCCTCCCACCTGCTTGGGGGGCAAGTTGCCCCCCTGGCTGCCGCCCCCCATCTGGATGGATCTAGGGGGCCGGCCCCCTCTCCCCTTCCCCCTATATATATTGACGGGGTGGGAGGGCAGCCGCACCCTTCCCCTGGCGTAGCCCTCCCCCCTCCAACTCCTCCTCCTCCTCTGTAGTGCTTAGCGAAGCCCTGCCGGAGAACCGCGAACTCCACCACCACGCCGTTATGCTGCCGGAGATCTCCCTCAACCTCTCCTCTCCCCTTGCTGGATCAAGAAGGAGGAGACGTTCCTGGGCTGTACGTGTGTTGAACGCAGAGGCACCGTCCGTTCGGCGCTTGGATCGGATCTTCCGCGATTTGAATCGCCGCGAGTACGACTCCATCAACCGTGTTCTTGTAAGGCTTCCACTTAGCGATCTTCAAGGGTATGAATATGCAATCCCTCTCTCTCGTTACTAGCATCTCCTAGATTGATCTTGGTGACACATAGGAAAATTTTGAATTATTACTGCGTTCCCTAACAGTGGCATCATGAGCTAGGTCTATGCGTAAATTCTATGCACGAGTAGAACACAAGTAGTTGTGGGTGATGATTTGTTCAATTTGCTTGCCGTTACTAGTCCTATATTGATTCGGCGGCATTGTGGGATGAAGCGGCCCAGACCGACTTTACATGTACGCTTACGTGAGACTGGTTCCACAGCCTGACATGCACTTGTTGCATAAGGTGGCTAGCGGGTGTCTGTCTCTCCCACTTTAGTCGGATCGGATTCGATGAATAGGGTCCTTATGACGGGTAAATAGCAATTGGCATATCACCGTTGTGGCTTTTGCGTAGGTAAGAAACGTTCTTGCTAGAAACCCATAGCAGCCACGTAAAACATGCAACAACAATTAGAGGACGTCTAACTTGTTTTTGCAGGGTACGCTATGTGATGTGATATGGCCAAAAGGATGTGATGAATTATATATGTGATGTATGAGATTGATCATGTTCTTGTAATAGGAATCACGACTTGCATGTCGATGAGTATGACAACTGGCAGGAGCAATAGGAGTTGTCTTAATTTATTGTATGACCTGCGAGTCAATATAAATGCCATGTAATTACTTTACTTTATTTCTAACCGTTAGCCATAGTAGTAGAATTAATAGTTGGCGAGATAACTTCATGAAGACACGATGATGGAGATCATGGTGTCATGCCGGTGACGATGGTGATCATGCCATGCCTCGAAGATGGAGATCAAAGGCGCAAGATGATATTGGCCATATCATGTCACTTTATGATTTGCATGTGATGTTTATCATGTTTACATCTTATTTTCTTAGAACGACGGTAGCATAAATAAGATGATCCCTCACTAAAATTTCAAGAAATGTGTTCCCCCTAAGTGTGCACCATTGCGAGGGTTCGTTGTTTCGAAGCACCACGTGATGATCGGGTGTGATAGATTCTAACGTTCGCATACAACGGGTGTAAGCCAGATTTACACATGCGAAACACTTAGGTTGATTTGACAAGCCTAGCATGTACAGACATGGCCTAGGAACACGAGAGATCGAAAGGTCGAACATGAGTCATATAGTAGATGCGATCAACATGGATATGTTCACCGTTGATGACTAGTCCGTCTCACGTGATGATCGGACACGACCTAGTCGATTCGGATCATGTATCACTTAGATGACTAGAGGGATGTCTATCTGAGTGGGAGTTCATTAAATAATTTGATTAGATGAACTTAATTATCATGAACTTAGTCTAAAATTGTCTTTATAATCTATCTTGTAGACGCAATGGCACACGCTAATGTTGCCCTCAACTTCAACATGTTCCTAGAGAAAACCAAGTTGAAAGACGATGGAAGCAACTATACGGACTGGGTTCGTAACTTGAGGATCATCCTTATAGCTTCCAACAAAGCATATGTCCTTGAAGCACCGCTAGGTGACGCACCCATTTTCCCAGTAACTCAAGACGTTATGAAGCCTGGCAGTCGCATAGTGATGATTACTCCTTGGTTCAGTGCGGCATGCTTTACAGCTTAGGACCGGGGCTCCAAAAGCGTTTTGAGCAACACAGAGCATATGAGATGTTCCAAGAGCTGAGAATGGTTTTCCAAGCTCATGCCCGGGTCGAGAGATATAAAGTCTCCAACAAATTCTTCAGTTGTAAGATGGAGGAAAACAGTTGTGTCAGCGAGCATATACTCAAAATGTCAGGGTCGCACAACCGCTTGTCTCAGCTGGGAGTTAATCTTCCAGATGACTCGGTCATTGACTGTAACACCCCGGAAGTAAATTTCCATTTGTAACTCCAACTCTTGCCATTTTCGGCATTGATATATGATATTCCCTCCGTGGTTGGGTTTTTCTTCATTTTGCATTTTGTCCATGTCATGCATTTTATATCATGTCATCATGTGCATCGCATTTGCATACGTGTTCGTCTCATGATTCCGAGCATTTTTCCCGTTGTCCGTTTTGCAATCCGGCACTCCTATCTCCCCCGGCGGCCCCTTTTACATTTTTCCGTGTGCGGGTACTAAACCTTCTCGAAATGGACCGAGGTTTGTCTAGTGGCCTTGGTATACCACCCGTAGACCACCGGTCAAGTTTCGGGTCATTTGGAGCTCGTTTGGTACTCCAACGGTTAACCGCACTCTCGCAAAGGCCTCTTTTAAGTTGCAGCCCAACACCCCTTCAAAACAGCCCAATAACCCATCTAAGTCACTTCCATGCTCTCCGTCGTTCGATCACGATCGTGTGGGCGAAAACTACACCTCATTTGGACTCTCCTAGCTCCCTCTATGCCTATTTAAGCAAACCCCCCTCCAAATCCGGATCATCCCTTCCCCCGAAACCCTAGATTTTCCCTCTCCGCCGCCGGACGCGTCCAGCCGCCGCGGACGTCCGCCCGCCCCTCGTCAAGCGGCCGCCGCCCGCCAGCCTTGAGCCCATGACCTGGCCGGCCCCCGGCATTCCATTCCTCGCGGCCCTTGGCCTTCCGCGCGCCGCCCAACCGACCGGTCCCGGCCGCGCGCGCCGCAGCGCCGCCGCCCTCCGCCGCCACGGCCTCCCTCGGCCGGCTGCCGCCCGCCGGCCGGCGCCCGGCGACCTCGCCCGCGCCTCACGCGCGTCGGGCCGCCAGCGCCTCCGCCGGCGCCGGCCACCGCCGCCCCGCCGGCTGCCCTCACCCCGCCGGCCCGGCCGTCTTCTCTCCCTCCGGCGACCTCGGGAGCCGCCGTCGCCCCGATCCAGATCCAGCCGAGAGAGCCCGTTGACTTTCGCTTCCCCCCCCTCGTTTTTTCTTCTCATTGTTATTTTGTTGCATTTTCAACCGAGTGTAATTTTGCATCTGTAGGTCCATTTTGCGCGTATAATATGTCAAAATGTTCGCCTCGAAGAGTAGATCATTTCATCTCATTGCATCATTTTCATTTGAGCTCATCTTGATGCCCGAAATGCTGTTGGAAGAGTGCTATGTGATGTTAGTTTCTGTTTCTTAACAGAAATTGCACTTTTGTTATTTTTGCCATGATTGATGTGTGCACCCTATGAATTTGAGTCCTACATGTGTTTTGAAATATCCCATGCCATCTTTCCAGGGGTATATGCCATGTATTTTTGTGATCTATGTGGTGACTAGCACAAGCATGCAAAGTAGGTGTCCTGATGTTGCTGTTTTCAGCCCTGTTTTAGCTGATTTTGATGCCATGTTAACTTGATGATACCGAGAGATCTATGCATATTTTGAGATAATTCAGTAAGGATGTTTTGTAAAACATGTCTTGCTCTATCCATCCATGCCTTTGTTTGCAATTATGGAGTGCCATAGCCTGAGTCAATCGAGCTCTACTTTTGCTATCAAATATTTCCTGGCAGATTGTTTACATGTTATTCAATTTTGCCAAGCTTTTTTGGTTGATCCATTTATGCTATGTTATTGTTCTTGCCATGTATGTCTTCTATGCCATGTCTTCTTGATGTATGTATGCTTAGTTTTTCATTTAGGTCTCTGTAGTGAGTTCATTGAGCTTGTAAACATGCCTACTCGTTATCAGTTTCTAACATGCCATGTTGCTGAATCTGTTAACGAAACTTTCAATATTGACATGGGTGTTACTATATTTTCTAATCCTTTTTGGCTTATGGTCCGTAAGGGACTTTTATACTATGCTTTGAGTATATTCATGCCATGCCATGTTTTGCTATTTTAAGTTCCTGTAGCATGTAGTTTTGTTGCTCTGAACATTGCAACCTGATGCTGTTTTTGCCATGTCCAGCCTGATATTTTGTGCACTTTTGCCATGCTTGTTTGAACCTGTTATGATGTGAACTAGCCGTAGCTCAGTGCTCATCTTTTGTCGAGCATCTTGTGTAGATCACTGCCATGTACTTTGTTGATACGTTTGGGTGCAGTAGCTTAATTATTTGTTGCTTGCTAAGTGGCATCATGCTGTTAATGGCAGATTTGTGCCATTCTTGTTTTGCTTGCCATTTCCAAACCGTGCATCCGTTTCCGGTGATCTTTATATCGATTTCAACGAAATCATCTCATCTTTCCAGTGGCATACTTGGTTTGCCAAGTTGATGCCTGGTTCATCATTTACCTTCCGGAGCGCATATAAGCATTGCATATCTCATCATGCATATCATGTCATGTTTTGCATCATGTTGATTGTGCATTGCACCGTGATTTATTGTGGTTCCTTTGTTTGTGTTGTTGCTTTGGGTAGAGCCGGGAGACGAGAACGCTTACGAGGAACCTGTTGAGAACGCTTACGAGGATCAAGCTTACGACAACTCTGAGAACATTGCAGGCAAGATGACCATACCCTCGAAATCACTTCTATCTTTGCTATGCTAGTTGCTCGCTCTTTTGCTATGCCTATGCTGCGATGCCTACCACTTGCTATATCATGCCACCCATATTGCCATGTCAGCCCCTAACCATTCTTTCCTAGCAAACCGTTGATTGGCTATGTTACCGCTTTGCTCGGCCCTCTTATAAGCGTTGCTAGTTGCGGTGAAGTTGAAGTTTGTTCCTTGTTGGAACATGGAGATGTTGTTCCTCTTTGGAACATGTTTACTTGTTGGGGATATCACAATATTTATCTGCTATAATTAATACATCTATATACTTGGTAAAGGGTGGAAGGCTCGGCCTTATGCCCGGTGTTTTGTTCCACTCTTGCCACCCTAGTTTCCGTCATACCGGTGTTATGTTCCTTGATTTTGCGTTCCTTACACGGTTGGGTGATTTATGGGACCCCTTGACAGTTCGCTTTGAATAAGACTCGTCCAACAAGGCCCAACTTTGGTTTTACCATTTGCCACCTAAGCCTTTTCCCCGGGTTTCGCGAGCCGAGGGTCATCTTTATTTTAACCCCGGACCAGTGCTCCTTCGAGTCTTGGCGAACTAGAGCCTGCAGCGCCCCTCAAGGCAACTTGAGGTTTGGTTTTAGTTGTATGGACTGCTCATCCGGATGTGCCACGAGAACGAGATATGTGCAGCTCCTATCGGGATTTGTCGGCACAATCGGCGGCTTTTTGGTCTTGTTTTATTCTTTGTCGAAATGTCTTGTAGTCCGGGATTCGAGATTGATCGGGTCTTCCCAGAGAAGGTTTATCCTTCGTTGACCGTGAGAGCTTATAATGGGCTAAGTTGGGACACCCTGCAGGTAATATCTTTCAAAGCCGTGCCCGCGGTTATGAGGCAGATGGGAATTTGTTAATGTCGGTTGTAGAAAACCGAAGTTGACCTCAAATAGAATACACATCAACGGCGTATGTAACCGTGATGGTCTCTTCTCGTGAGTCCGGAAGTGAACACGGTGTTGGAGTTATGTCTGACGTAAGTAGTTCAGGATCACTTCTTGATCGCTACTAGCTTCACGTCCGTGCTTTGCTTCTCTTCTCGCTCTCTTTTGCGATGTAGCCACCATATATGCTAGTCGCTTGCTGCAGCTCCACTTTACAACCCTGTCCTTCCTTTAAGCTTAAATAGTCTTGATCTCGCGGGTGTGAGATTGCTGAGTCCCCGTGACTCACAGATACTTCCAAAACAGTTGCAGGTTCCGACGAGGCCAGTGCAGGTGACTCAACCGAGCTCAAGTGGGAGTTCGACGAGGAACGTGGTCGTTACTATGTGTCTTTTCCTGACGATCAGTAGTGGTGCCCAGTTGGGACGATCGGGGATCTGTGTAGCATTTGGGGTATCTTCTTTTATTTTGGTTCCGTAGTCGGACCTTGAGTGTACTACGAATGATGGATGTTTATTTATGTCCGTGTGAAGTGGCATCGTAAGCCAACTATGTATCTCTTTCCCTTATTTATTACATGGGTTGTGTGAAGATTACCTCACTTGCGACATTGCTTTCAATGCGGTTATGCCTCTAAGTCGTGCCTCGACACGTGGGAGATATAGCCGCATCGGGCGATACAAGTTGGTAATCGAGCCTTCCCGACTTAGGAGCCCCTACTTGATTGTTTTTGGCGTTGTTTTGTCTAGAATGGAAAATGTTTTGAGTGTTAGGATTATATATATAGGAGAGTAGGATTCTTTTTACTTCCCAGTCACTTCGTCGCTCTGTGAGTAATCCTGAAGTAGAGTTTTGACACATCTCAACTCAAATTTCACAAAAAAATTATTTTTAGGATCACGTGGGTAACTTGGAATCGTTCCGATGTTTTTTTGACGAGAACATTGTTCTTGGTGCCTCGACATTTAGGGGTTGTGGCGGTGTCGGGGAGTTGAGCTCCGAGGTGTTGTCGTCACAATATTATCGTTGCAGTTCTAGAATACCTGAGTTTTACCGACATCGAAATCTCTTTTGTGCGATTGTTGGTGAGATAACCTGATAGCCAAATCGAGGCGAAAAGGGAGTATTGCCATGACTTGTATAACGGATGTTTTGAAGGTCGAGGTACCACGATTTCCGAGGATTTCTTGGTTATGTGTTGATGGATGGATACAATTTGGATCTAGGTATTGTTAGTTAGGGTGATATATTATGTGTCCCTGTATCCCCAACACCAGATTGCATAACCATAAAGTTTCGGGAGTTTATAGGTGGGAATTCTAGTAGCTTACAGGATATTCTTTCCGACAGATGTATGATTTGAGATTGGGGTTCAACGTCTAGTGGTCCGCCCATTCACGGTCGATTTACAGTGGTCGCGAGACGTCTTAAAGAATCCTTGGCTATGCTGATTCGGGGACGTCTTGTTTGTCATTCGTGACATCCGCTATACGTCGTGTCCGTGTGGGCCCCACCATGAACACTTTGGGCGAAATCTCTATCATGTGTTTGTTCCGGCTCATTCTAGAAGCCAATCTTTTGTTTTCGGGCCAGTGATATTCGATTTGTTTCTAAGACAGATGTTGTTTCCATATCTTTATCTAAGTGGCTTCTCAACTTAATGGACGTGTGATGATTAACTTTGGAATTCATTCGTTCATTCTTGTTCGAATGTTTATTGTGAAGACTATATGTTGCAATTTCTATCAGTTGATTCTACTTATATTTTTGTCTATCAAAGGACTAACGGATGTCACCCTCTTCAGGATGGCTCCGCCTACGCGACTGAATCCGGATCGCAATGATGGGGATCAGTCGAACCCTCCACCTCCACCTCCACCTCCGCCTCCGGAGGCCTGGCAAGCTATCATGGCAGCCACCAATGCCAATGCTCAGATGATTTTGCAGCTCTTGCAAGAAGCATTACTCGGGAAAGGCAATCAAGGAAATCAAGGTCAAGGCAACAATCAGCCGCACTTTGCTACTCTCGATCGGTTCCTCGCTAATCAGCGAAGTCTTTCGGTTTACGTGTTGAGGCCACGAGCGGCGGCGATTGGTTAGTGGACATCTGCAAGCACTTTGATTGTAGCAATGTCGGACACGAGGACTTTGTCAAGTTTGCATCGTTTCAACTCAAGGATCAAGCTTTGAGTGGTACCGACAATACAAAGATTCGAGAGGAGGTCGTGTCATTACTTGGGATGAGTTCCGCCGTGATTTGAGCTCATCACATTAGAAAAGTGTTGTTGAGAGCAAGCGTGAGGAGTTCCGCAATCTCAAGCGAGGAAACATGTCTGTCTATCAATACAATATCCAGTTCGAGCTCGCTCGTTTTGCTAAGCAAGGCGTGCACGATGAAAAGAGTATGATCTATCAATTGAGGTGGTGCGAGAGAAGATCTGCAATTAGCTCTTGTGCTTTTTGAGCGAGATAAGTATGATGATTTCTACAACATGGCTCAAGCAAGAAGCTGCCCAGCTCAAATGTGAGGCCTCTAAGAAGAGAATCAGGGATGCGATTCGGTCTTCTTCTTCCTCTCAAGTGGCGACTAAGCAGCAGAAGTTTTACCTTCCTCCTCCTCCGTTCCGTCGGCCTTATCGCCAGAAGAACTCAGGTGTCCGTGGATCTTCCCACCCACCCAACCCAAGCTATCGTAACAAGTCTAATTCTCAAGCTCCAAGGTCAAGTGCTCCTTACCACCGTACGCTCTACGAGGTGACTTGCAACAAATGTCGTGAGAAAGGTCACTAGGCGAACAAGTGCTTCAACCAGAGGCGCCTTCCGCCTCCTCCTCTGTGAAATCTTCCCGCAATGCGGTGGTCAAGCATAATCCCAAGTCTGCAAAGGTCAATATGATGAATGCAGCTCAAGCGAGAGAATCTTCGATGTGTTAATGGGTAATCTCTCGATTAATGATATTCTGCAAAAGTCTTATTTGATCTTGGTGCATCACATTCTTTCATCTCAAGACCTTTTGTGGCTATGCATGATTTGGTTACTCAAGCTTTGCCTAGACCTTTGTCTATTGTTTCTCCGGCTAAGGAGATGACTTCTCGAGTTTTGGTTCCGGATGTTTCTATCAAGATGGGCGATTATAGATTTCTGGCTAAACCAATTGTCCTTGGTGACTCGGATATTGATCTTATTCTCGGAATGGACTGGCTTTATCAGCACAAAGCTCAGCTTGATTGTGCTGCCAGGGAAATTCAATTGACTCACTCTTCTAATGATGTGATCATCTATGCCGCTCGTGATGAAACCATTCGGTTGTTTTCTCTCAATGAGAAGGCGAACTGAATGCTATCTCTCAATTCGGTCGTTTGTGAGTACCAAGATGTCTTTCGGAAGAGCTTCCGGGTATGCCTCCTCATCGGCCCGATTGAGTTCGATTATCGATCTTGAGCACAACCTTTGAACCCGCTTGCAAGCGTCCTTACAAGCTTGGACTGAAGAGCTGAAGGAATTGAAGAAGCAGCTCGATGAACAAGAGCGTCTGGTTTGATCAGACCGAGTTCATCTCCTTGGGGTTGTGGTGTTCTTTTGTCCGGAAGAAGGATGGCGCGGACCGACTTTGCGTCGATTACCGTCCATTGAATAAGAAGACAATCAAGAACAAGTATCCACTTCCCAACATCAATGAGCTTTTCGAGCAACTCAAAGGTGCTACAGTGTTCTCCAAGCTTGACCTTCGTATAGGTTATCAGATTCGCATTAAGATTCGTGAACAAGATATTCCCAAGACGACATTGAGAACAAGCTTTGGTTCTTATGAATATCTTGTCATGTCTTTCGGCCTCGTCAATGCTCCTCCAACTTTCTCTCGGATGATGAACTTCATTTTCAACCCCTACACCAATGAATTCGTCTTGGTCTATCTTGATGATATTTTGGTCTTCTCCAAGAATAAGAAGGATCATGCCAAACATTTGCGATTGGTGCTAGACAAGCTCGAGAGAGTATCAATTCTATGCTAAGTTCTCCAAATGTGAATTTTGGCTTGATGAAGTGCTTTATCTTGGTCATATCATCTCCGCCAAGGGCATCGCTGTTAATCCCGAGAAGGTGTCCGCAATTGTGAATTGGGAACCTCCTCGAACGTCAAGCGACTCCATGACTTTCTTGGTCTTACAAGTTATTGCGAAGATTCGTTGAGAACTTCTCCAAGATTGCAAAGCCTCTTTCCAACCTTCTCGAGAAGCATGTGAAGTATGTCCGGTCTCACAGGTGTGGCGTTGCTTTCAATACCCTCAAAGAGAAACTTCGTCACAGCTCTGTCTTAACTCCTCTGATGAATCCAAGCCATTTGAAGTTTTCTGTGATGCTTCTCTTCAAGGTCTCGGTCTTTGTGTTAATGCAAGAGAAGAGAGTTGTGGCTTATACCTCTACTTGATTGAATCCCAACGAGAAGAACTACCCCACTCACGATCTTGAGTTGGCGGCAGTTGTCCATGCATTGATAACGTGGAGACATCTCTTGTTGGGAAGGAAAGTGGACATTTTCACCGATCACAAGAGTCTCAAGTACATCTTCACTCAGCCCAAGTTCAACCTCAGGCAGACTCGATGGGTCGAAATGATTCAAGAGTACAACCCAAGTATTGAATATACTCCGGGCAAGGCCAATGTCATTGCAGATGCTTTGAGCAGGAAGGCTTCTTGCAGCAGTCTAATCCTCAAGCCTTTTCGGCCGGATCTCTGTGAAGCTTTCCATAAGCTGAATCTTCAAGTTGTTCCTCAAGGCTTTCTTGCCAACCTCATAGTATCTCCTACTTTGGAAGATCAGATTCGTGAGGCTCAACTTACGGATACCATGGTGAAAAGGTGAAGCGTGGTATCGACAAGGGCATTTCCAAGTATAAGTGCTTCCACGTTGATGACAAAGATACTCTTTTCTTTGAGGACGGATTGTGGTTCCTAAGGGTGATCTGCGAAAAGTCATTATGAACGAGGCTCACAATTCGCTTCTATCCATTCATCACGGAAATGCGAAGATGTACCATGACCTCAAGCAGTCATATTGGTGGACTCGAATGAAGCGAGAAATTGCTCAATTCGTGAATGAGTGTGATGTCTGCAGAAGAGTGAAAGCAGAACACCAAAGACCAGCTGGTCTCCTCCAACCTCTTGCTATTCCTGAATTGAAGTTTGATCATATTGAAATGGACTTCTTGACTGGTTTTCCTAAGTCCAAGCGTGGAAATGATGCTATCTTCATTGTCATTGACAAGCTTACTAAAGTGGCTCATTTTCTTCCTATCAAAGAATCTATCACAGCAGCTCAGTTAAGCGAGCTATACACCTCGAGGATTGTCTCCTTGCACGGCATTCCATAAGTGATCTCTTGACCGTGGCAGCATCTTTACCTCCAAGTTAAGGATTCTTTTAGAAGGCCATGGGCACCAACATTCGTTTCAAAGACAGCTTTCCATCCTCAAACAAGTGGCCAAGTTGAGCGAGTAAATCAAATCCTTGAAGATATGCTCAGGGCTTGTGTCATTTCTTTCGGTATGAAGTGGGAAGATTGTCTTCCATATGCCGAGTTCTCCTACAACAACAGCTTCCAAGCGAGTTCGGGCAAGGCCCCATTCGAAATTCTCTATGGCGAGAAAGTGCCGTACTCCTCTCAATTGGTGCAGGACGGTGAGCGCCAACTTCTTGGCAATGACTTGATCACGAAGCGGAAGAAATGTGCCAAGTCATTCGTGAGAATCTCAAAGCAGCGAATCGCGCGGAAGAAACTATTATGATGATAAGCACCATGATGTGGCTTTTGAAATCGGAGACCATGTCTACCTCGCGTCTCTCCAATGAAAGGCACTCGTCGCCCGGTATCAAAGGGAAGCTTGCACCTAGATCGTGGGTCCTTTCAAGATCATTGGGAAAAGAGGCGATCTCGCCTATCAACTTGAGCTTCCATCCAACTTTGCAAGCGTGCGATGTGTTTCACGTGTCACGACTTATAAGTGCTTCAAGACTCTGAACGCACTATCAACCCGAAAAGATTGACCTTCAAGAAGATCTCTCTTATCATGAGCACCCGTTGCTATTCTTGAAGAAACCGAGCGCAAGACTACGCAACAAGTCAATCAAATTCCTGAAAGTGAAGTGGTCACACCATTCCGACCGAGAAGCTACACGGGAGCGCGAGGATCACCTCCGTTCGAATACCGGAGTTCTTCAGTCCTAGATCTCGGGACGAGATCCTCTTGTAGTGGTGGAGTGTTGTAACACCCCGGAAGTAACTTTCCATTTGTAACTCCAACTCTTGCCATTTTCGGCATTGATATATGATATTCCCTCCGTGGTTGGGTTTTTCTTCATTTTGCATTTTGTCCATGTCATGCATTTTATATCATGTCATCATGTGCATCGCATTTGCATACGTGTTCGTCTCATGATTCCGAGCATTTTTCCCATTGTCCGTTTTGCAATCCGGCACTCCTATCTCCCCCGGCGGCCCCTTTTACATTTTTCCGGTAATGCGGTACTAAACCTTCTCGAAATGGATCGAGGTTTGTCTAGTGGCCTTGGTATACCACCCGTAGACCACCGGTCAAGTTTCGGGTCATTTGGAGCTCGTTTGGTACTCAACGGTTAACCGCACTCTCATGAAGGCCTCTTTTAAGTTGCAGCCCAACACCCTTCAAAACATCCCAATAACCCATCTAAGTCACTTCCATGCTCTCCGTCATTCGATCACGATCGTGTGGGCGAAAACTACACCTCATTTGGACTCTCCTAGCTCCCTCTATGCCTATTTAAGCAAACCCCCCCTCCAAATCCGGATCATCCCTTCCCCCGAAACCCTAGATTTTCCCTCTCCGCCGCCGGACGCGTCCAGCCGCCGCCGGACACGTCCGCCCCGCGCCCCTCGTCCAAACGGAGGCCGCAGCGTGGCCGCCGCCGCCGCATAACGCCGCCAGCTTGAACCCGCGAGCCTGGCCGGCCCGGCCATTCCGGCTACTCACGGCCCGCCCTTGCAGCGCCGCCGCCGCCCGGCAGCCGGCCGCCGCGCGCCGCGCCGCCGCCCTCCGCCGCCACGGCCTCCCTCCGGTGACTGCCGCCGCCCGCCACCAGCGCCCGGCGACCTCGCCGCGCCTCACGCCGCGTCGGACGCCAGCGCCTCCGCGGTGCAGCCACGCCGCCCGCCGGCTGCCCTCACCCGCCCGGCCCGGCCGTCTTCTCTCCCTCCGGCGACCTCGGGAGCCGCCGTCATCCGATCCAGATCCAGCCGAGAGAGCCCGTTGACTTTCGCTTCCCCCCCCCTCGTTTTTTCTTCTAAGTTGTTATCTCATTGTTATTTTGTTGCATTTTCAACCGAGTGTAATTTTGCATCTGTAGGTCCATTTTGCGCGTATAATATGTCAGAATGTTCGCCTCGAAGAGTGGATCATTTCATCTCACTGCATCATTTTCATTTGAGCTCATATTGATGCCCGAAATGCTGTTGAAAGAGTGCTATGTGATGTTAGTTTCTGTTTCTTAACAGAACTTGCACTTTTGTTATTTTTTCCATGATTGATGTGTGCACCCTATGAATTTGAGTCCTACATGTGTTTTGAAATATGCCATGCCATCTTTCCTGGGGTATATGCCATGTATTTTTGTGATCTATGTGGTGACTAGCACAAGCATGCAAAGTAGGTGTCCTGATGTTGCTGTTTTCAGCCCTGTTTTAGCTGATTTTGATGCCATGTTAACTTGATGATACCGAGAGATCTATGCATATTTTGAGATACTTCAGTAAGGATGTTTTGTAAAACATGTCTTGCTATATCCATCCATGCCTTTGTTTGCAATTATGGAGTGCCATAGCCTGAGTCAATCGAGCTCTACTTTTGCTATCAAATGTTTCCTGGCAGATTGTTTACATGTTATTCAATTTTGCCAAGCTTGTTGTGGTTGATCCATTTATGCTATGTTATTGTTCTTGCCATGTATGTCTTCTATGCCATGTCTTCTTGATGTATGTATGCTTAGTTTTTCATTTAAGGCTCTGTAGTGAGTGCATTGAGCTTGCAAACATGCCCTCTCGTTATCAGTTTTTGACATGCCATGTTGCTGAATCTGTTAACAAGACTTTCAATATTGACATGGGTGTTACTATATTTTCTTGTCCTTTTTGGCTTATGGTCAGTACGGGACTTTTGATCTATGCTTTGAGTAGATACATGCCATGTCATGTTTTGCTATTTTAAGTTCCTGTAGCATGTAGTTTTGTTGCTCTGAACATTGCAACCTGATGCTGTTTTTGCCATGTCCAGCCTGATATTTTGTGCACTTTTGCCATGCTTGTTTGAACCTGTTATGATGTGAACTAGCCGTAGCTCAGTGCTCATCTTTTGTCGAGCATCTTGTGTAGATCACTGCCATGTACTTTGTTGATACGTTTGGGTGCAGTAGCTTAATTATTTGTTGCTTGCTAAGTGGCATCATGCTGTTAATGGCAGATTTGTGCCATTCTTGTTTTGCTTGCCATTTCCAAACCGTGCATCCGTTTCCGGTGATCTTTATATCGATTTCAACCGAAATCATCTCATCTTTCCAGTGGCATACTTGGTTTGCCAAGTTGATGCCTGGTTCATCATTTACCTTCCGGAGCGCACATAAGCATTGCATATCTCATCATGCATATCATGTCATGTTTTGCATCATGTTGATTGTGCATTGCACCGTGATTTATTGTGGTTCCTTTGTTTGTGTTGTTGCTTTGGGTAGAGCCGGGAGACGAGAACGCTTACGAGGAACCTGTTGAGAACGCTTACGAGGATCAAGCTTACGACAACTCTGAGAACATTGCGACAAGATGACCATACCCTCGAAATCACTTCTATCTTTGCTATGCTAGTTGCTCGCTCTTTTGCTATGCCTATGCTGCGATGCCTACCACTTGCTATATCATGCCACCCATATTGCCATGTCAGCCCCTAACCATTCTTTCCTAGCAAACCGTTGATTGGCTATGTTACCGCTTTGCTCAGCCCCTCTTATAGCGTTGCTAGTTGCAGGTGAAGTTGAAGTTTGTTCCTTGTTGGAACATGGAGATGTTGTTCCTCTTTGGAACATGTTTACTTGTTGGGGATATCACAATATTTATCTGCTATAATTAATACATCTATATACTTGGTAAAGGGTGGAAGGCTCGGCCTTATGCGTGTTTTGTTCCACTCTTGCCACCTAGTTTCCGTCATACGGTGTTATGTTCCTTGATTTTGCGTTCCTTACACGGTTGGGTGATTTATGGGACCCCTTGACAGTTCGCTTTGAATAAGACTCGTCCGGCAAGGCCCAACTTTGGTTTTACCATTTGCCACCTAAGCCTTTTCCCCGGGTTTTCGCGAGCCCGAGGGTCATCTTTATTTTAACCCCCCGGACGGTGCTCCTTGAGTGCTGGCCCGAACTAGAGCCCTCAGGTAACGCCTCAAGGAAACTTGAGGTCTGGTTTTAGTTGTATGGACTGCTCATCCGGATGTGCCACGAGAACGAGATATGTGCAGCTCCTATCGGGATTTGTCGGCACAATCGGGCGGCTTTCTTGGTCTTGTTTTATTCTTTGTCGAAATGTCTTGTAGTCCGGGATTCGAGATTGATCGGGTCTTCGGTAGAAGGTTTATCCTTCGTTGACCGTGAGAGCTTATAATGGGCTAAGTTGGGACACCCTGCAGGGTAATATCTTTCAAAGCCGTGCCCGCGGTTATGAGGCAGATGGGAATTTGTTAATGTCGGTTGTAGAAAACCGAAGTTGACCTCAAATAAAATACACATCAACGGCGTGTGTAACCGTGATGGTCTCTTCTCGTGGAGTCAGAAGTGAACACTGATGTTGGAGTTATGTCGGCGTAAGTAGTTCAGGATCACTTCTTGATCGCTACTAGCTTCACGTCCGTGCTTTGCTTCTCTTCTCGCTCTCTTTTGCGATATAGCCACCATATATGCTAGTCGCTTGCTGCAGCTCCACTTTACAACCCTGTCCTTCCTTTAAGCTTAAATAGTCTTGATCTCATGGTGTGAGATTCTTTGAGTCCCGTGACTCACAGATACCTCCAAAACAGTTGCAGGTTCCGGCGAGGCCGGTCACGGTGACTCAACCGAGCTCAAGTGGGAGTTCGACGAGGAACGTGGTCGTTACTATGTGTCTTTCACGACGATCGGTAGTGGTGCCCAGTTGGGACGATCGAGGGATCCGTGTAGCATTTGGGGTATCTTATTTTATTTTGGTTCCGTAGTCGGACCTTGAGTGTACTCTGAATGATGGATGTTTATTTATGTCTTTGTGTGAATGGCATCGTAAGCCAACTATGTATCTCTTTCCCTTATTT
Organism: Aegilops bicornis; assembly: GCA_021605145.1. Lineage (NCBI taxonomy): Eukaryota > Viridiplantae > Streptophyta > Magnoliopsida > Poales > Poaceae > Aegilops > Aegilops bicornis. Next base: position 223,710,778 of record CM038675.1, read on the forward strand.
ATTACATGGGTTGTGTGAAGATTACCTCACTTGCGACATTGCTTTCAATGCGGTTATGCCTCTAAGTCGTGCCTCGACACGTGGGAGATATAGCCGCATCGGGGGCGTTACATTGACAGAATCCTCCAGTCGCTTCCACCTAGCTACAAGAGCTTTGTGATGAACTTCAATATGCAAGGGATGGAGAAGACCATTCCTGAGTTATATTCGATGCTGAAATCAGCGGAGGTGGAGATCAAAAAGGAACATCAAGTGTTGATGGCGAATAAGACCACTAGTTTCAAGAAAGGCAAGGGTAAGAAGAACTTCAGGAAGGACGGCAAGGGAGTTTCCGCACCCGGTAAGTCAGTTGCCGGGAAGAAGCCAAAGAATGGACCAAAGCCTGCGACTAAGTGCTTTTATTGCAAGGGAAATGGCCACGGGAAGCGGAGCTGCCCCATGTACTTAGCGGATAAGAAGGTCGGCAACGTCAAAGGTATATATGATATACATGTTATTGATGTGTACCTTACCAGCACTCGTAGTAGCTCCTGGGTATTTGATACCGGTGCGGTTTCTCACATTTGTAACTCAAAACAAGAGCTGCGGAATAAGCGGAGACTGGCGAAGGACGAGGTGATGATGCGCATTGGGAATGGTTCCAAGGTCGATGTGATCGACGTCGGCACGCTACCTCTACATCTACCTTCGGGATTAGTTTTAAACCTCAATAATTGTTATTTAGTACCAGCTTTGAGCATGAACATTGTTTCTGGATCTCGTTTGATGCGAGATGGCTACTCATTTAAATCCGAGAATAATGGTTGTTCCATTTATATGAGAGATATGTTTTATGGTCATGCCCCGCTGGTCAATGGTTTATTTTTATTGAATCTCAAACATGATGTTACACATATTCATAGTGTGGATGCCAAAAGATGTAAGGTTGATAATGATAGTCCCACATACTTGTGGCACTGCCGCCTTGGTCATATTGGTGCCAAACGCATGAAGAAACTCCATGCAAATGGACTTTTGGAGTCTCTTGATTATGAACCATTTGACACGTGAGAACCATGCCTCATGGGCAAAATGACCAAGACTTCGTTCTCCAGAACAATGGAGAGAGCAACCAATTTGTTGGAAATAATTGTTGGGGAACGTAGTAATTTCAAAAAAATTCCTATGCACACACAAGATCATGGTGATGCATAGCAACGAGAGGGGAGAGTGATGTCCACGTACCCTCATAGACTGAAAGTCGAAGCGTTATGACAACGCGGTTGATGTAGTCGTACGTCTTCACGATCGACCGATCCTTAGTACCGAACGCACGACACCTCCGCGACCAGCACACGTTCAGCTAGGTGACGTCCGACGAACTCACGATCCAGTAGAGCTTCGAGAGAGAGTTCTGTCAGCACGACGGCGTGATGACGGTGATGATGATGCTACCGACGCAGGGCTTCGCCTAAGCACGACTACGATATGACCGGGTGGATTATGGTGGAGGGGGGCACCGCACACGGCTAAAAGATCAACTGATCAGCTTGTGTGTCTATGGGGTGCCCCCTCCTAGGCGTGCCCCAAGGGGAGTCCTACTCCCACTGGGAGTAGGACTCCAACCCTTCCAAGGGTAGGAGTAGGAGGGAAGGAAGGAGGAGAGAGGGGAAAGGAAAAAGGGGGGGGGGCACCCCCTTCCTGGGGGCACGCCGCCTTCCCTAGCCGCCCCTCCTCTTCTCCACTAAGGCCAAATAGGCCCATTACACTCCCCGGGGGGTTCCGGTAACCCCCCGGTACTCCGGTATTTGTCCGAACTTACCTGGAACCCTTCCGAAGTCCAAACATAGTCATCCAATATATCGATCTTTATGTCTCAACCATTTCGAGACTCCTCGTCATGTCCGTGATCATATCCGGGACTCCGAACTACCTTTGGTTCATCAAAACACATAAACTCATATTACCGATCGTCACCGAATGTTAAGCGTGCGGATGCTACCTCTTGAGCTCGCGTTGGATTTCCTTGAAGAGGAAAGGTGATGCAACACAGTAGCGTAAGTATTTCCCTCAGTTTTTGAGAACCAAGGTATCAATCCAGTAGGAGGCTACGCGTGAGTCCCTCGTACCTACACAAAGTGATCCCAGTATGGAACACTAGACAGCGGTCAATAATATCCTGAAGTACCTGAGAAGGACTAAGGATATGTTTCTCATCTATGGAGGTGCCTGCTACCTCTTGAGCACTGTGTTGGATTTCCTTGAAGAGGAAAGGGTGATGCATCACAGTAGCGTAAGTATTTCCCTCAGTTTTTGAGAACCAAGGTATCAATCCAGTAGGAGGATACGCACGAGTCCCTCGTACCTACACCAAACAAATAACTCCTCGCAACCAACGCGATAAGGGGTTGTCAATCCCTTCACGGTCACTTACTTAGAGTGAGATCGATAGATATGATAGATAATATTTTTGGTATTTTTGGGTATAAAGATGCAAAGTAAAATAAAAGGTAAAGTAAAAAGCAAAGCAATAATAAAGTGATGGAAGATTAATATGATGAGAATAGACCCGGGGGCCATAGATTTCACTAGTGGCTTCTCTCAAGAGCATAAGTATTTTACAGTGGGTGAACAAATTACTGTTGAGCAATTGATGAGAATTGAGCATAGTTATGAGAATATCTAGGTATGATCATGTATATAGGCATCACATCCGAGACAAGTAGACCGACTCACACTTTGCATCTACTATTATTACTCCACTCATCGACCGCTATCCGGCATGCATCTAGAGTATTAAGTTCAAGAAAGCAGAGTAATGCCTTAAGCAAGATGACATGATGTAGAGGGATAAATTCATGCAATATGATAAAAACCCGTCTTGTTATCCTCGATGGAAACAATATAATACATGCCTTGCTGCCCCTCATCCTTTGGGAAAGGACACCGCAAGATTGAACCCAAAGCTAAGCACTTCTCCCATTGCAAGAAAAACCAATCTAGTAGGCCAAACCGAACTGATAATTCGAAGAGACTTGCAAAGATAACCAATCATACATAAAAGAATTCAGAGAAGATTCAAATATTGTTCGTAGATAATATTGATCATAAACCCACAATTCATCGATCTCAACAAACACACCGCAAAAAGAAGATTACATCAAATAGATCTCCACGAGAGAGGGGGAGAACATTGCATTGAGATCCAAAAAGAGAGAAGAAGCCATCTAGCTACTAACTATGGACCCGAAGGTCTGAGGTAGACTACTCACACTTCATCGGAGAGGCTATGATGTTGATGTAGAAGCCCTCCATGGCGGATTCCCCTTCCGGCGGAGCTCCGGAACAGGCCCCAAGATCGGATCTCGTGGATACAGAAAGTTGCGGTGGTGGAATTAGGTTTTTGGCTCCGTATCTGATCATTTGGGGGTACGTAGGTATATATAGGAGGAAGAAGTACGTCGGTGGAGCAGGGTGGGGCCCACGAGGGTGGGGGTGCGCCTGGGGGGGTAGGGCGCGCCCCCTACCTCGTGCCCACCTCCTGGCTTTCTTGACATAGGGTCCAAGTCTCCTGGATCATATCCGGTGAGAAAATCACGTTCCCGAAGGTTTCATTCCGTTTGGACTCCGTTTGATATTCCGTTTATTCGAAACCTTTGAAATAGGCAAAAAACAACAATTCTGGGCTGGGCCTCCGGTTAATAGGTTAGTCCAAAAATAATATAAAAGTGGAAAGTAAAGCCCAATATAGTCCAGAACAGTAGATAATATCGCATGGAGCAATCACAAATTATAGATACGTTGGAGACGTATCGGGCATCTAAGCTTAATTCTGCTCATCCTCGAGTAGGTAAATGATAAAAAGAATTTTTGATGCGAGTGCTACTTGGCATAATTTCAATGTAATTCTTCTTAATTGTGGTATGAATATTCAGATCCGAAAGATTCAAGACAAAAGTTTATATTGACATAAAAATAATAATACTTCAAGCATACTAACTAAGCAATTATGTCTTCTCAAAATAACATGGCCAAAGAAAGTTCATCCCTACAAAATCATATAGTTTAGTCATGCTCCATTTTCGTCACACAAGAATGCTCTCATCTTGCACAACCCTGATGACAAGCCAAGCAATTGTTTCATACTTTATTAATCTCAAACCTATAAACTTTCACGCAATATATGAGCGTGAGCCATGGACATAGAACTATGGGTGGAATATAATATGATGATGGGGGTTATGTGGAGAAGACAAAAAAGGAGAAGATCTCACATCAACGAGGCTAATCAATGGGCTATGGAGATGCCCGTCGATTGATGTTAATGCAAGGAGTAGGGATTGCCATGCAACGGATGCACTAGAGCTATAAATGTATGAAAGCTCAACAAAAGAAACTAAGTGGGTGTGCATCCAACTTGCTTGCTCACGAAGACCTAGGGCACTTGAGGAGGCCCATTGTTGGAATATACAAGCCAAGTTCTATAATGAAAAATTCCCACTAGTATATGAAAGTGACAAAACAAGAGACTCTCTATCATGATGATTATGGTGCTACTTTGAAGCACAAGTGTGGCAAAGGATAGTAACATTGTCCCTTCTCTCTTTTTCTCTCATTTCATTTTCTTTTGTGGGCTTCTTTGGCCTCTTTTTTTGGGCTTCTTTGGCCTCTTTTATTTTTTTGATAACCTCACATGGGACAATGCTCTAGAAAATGATGATCATCACACTTCTATTTATTTACAACTCAATGATTACAACTCGATACTAGAACAAAATATGACTCTATATGAATGCCTCCGTGATGTATGCGGGATATGCAATGAATCAAGAGTGACATGTATGAAAGAATTATGAATGGTGGCTTTGCCACAAATACTATGTCAACTACATGATCATGCTAAGAAATATGACAATGATGAATGTGTTATGATGAACGGAATGGTGGAAAGTTGCATGCCAATATATCTCAGAATGGCTATGGAAATGCCATAATAGGTAGGTATGGTGGCTGTTTTGAGGAAGATATAATGAGGTTTATGTGTGAAAGAGCGTATCATATCACGGGGTTTGGATGCACCGTGAAGTTTGCACCAACTCTCAATGTGAGAAAGGGCAATGCAGTGCAATCAAGAGGCTAGCAATGATGGAAGGGTGAGAGTGCGTATAATCCATGGACTCAACATTAGTCATAAAGAACTCACATACTTATTGCAAAAATCTACAAGCCATCAAAACCAAAGCACTATGTGCATGCTCCTAGGGGGATAGATTGGTAGGAAAAGACCATCGCTCGTCCCCGACCGCCACTCATAAGGAGGACAATCAAAGAACACCTCATGTTTCAAATTTGTTACATAACGTTTACCATATGTGCATGCTACGGGACTTGCAAACTTCAACACAAGCATTTCTCAAATTCACAACTACACAACTAGCACGACTTTGATATTATCACCTCCATATCTCAAAACAATTATCAAGCATCAAACTTTTCTTAGTATCCAACACACTCATAAGAAAGTTTTTACTATTTTTGTATACCTAGCATATTAAGATTATTTTAGCAAATTACCATGCTATTAAAGACTCTCAAAATAATCTAAGTGAAGCATGAGAGATCAATAGTTTCTTTAAAACAAATCCACCACCGTGCTCTAAAAGATATAAGTGAAGCACTAGAGCAAAACTATATAGCTCAAAAGATATAAGTGAAGCACATAGAGTATTCTATCAAATTCCAAATCATGTATGGCTCTCTCAAAAGGTGTTTACAGCAAGGATGATTGTGGCAAACTAAAAAGCAAAGACTCAAATCATATAAGACGCTCCAAGCAAAACACATATCATGTGGTGAATAAAAATATAGCTCCAAGTAAAGTTACCGATGGAAGTAGACGAAAGAGGGGATGCCTTCCGAGGCATCCCCAAGCTTTGAATTTTTGTGTCCTTAGATTATCTTGGGGGTTCCATGGGCATCCACAAGCTTTGGCTCTTGCCACCCCTTGTTCCATAATCCATCAAAATACTTCACCCAAAACTTGAAAACTTCACAACACAAAATTCAACAGAAATCTCGTGAGCTCCGTTAACGAAAGAAAACAAAAGTCCACTTCAAGATACTGTAATGAAATCATTATTTATTTATATTGGTGTTAAACCTAATGTATTCCAACTTCTCTATGGTTTATAAACTATTTTACTAGCCATAGATTCATCAAAATAAGCAAACAACACACGAAAAACAGAATCTGTCAAAAACAGAACAGTCTGTAGTAATCTGTAACTAACGCAAACTTCTGGAACTCCAAAACTTCAGAAAAACTAGGACGACCTAGGCAATTTGTTTATTGATCAGCAGCAATTGGAATCACTATTTTATCACGTTCTGGTGATTTTTAACAATTGTTTTCGTGAACAGAAAGTTTCTGGAAATTACAGCAAGATCAAATAACTATCATCCAAGAAGATCCTATAGAGTATAGGTTTAACTTGGCACAAACACTAATTAAAACATAAAACCACATCTAAACAGAAGTTATATGGATTATTTATTCCTAAACAGAAGCAAAACCATAAAAACTAAAAATAAAATTGGGTTTCCTCCCAACAAACGCTATCGTTTAACGTCCCTAGCTAGGCATAAAAGCAAGGATAGATCTAAGTATTGCCATCTTTGGTAGGCAATCCATAAGTGGCTCTCATGATATATTCATATGGTAATTTTATTTTCTTCCTAGGGAAGTGTTCCATGCCTTTTTTTAATGGAAATTTGAATCTAATATTCCCTTCCTTCATATCAATAATTGCACCAATCATTCTAAGGAAAGGTCTACCAAGAATAATAGGACAACAAGGATTGCAATCTATATCAAGAATGATAAAATCTACGGGAACATAATTCCTATTTGCAGCAATAAGAACATCATTAATTCTTCCCATAGGTTTCTTAATAGTGGAATCCGCAAGGTGCTAGTTTAGAGAGCAATCATCAAAATCGCGGAAATCTAGCAAATCACACAAGGTTTCGGGAATAGTGGAAACACTAGCACCCAAATCACATAAAGCATAAAATTCATGATCTTTAATCTTAATTTTAATAGTTGGTTCCCACTCATCATAAAGTTTTCTAGGGATAGAAACTTCCAACTCAAGTTTTTCTTCATAAGATTGCATCAAGGCATCAACGATATGTTTAGTAAACGCTTTATTTTGACTATAAGCAAGAGGAGAATTTAGCACAGATTGCAACAAGGAAATACAATCAATTAAAGAGCAACTTTCATAGTTAAATTCCTTGAAATCCAAAATAGTGGGTTTAGAAACATCTAGGGTTTTGCTTTCTTCAATCCCACTTTTATCAATTTTAGCATCATAATCTAAAAACTCCGAATTCTTGGAACGCCTTCTAGGTAAAGGTGGATCATATTCAGTCCCATCATTATCAAGATTCATATTGAAAAACAAAGATTTAATAGGGACACATCAATAACTTTTAGATCTTCATCTTTATTTTCATGGAAATTGGAAGAACACGCTTTATTAAAGGCATCTTTCGTAGCACGCATACTAGCGGTTCTTTCTTTGCACTCATCAATGGAAATTCTCATGGCTTTGAGAGACTCATTGATATCATGCTTAGGAGGAATAGATCTAAGCTGTAAAGAATCAACATCAAGAGAAATTATATCAACGTTCCTAGCCAATTCATCAACTTTAAGCAATTTCTCTTCAAGCAAAGCATTAAAATTCTTTTGCAAATTCATAAACTCTTTAACACTAGTTTAAAATTCAGAGGGCATCTTATTCAAATTTCCATAAGAGTTGTTGTAGGAATTTCCATAATTATTAGAAGGATTACTAGGATAAGGCCTAGGATTAAAATTCCCTCTATACGCGTTGTTACCAAAATTATTCCTACCAAAAAAATTCACATCCATAGATTCATTATTATTCTCAATCAAAGTAGACAATGGCATATCATTAGGATCAGAAGAAACACTCTTAGTAGAAAATAATTTCATAAGTTCATCCATCTTTCCACTCAAAACATTAATTTCTTCTATCGCATGCACTTTTTTATTCGTACATATTTAAGAGTGCCATTGAGAATAATTAAACATAATATGATCTAGGAGTTTAGTAGCATCTCCTAAATTGATTTCCATAAAAGTGCCTCCATGACCGAATCTAAAAGATTTCTAGAAGCAAAATTCAATCCGGCATAATTTTTTTGTATAATCATCCACAAGTTCAAACCATGAGTAGGGCAATTACGTATCATTAATTTCATTCTCTCCCAAGCTTGTGCAACATGTTCATGATTAAGTTGCTTAAAATTCATAATATCGTTTCTAAGAGAGATAATCTTAGCGGGAGGAAAATACTTAGAGATAAAAGCATCTTTGCACTTGTTCCAAGAATCAATATTATTTTTAGGCAAAGACTTAAACCAAGCTTTAGCACGATCTCTAAGCGAAAAAGGAAATAGCTTCTATTTAACAATATCATTATCAACATCTTTCTTCTTTTGCATCTCACACAAATCCACGAAGCTATTTAGATGAGTAGCGGCATCTTCACTAGGAAGGCCGGCGAATTGATCTTTCATAACAAGATTCAATAAAGCAGTATTGATTTCACAAGATTCAGTATTGGTAAGAGTGCTAAGGAAATCATTATTGTTGGTATTGGTAAAGTCACATAATTTGGTATTATCTTGAGCCATCGTGACAAGCAAGCAATCCAACACACGAGCAAACAGAAAGCAAGCGAGGAAAAGTCAAACGGAAAAGAGAGGGCGAATAAAACGGCAAGGGTGAAGTGGGGGAGAGGAAAACGAGAGGCAAATGGCAAATAATGTAAGGCGAGAGATAAGGAATTGTGATGGGTACTTGGTATGCTGAGTTTTGCGTAGACTCCTCGGCAACGGCGCCAGAAATTCTTCTTGCTACCTCTTGAGCTTGCGTTGGATTTCCTTGAAGAGGAAAGGTGATGCAGCACAGTAGCGTAAGTATTTCCCTCGGTTTTTGAGAACCAAGGTATCAATCCAGTAGGAGGCTACGCGCGAGTCCCTCATACCTACACAAAGCAAATAACTCCTCGCAACCAACGCCGAATAGGGGTTGTCAATCCCTTCATGGTCACTTACGAGAGTGAGATCTGATAGTTATGATTAATATTTTTGGTATTTTTGGGTATAAAGATGCAAAGTAAAATAAAAGGTAAAGTAAAAAAGCAAAGCAATAATAAAGTGATGGAAGATTAATATGATGTGAATAGACCTGGGGGCCATAGATTTCACTAGTGGCTTCTCTCAAGAGCATAAGTATTTTACGGTGGGTGAACAAATTACTGTTGAGCAATTGACAGAATTGAGCATAGTTATGAGAATATCTAGGTATGATCATGTATATAGGCATCACGTCCGAGACAAGTAGACCGACTCCTGCCTGCATCTACAACTATTAATCCACTCATCGACCGCTATCCATCATGCATCTAGAGTATTAAGTTCAAGAAAATAGAGTGACACCTTAAGCAAGATGACATGATGTAGAGGGATAAAAACCCCATCTTGTTATCCTCGATGGCAACAATACAATACATGCCTTGCTGCCCCTACTGTCACTGGGAAAGGACACCGCAAGATTGAACCCAAAGCTAAGCACTTCTCCCAGTGCAAGAAAAACCAATCTAGTAGGCCAAACCAAACTGATAATTTGAAGAGACTTGCAAAGATAACCAATCATACATAAAAGAATTCATAGAAGATTCAAATATTGTTCATAGATAATCTTGATCATAAACCCACAATTCATTGGTCTCAACAAACACACCGCAAAAAGAAGATTACATCGAATAGATCTCCATGAGAGAGGGGGAGAACATTGCATTGAGATCCAAAAAGAGAGAAGAAGTCATCTAGCTACTAACTATGGACCCGAAGGTCTGAGGTAAACTACTCACACTTCATCGGAGAGGCTATGATTATGATGTAGAAGCCCTCCATGGTGGATTCCCCTTAAGTGAGCTCGAGCATGCCCCAAGATGGGATCTCGTGGATACAGAAAGTTGCGGCGGTGGAATTAGGTTTTTGGCTCCGTATCTGATCGTTTGGGGGTACGTAGGTATATATAGGAGGAAGAAGTACGTCGGTGGAGCAAGGTGGGGCCCACGAGGGTGGGGGCGCGCCTGGGGGGGTAGGGCGCGCCCCCTACCTCGTGCCCACCTCCTGGCTTTCTTGACGTAGGGTCCAAGTCTCCTGGATCATATCCGGTGAGAAAATCATGTTCCCGAAGGTTTCATTTCGTTTGGACTCCGTTTGATACTCCGTTTCTTATAAACAGTGAAAAGGGAAAAAACAGCAATTCTGGGCTAGGCCTCCGGTTAATAGGTTAGTCCCAAAAATAATATAAAAGTGGAAAATAAAGCCCAATATAGTCCAAAACAGTAGATAATATAGCATGGAGCAATCAAAAATTATAGATACGTTGGATACGTATCGGCGGACCCTACCGGTTCAAGAACTATGTAGACATGACCGAGACACATCTCCGGTCAATAACCAATAGCAGAACCTGGATGCTCATATTGGTTCCTACATATTCTACGAAGATCTTTATCGGTCAAACCGCATAATAACATATGTTGTTCCCTTTGTCATCGGTACGTTACTTGCCCGAGATTCGATCGTCAGTATCTCAATAGCTAGTTCAATCTCGTTACTGGCAAGTCTCTTTACTCGTTCCGTAATGCATCATCCTGCAACTAACTCATTAGTTACATTGCTTGCAAGGCTTATAGTGATGTGCATTACCGAGAGGGCCCAGAGATACCTCTCCGACAATCCGAGTGACAAATCCTAATCTTGATCTATGCCAACTCAACAAGTACCATCGGAGACACCTGTAGAGCATCTTTATAATCACCCAGTTATGTTGTGACGTTTGGTAGCACACAAAGTGTTCCTCCGGTATTCGGGAGTGCATAATCTCATAGTCATAGGAACATGTATAAGTCATGAAGAAAGCAATAGCAATATACTAAATGATCAAATGCTAAGCTAACGGAATGGGTCAAGTCAATCACATCATTCTCTAATGATGTGATCCCGTTAATCAAATGACAACTCATGACTATGGCTAGGAAACTTAACCATCTTTGATTCAACGAGCTAGTCAAGTAGAGGCATACTAGTGACACTCTGTTTGTCTATGTATTCACACATGTACTAAGTTTCCGGTTAATACAATTCTAGCATGAATAATAAACATTTATCATGATATAAGGAAATATAAATAACAACTTTATTATTGCCTCTAGGGAATATTTCATACATCTCCCACTACTTTTCGAGTCAGTAATTTAGATTACACAGTAATGATTCTAACACCCATGGAGTCTTGGGGCTGATCATGTTTTGCTCGTGAGAGAGGCTTAGTCAACGGGTCTACAACATTCAGATCCATATGTATCTTGCAAATCTCTATGTCTCCCTCCTTGACTTGATGGCGGATGGAATTGAAGCGTCTCTTGATGTGCTTGGTTCTCTTGTGAAATCTGGATTCCTTTGCCAAGGCAATTGCACCAGTATTGTCACAAAAGATTTTCATTGGACCCGATGCACTAGGTATGACACCTAGATCGGATATGAACTCCTTCATCCAGACTCATTCATTTGTTGCTTCCGAAGCAGCTATGTACTCCGCTTCACATGTAGATCCCGCCACGACGCTTTGCTTAGAACTGCACCAACTGAAAGCTCCATCGTTCAATATAAATACGTATCCGGTTTGTGACATAGAGTCATCCGGATCAGTGTCAAAGCTTGCATCGACGTAACCATTTACGACGAGCTCTTTGTCACCTCCATAAATGAGAAACATATCCTTAGTCCTTTTCATGTATTTCAGGATGTTCTTGACCGCTGTCTAGTGATCCACTCCTGGATTACTTTGGTACCTCCCTTCTAAACTAATAGCAAGGCACACATCAGGTCTGGTACACATCATTGCATACATGATAGAGCCTATGGCTGAAGCATAGGGAACACCTTTCATTTTCTCTCTATCTTCTGCAATGGTCGGGCATTGAGTCTGACTCAACTTCACACCTTGTAACACATGCAAGAACCCTTTCTTTGCTTCCATTTTGAACTTCTTCAAAACTTTATCAAGGTATGTGCTTTGTGAAAGTCCAGTTAAACATCTTGATCTATCTCTATAGATCTTGATGCCCAATATATAAGCAGCTTCACCGAGGTCTTTCATTGAAAAACTCTTATTCAAGTATCCTCTTATGCTATCCAGAAATTCTATATCATTTCCAATCAACAATATGTCATCCACATATAATATTAGAAATGCTACAGAGCTCCCACTCACTTTCTTGTAAATATAGGCTTGTCCAAAAGACACTATAGAACCATATGCTTTGATAAAACAATCAAAATGATTATTCAAACTCCGAGATGCTTTTTTGTCCATAGATGGATCGCTGGAGCTTGCACACTTTCTTAGCATCCTTTAGATCGATAAAACCTTCAGGTTGCATCATATACAACTCTTCTTCCAGAAATCCATTCGGGAATGCAGTCTTTACATCCATTTGCCAAATTTCATAATCATAAAATACGGCAATTGCTAACATGATTCAGACGGACTTAAGCATCGCTACGGGTGAGAAAGTCTCATCGTACTCAACTCCTTGAACTTGTCAAAAACCTTTTGCAACAAGTTGAGCTCTATAGACAGTAATATTACCGTCAGCGTCAGTCTTCTTCTTGAAGATCCATTTATTCTTGATGGCTTGCCGATCTTCGGGCAAGTCAACCAAAGTCCACCCTTTGTTCTCATACATGGATCCCATCTCAGATTTCATGGCCTCAAGCCATTTCGCGGAATCTAGGCTCATCATCGCTTCCTCATAGTTTGTAGGTTTGTCATGGTCAAGTAACATGACCTCCAGAATAGGATTACCGTACCACTGCAGTGCGGATCTTACTCTGGTTGACCTACGAGGTTGATAGTAACTTGATGCGAAGTTACATGATCATCATCATTAGCTTCCTCACTAATTGGTGTAGGAGTCACAGGAACAGATTTCTACGATGTACTACTTTCCAATAAGGGAGTAGGTCTGATTACCTCATCAAGTTCTACTTTCCTCCCACTCACTTCTTTCGAGAGAAACTCCTTCTCTAGAAAGGATCCATTCTTAGCAACGAATGTCTTGCCTTCGGATCTGTGATAGAAGGTGTACCCAATAGTCTTCTTTGGGTATCCTATGAAGACACATTTCTCCAATTTGGGTTCGAGCTTATCAGGTTGAAGCTTTTTCACATAAGCATCGCAACCCCAAGCTTTAAGAAACGTCAACTTTGGTTTCTTGCCAAACCACAGTTCATAAGGCGTCGTCTCAACGGATTTAGATGGTGCCCTATTTAACGTGAATACAGCCATCTCTAAAGCATAACCCCAAAACGATAGCGGTAAATCAGTAAGAGACATCATAGATCGCACCATATCTAGTAAAGTACGATTACGATGTTCGGACACACCATTACTGTTGTGGTGTTCCGGTGGTGTGAGTTCGAAACTATTCCGCATTGTTTCAAATGAAGACCAAACTCGTAACTCAAATATTCTCCTCCATGATCAGATCATAGAAACTTTATTTTCTTGTTACGATGATTTTCTACTTCACTCTGAAATTCTTTGAACTTTTTGAAATGTTTCAGACTTATGTTTCATCAAGTAGATATACCCATATCTGCTCAAATCATCTGTGAAGGTGAGAAAATAACATTACCCGCCGCGAGCCTCAACATTCATCGGACCACATACATCAGTATGTATGATTTCTAACAAATCTGTTGCTCGCTCCATTGTTCGGGAGAACGACATTTTAGTCATCTTGCCCATGAGGCATGGTTCGCAAGTACCAAGTAATTCCAAAAGTCCATCAGAATGGAGTTTCTTCATGCGCTTTACACCAATATGACCCAAACGGCAGTGCCACAAATAAGTTGCACTATCATTATCAACTCTGCATCTTTTGGCTTCAATATTATGAATATGTGTATCACTACTATCGAGATTCAATATAAATAGACCACTCTTCAAGGGTGCATGACCATAAAAGATATTACTCATATAAATAGAACAACCATTATTCTCTGATTTAAATGAATAACCGTCTCGCATCAAACAAGATCCAGATATAATGTTCATGCTTAACGCTGGCACCAAATAACAATTATTCAGGTCTAAGACTAATCCCGAAGGTAGATGTAGAAGTAGCGTGCCGACCGCGATCACATCGACTTTGGAACCATTTCCCACGCGCATCGTCACCTCGTCCTTAGCCAATCTTCACTTAATCCGTAGTCCCTATTTCTAGTTGCAAATATTAGCAATGTAACGATTATCAAATACCGGTCTTTGCTGCGAGCATTAGTAAGGTACACATCAATAACATGTATATCACATATACCTTTGTTCACCTTGCCATCCTTCTTATCCGGCAAATACTTGGGGCAATTCCGCTTCCAGTAACCAGTCCCTTTGCAGTAGAAGCACTCGGTCTCAGGCTTAGGTCCAGACTTGGGCTTATTCACTTGAGCAGCAACTTGCTTCCATTCTTCTTGAAGTTCCCCTTCTTCCCTTTACTGTTGGGGATATTACTACTGGGTATAAACCGGCCAGGAGAGGCCGGATTATCCCCTTAACAAGTTATTTGTATTTGAAGCCCATGAAGACATGGAGTACGACGCTTTACGAAGGCCCAGGTCCCAAAGGCGGATTAAAGCCCGTAGACATAAACCGTCATGATATGTAAAACTTGTGTTGTAAGATAGAAAGAGTAGAAACTGAGCCGGACACATTTATGAGCCGGCCTCGGGATTCTGTAAACCGACAGGCGTCAACCTATGTATATAAGAGACGACCCGGCGGCGGTTTAGGGACAACAAACAACAACTCGAGAGCCAGCCATAGCGGATTCGCTCCCTGGTCATCGAAACCCTAGCAATTCCACAACAACTGGATTAGGCCTTTACCTTCACCGCAGAAACCGAAGATATAAATTCTCTGCGTCCTTTGTCCGCTTTAACCCCTTTAAGCTAACCCGTTGCGATGGCTCCACGACTAAGTCCTTTCACTAGGACATCTACCGTGACAAAACCACGACAGTTGGCGCCCATCGTGGGGCTACCGCACGATGGTTTGAAGTTCTTAGAGGGCAGCTTCGAAGGGATCAAGGGATATGCTGTGGGCCGGATGACCAAGAGTCGTCGCGGCAAGCTCTACATCAACGACGCAGGCTGGGGCCCCGAGGCTGGCTCAATTGAGTACGGGTACCGGGTCCCCTTCGGCGGCATTCACGTGTTCATCGTCAAGATTGGCGAACCGGGCCCTGAGCCAGACACCTGCACCGACATCATCGAAACAACTCAGCGTGCAAGATCCGCCAGGGTTAAGCCTGCCGTGAAGCGTGCCTTCATGGGAGTCATCCACGGAGTGGAATATGAGGATAGATCAGAATCTGGTGGTGAAACCGTTGTTTGCTCCGGTGATGAGTCATCTACTGGAGAGACCGAGTCATCGTATCAGTTGCAGGATGGCCGGTTTGGGGGCTGTTCCGATGGAGACAGTATTCCAGACCCCCTTGATCCGCCAAGCCGAGTTGCAATCTTCATGGCCGGTACACAGTCAGCGCCACAATCTTCGACCGCCGCGGCAATGATCTTCGGTTCAGCAGCGGCGATAGCAGCTGGGGCAGGAGGCCCTGTGCCACCGCTGGTTCAGGTTTTGTCTGATTTATTCGACACCTTGGCAGCACTGCTAGCGGCTGAAGTCAGCCTGGCGAATCAGGACTAGCACAATACAGAAGTGGCGAAGGTGAAGGATCAGATAGCACAAGCCAAGGTGGACCTGGCCGCTAAAAATGCCAGGATGACGTCAAGGCAGGCCGAGTTAGATGCACTGTCTTATCGGCTTATGTTGGATCAGAACACATCAAATGACGTAACGAGGAGAAGGTACCGATCTCACCTGCCTCCGGTTTATGAAGCCAGGAATCTCTTCAACATGCCAGGAGCAGGAACGAGCAACCAGCCAGTGGTAAACCGGGTCAAAGCACCTGGAACGGGGACGCCGGTTCAGACGCGCGCAATGGATCCACCACCTCAGAATAACCCGCCCCAACACGTGCCGACGCCTCCGGGTCATTACTCCAACCCTTTGGATAACATAGTCGCAGCCGCTTCACGATTGGCGGCCCTCCCAGTCGACGGTGAATCCCCCGTAGCGGTGGAGACGTGACGGGCTAGAGAGTTCCTTTAGACAGCTTTGACTCAGCAGCAGGCTTATTCATACAGCCGCGAACGGATTCATTCTACTCCCCGCCCGAGCCGGAGTTACAGCAGGCATATGGATGAACCGGCCGTGTCCAGCAGTGTGCGGAATCATAATCCGCCTCGTGGTCATAACCCGGTAGGAGGCGGCGATGCTCAGGATGTGGTGGATCGTGCTAGGGCACGTCGAGAGGCCGAGTTAGCGGCACAACACGAAGCTCGCCAACTTACTCCGGTTCGTCCAATAACTTCGGTGGAACCAAGGGTCACCTCCAGTTTGTTGGGGGTGCCGTGTCTCGTCCCAGCGCTGCGCAACGTACGGCTGCCCAAGGATTTTAAGGGCCCACGTAAAGTGCCGAATTACACCACCGATTTATCCCCCGAGTCATGGTTGAAAGCTATGATATGGCAATGGAGATGCTGGATGTGGACGATGCGGCGTGTGCTAAATACTTCACCATGATGTTGGAGGGAACAGTTCGCACATGGTTGAAAAATCTGCCAGCTAACTCCATTGGATCATGGGCCTAGTTAAGGGCCCGGTTTATCCAGAATTTCAAGGATACATGTAAGCAGCCCATGTCAATTGTGGACTTAGCTGCCTGTGTCCAGGAGGAAGGAGAGTCTACCACCCATTGGGTGCGCCGGGTTTCGGAGATTTTGCATTCATCAGACCGCATCAACGCTGATACAGCAGTTTTAACGTTGGAAGGCAATTGCCGGTTTGCACCTCTGAAGTTGAAGTTGGGACGGCTCAAACGCCATTGCAATGACATGGGAACACTTATGGCAGCTGTCATGGAATTGTCACGGCAGATGTCCTCTTGCAAGGACTTAGTTGTGGAGCCATCGCAACTAGGAAGCTTAAAGGGGTTAATCGGGACAAAGGACAAGAGAGAGTTATACTAGTTCGGCCCCTTACGCTGAAGGTAAGGCCTATGTCTAGTTGGGTTGATATTGCTAGGGTTTCGATGACCAGGGAGCGAGATACGCTATGCCCGGTTCTCGAGGAGTTGTTTCTTTCCCTAAGCTGCCAGCGGGTCGTCCCCTTATATACATGGGGATACGCCCTGCGGCCTACAGAGTCCCGGCCGGCTCATAAATAGTGTCCGGCTCGGTGACTAGTTAACTCTACCTTATGATACAAGTCATGCCATTACGGCGGTTTACTACTACGGGCCTTAAGTCGCCTGTGGGCTTTTAGACCCTTTATTGAACCGCCATCTTCATGCTTGGTCTTGGGCTTCTTTTGATGAATTCTTCTTTGCGTAACCCGATCCCTCACGGGCGGCTTACGCAAATAGTTATATCCCCAACATTAGGCCCCAGATTGATTTGAACCGGTTCATGTCAATCTTAAAATATCTTAATAAACAAGCCTTTGTGTTTTCTGTCCGTGCAAAGGTTATAACCCGCAGTGACGTCATCTTCCATTAGATTCTTATTTTATTTTGTCATATCTTGAACAGATCTCTTTCTTTACCGACCATCCCGAAAACCGAGGTGTCGGAGCCGTTGGATAATAATACCTTGCCTCCTTGTTTCTCGCGCCTTCCCAGTCAACCTCTCCTTATAAATAGGCATGACCTAGGTCTTTCCATTCTCCCTCCTTCGGTCGTCTTCCTCCTTTCACTGTTTCGCCGCCGCACGAGCTCCGCCGCCGCCGCCGCCGCCGAGCTCCTCGTCTTCTCCAACTCAGGCCGCTGCATCAACCTGTCTTGACCAGAGAAACGCGACGAACCTCTGCATGATCCTGCATACGTAATTCCCTTTCCTTTCCTGCCTTAGATCTGCATTACTGACTTCTCGAGTTAAATGGGTGTTAAATGCCGCCCGTTGCAAACCCTTGATAGATTTCACCTCCGATGCCTTTTTCTGATCGTCAAATAGTGTAGAACTACTGCGGCGACTGTTTCGCACCCATTTTGAATGCAAATAGGTCCCTTCAAGTGTATGAGCTTCTCCGCACCAATTTTAGGTCTAGAAATTTTTCTTATCAGAGCGACCATTTGATCCAAAACAATAACTGCAGTTTGCGAAACCTGTTTGTTCCATACTTAGCCAAAAAAACTGCATCTGTTAGATATGTTTTAATCACGGCAGTCTGTATAACCGGTTTAAAAAGACAACACTGATTGTCAGCCTTGCTTGCTTCCGGCGACTTAAGATAATTAAACTGCTTCTGATACCTGTAATGGTTTAAGCATCACTGCACAATTAGCCATATGTCATTAGGCCCCATCTTAAGCCGCCATCTTGAATAGACTTAAAAATATTTTCTTCCGGGTTAAAGTTGAACAGGAAATTCTTATTTTGTCATAGGCTTCCACTTGCATAATGGCACCTAAGGCTCCCAAAGCTCCTGTGACATGTAACTGGGTCAAGTCCACTGTTACGGAAAGCACTTTGTCTGAGTTCGTTAAGACCGGCCATCTACCCGAGAAGGAGGTCATGTCTTATCGTGCTCCTGACCCGTCAGAGGAGAAACCTCAACCCAAGGAGGGGGAAGTGATCGTTTTTACTGATCATATGAGCCGGGGATTTGCTCGACCCGGTTCAAAATTCTTCAGGGATGTTTTGCAATTTTTTGACCTCAAACCTCAAGACATCGGGCCCAATTCCGGGTCCAATATTTGCAACTTCCAAGTCTTCTACGAGGTGTAACTTGGAGAAGAGCCCAACTTACTTTTGTTCAGAGAATTGTTTTACTTAAACCGGCAGAATGAACGTGCCAATGGGCCCAGTCTGGAACTTGGCGGCATCTCAATTCAGCGGCGGAGAGACTGCCTTTTCCCTTATGCTGAACTGCCAAGCCACCCAAAGGATTGGAACTAGACGTGGTTCTACTGCCAGGACACTTCTCCAGCTGATGAAAACCCGCTACCCAGCTTTCGTGCTCTGCACCTTGAATCCAATCATCCGCTGCCAGACAAGCTAACTGCTGTTGAACGTCTACCACTTGCTCCCACTATCAAGAAGATCAAAGCTCTCTTGGGGAACGGCTTAGATGGCATCGACTTGGTCCGAGTCTGGATTTCTTGGCGGGTGATTCTGTTAAGCCGCCGCCCCAGCTTAATGTGCACTTACTCAGGCGAGAAGGATGACCTTTGCGTCATAGTCCTGACGACTTACCAGATGATATGATTGAAGCCACGACTCAATCTTTATTGAAAGAGGGCTCGGTGGTTAGTAATGCCTTCGGCTTACTTCCTTTCTGCAAGAAGAACCCAGCCCCTGCAGTAAGTCATTATCCTCCATAATTACCTTTATTGTATTATATCCTGTTTTTCACTCATAACCATGTGTCAATATTTACAAGCATATGACAACTTCTGGAAGGTCAAATATGACCATGAGGCTGCCAAACAAGCCAGAGCGGCCAAGAGAGCCGAGAGAAAACCGCCAAGACAGGAACTTCAAGGAAGAAGAAGCCAAGTGCTTCAGATATGTTAAAAGCTGGATGATCACGATGGCGATGAAGAAGAGGTAACTCTTAACTCCCGACTCTTTTATCATCACCTTATTGACATTAATTCCTTTCGGAGGACACGGAAACAGCCAAGCCGTTGAGGAAGAGGTAACTATAATCTCCTCCGACTCCGAGCCTTTGCCACAGAAAATCTGAAGAGTGACCCGGAAAGTAAGATTTTCACATCCTTTAGCTTACCAAGATCCTCAATTTCTTTTGAAGCGACAGATTTATGAGAGCCGGAGGCAGACCCGGACAAGCAAAGACGTGGAACTCTCCTCCGGCTTACCTTATGTGACCAGGAAACGCAGGCCTGAGGTTATCTCCGACTTACGTCCTCTTTTACCTTTGGCGGGTTTCATTCGTCAACCTCTCAATTCATATGACTCCAACTATCAGGATACTTCACCTTCCTCTGGCGAGTCTATGCAATCATACATGCCGGCTTTCAGAACCGCTCCAGGGTAATGACCACTTACTTACCTTATGTTTACCTTACTCGTACTCTTGTATTAATTCCTCTGACTTGTCCACAGTGTACAAGTAAAGCCCAGTAAGAGGGCAAAGAAGACTAAACCGTCCAAAGAAACGGTTGTAACTGAACCAGAGCTTGGAACGGCCGCTCCCGATGTCTCTGCCCACGAGCCGCCGTCTGAACCATCTCATGACGTTCCAGCGCCTACCTCTGACCCGCCTGCTGAACAAGCCCTCGACGGCTCTGTCAACCCGGAGATTCCTAACCCGGCCAAGGCAGATGACCCGGAAGTTGAGATCACCAAGACTCAGTTTATTGAACCGGGACAACCCACTGTTCTTGCCAAGGGCTCTGCCAAAGAGGAACTTTTGGAGCGCCGAAAGGCCAAGCTGGACATTACCGGTTACACTCATCTGAGCATTGGAGAGATTGTCTCCGGCTACATACGCCAAGTCTGCAGCAGTCGTGACCTGGAGATTGACATGGTGAAACAAATACATCAAAAATCTGAGGTATCACTTCTGTTACTTTTCCTTGTTCATACTTACTGTACCAGCCCCCAAGTCTACTACTTATAAGAAAATATGTTGTAGACTTAGAATCTGCTTATCATTATCAAACATCCGGCTTATCTCAAAGGCCGGCTATAGAACAAGATATTTAATCCGGTGTAACATAATATTTTTGAACTTGCAATACGCATTAGCCCCCAAGTGCCAAGTATATTTGCTTGCGAAGTGCTTGGGACTTAACTTTCATGAACCGGAGTAGTAATTTAGAGTTCTTCAGTATACATTAGCCCCCAAGTGTCAAGTATCTTTGCTTGCAAAGTGCTTGGGACTTAATGTCATCTGATAATAATTACGATTATAACCCGGTATTGATGCAGGCCACCATAAGCCAATTTGAGTCGGAGATTGCTGACCTGAAGAACCGCCTGGCAGCTCAAGAAATTGAAATCCAAAAGGCCAACTCCAAGTTTGAGTGTCTGAACAAGAAAAGCTGAAGAAAAGCTTTGAAGCAGACAAGAAAACCTGGGCTGATGAAAAGGCCTCTTTGGTCACTCAGGCTGAGAAAGCAGAGGCGTCGCTTGCAGAAGCAACAGCCGAGCTATCCGTCTTAAAGCGCCAAATATCCCGAATGGTCTCAACAATCTTCGGTAAGCTACTTGTGCAAACACTGCAAACCTTCTTTCGATGATTATTGCAATTTTTACCTCCGGCTCACCTGATACTTGTTAACGCAGGCCCCAGGAGTTCAAACCTTAATCAGAGCATGTTGATCAAGTTAAAGGCGGTTTATACTCTAGTGGAGCAACTCTATGCCGGGTCACAACGTGCTTTGGCCATTGTGGCTTTGTCAAATGACGTTCCCCATCTCCTGGCTGACATGTTAAAGCGGCTTGCTGTGCTACCTCAATGGATCCAAGAGCTAAGGCGGGCGTCTGCAAGAGCCGGCGCCATAGCTGCATTGAGCTGTGCCAAAGCATTTTTGCCAGAACTAGACCCGGCTGACATCGCTCTTGGATACCCAAGTTTAAAGTAGGGTGGTACCGTGTTTGATGAGAAGGATTTCGCCGCCTGCGTGAAGGAGATACGCCCTATGGCCATGCTTATTGAGAATGACACTGACCTTACCAAATATCAGCCGGGTTATGACAGCGAGAACCGGAGACTCCCAACGCCTCACTACGATGAAGTCAGCCTGATCCCTCCAATTCGTAAGCATACTTTTGCCCCTGAAGTCGACCCAATGAGTTAATAGATGATGAAGCTGAGTTTGAAGCTTTGAGTGGCATTGACTGGGCATCATCAACCTTCCAGGACAGGGCAGCCGACGGAGGAGCGAAGAAGGATAACCCGGACACGTCAGGTCAACCAATGGAGTGAACCATCAGGCGTCGTTTGTTTATATCTTGTGGAAAAACAATGCTTCATTATTCAGACCCAGAGAGTCTTGTAACAGGGTAGAAAAAACACTTGATTTTTGACATGCCTTCGCGCATGTTTGCGGTACTCAACGCTTTCTTAAGCTGCCGTCATTATATGCTTCCGGCTTATATCAGTCTTCTGCTTCCTTTATGTTTAAAAGAAATTGCTTGCATCGCCCTGCGTATATAACAAACACAAGTCCCTTTGCGACTTACCGCATAGGGGGTCACATAATGTGTTGATAACCCGTACTATGAATGAAAAAATCATAAAAGCTGGTTCTCGATTATATCCTTGAGATAAATCGTAACAGCATACCTGTGATTCTTTGATTACCTTGCCGGCTTATGTGACCCGGATAATGAGGATAAACCTTATTAATCCTGAAACCTGGCACATATAATGATTGTTTATGCACTAACAATTTTACTTGATCAATATTAGCATAAATAACAAAGTTCATCGTACCCAAAATGCCCTAACTAGAGTGATCTTCGCTAGTCGAGGAGGAGGACGGTTTAATTACATCACAAATAAAGTTTCACTGCGCATAACTCAAAGTTTTGTCATACGGAAAGTATGGACTAAACAGACACATTGTCATATATCGACAATCACTCCAACATGTCGTGCCATCCATCGAGGTCGGGAGATAGTCCCGAGCTTAGTGTAAGGCTTCATGTCGAGACGCTGAGAGGCTATCCATGTTCGGACGTCTTCCCGCGACATTTGTCCTTCTCCGTAGAACATCCTGTTTTTCCGACGACCTCCTTCATGATGATTTGTGCAAGTTCGTGCTGGATGTTATAGAACTCAGCTCGAAGTCGATGATCCTCGATATCTCATATGTCCTTTGCCCATTGCAGAATATGGGCATCGCCGGATCTAGGTGACATGCGAAGGTTTTGGTGATCCCGTCTGTACTCCAGCATGTGGTGTAGAACATAGAATCCATCATTAAGAGAATCGTTCGGTTCTTTGGATGCAGCGAAGTCGGTCTTATGGCTGAAAGGCGGCCTGCCGCCCTTCTCTTCTTGTCCCTAACCTCTCCACCCCTTGCTTGGTAGTAGAACATAGCACTTTGTCGAGAACATCTTTGATGTGGGTGTAATCCTTTTGTGAATGTTCTTCGACGAGTCCAAGTAAAGAGCGTGGGAGAATCGGGGTAGAGGATGATGAGGACGGTAGCGCCTGGCCGCCATGCATAAAATAAGTACACCTCAAATTAATTAGCCTCCACCGTGCAAATGAATTATTGAAATCGAAGGAAGGATAGCAGCGCGGATGACTTACACGGATGATAAGGCATGAGAATCGCCTCCTTGTCCTTATTGGCGAGCATGAAAGCGGCGATGTAATCCCTCGGCGTATTCACGCTGCTCTGCCTGAGACTCCCAAGAAGCTCTCGTGCATGTAGTACGGGTCGGCGACACAGATATGACGTATCTTCTCAACCCCAATGATGTAGTTCATGTGCAAGGCATAAAGGCGGACAAACGTAAAATCCAGCTTCTTCACGTGAAACATGTCGAATATGTAATCGAATCGGAGGAAGAACTTATCCGCGGGGAAGGCTGTCGACGTACGACATTTGCCGCGGAACGTTAACCACGTAGAGTGGGTATCCTGGATCTTTCGAGGCGATGAGGCATTTCTCTACCCGCAGCACATCGTCATGAAGTCTCCTTAGATCGCCGAATATGGCCCATAGCGCTGTTGCAGGTAGGATTGGTTGACCGGGGATATGCCATTTATCCGCATTGGGGATATCTATATGGTCCTGAAGCCGAGGCTGCTGAGGCGGCTGGATCATAGAATTAGCTTTTTTGCCTTTCCTCGCTCTCTTCCTAGACTTCTTTACTACCGGAAGGTCATCAATAATACGTTGAGACGGTAATTCAGGCACCGACTCATGACGCTCAAACAATGAGGAGGCGCCAGTATAGACATCTTTCAGCGCCATCATCATCCTCATCCTCATCCATGGCGACGTCATCAACGACTAATGGAGCCTCCTCCTTACCCCGTCCGCTATCACCCAACCCGACACCCGACGCTAATTGGCTAGGTGGGGTGTTGATGTTCATACCTTCTTTGAGGCTGCGTGCTCGTGGGTGTGCTCCGACGCCTCCATTTAAATGCAGACTCTTTGGCCACAACAGGACCCACCCATTGCAACAATCACCAAGCCGCCGCGGTGTCTCCTCGTCATCCACCAGTAGTGTTGGAGGAGGCAAATTCTCGTGGACCGGTTCGACACTGGCCATGGAAACCTTGAAGACGTTCGGGGGGATTAAATCTAGTCAATTAATTCTAGACCTAATAAAATGAATAATGACATAAAAAAGGACTATTGTTTTGCAGGAATGTTGACTCCTTCCTGGTGCGGCAAATCCTGGGCACTCGATATGTCCTAGTTTGTAGCACAAGTCATGCCGAAATTCACGGAAAATTTCGGCATGACCTTTGCTAAAAAGTGGACAAATCGAGAACCTGAAATTTGCCGAACAGAAATGAATCAACATTCCGCAAAACATAGGCCACTCAACATCATTCCTCGAAACAACAAAGCCACTTGGGCACAATCGAACAACTTCAATGAAAAGATATAACATGAGCAAACACTATTGAGGAATTTGCATATAACATGGCCACTTCAATGAAAAGATATAATCAACAATAATGGAATATGCAAATGAACATCAATGACATATAGCTACTGCTCTGTTTGACCAAGTTTTTGAAAAGAAAAACAATTCCGTTTTTTGTTTATAGCTAAATGCCGTAGCTACTGTTTTTTATTTATAGCTAAATACTTTTGTTTTTTGTCTAAAGCTAAAAGTATTTATAGCTACTATTCTGTTTGACCAAGTTTTTGAAAAGAAAAACAATTCTGTTTTTTGTTTATAGCTAAATGCCATAGCTACTGTTTTTTATTTATAGCTAAATACTTTTTTTTGTCTAAAGCTAAAAGTCGAGGAACTACATTTTCTCTAACCCTTTTGACCTCACCAGAATTTCCAAAGCAAGACCTTAGTACCTACACTCAATTTCTTCAAAAATATTCAGGTCCATAGTCCAAATAATTCAAATTTCATTTGAATGAAATTTGGAACAAATTCAGGTCCGTAGTCAAAATATTTTTTTATAGCTAAGTGTTTTTTGTTTATACCCTCTGTTAATTTAAATCTAAATTCTACTATTATTTATATACCCTCTATTAGTTTAAAGCTAAATGGAATTACTGTTTAGGAATTTTCATAAAATTGCCCTAGCTAATTTCCTAAAAAAATTGCAAATCATTTTTCCTAAATGCTATAAAATGCCTACTGCCCTAAAAATATCTAGGGTTCATATGAACACCTAGGGTTCATATGAACATCAATACAGTATCAACACATATATATAATTGCCCTAGCAGAGAGAAATAGGAGGGTAGGGACAGGAGAGGCATAGCCTTACTGGCCGGGCGGCGAGGGCAGGCTACGCTCGGGCAGCGGCGGTGAGGTCGAGGGCGTCGGCGAGCTCGAGGGAGGCGACAGTGAGGTCGACAACGGCCTCGGGCGGCGGTGTGGTCGGCGGCCTCGGGCGTGATGGCGGTGTGGTCGGAAGCGGCAGAACAGGCAACGACGGCGATGGAGTAGTTGGGGGACAGGGGGGAGTAGAGAGGGGGGGAAAAGGACTTAGCGAAATTTTGAGCCAGGGCCGCCGGGATTTGAGTCAAACTAGCAGCAGCGTTGCTTTGTCAAAGCAGCTATAGCTAAGATAGCTATAGCGTGTTCCAGAAACGCTACCGCAGCCTAACCCTTTCGCTTTTCTTTTTCTTTTTCTTTTGTCTTCTTTACATTTTCTTTTTTTCATTTCTCCTTTTTCTATTTCTTTCATTTTCATTTACTTTTCTACTTATTTTCTATTTATTTTCTTTTACATAGCAGTAGCGCTATAAAGAAGAAACGCGCTGCTACAATGTTTTTAGCGATGGCGTGCTTACGGGAGAAGCGCTGCTACTATTCTAGCCTACGGCACTAGTGAGGGAATTTTAGTAGTAGCGCTTTTCTGTGAAGACGCGCTGCTGCTAAAATAATGATTGTAGCGTGGTTTTGCAACAAGCGCTACTACTAAGTAGCGCTAGCGCCGAGTTTTGACCAACGCTACTGCTATACCTCTATGTATAGCGTTTTCCCTAGTAGTGTAATCTTCTTTTTGCGGTGTGTTTGTTGAGACCGATGAATTGTGGGTTTATGATCCAGCTTATCTATGGAAAATATTTGATTCTTCTCTGAATTCTTTTATGTATGATTGAGTTATCTTTGCAAGTCTCTTGAATTATCCATTTGGTTTGGCCAACTAGATTGGTAGTTCTTGCAATGTGAGAAGTGTTTAGCTTTGGGTTCAATCTTGCGGTGTCCTTACCTAGTGACTGAAGGGGTTGCAAGGCACGTATTGTATTGTTGCCATCGAGGATAACAAGATGGGGTATTTATCATATCGCATGAATTTATTCCTCTACATCATGTCATCTTGCTTACATGTTACTCTGTTTTTAACTTAATACTCTAGATGCATGTTGGATAGCGGTCGATGAGTGGAGTAATAGTAGTAGATGCAGAATCGTTTCGATCTACTTGTCTCGGACGTGATGCCTATATATATGATCATTGCCTAGATATACTCATAACTATGCTCAATTCTGTCAATTTCTCAACAGTAATTTGTTCACCCATCGTAGAATATCTTTGCTCTTGAGAGAAGCCACTAGTGAAACCTATGGCCCCCGGGTCTATTCTCATCATATCAATCTCCATCACTTTATTTACTTGCTTGGCTTTTACTTTTCACTTTGCATCTTTATACCAAAAATACCAAAAATATCATCTCTATCAGATCTCACTCTCGTAAGTGACCGTGAAGGGATTGACAACCCCTAATCGCGTTGGTTGCGAGTAGCTATCGTTTTGTGCAGGTACGAGGGACTTGCGCGTGGCCTCCTACTAGATTGATACCTTGGTTCTCAAAAACTGAGGGAAATACTTACGCTACTGTGCTGCATCATCCTCTCCTCTTCGGGGAAAACCAACGCAAGCTCAAGACGTAGCAAGAAGGATTTCTGGCGCCGTTGCCGGGGAGGTCTACGTAAAAGTCAACATACCAAGTACCCATCACAATCCCTATCTCTCGCATTACATTATTTGACATTTGCCTCTCGTTTTCCTCTCCCCCACTTCACCCTTGCCGTTTTATTTGCCTCTCTTTCCCATTCTCCTCCTCTTTTTCCCTCTGCCTTTTGTTTGCTCGTGTGTTAGTTTGCTTACTTGTCATCATGACTAGTTCCTTATCCGCTCCTATTTCTCCCGAGTTTGAAGTTCTTCACTTCAAGCAAAGGCAAGGAGAAAACTTAAAATATGCTTGGTATAGGATGATGGAATCTTATCGTAAGTGTACCCTAGAGGTGAACTTTATAATTCTTCTTCGCGTTTTTTATGTTGGGTTAAATATGACGCATAGACAACTCTTGGATTGCATTGCCAAGGGAAATTTCATTCAGATTGATCCCGGTATTGCGCACGAAATTATAGAGGGAATAGTGGGAACACTACCCCAAAAGGGAGGATCTCATCCTACCCAGGAAGAAACCCAAGTGTTTGAGAAGATTTGCGAAGTAACAATTTTTTTACAAAAGTCTCTTGAGCCTCTTAAAAGTGTTAGCGGAAATCTTCACCACATGAATATGTTGATTACTCTTTGTAATAAGCGGTTGGATTCTTTAGATCTAAAAATTTCCGAGTATGAAGGTAAGCGTAAAGAACCCCCCGGATTCAAGCATGACTCCACTAAAAAATTGAAAACCAAAGATGGCAATACCTAGATCTATCCTTGCTTTTATGCCTAGCTAGGGGCGTTAAACAATAGCGCTTGTTGGGAGGCAACCCAATTTTACTTTTTAATTTTTTTTGTTTTTGCTTCTGTTTAGGAATAAATAATACATCTAGCCTCTGTTTATATGTGGTTTTATCTTTTAATTAGTGTTTGTGCCAAGTTGAACCTATTGGATCTTCTTAGATGATAGTTATTTGATCTTGCTGTAATTTCCAGAATCTTTGTGCTCAGTGCCCGAATTGTTAAAAATCACCAGAACGTGATAAAATACTGATTCCAATTGCTGCTTATCACTAAACAAAATTTTCCAGGTCATCTAATTTTGGTAGAATTTTTTGGGTTCCCGAAGTTTGCGTTAGTTACAGATTACTACAGACTGTTCTGTTTTTGACAGATTCTGTTTTGTGTGTGTTGTTTGCTTATTTTGATGAATCTATGGTTAGTAAAATAGTTTATAATCCATAGAGAAGTTGTAATACAGTAGGTTTAACACCAATATAAATAAAGAATGAGTTCATTACAGTACCTTAAAGTAGTATTTTGTTTTCTTTCTGTAACGGAGCTCACGAGATTTCTATTGAGTTTTGTGTTGTGAAGTTTTCAAGTTTTGGGTGAATTCTTTCGATGGATTATGGAACAAGGATTGGCAAGAGCCTAAGCTTGGGGATGCCCATGGCACCCCCAAGATAATCCAAGGACACCAAAAAGTCAAAGCTTGGGGATGCCGGAAGGCATCCCTCTTTAAATCTACTTCCATCGGTAATTTATTTGGAGCTATATTTTTATTCACCAACATGATATGTGTTTTGCTTGGAGCGTCTTGTATTATTTGAGTCTTTGCTTGTTAGTTTACCACAATCATCCTTGTTGTACACAACTTTTGAGAGAGCCATACATGAATTGAAATTTGATAGAATACTCTATGTGCTTCACTTATATCTTTTGAGCTTGATAATTTGCTCATAGTGCTTCACTTATATCTTTTGAGCTTGATAATTTTTGCTCTAGTGCTTCACTTAGATCTTTTAGAGCACGGTGGTGGATTTGTTTTAAAGAAACTTGATCTCTCATGCTTTGCTTAGATTATTTTGAGAGTCGTTAATAGCATGGTAATTTGCTTAATGTTAATATACTTGGTATTCAAGATATGTTAAACTTTCTTTTGAGTGCGTTGAATACTAAGATAAGTTTGATGCTTGATAATTGTTTTGAGATATGGAGGTAATAATATCAAAGTCATGCTAGTTGAGTAGTTGTGAATTTGAGAAATGCTTGTGTTGAAGTTAGCAAATCCCGTAGCATGCACGTATGGTTAAAGTTATGTAACAAATTTGAAACATGAAGTGTACACGGCTTGTGCATCCTTATGAGTGGCGGTTGAGACGGCGATGGTCTTTTCCTACCAATCTATCCCCCTAGGAGCATGCGTGTAGTACTTGATTTTTGATGACTTCTAAATTTTTGCAATAAGTATATGAGTTCTTTTGACTAATGTTGAGTCCATGGATTATACGCACTTTTACCTTTCCGCCATTGCTAGCCTCTTCAGTACCGTGCATTGCCCTTTCTCACATTGAGAGTTGGTGCAAACTTTGCCGGTGCATCCAAACCCCGTGATATGATACGCACTATCACACATAAACCTCCCTATATCTTCCTCAAAACAGCCACCATACCTACCTATTATGGCATTTCCATAGCCATTCCCAGATATATTGCCATGCAACTTTCCACCGTTCCGTTCATCATCATCATGACATACCTTTTTTTTGTCATATTGCCATTGCATGATCATGTAGTTCACATCGTATTTGTGGCCAAGCCACCATGCATTATTTTCATACATGTCACTCTTGATTCATTGCACCATCCCGGTACACCGCCGGAGGCATTCATATAGAGTCATACCTTGTTCTAGTTTCGAGTTGTAATCTTTATGTTGTAATCAATAAAAGTGTGATGATCATCATTATTAGAGCATTGCCCAAAAAAAAAGAGAAAGGCCAAAAAAAAGAAAGGCCCAAAAAAAGAAAAGAAAAGAAAAGGGCAATGCTACTATCTCTTTTCCACACTTGTGCTTCAAAGTAGCACAATGTTCTTCATGTAGTAAGTCTCATATTTTGTGCTTCAAAGTAGCACCTTGTTCTTCATGTAGTGAGTCTCATATATTGTGCTTCAAAGTAGCACCATGTTTTTCATATAGTGAGTCTCATAAGTTGTCTTTTTCATACTAGTGGGAATTTTTCATTATAGAACTTGGCTTGTATATTCCTCGATGGGCTTCCTCAAATGCCCTAGGTCTTCATGAGCAAGCAAGTTGGATGCACACCCACTAGTTTTCTTTTGTTGAGCATTCATAGCTCTAGTGCATCTGTTGCATGGCAATCCCTACTCCTCATGTTGACATCAATTGATGGGCATCTCCATAGCCCGTTGATTATCCTTGTCAATGTGAGACTTACTCCTTTTTTGTCTTCTCCACACAATCCCCATCATCATATTCTATTCCACCCATAGTGCTATATCCATGACTCACGCTCATGTATTGCGTGAAGGTTGAAAAAGTTTGAGATTATTTAAGTATGAAACAATTGCTTGGCTTGTCATCGGGGGTATAGAAGTTGGGAACATCTTTGTGTGACGAAAATGAAGCATAGCCTAACTGTATGATTTTGTAGGGATGAACTTTCTTTGGCCATGTTATTTTGAGATGATATAATTATTTTGATTAGTATGCTTGAAGTATTATTATTTTTATGTCAATATGAACTTTTGAATCTTTCGGATCTGAATATTCATATCACAATTAAAAAGATTTACAATGAAATTATGCCAAAGTATCACTCCGCATAAAAAATTCTCTTTTTATCATTTACCTACTCGAGGACGAGCAGGAATTAAGCTTGGGGATGCCTGATACATCTCCAACGTATCTATAATTTTTTATTGCTCCATGCTACTTTATCTATTGTTTTGGACTATAATGAGCTTTATTTTCTACTTTTATATTACTTTTGGGACTAACCTATTAACCGGAGGCCCAGCCCAGAATTGCTGCTTTTTGCCTATTTTAGTGTTTCGAAGAAACGGAATATCAAACGGAGTTCAAACGGAATGAAACCTTCGGGAACATGATCTTCTCACCGAACGTGATCCAGGAGACTTGGACCCTAGTCCAAGAAGTGCCAGAGGCGGTCACGAGGGTGGAGGGCGTGCCCAGGGGGGCGCGCCCCCTGCCTCGTGGGCCCCCTGACGCTCCACCAACGTACTCCTTCCTCCTATATATACCTACGTACCCCCAACAGATCAGGGGAGGAGCCAAAAACCTAATTCCACCGCCGCAACTTCCTGTATCCACGAGATCCCATCTTGGGGCCTGTTCCGGAGCTCCGCCGGAGGGGGCATCCACCACGGAGGGCTTCTACATCAACACCATAGCCCCTCCGACACTTCAGACCTTCTGGCCCATAGCTAGTAGCTAGATGGATTCTTCTCTCTTTTTGGATCTCAATACAATGTTCTCCCCCTCTCTCGTGGAGATCTATTCGATGTAATCTTCTTTTTGCGATGTGTTTGTTGAGACCGATGAATTGTGGGTTTATGATCCAGCTTATCTATGGAAAATATTTGATTCTTCTCTGAATTCTTTTATGTATGATTGAGTTATCTTTGCAAGTCTCTTGAATTATCCGTTTGGTTTGGCCAACTAGATTGGTAGTTCTTGCAATGGGAGAAGTGTTTAGCTTTGGGTTCAATCTTGCGGTGTCCTTACCTAGTGATGAAGGGGTTGCAAGGCACGTATTGTATTGTTGCCATCGAGGATAACAAGATGGGGTATTTATCATATTGCATGAATTTATTCCTCTACATCATGTCATCTTGCTTAAGGCGTTACTCTGTTTTAACTTAATACTCTAGATGCATGTTGGATAGCGGTCGATGAGTGGAGTAATAGTAGTAGATGCAGAATCGTTTCGGTCTACTTGTCTCGGACGTGATGCCTATATACATGACCATTGCCTAGATATACTCATAACTATGCTCAATTCTGTCAATTGCTCAACAGTAATTTGTTCACCCACCGTAGAATATCTTTGCTCTTGAGAGAAGCCACTAGTGAAACCTATGGCCCCCGGGTCTATTCTCATCATATCAATCTCCATCACTTTATTTACTTGCTTTGCTTTTACTTTTCACTTTGCATCTTTATACCAAAAATACCAAAAATATCATCTCTATCAGTTCTCACTCTCGTAAGTGACCGTGAAGGGATTGACAACCCCTAATCGCGTTGGTTGCGAGTAGCTATTGTTTTGTGCAGGTACGAGGGACTTGCGCATGGCCTCCTACTGGATTGATACCTTGGTTCTTAAAAACTGAGGGAAATACTTACGCTACTGTGCTGCATCATCCTCTCCTCTTCGGGGAAAACCAACGCAAGCTCAAGACGTAGCACCGGCTTAAAGGCAGAACGCTCCAAGATATCCAGGAGCGGACAAAGTCAACACCTATTAAACCGTTTGCCATAAAGGCTCTGAGCTTTGACAGTTGTGGTGCATAGTTGGACCGTTCCTTGGCAGTCAGCCTCTGAGGAAATGGATGAGTGTTGCTAAGCCGGTGAGGACGGTAACCCGACAGAGGATTTTCATCAGTTGGAGACGTGTCTCGGCGATAAAACCAAGTTTGATTCCGGTCCTTGGGGTGACTATGAAGCTTGGCGTGAGGGAAGCTCACATCTTTCCTCTTCTGAATTGCCATTCCACCAAGTTCAGTATTGGGCCCATCTCAGAACTCGATCTGGCGGTTCAAGTAGAAATAGTCTCTGAACAGCTCAACTGTGGGCTCCTCTTGAAGATAGACCTCACAAAATACTTGGAAATTGCAAATATTGGACAAAGAGTTTGGTCCAATATCTTGAGGGTGAAGTTGGAAGCTGGCAAGCACATCTCGGAAAAGTTTTGAACCGGGAGGGCTAAAGCCTCGACCCAGATGGTCAGCGAACACGACTACTTCCCCGTCCTTGGGTTCAGGAGGATTTTACGGACTAGGGGCCCTCCAGTGGATGACTTCTTTCTTTGCTAAAGCGCCGGTTGCGACACATCTGTCTAGTTGTTCTTCAGTAACCCGGGAAGGAACCCAGTTGCATTCGTAAACTTGTTTGGCCATTGGAAAGCTGAAACATGGTTATTGCCGGTTTAAGATTTATGATGGACAAATACAAAGCGATGCAGGATCAGAAGAAGAAAGAGGCATATACACATTGTTAAACCGGAGTCTGACATTTGTTAAACCGGAGTCTGGTATTGGAAGAGTTACAAGGATAAATACATTGGCGGTTTAAGAGGGGACTAACGGTACCTACCGGATTATCAATTAAAAAAAAGTTAAACCGCCTACTTTGGCGCCGAAGGTACAGGTCTAAAGTGCCTAAGTGAGGGGAAAACAAGTTTCACAGATTGACATGATAATTTAAGATGTGCAGCGTGTTGGTAAATCAAAATATATTCCCACGTAAAGCGAAGGTGCTTAAACAGTTTAACAGATCCAGATGAGTTTTTTCTACACAAAGCAGATGATTTAAGGATGAAAAAGGGGATTATAACTATGTCTGTGTAAGAAAGTGGCAGATCTGAGGTCATCGTTTATGCTATGAAGAAGAACAGGTAAGAACAATTTCAAGCCTCGAGGAACACCAAAACCCTAATGATAGATCTAAAGCAAGGGAAAGGAAAACTTACCGATGTTGACAAAGCAGCGGTGGAGCGCCGCGTGTCTCTGGTGCGTTCAGGTTGATGCAGCGACCAGAGTTGAGGTCGAGGGCAGAGCTTGACGACGGCGGCCGCGCGTGAGGGTTAGGACGGCTCGAGGAGGAAGAAGAAGCAAAGAGGCACGAGGGAAAATGGAAAGGACCTCTGGTCCTATTTATAAAGGCAAAGGGATAAGTGACAAGCGCAAAAATTGAGGAGCCCAAAAGTTGGATATGTGACAGAGCTGTCGCCTCGATTGTCGGAGGCTCATTAATGAAGGTGAGCTATATGCAATCTTTAATGACAGGTGACGTCATGGCGATTTATCATGATCCTGGAAGATGACGTCATGTCGGTTTACAAGATTTATGTGAAGGTGATGAAGGAAGAATTCTTCTCAAGTGATGAAGATTGACATGAACCAGTTCAAATCAATCTGGGGCCTAATGTTGGGGATATTACTACTGGGTATAAACCGGCCAGGAGAGGCTGGGTTATCCCCTTAACAAGTTATTTGTATTTGAAGCCCATGAAGACAAGGAGTGCGGCACTTTACGAAGGCCCAGGGCCCAAAGGCGGTTTAAAGCTCGTAGACATAAACCGTCATGATATGTAAAACTTGTGTTGTAAGATAGAAAGAGTAGAAACCGAGCCGGACATGTTTATGAGCCGGCCTCGGGATTCTGTAAACCGACGGGTGTCAACCTATGTATATAAAGGGACGACACGACGGCGGTTTAGGGACAACAAACAACAACTCGAGAGCCAGGCATAGTGGATTCGCTCCCTGCTCATCGAAACCCTAGCAATTCCACCACAACTGGATTAGGCCTTTACCTTCAGCGCAAGGGGCCGAACTAGTATAAATTCTTTGCGTCCTTTGTCCGCTTTAACCCCTTTAAGATAACCCGTTGCGATGGCTCCACGACTAAGTCTTTTCACTAGGACATCTGCCATGACAAAACCACGACATTTACCTTTTTCTTGAAACTGGTGGTCTTGTTGACCATCAACACTTGATGCTCCTTCTTGATTTCTACCTCCGCATCCTTTAGCATCGCGAAGAGCTTGGAAATTGTCTTATCCATCCCTTGCATATTATAGTTCATCACAAAGCTCTTGTAGCTTGGTGGCAGTGATTGAAGAATTCTGTTAATGACACTATCATCCGGAAGATTAACTCCCAGTTGAATCAAGTGATTGTTATACCTAGACATTTTGAGTATATGTTCACTGGCAGAACTATTCTCCTCCATCTTGCAGCTGTAGAACTTATTGGAGACTTCATATCTCTCAATCCAGGCATTTGCTTGAAATATTTACTTCAACTCCTGGAACATCTCATATGCTCCATGACGTTCAAAACGTCATTGAAGTCCCGGTTCTAAGCTGTAAAGCATGGCACACTGAACTATCGAGTAGTCATCAGCTTTGCTCTGCCAGACGTTCATAATATCTGGCGTTGCTCCTGCAGCGGGTCTGGCACCTAGCGGTGCTTCCAGGACTTAATTCTTCTGTGCAGCAATGAGGATAATCCTCAAGTTACGGACCCAGTCCGTGTAATTGCTACCATCATCTTTCAACTTTGCTTTCTCAAGGAACGCATTAAAATTCAACGGAACAACAACACGGGCCATCTATCTACAACAACATAGACATGCAAAATACTATCAGGTACTAAGTTCATGATAAATTAAAGTTCAATTAATCATATTATTTAAGAACTCCCACTTAGATAGGCATCCCTCTAATCGTCTAAGTGATCACGTGATCCATATCAAGTAAACCATGTCCGATCATCACGTGAGATGGAGTAGTTTTCAATGGTGAACATCACTATGTTGATCATATCTACTATATGATTCACGCTCAACCTTTCGGTCTCAGTGTTCTAAGGCCATATCTGCATATGCCAGGCTCGTTAAGTTTAACTCGAGTATTCTGCGTGTGCAAAACTGGCTTGCACCCGTTGTATGTGAACATAGAGCTTATCACACCCGATCATCACGTGGTGTCTCGGCACGACGAACTTTCGCAACGGTGCATACTCAGGAAGAACACTTATACCTTGAAATTTAGTGAGGGAACATCTTATAATGCTACCGTAGGTCTAAGAAAAATAAGATGCATAAAAGATAAACATCACATGCAATCAATATAAGTGATATGATATGGCCATCATCATCTTGTGCCTTTGATCTCCATCTTCAAAGCACCGTCATGATCACCATCGTCACCGGTGCGACACCTTGATCTCCATCGTAGCATCGTTGCTGTCTTGCTAACTATTGCTTCTACGACTATCGCTACCGCTTAGTGATAAAGTAAAGTAATTACATGGAGATTGCATTTCATACAATAAAGCGACAATCATATGGCTCCTGCCAGTTGCCGATAACTCTGTTACAAAACATGATCATCTCATACAATAAAATTTAGCATCATGTCTTGACCTTATCACATCACAACATGCCCTGCAAAAACAAGTTAGACGTCCTCTACTTTGTTGTTGCAAGTTTTACGTGCCTGCTACGGGCTGAGCAAGAACCGTTCTTACCTACGCATCAAAACCACAACGATATTTCATAAGGACCGGGCGTAGCCACACTCGATTCAACTAAAGTTGGAGAAACTGACACCCGCCAGCCACCTGTGTGCGAAGCACGTCGGTAGAACTAGTCTCGCGTAAGCGTACGCGTAATGTCGGTCCTGGCCGCTTCATCCAACAATACCGCCGAATCAAAGTATGACATGCTGGTAAGCAGTATGACTCGTATCGCCCACAACTCACTTGTGTTCTACTCGTGCATATAACATCTACGCATAAACTTGGCTATGATGCCACTGTTGGGGAACGTAGTAATTTTAAAAAAATCCTACGCACATGCAAGATCATGGTGATGCATAGCAACGAGAGGGGAGAGTGATGTCCATGTACCCTCTTAGACCGAAAGAAGAAACGTTATGACAACGCGGTTGATGTAGTCGTACGTCTTCACGATCGACCGATCCTTAGTACCGAACGCACGTCACCTCCGCGACCATCACACGTTCAGCTAGGTGACGTCTAGCGAACTCACGATCCAGTAGAGCTTCAAGAGAGAGTTCCGTCAGCACGACGACGTGATGACGGTGATGATGATGCTACCGACGCAGGGCTTCGCCTAAGCACCACTACGATATGACCGAGGTGGATTATGGTGGAGGGGCACCGCTGCGGCTAAGCGACCAACTGATCAACTTGTGTGTCTATGGGGTGCCCCCTCCCGTATATAAAGGAGTGGAGGAGGGAGGGGCCGACCTCCTAGGCGCGCCCAAGGGAGTCCTACTCCCACCGGGAGTAGGACTCCAACCCTTCCAAGAGTAGGAGTAGGAGGGAAGGAAGGAGGAGAGAGGGGAAGGAAAAAGGGGGGCGCCGCCCCCCTTCCTTGCCCAATTGGGACTAGAGGGGGCGGGGCGCGCGGCCTACCCTAGCCGCCCTCCTCTTCTCCACTAAGGCCCAATAGGCCCATTACACTGTTGGGGAACGTAGTAATTTCAAAAATTTCCTACGCACACGCAAGATCATGGTGATGCATAGCAACGAGAGGGGAGAGTGTTGTCCATGTACCCTCGTAGACCGAAAGCGGAGGCGTTATATCAACGCGGTTGGTGTAGTCATACGTCTTCATGATCCGACCGATCCAAGTACCGAAAGCACGGCACCTCCGAGTTCTGCACACGTTCGGCTCAGTGACGTCCTCGCCTTCTCGATCCAGCAAGAGGGGCAAAGTAGTAGATGAGTTTCGGCAGCACGACGGCGTGGTGACGGTGTTGGTGAAGCACAATCTTCGTAGGGCTTTGCCTAAGCACTACGAAAACTATGACGGAGGATAAACTAGAGGATACGGGCTTGACGGCACATGGCTTGGTGTTTCTTGATGTGTCTTTGGTGCTAGCCCTGCCCCTCTATTTATATGTTGAGCCCTGGGGTCGAAACTTGGAGTAAAAGCCTCCTCAAAGTCGGTTTTGCCCGAAAGGCAAGAGTCGTACCACGGACTCGGGGCTAGACGCCAGGGGTTCGGCGTCTACCCCTAGACGCCAGGTTCTGGCGTCTAGCCTCAGTCTCATAAAACTTCCTTTTGCACTTTCCAAAAGCCTCGTGGGCTTTCCCCTTTGGCCCAAATAACGTGTTCTCGTACCCAAACCTTTTGGGAAACATCCGGAACCCCTTCCGGTGAACTCTGGACCCTTCCGGAGATCAAACACTATTATCCCATATATTAAACTTTATCTTCGGACCATTCCGGAGTTCCTCGTCATGTCCATGATCTCATCTGGAACTCC
This sequence comes from Aegilops bicornis, assembly GCA_021605145.1. Lineage (NCBI taxonomy): Eukaryota > Viridiplantae > Streptophyta > Magnoliopsida > Poales > Poaceae > Aegilops > Aegilops bicornis. The sequence goes on from CM038675.1 coordinate 223,748,938, forward strand.
GAACAACATTCGGTCACCAACATACATAACTCATATAATACTATATCGTCAACGAAACATTACGTGTGCGGACCCTACGGGTTCAAGAACTATGTAGACATGACCGAGACACGTCTCCGGTCAATAACCGATAGGGGGACCTAGATGCCCATATTGGCTCCCACATATTCTACGAAGATCTTTATCGGTCAAACCGCATAACAACATACGTTGTTCCCTTTGTCATCGGTATGTTACTTGCTCGAGATTCGATCGTCGGTCAATACCTAGTTCAATCTCGTTACCGGCAAGTCTCTTTACTCGTTACGTAATACATCATCCCGCAACTAACTCATTAGTTGCAATGCTTGCAAGTCTTATAGTGATGTGCATCACCGAGTGGGCCCAGAGATACCTCTCCGACAATCGGAGTGACAAATCCTAATCTCGAAATACGCCAACCCAACAAGTACCTTCGGAGACACCTGTAGAGCACCTTTATAATCACCCAGTTATGTTGCGACGTTTGGCAGCACACAAAGTGTTCCTCCGGTAAACGGTAGTTGCATAATCTCATAGTCATAGGAACATGTATAAGTCATGAAGAAAGCAGTAGCAGAATACTAAACGATCGTGTGCTAAGCTAACAGAATGGGTCAAGTCAATCACATCATTCTCCTAATGATGTGATCCCGTTAATCAAATGACAACTCATGTCTATGGCTAGGAAACATAACCATCTTTGATCAACGAGCTAGTCAAGTAGAGGCATACTAGTGACACTACGTTTGTCTATGTATTCACACATGTATTATGTTTCCGGTTAATACAATTCTAGCATGAATAATAAACATTTATCATGAAATAAGGAAATAAATAATAACTTTATTATTGCCTCTAGGGCATATTTCCTTCATACACTCCCCAGGGGGTTCCGGTAACCCCCCGGTACTCCGGTATTTGTCCGAACTTACCCGGAACCCTTCCGAAGTCCAAACATAGTCATCCAATATATCGATCTTAATGTCTCGACCATTTCGAGATTTCTCGTCATCTCCGTGATCATATCTGGGACTCCGAACTACCTTCGGTTCATCAAAACACATAAACTCATATTACCGATCGTTAAGCGTGCGGACCCTACTGGTTCGAGAACTATGTAGACATGACCTAGACACGTCTCCGGTCAATAACCAATAGCGGAACATGGATGCTCATATTGGTTCCTACATATTCTACGAAGATCTTTATCGGTTAAACTGCATAATAACATACGTTGTTCCCTTTGTCATCGGTATGTTACTTGCCCGAGATTCGATTGTCGGTATCTCAATACCTAGTTCAATGTCGTTACCGGCAAGTCTCTTTACTCGTTCCGTAATGCATCTTCCCGCGACTAACTCATTAGTTACATTGCTTGCAAGGCTTATAGTGATGTGCATTACCGAGAGGGCCCAGAGATACCTCTCCGACAATCGGAGTGACAAATCCTAATCTTGATCTATGCCAACTGATCAACAAGTACCATCGGAGACACCTGTAGAGCACCTTTATAATCACCCAGTTACGTTGTGACGTTTGGTAGCACACAAAGTTTTCCTCCGGTATTCGGGAGTTGCATAATCAAATGACAACTCATGTCTATGGCTAGGAAACTTAACCATCTTTGATTCAACGAGCTAGTCAAGTAGAGGCATACTAGTGACACTCTGTTTGTCTATGGATTCATACATGTACTAAGTTTCCGGTTAATACAATTCTAGCATGAATAATAAACATTTATCATGATATAAGGAAATATAATTAACAACTTTATTATTGCCTCTAGGGCATATTTCCTTCAATAATACATACTGATGTATGCGGTCCAATGAGCGTTGAGGCTCGCGGTGGCTATCGTTATGTTCTCACCCTCACTGATGACTTAAGTAGATATGGGTATTTCTACTTAATGAAACACAAGTCTGAGACCTTTGAAAAGTTCAAGGAATTTTAGAGCGAGGTAGAGAATCAACGTGACAGGAAAATAAAGTTCTTACGATCAGATCGTGGAGGAGAATATTTGAGTCACGAGTTTGGCACGCACTTAAGGAAATGTGGAATTGTTTCACAACTCATGCCGCCTGGAACACCTCGGCGTAATGGTGTGTCCGAACGTTGTAATCGCACTCTATTGGATATTGTGCGATCTATGCTGTCTCTTACCGATCTACCACTATCATTTTGGGGTTATGCTTTAGAGACTGCCGCATTCACTTTAAACAGGGCACCGTCAAAATTCATTGAGACGACACCGTATGAATTATGGTTTGGGAAGAAACCTAAGCTGTCGTTTCTGAAAGTTTGGGTATGCGATGCTTATGTCAAGAAACTTCAACCTAAAAAGCTTGAACCCAAATCGAAAAAGTGCATCGTCATAGGATACCCTAAGGAAACTATTGGGTATACCTTCTACCTCAAATTCGAAGGCAAGATCTTTGTTTCCAAGAATGTATCCTTTCTAGAGAAAGAGTTTCTCTCAAAAGAAGTAAGTGGGAAAGTAGAACTTGATGAGGTACCCCCTCTTGAACCGGAGAGTAGCGCAGCTTAGGAAGATGTTTCTGTGGTGCTTGCACCGACTAGAGAAGAAGTTAATGATGATGATCATGAAACTTTGGGTCAAGTTGCTACTGAACTTCGTAGGTCCACGAGGACACGTTCCGTACCAGAGTGGTACGGCAACCCTGTCCTGGAAATCATGTTGTTAGACAACGGTGAACCTTCGAACTATGAAGAAGCTATGGCGGGCCCGGATTCTAACAAATGGCTTGAAACCATGAAATCCGAGATAGGATCCATGTATGAGAACAAAATATGGACTTCGGTGGACTTGCCCGATGGTCGGCAAGCCATAGAGAATAAGTGGATCTTTAAGAAGAAGACTGATGCGGATGGTAATGTGACCATCTATAAGGCTCGGCTTGTCGCTAAGGGTTATCGGCAAGTTCAATGGGTTGATTACGATGAGACCTTCTCACCCGTAGTGAAGCTGAAGTCCGTGCGAATCATGTTAGCAATTGTTGCATTCTATGATTATGAGATCTGGCAAATGGACGTCAAAACGGCATTCCTTAACGGTTTCCTTGAAGAAGAATTGTATATGATGCAGCCGGAAGGTTTTGTCGATCCTAAGAATGCTAACAAGGTATGGAAGCTCCAGCGCTCCATCTATGGGCTGGTGCAAGCATCTAGGAGTTGGAACATTCGCTTTGATGAAATGATCAAAGCATTTGGGTTTATACAGACTTATGGAGAAGCCTGTATTTACAAGAAAGTGAGTGGGACTCTGTATTATTTCTCATATTATATGTGGATGACATACTGTTGATGGGAAGTGATATAGAACTTTTGGAAAGCATAAAGGCCTACTTGAATAAGTGTTTTTTAATGAAGGACCTTGGAGAAGCTGCTTACATATTAGGCATCAAGATCTATAGAGACAGATCGAGATGCCTCATTGGTCTTTCACAAAGCACATACCTTGACAAGATATTGAAGAAGTTCAATATGGATCAGTCCAAGAAGGGGTTCTTGCCTATATTGCAAGGTGTGAGATTGAGCGCAGCTCAACGCCCGACCTCGGTAGAAGAAAGAGAAAAGATGAGTGTCATCCCCTATGCCTCAGCCATAGGCTCTATTATCAATGCCATGCTGTGTACCAGACCTGATGTGAACCTTGCCATAAGTTTGGTAGGGAGGTACCAAAGTGATCCCAGTATGGAACACTAGACAGCGGTCAATAATATCCTGAAGTACCTGAGAAGGACTAAGGATATGTTTCTCATCTATGGAGGTGCCTGCTACCTATTGAGCACCGTGTTGGATTTCCTTGAAGAGGAAAGGGTGATGCATCACAGTAGCGTAAGTATTTCCCTCAGTTTTTGAGAACCAAGGTATCAATCCAGTAGGAGGATACGCACGAGTCCCTCGTACCTACACCAAACAAATAACTCCTCGCAACCAACGCGATAAGGGGTTGTCAATCCCTTCACGGTCACTTACGAGAGTGAGATCTGATAGATATGATAGGATAATATTTTTGGTACTTTTGTGAAAAAGATGGGAAGTAAAATAAAAGGAAAGTAAAAAAGCAAAGGAAGTAACTAAGTGTTGGGAGATTAATATGATGAAGATAGACCCGGGGGCCATAGGTTTCACTAGTGGCTTCTCTCATGAGCATAAGTATTTTACGGTGGGTGAACAAATTACTGTTGAGCAATTGACAGAATTGAGCATAGTTATGAGAATATCTAGGTATGATCATGTATATAGGCATCACGTCCGAGACAAGTAGACCGACTCCTGCCTGCATCTACTACTATTACTCCACTCATCGACCGCTATCCATCATGCATCTAGAGTATTAAGTTAATGAAAACAGAGTAACGCCTTAAGCAAGATGACATGATGTAGAGGGATAGATTCATGCAATATGATAAAAACCCCATCTTGTTATCCTTGATGGCAACAATACAATACGTGCCTTGCTGCCCCTACTGTCACTGGGAAAGGACACCGCAAGATTGAACCCAAAGCTAAGCACTTCTCCCATTGCAAGAAAGATCAATCTACACTAGTAGAAAACAGGGCAATGGTCCAGGCTCGGCCAGCCCATTAGTCCCGGTTCAATCCTGAACCGGGACCAATGGGGGCATTGGACCCGGTTCGTGAGCCCCGGGGGCCAGCCGGGCCACGTGGGCCATTGGTCCCGGTTCGTCTGGACCTTTTGGTCCTGGTTGGTGGGACGAACCGGGACCAATGGGCCTCGCTCTGCCCACCACCATTGGTCCCGATTGGTGGGACGAACCGGGACCAAAGGCTGCCCTTTAGTCCCGGTTCAGGTCACCAACCGGGACCAATTAGTTGCCTATATATACCCCTCGCCCATGAAAGCGAGCACTCGGTGCTCTGTTTTTCGTGGCCGGCGAGGGGAGAGCTTTGTGGTGCTCTAGCTCACCTCCTATGCACACGAGGTGTTCGATGGAATGCCCGAGCCACACTACTTAAGCTTTCTTCTCTCCAAGCTCGACCTCCAAGCTCCATTTTCCTTAATATTTGTCTAGGTTTAGCGGTCCGTCACGTCCCATCCCCGTCTTCACCGCCGTCGATCGCCCGCGCCGATCTCGTCGCCGGCACCACCGTGGTGAGCCTCTTGTTCTTATCTTCTTTCTGAAAGGAAAAAAAATATTACTTGTATGTTTATATAGATACTTGTATAATTTTCTTACTTTTATTATTGCATCTTATATAGTGCGATGGTTTTGGTATCCACCCCCGTCGACCCTCGTCCTGTCTATGATTCGGATGTGGTATATATTATCTTTTCATAACTATTGGTTCATTTATTGTTTATGACAATTATGCCGACCAACGTGACATAGATTTTATTTATCTAGGAGGTTGTTGAACCGGAAATTCCAACCGACCCTATTGTCGAGAGGTTAAATTTAGTTGAAGAAGAAAACAATTTGTTGAAGGAAAAAATTAGAAAAATTGAGGAGGAGAAGATGATATTGGAGTTGCATGTTATGGATGTCGTCGATGATCACAAGATCAAGATGGATGCAATGCGCTTGAAGATTAGAAATATTAGAAAATATGCCATTCATACCGAGGCTTGGTATCATTATGCCGTTGGATCAGTTGTTACATTGGTTGCGATTATGATCGCATTTGTTTTCGCATTGAAATGTTTTACATAGTTTCGATGTATGGTTTAATTAATTTAGATGCTCTGCAGAGCTTTATGTTGTTAGATGAGAACTATGTATGTACTTTGGTTTTAATGTGATGATGAACTTCTATTAATTTGGTCACTTAATTATCTATTCATGATGTTACGTAATGATTTTTGACACACTTAATTATATATAATGCACGCAGATGAACCGGGAATGGATGTACGGTTCAAGACACACCTCCGAGTACATTAAGGCGTGCATGATTTTCTCGAAGTGGCTGAGGCAAACAAAGCGAGTAATGGTTTTATGTGTTGTCCATGCCCTATATGTGGGAATCTGAAGTCTTACTCGACCGGAAAATCCTCCACACCCACCGCTTTACAAGGGTTTCATGCCACACTATAATGTTTGGACGAGGCACGGAGAAATAGGGGTTATGATGGAAGACGGCGAAGAAGAAGAGTACGATGACAACTATGTGCCCTGAATACGGTGATGCTCTTGAACATCAAGAGGAACCAGACGATGTGCACGATGATGCTGCAACGTCTTGAAGCTGCTTGAAGATCAAGAGGAACCAGACGATGTGCCCGATGATGATGATCTCCTTGAGGTCATTGTCGATGCAAGGACGCAATGCGAAAGTCAAAAGGAGAAGCTGAAGTTAGATCGCATGTTAGAGGACCACAAAAAGGGTTGTACCCCAATTGCGAAGATGGCAACACAAAGCTCGGTATCGTCTTTGGAATTGCTGCAGTGGAAGGCAGAGAATGTCATGCTGACAAAGGATTTGAGAAGCTACTGAAACTATTGAAGAAGAAGCTTCCAAAGGATAACGAATTGCCCGAAAGTACATACGCAGCAAAGAAGGTCGTATGCCCTCTAGGATTGGAGGTGCAGAAGATACATGCATGCCCTAATGACTGCATCCTCTACCGCGGTGCGTACAAGGATTTGAACGTATGCCCGGTATGCGGTGCATTACGGTATAAGATCAGACGAGATGACCCTGGTGATGTTGACGACGAGCCCCCTAGGAAGAGGGTTCCTGCAAAGGTGATGTGGTATGCTCCTATAATACCACGGTTGATACGTCTGTTCAGAAACGGAGAGCATGCCAAGTTGATGCGATGGCACAGTGAGGACCGTAAGAAAGACGGAAGTTGAGAGCACCCGACGGGTCGCATGATGGAGAAAAATCGAGAGAAAGTTTGGGGACGAGTTTGCAAGTGAGCCAAGGAACGTATGGTTTGATTTAAGCACGGATGGCATTAATCCTTTCGGGAGCAGAGCAGCAATCACAACACCGCCCGTGACTCTATGTATGTATAACCTTCCTCCTTGGATGTGCATGAAGCGGAAGTTCATTATGATGCCAGTTCTCATCCAAGGCCCTAAGCAACCCGGAACGACATTGATGTGTACCTAAGGCCATTAGTTGAAGAAATTTTACAGCTGTGGAATGGAAGCGGTGCGTACGACGTGGGATGAGCACAAACAGGAGGAATTTAACCTAAAGGCGTTGCTGTTCGTGACCATCAACGATTGGCCCGCTCTTAGTAACCTTCGTGACAGAAAAACAAGGGATACCACGCATGCACGACCGTTTACTTGACACCGATAGTATATACGGCAAGCTGCGGGAAGAATGTGTACAGGGCTATCGCCGATTTCTTCCGACCAACCATCATCGCCGAAAGAAAGGCAAGCATTTCAAAGGCGAGGCAGATCACCGGAAGAAGCCCGCCATGCGTACCGGTGATCACGCATTTGCTATGGTCAATGATTTACACATAATCTTTGGAAAGGGTCCCGCGGACTAGCTGTTCGAATGACGCTGAGAATCACGCACCCATGTGGAAGAAGAAATCTATATTTTGGGACCTACCCTCCGGAAAGACCTAGAGGTCCGCTCTTTGATCGACGTGATGCACGTGACGAAGAACCTTTGCGTGAACCTGCTAGGCTTCTTGGGCGTGTATGGGAAGACAAAAGATACACACGAGGCACGGAGGACCTGCAACGCTTGCACGAAAAAAGAGGGCATGCCTCCAAAGAGTATGAAGGCCCGCCAGCTACGCTCTTACTGAAAGGAGAGAAAGAAATCTTCTTGAATGCACTGCTAAGTATGAAGGTCCCGACTGGCTTCTCGTGAATATAAAGGGAATAATAAATATGTCGAGAAAAAGTTCCAGAACCTAAAGTCTCATGACTTCCACGTGATTATGACGTTAAATCGCTTCCGGTTGCATTGAGGGGCTTCTACCGAAAACGTCCGATTAGCCATTGTGAAGCTATGTGCATTCCTCAATGCAATCTCTCGAGAAGGTGATCGATCCAGAAATCATACCAAGGATAAGGAGTGATGTGGTGCAATGTCTTGTCGGTTTGAGCTGGTGTTCCCACCATCCTTCTTCAATATCATGACGCACATCCTAGTTCATCTAGTTGACGAGATTGTCATTACGGGCCCCAGATTTCTACACAATATGTACCCCTTTGAGAGGTTCATGGGAGTACTAAAGAAATATGTCCCAGAATGGCGCTTAGGCCAGAAGGAAGCATCTCCATGGGCCATCAAACGAGAGGATGTCATCGGATTTTGTGTTGACTTCATTCCTGGCCTTAAGAAGATAGGTCTCCCTAAATCGCGGTATGAGGGGAGACTGACCGAAAAGGCACGCTTGGAAGGGACTCAATAATATGCAGGGACGGATATTCTTGGTCTCAAGCACACTACACAGTTCTCTGAACTCTACCTTGGTGACCCCATATGTCGATGAACACAAGAACGATCTGCGCTCCAAACACCGGAGCAAAGGCGACGATCGGATTATATGTGAACACATCAGGACTTTCAGCAGTTGGTTGGAAGCACGTATCGAGGTGACAACACTGTTTGTGATGAGCTGTACTTGTTGTCCAGGGGACCATCTTTGACTGTATTGATTTGGAAAGGATACGAGATAAATGGGAATACATTTTACACGATTGACCAAGATCAAAAGAGCACCAACCAAAACAGCGGTGTCCGCTTTGATGCAACAACCAAGAGGGGAAAGGACACATATTATGGTTACATAGTGGACATATGAGAACTTGACTACGGACATGATTTTAAGGTCCCTTTGTTTAAGTGCAAATGGGTCAATCTGTCAGGAGGCGGGGTACAGGTAGACCCACAGTACGGAATGACAACCGTGTATCTAAAAAATCTTGGGTACACTAACGAACCGTTCGTCCTAGCCAATGATGTGGCACAGGTTATCTATGTGAAGGACATGTCTACCAGACCGAGAAAGAGAAAATATAAGGAAGCGAATAATCATACGATGAGCCAAAGCGCCACATAGTTCTTTCAGGAAAAAGGGACATCGTGGGAGTGGAGGACAAGACAGACATGTCTGAAGATTATGAAAAGTTTCATGAAATTCCTCCCTTCAAAGTCAAGGCTGACCCCAAAGATCCCGATAAACGATGAAGATTATCCATGGTTACGACGCAATAAGGAAATGACACAAGCGAAGAAAAAGTGAAGACTTTCTCCCGCAACTATTATGATGATACCATGCCAACTTTGTAACTGACGAGTATGATACCATGCAAACTTTCAACTTTTTCAGAGTTCATTTGAAATGCTTTAATGTCTTACGGTTCGGCCCTCGTAATAATTAAAAATAGCAACAATAAGTTTTTTGTTGTAAGTAGAAACAAAATAAAATAAATAAAACAAGAAAGAAAACAAAAAACGAAAAAAATGTTTTCAAATTTGAAAACTAATGGCACTAACAGAAAGTTTGTAATTTTCCTAAAACTAAAAGCAAAAAGAATTGAAAAATAAAGCAAAAAAAATGCAGAAATCAAAACAAAAAAAAAAAACAATAAGTATTTTGTTGTAAGTAGAAACAAAATAAAATAAATAAAGCAAGAAAGAAAACAAAAAACAAAAAAAGTGTTTTCAAATTTGAAAAGTAATGGCACTATGAAAGTTTATAATTTTCCTAAAACTAAAAGCAAAAAGAATTAAAAAATAAAGCAAAAAACAAAAGAAAATAAATAATGCAGAAAACAAAAAAAAAACTGGGAAATAAAAATAAAAATAGCAACAATAAGTAAAGAAAACCAAAAAACAAAAAAATGCCTCCTACTGGGCCCCCACGGCCTGAATACGATAGGAAACCCTACCATGGGCCAGGATTCAGGCCCGCAGTAGGCCCAGAAGGCCCATCAGGCACAGCAATAACAAGTAGGCCCGAAAGCCTGCGGTGGAGAGGAGCTCGAGAGGGGTGCGGCAGTGGGGCTTATAAACCACTGCGCGCCACTCTCAACTAGCGAGGTGGGACTAAACTTTGGCCCCGACGCGTGCAGCACAGGGGCCTTTGGTCCCGGTTGGTGGCACGAACCGGGACTAAACGGAGGGCATTGGTACCGGTTCGTGGCACCAACCGGTACCAAAGGCCGCCGCTTCGCCGCCGCTTCCCGCCCTTTGGGATGCCGAAAAAGAGGCCTTTGGTCCCGGTTGGTGGCACCAACCAGGACTAAAGGGTGCATTAGTCCCGGTTGGTTTCACGAACCGGGACTAATGGCTTTGCTATATAAGCAAACACTTTGTTCAGAATCTCATCGCCAGGTCCCCCCCCCCCCGACGACGCCGACCCTCCTCGACGCCGCCAGGCTGCTCCACCTCGCCGTCGCCGCCGCCGCCGCCAAGGCCGTCGCCCCACAACCCGCGCCGTCCTCGTGCCGGCCTCCCCGAGCCTCGCCTGCCTCGCCCCGACGCGCCGCCCGAGCCCTGCCCGTCGTCCCGCCCCAGCGGGCGCCTCGCCGCCCCACCGTCGCCATCGTCATCTAGCCGCTTCCAGTGAGCTGCCACACGCACAGCCTGCTTTTTTTTTCATTTTTATTAGTTTAATTTTTTTGTTCATATATATATATATATCTATATAATTTATATGTGTATGTATGTGGCTATGTGTATGTAGATGTTCAAAATGTATAAAAAAATTGTTCAGAGCATGTTTTTCTTCATATATGTATTTTTTGTTCATATGTGTATTAATGTTTTCATATATGCAAAAGATAGATTTTTAGAAAAGTTAGGTTTTTTTTCTGTTCATAGATTTTTTTGGTGATATTAATTATTGTAGAATATGCAAATGTTTGTATATTCATATGAACAATGCATTAGGCAAAACCTTTGTTTTTTTGAAATTTTCTATTTGAACATTCTTTTTAAACAAGCAATACTAAAAGAATGAGAGGAAAAAGGAAAATAAGAAGAGGAAGAAAGGAGAAGAAGAGGAGAGGAAGACGAGGAGAAATAAATAAGAAGAGGAAATAAGAAGAAGAAGAGGAGAAGATAGGAATAGAGGAGAAGAAGAAAAATAGAAAATCTATTTTCTTCTTCTCTATTCCTTTCTTCTTCTCCTATTTTTTTTCTTCTTTTTTCTTCTTCCTTCTTCCTCTTTTCTTCATTTTCCTTATTTTCCTTTCTCGAGGGAGAAGAAGAAAAGAAGAGTAGAAGAAGAAGAAAGGAATAGAGGAGAAAGAAGAAACTTCAACACGAGGGGGGTGGTACGATACCCCTCCCCGATAACATTATTTTCCCATGTATATGTATGTCGTCGTTGTCGATATAACCCCCTCGAGATAACTTCGACATGAGGGGCGGTCGATATATATACCCCCTCTCGACCATGATAACTTATACAACGGCAGCACCCCCCTCGGCCCTCTCGCTCGACCAAAACTCTCGAGGACACCCAAACCCTAGAGAGAAAACGATGTTGGTCTCCTACCCCCTCCCGCGCCCCTACCCGACAAATTAACTCTCTCGAGGCCACCCAAATTAACCCTTGAAGCGTTGTCGAGGCGACCCCAAACCCTAGAGAGAAAGCGATGTTGGTCTCCTACCCCCCTCCCTTGGCGCCCCTACCCGACAAATTAACTCTCTCGAGGCCACCCAAATTAACCCTTGAAGCGTTGTGTCGAGGCGACCCCAAACCCTAGAGAAGCAGCGTCGAGGCCACTAACATGATTCCTTATTGTGATTAGCTAGCTAGTTCTATGTTTGCCACTAATATGTGTGTGTGTGTATATATATATATATCCATCTGTACCATGTTTGAATAATAATTGACATGTTGTAAATATTTGCAGAAACTATGGAGCACTCCCGAGACGAAGAAACAGAAGCGATGTTGGGGCACATAATCGCACAAGGAAGTGATGAAGTTGCGTCATTTCTCAACGACGCTGATGGTCCCGAAGGACTGGGTGAAGAACATGGCTATATTCATGATGGCTTCGGCCCATTAATGTCGGTACAAGAAGAGGACTATGTTTATGATGGCTCCGGTGGCACAATGGAGGTACAAGGTAAGGAGACCGTCTTGGCTTGCTCGGTGACCGAACCGAGTCCGCCAGGTATATATATATTAGTTAAGCCCGTGCTGACTAGTTAATTGATGCATCCATTGTTTTGGTATATGTACACATATGAATTACTCTCGTCTTTCTTCCTTATAATTTCTAGCCCTCCGGATCAAGCACAACCCGGTAAGGAGGCGAGGCCGAAAGAAAAGTTGAGCTCGGATGAAAAGTTTGAGATCATAGAAATCGCGCCCGACGGCGAACCGATTGAACCCATGCGGACAAGGAATGCATTTTATGCTCAGTGCGGGGTTCTTGTTAGGGACAAGATCCCGATCAGCATCCATCAATGGTATAAGCCTAAGGAGGAAGACCCTGAGGTGTCTTATGTCAATGATATGCGTAAAGAAGATCTTTGGACCGAGTGAAGGCAAATTTCACCCTACCGCCAGAGGAGGATCCGGAGAAGCAGTTAAAGAGCAATTAATCAAGTCATGTCCTCAAAAGAAGAAGGCAACCCTAATGAGTAGGTGGAGGAAAGAGCTGAACCAGAATGACGAGAAAGATAAGACACCAGAATACATCGGCAAATATGACAAGATAAAAGATCATCGCCCGCATTTGTGGCCCACAAGACATCGGAAAAGAGTAAGAAGATGTCGGCGACAAACAAGCAAAATGCTGCGAAGAAGAAGCTTCACCATCGCACGGAGTCAGGTGGCTACCTCAAAGCCCGGCCTAAGCGGTCCAAGGCTGAGCATGATCTGCTTGAAAAAGGGATGGAACCAGAGACAATGTATCGCTGCACCGTTGCGGACTTGGTTCTTCGGGCTGGCGGAACCTTGGACCCCGTATGTGGAAGTGCGGTGGACGGACGAGCAACTGCAAATACCGGTCAGGAAGCTTCGACACTATATCGATGCAAAGACAATGAGGATGTTCCTTCCAAATAGGGAGAAGGACGAGCTCACAATGGCCCTTGAAATCCTGAGCACCACGGACGGACACGAGGCACGCCAGGCTCCCTTTCGTGGAAGGTTGGTTTTCCAGACGCAGGGGTTACAAAACCCACGAGAGGAGGAGGAAGAAACTGGAGCAGGACCAACCGCAGCGCTGCGAAAGGGTAATGGGGCTAGAGGAACGAGAAGCGGCAGATCGCAGCAAGCGACTGCGAAGCTTCCCCGGCTACCCCGCCATCTCAGCGGAGAAGCAGCGTGGCTTCTACCGAGTTGCTTCAGCCGGAGCATGTTTTGACGGCTCATGCCGGCTATCCCGTGGATGGTATCACGGAGTCTCAAAGTTGCCACATTATGGCGCGATGGATGACTTTGAAGGTCAAGGCGTTGTTGGCCAAGTTTATCCTAGTGGACCCGCACAACTTATCACCGCCACCGATTCCGGAAGGATATGCTAAGGTGATGGTGGATGAAATAATGAGGGATTTGAGGACCTCCTTCTTGACCACCCTACCGGTGAAGGGGAGACTAGGCTGGGTTACGCTCACGAAGACTCCATGCCTATGGCGGAAGGAGCTCATCAACCTTCCGAGTGGATGCCTCCGCCTCCTCCTCCTCCTCCGGCGAGTCAGGGCACTCCGCCTCCTCCACCGCCTCCTCCTCCAGCGAGTGACGATCAGGGCACGCGTGGCGGCACTCCTCCTCCTTCTCCAGCGCGTGGCGGCACTCCGCCTCCTTCTCCGCTTATTTGGCGCCCGAGCAGCCAGCCTCCTCCTTCTCCACCTCGTCGGCAAGAAGGGCGGAAGAGACCCGCCGCCCGCGGCTGCCCGTAGCGTCGTAGTCCTTCTCCTCCGCCTCGTAAGCAAGCAAAAAGAAGACATCCGCCTGGCTCGCTTCTGCCGGGCGTCTAGCAAGACAGCCAAAGGCGGGAGGAATACAGATTCGGTCCTTCTCTCAAGACTCCAGAAGTTACCGTCTGAGAGGACCGAGGAGGAAAACGCAAAGATCGCGCAGACCCGAAGTGGATGACTGGTTTGCAGGGTTGAAAGCAAAGAGACGTCCACCTCCGGAGGAGAAGGTAGATCCGGTGAAAGCGAAGCGCACTACTGGCTGCCCGAGGAAACCGGCAAAGTCTCCGCCGAGAACCAACTATGAGCGCATTATCGAGCAGACATATCTCCAAGCGGAGGCGGTCGGGAAATCTTGTCGGACATCAAAGAGCAAAAGAACGAGCAGCTAAGAAAAAATTGACCAGCTCGGCGAACAAGCAAACCAATCGTGCCCCCGCTCAATGTGTCTAAGCGGCAACATCGCCGCTAATGTTCCGGGATGGTGGCGGTTATGGCAATCTACAAGATTACATGCCCGACGATGCACTTCCTGAATACATGAAGGTGGAAGAACACAGATCTGAGTACGGGAAGCCTCTCGTCAAAGATGAAAATCTCTAACAACGATGATGCTAAGATTCCATACTTGGTACATGAAAACCTGCAGAGAGTCCGGGGGACGAATTGTTTGTATCTGAACATTAAAGAGGAGCACGACCTTGTTGGAACTGATCTGTTGTGTGTTCCATTTGAGGAGTTCTTTGTGTTCTTCAATCAAAAGGCCCTCGATAAATTAACGGTCTTTTGCTACTACCTGTAAGTGTTATTTCTGTCATTAAGTCTCTATATATAGCTCGGCTCTTTCATTGCATGTATTTATAATTAATTATCCTCAATATACTATGCAGATTGAAGATCGTCGAGTGCAAAAAAAATGAAATCTATGATATTGGGTTCATTAACACAAATATCATAGATGTATTTCTGGTTGAAAAGCACGTCAAAGAGGCGAGGACAACTTGCTAAAATCGTTGATCAAAAATCAAAACAAAGATACCATACTCTTTCCTTACAACGGCAAGTGAGTGTTACTGACCGTTTGCATATTCGGTTTCCCTTATTACTCGAGCGAGGTTATAGTAATGTAATTGATGAGTTATGCATGCGTGTGCAGGTTTCACTATATTCTTCTGGAGATTAATCTTGAGTGTGGACTAGTAACCGTCTTAGACTCAAGACGGAAAGATCCCAGCACCTATGCGGACATGACTGAAATGCTCAGCAAGTAAGTTCAATTAACAGATCATTATATATCGCACCATAGCGGCTACTTTTTGTTCATTTCCTGATATCTCAAGTAATAATAATTATTTTCTTTGTCTTGCAGGGTTTGGAAACAGTTCACCGTAAAAGCTCCGGGACTGCCGAAGGAGCTGCGATATACATACCCGAAAGTAAGTACTACTGGCTAGCTAGTTGTGCGCATCTCCCATTGATTCTATGGCTATACTTTCATCAATGCCATTTATAATGCTTCATTATCAGTTTGATTGACCTCTATTTCTCGTAAAGTGCTTGTGGCAGGAACAAGGGAATGATTTACGTGGATACTACGTGTGCGAGTTCATCTACAACGCGACTTTGAAAAACAAGGGGGGCTACTCTCAAAGACAATATGAAGTGCGTAAGCAATTAATAATATTCACAATTTCATTTTATTACACCATCATTTCTATTGAGTTTCATTCATATATATATGTATTAATTAACCCCCTTCTTCAAATTAGACGTGGCAGATGCGGAATGAACTCCTAGAACCAGATCGCATTAAAGCAATTCAAGAGGAATTGGCGGGATTCTTTCTTGACCACGTCATCAATAAAGCCGAGAATACCATGTGGAAGTTGATTTCAAATGCTAGGGGACTGTAATTGAGAGATCTTTTATATTGTACATGTATGTAGCCGATGGCGTCGGACGTACATGATACGAAAACTTGTTGTTCGACCAATCTCTCGGAGAAGGAGAGGTCGATCGATCATTTCTCTCGGTATGCATGACGAACTTCTGCACTCGATGGTTCCCTTCATTTTCTTACTAGCTAGCGTGTCGAGGGCTATATGTATATAGTACGTAGCGTCGACCAAGCACGGACATAAGAGAGGACACTTCTCTCAATTAGCTAGCTAACACAATATATGAAACACATAAATTAACCCCCAAAACCCCCAACCCCCCCCCCCCCTTTCAAAAAAAAACAAAAACCCCAGCCACTTGAATGCTGACGCGTGGATGCCTTTTGGTCCCGGTTGGTGCCACCAACCGGGACCAAAGGCCCCCCTGCCTGGGATCGGCAGACCGCCACGTGGAGGATTGATCTGTCCCGGTTCGTGTTAGAACCGGGACTAAAGGGGGAGGTATTAGTAACGACCCATTAGTCCCGGTTCATGAACCGGGACTAAAGGCCCTTACGAACCGGGACTAATAGGTGTTTTTATACTAGTGCTAGTAGGCCTAACCAAACTGATAATTCAAAGAGACTTGCAAATATAACCAATCATACATAAAAGAATTCAGAGAAGATTCAAATATTGTTCATAGATAATCTTGATCATAAACCCACAATTCATCGGTCTCAACAAACACACCGCAAAAAGAAGATTACATCGAATAGATCTCCACGAGAGAGGGGGAGAACATTGTATTGAGATCCAAAAAGAGAAAAGAAGCCATCTAGCTACTAACTATGGACCCGAAGGTCTGAAGTAAACTACTCACACTTCATCGGAGAGGCTATGGTGTTGATGTAGAAGCCCTCTGTGACGGATGCCCCCTCCGGCGGAGCTCCGAAATAGGCCCCAAGATGGGATCTCGTGGGTACAGAAGGTTGCGGCGGTGGAATTAGGTTTTTGGCTCTGTATCTGATCGTTTGGGGGTACGTAGGTATATATAGGAGGAAGGAGTACGTCGGTGGAGCAACAGGGGGCCCACGAGGGTGGAGGGTGCGCCCCCTACCTCGTGGCCTCCTCCTTTGTGTCTTGACGTAGGGTCCAAATCTCCTGGATCATAATCTTCCTAAAAATCACGTTCCTGAAGGTTTCATTCCGTTTGGACTCTGTTTGATATTCCTTTTCTGCGAAACTCTGAAATAGGCAAAAAAACAGCAATTCTGGGCTGGGCCTCCAGTTAATAGGTTAGTCCCAAAAATAATATAAAAGTGGATAATAAAGCCCAATAATGTCCAAAACAGTAGATAATATATCATGGAGCAATCAAAAATTATAGATACGTTGGAGACGTATCAGGCATCCCCAAGCTTAATTCCTGCTCGTCCTCGAGTAGGTAAATGATAAAAACAATTTTTTTGATGCGGAGTGCTACTTAGCATAATTTCAATGTAATTCTTTTTAATCGTGGTATGAATATTCAGATCCGAAAGATTCAAGACAAAAGTTTAATATTGACATAAAGATAATAGTACTTCAAGCATACTAACAAAGCAATCATGTCTTCTCAAAATAACATGGGCAAAGAAAGTTATCCCTACAAAATCATATAGTCTGGCTATGCTCTATCTTCACCACACAAAGTATTTAAATCATGCACAATGCCGATGACAAGCCAAGCAGTTGTTTCATACTTTTAACATTCTCAAACTTTTTCAATCTTCACGCAATACATGAGCGCGAGCCATGGATATAGCACTATATGTGGAATAGAATGGTGGTTGTGGAGAAGACAAAAAGGGGGAAGATAGTCTCACATCAACTAGGCGTATCAACGGGCTATGGAGATGCCCATTAATAGATATCAATGTGAGTGAGTAGGGATTGCCATGCAACGGATGCACTAGAGCTATAAGCATATGAAAGCTCAACAAAAGAAACTAAGTGGGTGTGCATCCAACTCGCTTTCTCACGAAGACCTAGGGCATTTTGAGGAAGCCCATCATTGGAAAATACAAGCCAAGTTCTATAATGAAAAATTCCCACTAGTATATGAAAATGACAAAACGAGAGACTCTCTATCATGAAGATCATGGTGCTACTTTGAAGCACAAGTGTGGTAAAAGGATAGTAACATTGTCACTTCTCTCTTTTTCTCTCATTTTTTTTATTTGGGCCTTTTTTCTTCATGGCCTATTTTCTCTTTTTTTTCGTCCGGAGTCTCATCCCGACTTGTGGGGGAATCATAGTCTCCATCATCCTTTTCCTCACTTGGGACAATGCTCTAAAAATGAAGATCGTCACACTTTTATTTTATTACAACTCAACAATTACAACTCGATACTTAGAACAAAATATGACTCTATATGAATGCCTCCGGCGGTGTACCGTGATATGCAGTTAATCAAGAGTGACATGTATCAAAGAATTATGAATGGTGGCTTTGCCACAAATACGATGTCAACTACATGATCATGCTAAGCAATATGACAATGATGGAGCGTGTCATAATAAACGAAATGGTGGAAAGTTGCATGGCAATATATCTCGAAATGGCTATGGAAATGCCATGATAGGTAGGTATGGTGGCTGTTTTGAGGAAGGTATATGTTGGGTGTATGATACCGGCGAAAAGTGTGCGGTATTAGAGAGGCTAGCAATGGTGGAAGGAAGAAAAGTGCGTATAATCCATGGAATCAACATTAGTCATAAAGAACTCATATACTTATTGCAAAAATCTACAAGTTATCAAAGCAAAGTATTACGCGCATGCTCCTAGGGGGATAGATTGGTAGGAAAAGACCATCGTCCCCCCGACCGCCACTCATAAGGAAGACAATCAATAAATAAATCATGCTCCGACTTCATCACATAACGGTTCACCATAATGCAAGCTACGGGAATCACAAACTTTAACACAAGTATTTCTCAAATTCATAACTACTCAACTAGCATGACTCTAATATCACCATCTTCATATCTCAAAACAATTATCAAGAATCAAACTTCTCATAGTATTCAACACACTCATAAGAAAGTTTTTACCATTCTTGAATACCAAGCATATTAGAATTGTTTAAGCAAATTACCATGCTATTTAGGACTCTCAAAATAATCTAAGTGAAGCACGAGAGATCAATAGTTTCTATAAAACAAATGCACCACCGTGCTCTAAAAGATATAAGTGAAGCACTAGAGCAAAACTATATAACACAAAAGATATAAGCGAAGCACATAGAGTATTCTAACAAATTCCAAATCATGTATGGCTCTCTCAAAGGTGTGTGTACAGAAAGGATGATTGTGGTAAACTAAAAGACAAAGACTCAAATCATACAAGACGCTCCAAGCAAAACACATATCATGTGGTGAATAAAAATATAGCTCCAAGTAAAGTTACCGATGGAAGTAGACGAAAGAGGGGATGCCTTCCGGGGCATCCCCAAGCTTTGACTTTTTGGTGTCCTTAGGTTATCTTGGGGGTGCCATGGACAACCCCAATCTTAGGCTCTTGCCACTCCTTGTTCCATAATCCATCAAAAAATTTCACCAAAAACTTGAAAACTTCACAACACAAAACTCAACAGAAATCTCGTGAGCTCCGTTAGCGAAAGAAAACAAAAGACCACTTCAAGGTACTGTAATGAACTCATTCTTAATTTATATTGGTGTTAAACCTACTTTATTACAACTTTTCTATGGTTTACAAACTATTTTACTAGCCATAGATTCATCAAAATAAGCAAACAACACACGAAAAACAGAATCTGTCAAAAACAGAACAGTCTGTAGTAATCTGTAACTAACGCAAAATTCTGGAATTCCAAAAATTCAGAAAAAATAGGAAGACCTGGGAAATTTGTTTATTGATCAGAAGCAATTGGAATCAGTATTTTATCACGTTCTGGTGGTTTTTAACAATTGTTTTCGTGAACAGAAAGTTTCTGGAAATTACAGCAAGATCAAATAACTATCATCCAAGAAGATCCCATAGGTTTAGCTTGGCACAAACACTAATTAAAAAATAAAAACACATCTAACCAGAGGCTAGATCAAAGATTTATTACTAAACAGAAGCAAAAGCAAAAAAAACTAAAAATAAAATTGGGTTGGCTCCCAACAAGCGCTATCGTTTAACACACCTAGCTAGGCATAAAAGCAATGATAGATCTAGGTATTGCCATCTTTGGAAGGCAATCCATAAGTGGCTCTCATGATAGATTCATATGGTAATTTTATTTTCTTCCTAGGGAAGTGTTCCATGCCTTTCTTTAATGGAAATTGGAATATAATATTCCCTTCTTTCATATCAACAATTGCACCAATCTTTTTAAGGAAAGGTCTACCAAGAATAATAGGACATGAAGGATTGCAATCTATATCAAGAACGATAAAATCTACGGGCACATAGTTCCTATTTGCAAAAATAAGAACATCATTAATTCTTACCATAGGTTTCTTAATAGTGGAATCCGCAAGGTGCAAGTTTAGAGAGCAATCATCAAAATCACGGAAATCTAGCAAATCGCACAAAGTTTTGGGAATAGTGAAAACACTAGCACCCAAATCACATAAAGCATAGAACTCATGATCTTTAATCTTAATTTTAATAGTAGGTTCCCACTCATCATAAAGTTTTCTAGGGATAGAAACTTCCAACTCAAGCTTTTCTTCATAAGATTGCATCAAGGCATCAACGATATGTTTAGTAAAGGATTTATTTTGACTATAAGCATGAGGAGAATTTAGCACGGATTGCAACAAGGAAATACAATCAATCAAAGAGCAATTTTCATAATTAAATTCCTTTAAATCCAAAATAGTAGGTTTAGCAACATCTAGGGTTTTGATTTCTTCAATCCCACTTTCATCAATTTTAGCATCAAGATCTAAAGACTCCGAATTTTTGGAACGCCTTCTAGGTAAAGGTGGATCATATTCATTCCCATCATTATCAAGATTCATATTGCAAAACAAAGATTTAATAGGGGACACATCAATAACTTTTAGATCTTCATCTTTATTTTCATAGAAATTGGAAGAACACGCTCTTATAAAGGCATCTTTCCTAGCACGCATGTCGGCGTTCTGGGAACGGGGGTCCCCAGACTTGCCTGCCTGCGGCCTGCGGCGTGGCTCAAGTGGGGGCCCAACACGGCCCAGCTTCATCAGCTCAAGCCCAAGACCCTTGCGAGGGGCCAAGCCTCGCGGGGCGGACGACAGGAACCTTCCTCAGGAGCAGCCTCGTCAGGCAGGCTCACGAGGAGGCAGAGAGATCAAGGCAGGGTACCTCACGAGGGTGCCCGTGACGCAAGCCATGATGATCGAGATCGAGGCGGGCGCCGACTCATGATGTCCTCGTTTCCCCTTTGGTGCAAAGGAGGCAAGCACAGGCCAAGGCATCAGGCAAAGGTTAGCGCTTTGGTGCAACAAGACCAAGACCAGCGGAGCGGCATGACGGAGGTCATCGTGGAGCCCAGGACGGCATCACCGTCAAAGCCTTTGGCAGCCGAAGACCAACTTTAGTCAGGATAAGTGTACTAGATGTTCCCCTTCAAAATGGCCAATTGTTGGCGCCCTTCCCGCTCATTATTTGGGAAGAGGCCCAGGGCCTCCCTCTATAAATAGGACTAACCACCACAGAGAGAGGGGACGGGTCGAACCTACCAGAGAGAGAGAGAGAGAAGCGACTGGACTCACCTAAGCAGTCCATCGCACAGCTCAAGAACAGCCCCTCACGAGGCTGTTCTTCCTTTGTACTGTTCTTCATCAGCCCCGGAGGCAATCCACCACACCACACACTGGAGTAGGGTATTACACCACAACGGTGGCCCGAACTAGTATAAATCTTGTGTCTCTTGTGCTATTTATCGTTCCTAGTTTAGATCCCTTGCGAACCATTAACGCGTGAGTTGGTAGAGGAAAGATCTCCGTGCGCACCCCAGAGTTCGAACCTCAAGGGTCTGCCGGAACCCGAAATCCGACATTTGGCGTGCCAGGTAGGGGTGCGCCAGAATCTTTCTTCCATTGGTCGTGTGTGATCTTCCGTCGTGTCCATCGCTAACGCTCGCCGAGCCCGCGTCGAGCGCCGGGCTGCTCGCGCCGCTCGAGTCGCCCAGACGGCTCCCGTCGGCGGACACCCCCGTCGTTCCCCGTCGCCTTCCGCCAACGCCGCCACCGGCCTGGCAGGGAACGAGCAGCAGGCCTCGTCCCTGCATCCATCGGTGAGGCGAGAAGGCCGCACCGCTACTCCTTCGCTCGCCCTGCTGGTTCTTCGTCCCGCGCGCACCGCGCTCCCATGGAGGCTCGAGCCGCGCTCATCGCGGCGAACAAGCTCCTGCGCTACCGCCCTGTCGACGACGTCTATAAGGAGTGGCTCGACCGCGTCGCCGAGCTCGTCCATGCCGCAGGGGGCTCCCTCGTGTCGTCCCTCTTGTTGCCTCGCCCTTCACCCCGCGCGGGAGGCAGGGAGCCAGAGGTGCCCCCGCCACCTCCTCCCCAAGAAGGCTGGCACCCACAGGGTATGGGTACGGGTGGAACCACCCCATACCCTTACCCGTCCACCCGGAACTTACCCATCACCCATGCCCATACCCATCAAGGGTACAATTTTTTCCCATCCCGTCACCCGACAGGGTATATGGGTACCCGCGGGTAAAAATACCCGCGTATACAACACATCAGTTGTGTAGAAAATAGTTGTAAAAAGCTACATATAATCATTATTAATAGCAACACATTTCAAACAATAATGTACAACAACATACTGTAACAACAACACATTCTCATAAAAAAATACTTGCCTATAAAGCGACACATAAAAATGTTAAACAACACATAGGCATACACTTTAAGTTCACAAAATCATGATAAAATATAGTGATACTTTGACTACACATTAGAGTTTTTACCTAGCGCGATTAGGAGGGGAAAATCAATACATTAGGATATTAAACGGAACCCACTTGTCAACATTTTATATGGGTGCATGGGTACGCGGGCATGGGTTATACGATCCCATACCCGCACCCTCTCAACCCGATGGGTATGATATTTTTCTCATTTAAGTACCCATGGGTAAATTTTTGTCCCATACCCTTACCCTAATAGGGTTTTTACCCGCAGGGTACGCGGGTAATGGGTACCCATTGCCATCCCTAGCGCCCTGGCTCCAAGGCGCGTGGCCCTGGGCCGAGACCCTCCGCGCCCGGCGCCCGCACAACAAGAAAGGAGCTGCCAGGTGATCCCTCGTCCCCAAGAAGGTGCTCGCGTGCTCCCAGCACCGGAGCGTCGCGTTCGCGCTCCAGCGCCACCGCGTCAAGACCCCGCGCTGCTCCAGGCAGCAGTGCGCGGGAATCCACAAGAGCAAGCTCTGCATCAGCAGAGAGCCTCGGTGGCCACTGCAGGCTGCCGCGCCTTCACCGCAGAGCTACGTAGCGTCGCATGGCCCGGCAAGTTCAAGCCAGACCTGCCTCCTCGCTACGACGGCACTGCCGACCCCGCGGAGTTCCTTGACTCTGAGCTGGGCATCGAAGCCGCCAACAGGGACGAAAAGGTCATGGCGAATTGGTTCCCCATGGAGCTGAAGGACGGAGCCCGAACCTGGCTCCTGAACCTGGCTCCGGGAACGATCTCCTCCTGGGACGAGATGCGCACCCGCTTCATCGCCAACTTCTAAGGCACTTCACGATCGGCCTCCGGCCGTGGCGACATCGCCGCATCAAGCAGCAGCCAGGAGAGACCCTGCAGAAGTACATCCAGCGGTTCAACAACGCCCGCCTCAAGATCCCCAAGGTGACTGAGGAAGCCATCATCTCAGCCTTCTTCGATGGCGTGCGCGACGTCAAGATGAAGGAGGAGCTAGCAATGCATGAAGACCTGTGCACATCCCTGGAGCTGTTCAACTTGGCGACCAGATGCGCCAGGGCTAAGGAAGGGTGCCTCTCCCTCCTCGAGCTTCCGGTTGCCGATCCAGAAGATAAGAAGCCCAAGGTCAAGGACGTGAAGCACAAGGGGGCTGCCGTGCTCGCAGCAGAACCAGACACCAAGCGAGGCAGGGATCAGCCCGAGTCATCCAAAGGCAGCTGGTACTGCGTATACCCCGACCTCTACACCCACAACACCAACGAATGCCAGGAGCTCAGGGCCGTGCGAGAAGGGCGTATCGGCCGACGCCCCGAGCGCAATGATCGGGGCTACGGCCGAGGAGGAGGAAGAGGCGCAGGACGCTGGGAAGACCGTGGCCCTCGCCAAGGATGGCGTGACAGACCTCGCGAGGACCACTGGCAGGACCAGCCTCGCGAGGGAGGTTGGAGGGACTAGCCTCGTGAGGATCGCCCTCAAGGCAACGCAGGGCTCCCACCTCTGCCGCAGCCTCCAAGGAGGTACGAAGAACATCATCAGGACGAGGGGGCTGGGGGCTTCCAGGAGCCGCGCGCGATCGCTTGCATCCTGGGTGGCGCTCAGGCCCCAGCCTCTCAGCGCATCTTCAAGCAGTTTGCTCGCGAGGTGAATGTAGTCCTCCCCAAGCCTGAGGCCACACGCTCTCTCAGGTGGTCGTCGTGTGCTATCACGTTCAGCTCAGCGGATCAACTCAAGTGCGCGGCAATGGCCGGAGTCCTCCCCATGCTTTGCTCACTACCATCAAGAACGTGCAAGTCACCAGACCCTCATCGATGGCGGAGCAGGACTCAACGTCCTATCTGTCGAGACATTCAACGATCTCCAAGTGCCATACGATCAGCTTCAGCCGACCAAGCCTTTCTCAGGAGTCTCCGATGGCTCCACCGTCCCGATAGGGCAAGTTCGCCTTCCTTCACCTTCGGACAGTGCAACAACTACCGCACCGAGCTCCTCGACTTCGACGTCGCCCACATTCGCCTGCCATACAATGCCATCCTCGGGTACCCAGCTTTGGCCAAGTTCATAGCAGTGACTCACCATGGCTACAATGTCCTCAAGATGCCAGGAAGCGGAGGAGTCATCACAGTGCCTTGTGAGGAAAGGGATGCAGTGTACTCTCTTGAGCGTGCCTTCCAAGCCGCAGCAATCAAAGACCCAGATCACAGGTGCGGGAGACTTCCTGAGGCGATCCCTAAGAAGAAGAAGGCTTCGCCTGGTCCAAGCCCTCATGGGGTAGGCACCTCCGGAGGCGTGGCGACAGGACCCGCGCCCGTTCAAGGGGCGCCACCCTCTGTCGCATAGGAAGGCGCGCCCGGTGCCCTCCTCAGGCGGGGCTCAGGGGCTCTTTCATGGCGAGCCACCGACCTAGCCGGGGCCACGAGGGAGGCGCTCGGGCACCACTTGGAGGCGTGCTTCAAGGCACGTTTCCCTGAGGAAGGTATGAGGCAAGGAGGGCCAAACCCTCAGGAGTTCATCACGAGGAGCACCCAGGAGCTACAGGAGTCAAGAGTCATGCGCGGCTTTCGCCGCTTGCCCTCCATGGCCCCACATCCAGGCGAGGATGCTAGGCTGCGAGTCTGCATCGGCATACCAGGGCGCAACCGGGCCGCGTCTCAGGGGCGCCCCTGGCCCTCATGCGTGGGCGTTGTGAGGGTCCACCTCACAACTACGTTCGCATGCCTTTTCGCCTGCTGAACGCGGTCGCCGCCCATCAACGCCTGCTGAGGTGCGCTCTGGAGGCTCAAGAGGCCAAGCAGCGCGCGGTCCTGGCAGAGATGGAGATGGCTTTCGAGGAACCCCCCTGTGCCCCTGGAGCCTCCCAAGGCTCTAGGTCCGGAGGACTCGTGAGGGCCGGCTTCCTCATCACACGTCATCCGCTACCTCAACATCCCGCCATCTCTGACCATATCAGGTGACACCTTTCCAAGTTCTGTTTTCAGCTGGGAGCGCCCCTCGGGCTGCATCATTCCTAGGCCGGGTGGGTCCGTCCCTGCGGCATGTATCCGTTTTGCTTATGTTCTTTACTTACCTTGTTGGGGGCGCCCCTCGGGCTGCATTATCCCCAAGCTGCTCGGGCCAGACCCAGTGGCGTGTGCTTTCTCCGCACCTATCTAGATGGATTTGCTCCTCCGCGCTTAACCTGATTCACGTAATTATTGCCTACTACACCGTCATGGACCTCTCCGCCCTAATGCAAAGCGCTTGCACGTTAAAAGGGGGGTACCTGAGCATCGCGACTCATGGACTCTTACTGGCTCTCCAGCCCTCACCGCCTGGCCTTGACCCACGGCATCGTGACCTGTCATACCAGCGGCGGCTGAGCTCGCTCGAGGGCCGGGACCTGAGGACATAGAGCATTTGCATTATAACCCCCCTGCAGGAACACATCATTGATAAAGGCCCAGAGCCATACGCAACCCGCCTTGAGGTAGGGCCTCGTGAGTTCCGCGCTTGCTCACGGGTGCCCAGATACACCTCTCCTAGCCCTACCGTGCCGAGCACATGTCAGGGCGGGGCTGTACACGCCCCGGGGGCTCCTCCCGGAGGGGAGCCCCCTCCCACGTACCAGTGGAAGCACCATGCTCCGCGCTGGCTGACGACACTGCCGAGGAGCGGCTATGCCCATACACATACGGAAACGCTTATGCTCCGCTGGTGATAAACAACCGAGGGCGGCTCACAACCGTATCAACCTCGGGGAGCCTGTAGCTCAGTGTCTGGCGCCATCGCAACGCCTCCCCTCGGGAGTGCCGCACGAGGGGGCTGGACATGGGGGCTGCGCCCGGGCCACGCCCGAACGTACGCCACCCAGCCAGGTCCCTCGGACCTGGTCGTCGCGTGCCTCCCCGAGAAAGGCCCGGAGCCTGTGAAGAAGGCCAACGCCTGTGAAGCTCATTTCCCCGAGAAAGGCCCGGAGCCTGTGAAGAAGGCCAACGCCTGTGAAGCTCATTTCCCCAAGAAAGGCCCGGAGCCTGTGAAGAAGGCCAATGCCTGTGAAGCTCGCCGCCCGTGACACTCTCACGTAATAATGAGTTGGGGCTGTACATGCCCCGGAGTCTCCTGAGAGCCGCCCTCGGGCCTCGGGGGCTCCCGCCCACGCCCAGTGGCAGCACTTAGCTCCGCGCTGGTGAGAAGACGTCGAAGACTAGATTAGGTGCCGGACGCGGCTTTTTCATTTGCTTTCTGCAGTTGGCTTGTTCGTTCCTATTTGAAGTTTTATTGAAGTTGTTGCCGTCCTTAGCTTGTGACTCTTTGTCATTTTCGCTCACTTGCCTCGTTTTCTCTCGCAAGTCTCGCGAGGGAGCAACACGGGCACCCTCATGAAAGTGTTTTCGCCTTTTGTTTGAGGCTTTCCTATCCGGGTCCACTACGGAGCACCCCTCCCAGTCCGTGCCCCACGGGCATCGCGACGCGAACACAGGACCTGGGTCGGTCGCCTCCACAACCGAGGCCGGAAGCTACCCCTCCTGACTAATCCTTGCAGGACATGAAGCGCGTGACGAGGCCTCGGCCTCGGGAAGCGAAGACCGCGACAGGTCCCCCCGAGCTACGTAATTCCTGCACGCGGGCATGCAGCACAAAAGCACAACACAGAAATAGCGGAAACAACATGATAATTAACAAAGAATAGATTCAAAGACGCCCACGGGCCCTACACTACTTTCTCTTTGCGCAGGGAAGGGACAAAAACAAAATAGGCATGACTTGCTCGGCGCCAACTCGCGGCGAAGGCTCGTACTGCCTCCGGAGCTCAGTCAGACTCCTCCTCACGCTTCATCGAGGCGCGACGGCGGGCTGACCCGCTACCTCCCTCCAGGCGGGCGCGATGGCACGGGGGCTGGTCGTGTCCACCGCTGGAGGAGCTGCTGTCCGAAGAAGAGCCGCCGAAGCTCGACGAGCCCCAAGCGCCGCCGACCACGCGCCTGCTGTCATCTTCATCCCGATCATCGCCGGGGCTGGGTACACGGCCGCGGTCATCGTCTTCGGGGCAGCACCCGGCACGACGACCGTCTTCTCCGAACACCCTCACGTAGAGGGTGGCGTCGCCGTCGAACTTGAAGTGCAGGGTGCACCACCGGCTCAGGCCACGCGCGCGGGCAAACGTTTGCCAGCCGCGGGTCAGGGCCGTATTCCTGGCGACGGAGACCTCTAGCGAAGCCCAGGAGGCCCTGCTGCAACAACTGTCCACCTGAAGCCAGAGGCCGCCCGGAGCGCCGGCCGGAAGTTCACCTACAAAGAAGCGGGGAACCTGGAGCCAGGTGCTGGTTGGCTCCACCGACCACACGACGAACTTCGGCAGCACCTCCGCCGAGTGGAAGCGCGGCCTAGGGGGCCGCGCAGTCATGACGCGCCCCCCATCGACAACCTGGTGCCCATCGCCGCGCAGGGGATCGCCTCCACGGCCGCGGGAAGCCGCTACGAGAGTCACATGATGCTTGCAAGGACGGCCTCGACCGCGCTTGGCCGAGGGAGAGTCAGGCCCAACCCGGCGGGCCTTTCCCTTCTCTGCGGCAGAGAACCTATTCGACGGAGCCATGGAGAGAAAGGAGTAGCAAGAAGGGATGGACTGGAAGGGCTTGCGTCGTTCCGTACTTATAGCCGGAGGAGGCCAGCCGTCGGCCTCCACGATCACAGGTAATCATGACCCATTTCTGCGTGCAGGGACTTTTCAAGTCATGCGGTTGCCGAGGGATCGTGGGGAAGCGGAGACGCCCATGACCAATCAATCGCCACACGGCGCCCGAGGCCGCAGGCTGTTGGGGCCCGCGGCGCTTCGCACTTGCCCCTTCGCTTCCCTGCTAAGCCAAGTCCGGGCGTGCCTTGGGCCCAGGGGCTACTGTCGGCGTTCTGGGAACGGGGGTCCCCAGACTTGCCTGCCTGCGGCCTGCGGCGTGGCTCAAGTGGGGTCCAGTGTGGCCCAGCTTCATCAGCTCAAGCCCAAGACCCTCGCGAGGGGCAAAGCCTCGCGGGGCGGACGACAGGAACCTTCCTCAGGAGCAGCCTCGTCAGGAAGGCTCACGAGGAGGCGGAGAGATCAAGGCAGGGTACCTCACGAGGGTGCCCCGTGACGGTGTCCTGGACTAGGGGGTACTCACCACGTCGTCTCCCGATCAGTTGGATTGGGCCGAGGATCCCCATGGCCGTATACTCATGGGCCAGTCCGGACAATTGCCGCATACAAGGAAGATTCCACAAGACTTGGCGATCAAGACAAGGACTCCTCCCCACCGGGCGATTCGGCTAGGACTCTTGTTATCCTAGGCCTCTGGTGCATTATATAAACCGAGACCGGGCTAGTCGATAGAGATATACAACAATCATACCATAGGCTAGCTTCTAGGGTTTAGCCTCTCTGATCTCGTGGTAGATCTACTCTTGTACTATCATCAATATTAATCAAGCAGGAGTAGGGTATTACCTCCATCGAGAGGGCCCGAACCTGGGTAAAAACTTCGTGTCCCTTGTCTCCTGTTACCATCCGCCTAGACGCACAGTTCGGGACCCCCTACCCGAGATCCGCCGGTTTTGACACCGACATTGGTGCTTTCATTGAGAGTTCCGTTGTGTGTTCGGCAAAAGTTCGATGGCTCGCCTGCAGAACAACTGCGACTTTGGCATCTTCATCACCAGCTCATTGGTCACCTTGGTTCGACCAAGGACTCGCGCCTACCTCCGATCGTCATGTTCGGACGAGGGACTTCATCAACATCAACTCCGATCTCTATCAAGATCATGGAGGAATCATCCAGGGAGCCCGGGGGCTCAACGTCAACATTGCCCTCGGGCGTCGGACTAGTGTCCGCTGCCACCGCCTCCTCAAGCATCGTTTTAACGATTGCTTCGGTGGAATTGTGCGGAATTGAGTCTACAACAACCCTGGAAAATTTCATCGAGTTTTGATGGAGGAATCTCTGGCAATCTCCGGTATACCGGAGCCGCATTGAATCTGGACGAGAATCCGGACGAGTTTAGGGCGTGGTGTCCAGATTCTAGCTCAGACTTCCTTTGGAAGATCCAACCGTTGATCGGCTGCGTAATTCCTATATCTACCGCCCCTCAAAATTTCAGCTCGATCCATTCGTCCAAACTCCGGGAACCTTCCGATTAGTGCATCACTTTTCGGATCTGTTTTCTGCGCGAAAACGAATCCGACCCGAGTTCGTCTTTTTTATGAACGGGATTTCAGACATCCTTTTTGAAGGAAGTTTTGTATGGGGTATTGTGTTTTCTTCCCGGACACATCCCACTAACTTTAAAATCTTTTGAACATGATCTTCAATATCATGCTGGTGTCAAACCAGTCCGGCAATATTGCTCCACGGCTGCCGACCTGCGCTAGACACGTCGTCACTTTGTTGAGCCGAGCTCAACTTCTTCCGATCATCATCTCGGCAAGCCGAACAAGAGTCCGGCATCGCGAAGGATAAATAATCACCAACATCGCCGCCCCATGGATTACACTGAGCGGGCATACCGGCATCGCCGCACGGTCGCTTCATCAAGCCGGCATCGACCACGTCAAGACCTGCATCGGCAGGGCCGCACTATTGCTTCTTCAAGCTGGTGTCCATCACGCCGACCTACTTCGACATCTCGGTGGACCGGGGGCTTTGCCATCTCTTCATCAACCTACTCCGGACGCTTCGGCGTCACTAGCCGACCAGCTCCGTCACGTTAGCTAGACCGAGGGCTTTGCCTCGGCGAGCCAACCTTTGCCAGCATTGCCATGCCGTCGTTTTATCGCCCATCAGGTAATGGGTCCGCCGATCGAGTCCCAATTTTGGGAATCACCTCCCTTCGGATTGCTTCAACAAATAAACCATGTGCTATTAATCCCAGTATTTTTTGCTTGTTTGGGTTCATTTTTCCCAAGGAATTATTACTCTGGTTTGTCCATCATATGTACACAGGTCTATCAAATGGTGGCCGCATTATCGACGGTCGCATGATGGTTCGGTCAGTTTCGTACATAGTCCGGCGAACGCCGCATCCGGAACTCGGACCGACCTGTGAATTCAGGCTTTGCCACGCCTTTATTGCATTACGCCGACGACCTGCATCGACATTGACTTCGGCGCCATGCCATATTTTTTTATTACTCACTTTGCATAAAGTATTTATTATGCCACGATTTTTTAATTATCATTATTACTATTATCCCCGGTCTGCACTATTTTTGTGCACGGAAAATGATCCAGCGGACTATATCCTTTGGCGTCACCTCGGCCGGACGGGGCTTCGTCAACACTTCATTACCCCATGCAGGGGACTTCGCATCACTCTGCCGTCCTGCATTGACCGTGCTATGTCACCACTTCGGAGTGCCGAGCTCTTTGCTCCGCCACCTCGGGATCGGCTTGGGGGATGGAACCTTGTCCCGCATCAAGCTCGGGCTGCGTCGTCAATACCGAACACATTAACTAGCTAAGTTGCCTTCATGCTCAAAGTTTTAAATTGTGTTCGGCTCGACCAAGCGTTATACTTTTTTGGGAAAAAGTTGCTTGTAAAAAATTTCCTTGTCCAAACTTTGTTTGTGACGCGCAAATTCAAATACCCCGTTTACTTGGGGGCTTCCTTCATGAAGCTTTTTCCTCTTGCATATGATTATACTTGTACGGCTTCGTTCCTTGTTCGTGTATTATGCCACAATATGCACCATATTGACTTAAGCGATTTGCAAGCTGGGTTGCCTCGCTCCTGTGTTTACCCCTACGTTCCCGATTGTTCGGCTAGGGAGTAAAGGGAGCACCTCTGTGATTGTCACGATCGGGTCACCCGAGCCGGACCTTAGACTGGGTGAAGCCGAAAGCTAGCACTCTTACTGTTTTCAATAATGGTCGGCACACAACGGAACTCATGAGTACAAAAAATCTATTGCACAAGTCTCATATTAACAATGAGCACCAAGAAAGGTATCGGTGGGGGTACTATTTTCTTCAAGATGCTTCTTACACTTTATCAAGAATATAGCATAAGTTCCCCGAGCGCGCTTTATGCATTACAGCCTTATGACCTGATTGCCTAGTTATTGGAAACACCGTTGATATTCTCGACAGATGGAGTACATAACACTTTTCGGTCCTCGATCAAGAGGGAGAAGCCGACGATCGGTTAAGACGCGTTTAAAGTTCGGTTGAACATAGATATGATATAAGTACTTCGGTACATAGAATCATTCTTTTACCCAAGTCACTTGGGGGCTCTTATGTTTATTTGAGCCATTTTATAATAAGTGTTTTTCTTCTTAGTCGTCGCAGAGTTCTTATTATTATTTAGCACTCCTTTTCTCGACACGAGTGTGCGGTCACTAGCCAGGGAGCCTAATTTCTCTCTCAAAACCGCTAGAGTTTAGTTTTCTAAACTGGCCTAATGAGAAGTACTCCGCCTTCGGGATTGGAGACTGAAGCCGTAGGCTGACCCGCTTGAAGTCTTGAGATAGGATGTGTCATGTTAAAGCACGGCAGAAGCACTTTTTTTCTAAAGTCCAACTTTCGGATTGGCACCGAACACTTGATCTTGTTCGGACGTCATGTTTTTACTGACGTTTTTTGGTTTTCCAAGCTTTTGGCACTTCTAAACTATTTTTGTGTTTTCCGCACAAGTCTCGCAGTGCAACGCCGGACACCTTTAGAGATTCGGCAAAAACATTCTCGGATATTGCTATATATGCATCAGTTTCGAATTGTGTCTTCAGTCAATAGTTGGGTTGCCTGGCTCCCGCGCTTGCCTCCTACTTTCCGCTTTGTTCGGCTAGGTGTACAAAGGGAGAACCACTGCGATTGTGCTTCCAGCTCGCATGGTCAAGCACCTCAGTGGAGAAAGCCGAAAACTGACTGTCACAATAGGTGTAAACTGGTCAGCGATCCGATGACTATATTAAATGACGGACCATTCATAAAATTGGCCGAAGTGTTTCCGGCTTGACCTCGACTGTCGCCGAACACTACCGTGGGCTAGTAACTGGCCTCCCAAACTAAATCTTCAATATTTTGCTCTTACATTGGAGCTGAGGTTTCATGATCATGCTTAGCACGACAACCCAAAGAAAGGAACCGATAGCGGGACTATTTTCTTTGGAAGACATTTCTTCTGTTAAACAGTAATATAACATATCTCTCTAAGTACCTTTGTTTATAAAACTGTATGGCCAGATTGCCTTGTTTGTCGTAAATCTTTGCCCTCATAAAGGCTTTATAAAGTAGGACAAACACTCCTTGGCTACTGGCCAAGGAGGTTGAAGCCGATGGTCGGTCAACAAAGTTTTGTACAATGCGGATCCGAGCGTTAATGACGTAAAGTACTTGGATACATAGAGTCATTACACATAATTTGTGATTTTACTATGGATATCGATCCTTAATTCGGCCTCCGTGCCCGCATTAAGGCTCGGGGGCTACTGGGCTTCGGTCTTATTATTTACAAATATTAAAAGGGCGCATTGATCCTCGATGCGGTGTTGCCACCCGACCAGTGTCTCGGGGCTACTGCATTGCCTGTCCAATGCGTAAAATTTTAAGTGTAATCTGATCTCCGAGGAGATTTTGATCCTCAGGTTGGTCGGCCGCACCCAACCTCGAGTCTTGAGGACTGAACACACCGCTTTTTGTGTCCGAAAGTATTCGCCGAAGTTAGGACTTGATCCTCAGACCGATTTTGCAAATCAACCTGAGTCTCAGCTGCTACGGGGATCAGCGGTCTTATGTCATCCTTCATGTGCATCTCGGGTTTTAGACCGATACCCACCTTGAGGGCTACTAGCTATGTATCTTGGCAGAGAATAAATTGCACCAATCAAAAATATTGACAAAAATCGGCCCACATTCGGGGTGGTGCACCACCTCGGAAGCAGTCCGGCATAAAGCTCGGACGCTAGTGGCTGGCTCCATAAAGGGCATTTTCGGCATTAAGCTCAGCTAAACTCCTTCAAACTTCTTTGAACCAAGGTGATTTACAACACCTCGGATACAGTCCGGCGTTGGAGCTCGGATACATAGTCCGACGTTGGAGCTCGGATACCGTCCGGCGTTGGAGCTCGGATACATAGTCCGGCGATGGAGTTGGGAAGCAGTACGGCGTTGGTGCTCGGCTACAAAAGATACCTCGAATGTAGTCCAGCGTTAGAGCTCGGACGCAAGAGGACACTGCCTCCCGGGAATAACTTCAAACCCGAGGCGTGGCATAAAAATAACAAGGCATTGATAAAGGCCATAAACTTAAAGGGGCTCCTCGGATACCCAATGTGTAAACTCTTCGTATGCACTTAGGCGATTCTCAAGATCGAAGATGAGAAGATTTGTTGAACCAGTTTTCAAGACCGACGACCGAAGATGAAGAACAGTTCGGAAGAACCGAGGAGCGTCCCTAACTTGAAGACCGGTTCAGGGGGCTACTGACGGTGTCCTGGACTAGGGGGTACTCACCACGTCGTCTCCCGATCAGTTGGATTGGGCCGAGGATCCCCATGTCCGTATACTCATGGGCCAGTCCGGACAGTTGCCGCATACAAGGAGGATTCCACAAGACTTGGCGATCAAGACAAGGACTCCTCCCCCACCGGCGTATTCGGCTAGGACTCTTGTTATCCCAGGCCTCTGGTGCATTATATAAACCGAGGCCAGGCTAGTCGATAGATATATACAACAATCATACCATAGGCTAGCTTCTAGGGTTTAGCCTCTCCGATCTCGTGGTAGATCTACTCTTGTACTACACATATCATCAATATTAATCAAGCGTGAGTAGGGTATTACCTCCATCGAGAGGGCCCGAACCTGGGTAAAAACATCGTGTCCCTTGTCTCCTGTTACCATCCGCCTAGACGCACAGTTCGGGACCACCTACCCGACATCCGCCGGTTTTGACACCGACAGTGCCCCATGACGCAAGCCATGACGATCGAGATCAGGCGGGCGCCAGCCTGCGCAGTGTCCTCGTTTCCCCTTTGGTGCAAAGGAGGAAAGCACAGGCCAAGGCATTAGGCAAAGGTTACCGCTTCGGTGCAACAAGACCAAGACCAGCGGAGCGGCAGGACGGAGGTCATCATGGATCCCATGACGGCGTCACCGTCACAGCCTTTGGCAGCCGAAGACCAACTTTAGTCAGGATAAGTGTACTAGATGTTCCCCTTCAAAATGGCCAATTGTTGGCGCCCTTCCCGCTCATTATTTGGGAAGAGGCCCAGGGCCTCCCTCTATAAATAGGACTAACCACCACATAGAGAGGGGACGGGTCGAACCTACCAGAGAGAGAGAGAGAGAGAGAGAGAGAAGCGACTGGACTCACCTAAGCAGTCCATCATACCAGTTCAAGAACAGCCCCTCGCGAGGCGGTTCTCCCTTTGTACTGTTATTCATCAGCCCAGAGGCAATCCACCACACCACACACTGGAGTAGGGTATTACACCACAACGGTGGCCCGAACCAGTATAAATCTTGTGTCTCTTGTGCTGTTTATCGTTCCTAGTTTAGATCCCTTGCGAACCATTAACGTGTGAGCTGGTAGGGGAAAGATCTCCGTGCGCACCCCAGAGTTCGAACCTGAAGGGTCTGCCGGAACCCGAAATCCGACAACGCATCCTGGCGGTTCTTTCTTTGCACTCATTAATGGAAATTCATATGGCTTTGAGAGACTAATTGATATCATGCCTAGGAGGAATAGATCTAAGCTTTAAAGAATCAACATCAAGAGAAATTCTATCAACGTTCCTAGCCAATTCATCAACTTTAAGAAATTTCTCTTCAAGCAAAGCATTGAAATTCTTTTGAAAATTCATAAACTCTTTAACACTAGTCTCAAATTCAGAGGGCATCTTATAGAAATTTCCATAAGAGTTGTTGTAGGAATTTCCATAATTATTGGAGGAATTACTAGGATAAGGCCTAGGATTAAAGTTTCCTCTATACGCGTCGTTACCAAAATTATTCCTACCAACAAAATTCACATCCATAGATTCATTATTATTCTCAATCAAAGTAGACAATGGCATATCATTAGGATCAGAAGAAACACTCTTAGTAGCAAATAATTTCATAAGTTCATCCATCTTTCCACTCAAAATATTAATTTCTTCTATCGCATGCACCTTTTTATTAGTAGATCTTTCAGTATGCCATTGAGAATAATTAACCATAATATTATCTGGGAGTTTGGTAGCTTCTCCTAAAGTGATTTCCATAAAAGTGCCTCCCGCGGCCGAAACTAAAAGATTTCTAGAAGCAAAATTTAATCCGGCATAATTTTTTTGTATAATCATCCACAAATTCAAACCATGAGTAGGGCAATTACATATCATTAACTTCATCCTCTCCCAAGCTTGTGCAACATGTTCATGATCAAGTTGCTTAAAATTCATAATATCGTTTCTAAGAGAGATGATCTTAGCGGAGGAAAATACTTAGAGATAAAAGCATCTTTGCACTTGTTCCAAGAATCAATACTATTTTTAGGCAAAGACAAAAACCAAGCTTTAGCACGATTTCTAAGCGAAAAAGGAAATAGCTTCAATTTAACAATATCATTATCAACATCTTTCTTCTTTTGCATATCACACAAATCAACGAAGCTATTTAGATGAGTAGCGGCATCTTCACTAGGAAGGCCGGTGAATTGATCTTTCATGACAAGATTCAACAAAGCAGCATTGATTTCACAAGATTCAGTATTGGTAAGAGGAGCAATCGGAGTTCTAAGGAAATCATTATTGTTGGTATTGGAAGTCACACAATTTGGTATTATCTTGAGCCATCGTGACAAACAAGCAATCCAACACATGAGCAAACAAAAGGCAAGCAAAAAAAAGGCAACGGAAAAGAGAGGGCAAATAAAACGGCAAGGGTGAAGTGGGGGGGGGGGGAGAGGAAAACGAGAGGCAAATGGAAAATAATGTAATGCGGGAGATAAGGGATTTATGATGGGTACTTGGTATGTTGACTTTTGCGTAGACTCCCCGGCAATGGCGCCAGAAATCTTCTCTGCTACCTCTTGAGCACTGCATTGGATTTCCTTGAAGAGGAAAGGGTGATGCAGCACATTAGCTTAAGTATTTCCCTCAGTTTTTAAGAACC
This sequence comes from Aegilops bicornis, assembly GCA_021605145.1. Lineage (NCBI taxonomy): Eukaryota > Viridiplantae > Streptophyta > Magnoliopsida > Poales > Poaceae > Aegilops > Aegilops bicornis. The sequence continues at coordinate 223,785,707 of CM038675.1, forward strand.
AAGGTATATCTCCAGTAGGAGTCTACGCGCGAGTCCCTTGTACCTGCACAAAACAAAGAACTCCTTGCAACCAATGCGATAAGGGGTTGTCAATCCCATCACGGTCACTTACGAGAGTGAGATCTGATAGATATGATAGGATAATATTTTTGGTATTTTTGTGATAAAGATGAAAAGTAAAATAAAAGCAAAGTAAAAAAGCAAAGGAAATAACTAAGTGTTGGGAGATTAATATGATGAAGATAGACCCGGGGGCCATAGGTTTCACTAGTGGCTTCTCTCATGAGCATAAGTATTTTATGGTGGGTGAGCAATTACTGTTGAGCAATTGATGTAATTGAGCATAGTTATGAGAATATTTAGGTATGATCATGTATATAGGCATCACGTGCGAGACAAGTAGACCGACTCCTGCCTGCATCTACTACTATTACTCCACTCATCGACCGCTATCCAGCATGCATCTAGAGTATTAAGTTAATGAAAACAGAGTAACGCCTTAAGCAAGATGACATGATGTAGAGGGATAGATTCATGCAATATGATAAAACCCCATCTTGTTATCCTCGATGGCAACAATAAAATATGTGCCTTGCTGCCCCTACTGTCACTGGGAAAGGACACCGCAAGATTGAACCCAAAGCTAAGCACTTCTCCCATTGCAAGAAATATCAATCTAGTAGGCTAAACCAAACTGATAATTCGAAGAGACTTGCAAAGATAACCAATCATACATAAAAGAATTCAGAGAAGATTCAAATATTGTTCATTGATAATCTTGATCATAAACCCACAATTCATCGATCTCAACAAACACACCGCAAAAAGAAGATTACATCGAATAGATCTCCACGAGAGAGGGGGAGAACATTGTATTGAGATCCAAAAAGAGAGAAGAAGCCATCTAGCTACTAACTATGGACCCGAAGGTCTGAAGTAAACTACTCACACTTCATCGAAGAGGTTATGGTGTTGATGTAGAAGTCCTCTGTGATGGATGCCCCCTCCGGTGGAGCTCCGGTGTGACGCCCTCGATTCAATCGTACACTAATCATGCACGCAAATGTGTACGATCAAGATCAAGGACTCACGGGAAGATATCACAACACAACTCTACGAATAAAATAAGTCATAAAAGCATCATAATACAAGCCGGGGCCTCGAGGGCTCGAATACAAGTGCTCGATCATAGACGAGTCGTGAAGCAACAATATCTGAAACACAGGACATAAGTTAAACAAGGTGCCATAAGATGGCTAGCACAAACTGGGATACAGATCGAAAGAGGACAGGCCTCCTGCAGGATCCTCCTAGGTCACTCCTGGTCGCCGTGGGCTGCACGTAGTAGTAGGCGCCTCCAGGTAGTAGTAAATGCGTGGCGGTGGCGCTGGATCCTGGGCTCCATCGTGCGATTGCAGCAATCGAGTAGAGATAGGGGAAAAAGGGGGAACAAGGCAACCGTGAGTACTCATCCAAAGTACTCGCAGGCAAGGAGCTACACTACATATGCATGGATATATGTGTAAAGGCCATATCAGTGGACTGAACTGCAGAAATGCCAGAATAGAGAGAAGGCCTAGTCCTATCGAAGACTAGCATCTTCCGGAAATCACCATCTTGCAGCAAACAAGAGGGAGTAGAGTAACATAACTTAAGGTAGCAGTAGTGTTATCAACCTCGGCCAGAGATCCTTTCTCGACTCCCTGCGAGAAAGAAATCCCAGAGCCATACTATCCAGTTATCATCACAATCCAATGCTCATATCCATGACTCATCTCAAGTATCCAGTTCTAGTTGTATCGATCGGGATACAACTCCAAGTGTCCGTTACCGTAGGACAGGCTATCGATAGATGTTTTCTTCCCTGCAGGGGTGCACCAACTTACCCACCACGCCGCTTAACTCCGGCGGACACACTTTCGAGGTCATGCCCGGCCTCGGTCAAACAATACGCATAACCCGACCTAGGCTTAATAGAGAGGCCAAGACGCCGGACTAAACCTAAGCCCCTGTGGGTCATGGGCCATCTCCCGAACTCCCAAGACGCTATGCGTGACGGCGGAAGCAGACCTAGCCCATCAGGCGTTCCAGGTCAATCCGGCGGCGCTTCCGTCACGACGTCTAATAAGCTTCGGCTGATGTATACGACGCAGAACGCCCATACTTAGCCCACGTGATGGTTAGTGCTATCGGGCGAGGCCCCTCGGATCAAATATCCAAATCGTAGTGGATTAGGAGCAGCGGTAACAAGCAGAGACTCACGAAAAATGTGACCCCGTTGCCCCATCTCGAGGACTTGCGGCAAGGGCTAGGAATGCCCGGCCACGCCTCGTAATTATCTCGCGGGCACCCTCCAGGTCAACCCGTCTCCACATCACTCGCAATTAAGCACGCTGGTACCCCTCGTGGTCAATTCGCCTTTTCCAAGTAACAAAGTGGTAACAGTCCAAGTAACCGTGAGTCCAAACATCAAGGGAAAACACGAGGAATCACCCGGTGAATTCCACTCAATGTAGTCATCAAGGTGAACATTAGAGGATTCACCCTCGAGGTCCACACTTGAGGGGTTGCACGACAGAGTCGTATCGGAAGTGGTTAAAGAGGAAATCACCCTCGATGACCACAACCGAATAGCTATACTACAGGGTTAATATCAGAAGTGATGTAGAGGTTTCACCCTCGGTACTCGATAGTAACCTAGTAGTGTCGAGCAACTAAGGGGAAGTGATGTGCGGTGTCGGGGCCTGGTCTTCGATCCCGTTGATCGGGTCTTCAAAGATGAAGCAGGGCAACAAGGACAAGGTGGGGGTCATCGATGGGTCTCTAACCAACCTATACTAAGCAGTTTAGGATAAGCGGTAGGTAACAATAGCGAGTTACAATAAACAGGCTATGCAATGTAATAGGAGCAACAATAACAAAGAGCAAAATCTAGTGCAAGCATGAGAGAATGGAATGGGCGATATCGGGATGATCAAAAGGGGGGGGCTTGCCTGGTTGCTCTGGCAAGAGAGAGGGGTCGTCAGCACTGTAGTCGAACTGCCACCGCAGCTGCCGGTCTCGTAGTCTACCGAAGAGAAGAGGGGGAAGAAACAATGAATACACGATAACAGATGCATAACGATGCATGACATGCCAAGAAGCGATGCTAGGCGTGCCCTAACGTGGTAAGAAGGGTACTGGTTTAAGGGGGGAAAACATCCGGGAAGTTATCCCGTCTCCGGTCGTCTGTCAGACAGATGAACCGGAGGAGAAAGTTTGCAGGTTCGATAGGTTAGAGACGTGTGGTGGACGAACGGACTGCGTATCCGGAATCGTCTCGTCGTTCTGAGCAACTTTCATGTTGAAAAAATTTTAATCCGGGCTACGGATTAAAAGTTATGAATTATAAAAGGTTTTATTAATTTCTGGAATTTTAATTAATTATTTAATTACTTTCGAAAAAGCATTTATGACATCAGCATGAGGTCATCTTTGGCGTCATCGATCAACAGTGGTTGACTAAGTCAACCCTGACAAGTGGGTCCCGCATGTCATACACTATTAGCTTAATTAACCTAATCAGATTAATTAACCTTAGTTAATTAAGTTAATTAAGTTAATTAATAATTAGTGTTAATTAATTCAGAGTTAATTAGTTTAATTAATTACCCAATTAATTTAAGTAATGATTAGGTTTAACTAATCCAGAATTAATTAGTTTAATTAATTACCCAATTAATTAATTAATTAATTATTTAGTTAATTAGTTTAATTCATTTTTAAATCATTTTTAGCTTCTGTTTTAATAAAACGTTCATTTGGGGTGGGGCCCCCTTGACAGTGGCACATGGCCAAACGGGCGCCATGACGCGGGCGGTGGCGGCGGTCGATTCGGGCGCGACCTGCCCGGCCGGGGTGGGGGGCGATCCAGGCGGATCGGGCTGGAGGCGGGAGCGGCCGAGCCATGGCGCGCGACGCCGGTGAGGGGAGGCGACGGGGAGGTTATGGGTCTTGGCCGGGCCGAGCGAGGGAATCGGCCGTGGGGTGGGGGAACGAGGCCTAACGGGGAGGAAGGGGAGCTGGGCTAGGGCGCCGGGCGCTGGTCGCCTGGGGTGGAAGGAAGGAGGAGAGGGGGCACGGTGGCCGGGCGAGCCGGGCCGACGAGGCCACGGGGCCGGATCCGGCAGGGGAGAGGGAGGAGGGGATCGCAGGGGGCGGCCGGAGGCTGGGCGGCCGGAGCCGAGGGGGGGCGAGGGAGGGCGCGAGGCGGCACGGAGCCGGTGGCCGACGGGGGAAGAGGGAGGAGAGGGGCCTCACAATGGGGGGGGGCCTCGACCGGTATGCTCGGTGGAGGTCGGGCAGGCCGGGCGGGAGGTGGCCGGGAGGCGTTCCGGCTGGGAGGGCAGGCCGAGCCGATCAAGGTGGCGGTCCGCTGGCCTGGGTGGGGGCGCGTTGAGGGGAGGGAGGGGAGCTCCCGGGCGGCGTGGAGGAGGAGAGGAGGACCGAGGCGGCGGGGGCCGGCGGGGGATCGGCGGCGAGGTGGATCGCCGACGGGGGAGGTGGTCGGTGGTCTCCCTGCCCCGATCTAGATCGGGTCGGGTGGCGAGGGGGGGCGAGGGGAGAGGGGCGGTGGCTAGGGTTAGCCACCGATGGGGGGTCTAGTGGGGGGGCGGCTGGGCCGGTGGGCCGCCCAGGAGAAGAGGGATGGGCCAAGGAGAGGGAGAGGGCCAGCTGGTTGGGCGGGAGGGGGGTTATCCCCCTCCCGTTTTATTTCCTTTTTGCTATTTATTTATTTAAAACGCTCTGACGCTTGTAAAAATTATTGCACCCCACCAATATTAGGTTAGGTATTTTAGAAAACCCCGGAACATTTTAGAACTTATTTTCGGAACCTTTTATCGTTTGTTTTAGTTTTAAATTTTGTTTTAGGACGGGTCCGAATTAACGAGAGGTTATTTAACCGAACCGGGACGATTACTGTAGCATAACCACCCGGGCGTCACAATTCTCCTCCACTACAAGAAATCTCGTCCCGAGATTTAAGAGGGGAGCAAGGGGGAAAGGTCTGGATACAATAATCTAACGGATCTTTTCGAAGAAGTTAATCCCTTTCGTTGATGTCTTCAATCCTTTATTCCGATGCATCATGATAAACTGGTCATCATTTCTTCGGGAACTCCATCGTACTTACAAACGATAAGGGGCAGCTCACTACGACATAATGCTTTTAAGGGAAACAATCTGGGGCTAACCCATGAATTAGCAAAATATTATCTCTCGAGTTGAACATAAGAAATACCTCGAGAGTAAGGTACGAAGGTACCATAATAGGCTCCAAGCGGATAGCTAGTTGCTCGAAGCCTGAACCAGAGTGAGAAAGGGGTTCAGAGTAGCGAGATTAAGTATCGCGTCTGTTACTAGGATTGATCAACAGGCAAGTGGCCCATGAATTACATACAAGGGCAAGCGTGGGGAATAACTTTGACCTTGAGGGGTGTGGGGAGAGTCGAGGTTCGATCCTGTGCAAGCTGTGGGTTATGGGCCCACCATGTGGTTAAAAAATAGGACGGTCGGTGACATCTTGCACGATCATGTAAGCAAGGCATGTCCGAGGAGAGTCTGAGGGTCATGTCGGCAACAACATAGGTACCAAGGGCGAGGGACGAAGAGAACCACTTTCCTGCTCGTTGAACGAGGCGGACCAATAGGCAAGGTTCTCGTCCGTCGGTGGTTACCGGAATGTCATCAACAAGAGTAATAGGTTTTAATTACTGAGCGGTACAACGAGGTGCTTATCTAAGCAGGGGATGATCACTGCTTAGATTATATAGGTCACAAGAAAGGTCCAAAAATCCCATGGAAAGTAAATATGATTATCATATTAAACAGAACAATGGAGAGGAAAATGTGTTTAAACACATATTTCAGGGATATATCCTTACCAAGGATAAGCAGAGCAAGATATCCACGATAGTATATAATGTAGAAAACCCTTTAGGTAAGGGGAGAGAAATTTCATGACATTACCCATACAACGGTGTTCGGATAATTGAGCAAGAAACATTTAGTATTGAGCTTCGAATGTTCTTGTTGAAAATCAAAGCATCACAGACATGTTTCGAGATAGCATTGACATGGCCTTCAGGCGAAGATCAGACTTGGAATCACGAAGGATTCATTAGGAATAACTGGTAGAAACAGTATTACAATTCCCTCCTGGATGAACGGATAATCCTGCTGAAAAGGAATCTATCATGATAGGTCCTCCAGCCGGGGGGGGGGGTGTGCTAGGCATGACATCATGCTACCGGTTCATCAAAGGACCAATAACATAACTCTTGGAAAGTTGTCCCAACCATCATATCGGACCGAGATTCAGATCCGATTGGTGTCAGGATACCTCAGACTTAGGATACCTGAGAAGAAAAGGTGCAACGCAAATTGACGAGATGACATTGTAAGATTCTCGGGGAAATGAACTATGAAGTTATTCCCGTTAACAAGAGTCCATCATTAGCCCAAGGAGAGGCCAAGGAGGTGTCTGGTGATCTCAACGGCAATTCACCGGGATTCCCAAAAGATAGACTCCCACATTAAAGTGAACAAGGAGATAACAATTGTCGGAACAAATGATACTAGGAAATATGCTCGAGGAAAACATACTCAAGTAACATTGGTTGAAAGGTGCGCCCGATGGGTTGGGTTGCACGACCAATGTCAGAATGGTGACACAATAATCGATAGGCTAAGAATTTCACTTCAAAGCAAGAGGCTTGCTAGAAGGGCAGAATCCAACAGCACCATCCACTTGTTGGTACACCGGATGGAAGTAACACGGGGACCAAGAAAGAATGGTGATGGTGAGAAGCATCTCAATACCAAGAATTTCTTAAGAGGTGGAGCAGTCCTCACAACATCCTTGATATTGACAGATGGTAATACTCCAAGGCAAAGAAGAACAAATGCTGGATAGCAAGGAACTCAAGGCATAATACCAAACTTGAACAAGCTTGGGTTGGTGGGAAGGCAATAACGGGATCGATGATAGTACAAATCATCGAGGGCAAGGATGGTATTTCTCATCAAGAATTCCATTTATATCCTGGATGAGCTCAGAATGTTGACGAACACGGCACCTTTGTCGCGAGAGTTCATGAAGATGAATCGATCGACGATGACATCAAGTCAAAGTAATGATGAAGTGAAAGGTTATTAGAACCAAGGTACGACACAAACTCGAAAACAAGCTTGATGTTCAAGGCGAAATGAAATGTCGATGAGGATCGACGTAAGGTCGATTCTTAAATCGAAAATTGTGCTCCGTGAAGAAGGAACGGGTAGTACCGATAAAATCATCACGACAACGATATAGCCAAACAGGCTAGGAAAGGCGTGATCGGGTACAAACTCGTACTTATAGAAGCTTACTGAAGAGTTGTTGAACCGTAGTGCGGACTCGGTTCAGTTACCGGTGTCTTTGAGTGTTTAAATAACTCAGAGCCCGTGAAAAATTGGAAACAGTGGGAAGGTAGCACTTGATGAAGAACTCATAAGAGGTTATGCAGTTCCATGATAATCTCGAGATACCAAGGGTAATACTCGATGACATATCAAAGTAGAGGTTGACGGGGTTATTGCTCTCTGAGAGGACAAGCGCTAAAACTTGCACGAGAAATGGTATTTAAAAGAGAACATGGTCGGAACCACGATTGAAAAAGGCGGATCCACGATATAAGATGAACTTATACCAAAGGAATAATTAATTTAAGAGAAGCTTTAATGATAAGATCTACATCGTGTCCATGGGCATGAACACAAGTTCAAGGTCGACTCCGACTTCTCCAATGCATAACCCTTCATTCATTTCTCGCGTTCGATGAAGTTGCAGTGTTGAACGTTTTATCTGGCGAAGCAACAGAAGAGTTTGATTCGTGAAAACTTCCGGGTTCACACGGTTTAGAGAAGGCATAAGTTCAACCCATAGGGGCTTCTTAGAAACCTATACCACCAGTTTCAAGAGTAAAGTAACACAAGCTCGGAGGTAGAGCATGGTTGGCAAAGCAGAGGATGCAATTTACCAAAGGCATTATGTATCAGGGGGAGGTCTCACAAGGTTATTGAATAAGAAGGATGCTGACGGGTAAAATCCAATAATGGACCTGATGGTCCAACAGGGGCCTGACGTGAGCACCAGTACTCAACCAGAGGAAGAAGAATGCAAGGAGTTCAGATCATAGAAACAACTGACTAACTCAATTGTCAAAAGCAAAGGAATTATGATTCCTAAATCAAGGGGGGTCAGAAGCAATGCTCTGATTTAGGGATGGATAAGTTGAATAGCCTTAGGGTTCAATCAACGATAATTGGATTGGTCGAGAACCAATTCCAGATAAATGAATGGCAGCTCAGCCGGAAAAGTAATTTATAAGGAGCAATGATGATTGCGGGTATTCGCAAACATATTGAGTCAACAGACTCAAAATGATAAAGACAAGGAATGTCAATAAGACTACCAGATTTATGGGGTTAACCATAATGCAAGCAAGCAAGAATTTCGAGAGCCAAGGCTCCAGAGTATTTTCGGATGATCGAATAGTAATTAGAAGACTTTTGCGAAACACATGAACAACTGGGGGTTGAGCGGATACTCGACGAGTGCGAGGATTCATTTGAAGGGGTATTCATGTGGCAAAGAACTGCTAGGCAGTAGGCACAAAGTATTCTCGGAACAATAGAGAAAACTCGGGTATCTTGTAATAACAAGATCAATGGGGGAAGATCGTATGAATGGCAAGTGTAAGTAGTTATCCATACGGATTTATCGGTGGCCAGGAATAGCAAAAGTGATGGGCACAAAGTCTCGAGAGATCATCAGAGAGTATCTCCGGAATCTTCTGATTAGCAGACGATCATCTGAAGTAAAGGGCTCTCCGGGAGAAGGTACTTGCGAGAACCTAAAGTTAGTTTTGTTTTTAGTAAATTCATTTAACCCGAATAGAAGAGAGTTCAGAACCCCAGAGTAAAGATCGAGGAGTAAAAGATCCTAATACCACCCGATGGCGACGTGGGCCCGTAAGGCACACAGCCAAGTTAGTAAAAGTTTTGCAATGTCTAGACTCGACTTCGGCCAAGGAGTGTGGAAGGGGGATTCCTACAGGCAGTCGGCTCTCATACCAACTTGTGACGCCCTCGATTCAATCGTACACTAATCATGCACGCAAATGTGTACGATCAAGATCAAGGACTCACGGGAAGATATCACAACACAACTCTACGAATAAAATAAGTCATACAAGCATCATAATACAAGCCAGGGGCCTCGAGGGCTCGAATACAAGTGCTCGATCATAGGCAGTCAGCGGAAGCAACAATATCTCGAAACGCAGGACATAAGTTAAACAAGGTGCCATAAGATGGCTAGCACAAATCGGGATACAGATCGAAGAGGACAGGCCTCCTGCCTGGGATCCTCCAAGGTCACTCTGGGTCGTCGGCCGGGCTGCACGTAGTAGTAGGCGCCTCCAGAGTAGTAGTAAATGCGTGGCGGTGGCGTGCTCGGATCACAGGCTCCATCGTCTGATTGCAGCAATCGAGTAGAGATAGGGGATAAAGGGGGAACAAGGCAACCGTGAGTACTCATCCAAAGTACTCGCAAGCAAGGAGCTACACTACATATGCATGGATATATGTGTAAAGGCCATATCAGTGGACTGAACTGCAGAAATGCCAGAATAGAGAGAAGGCCTACTCCTATCGAAGACTAGCATCTTCCGGAAATCACCATCTTGCAGCAAACAAGAGGGAGTAGAGTAACATAACTTAAGGTAGCAGTAGTGTTATCAACCTCGCCGAGATCCTTTCTCGACTCCTGCGAGAAAGAAATCCCGAAACCATACTATCCAGCTTATCATCACAATCCAATGCTCATATCCATGACTCATCTCAAGTATCCAGTTCTAGTTGTATCGATCGGGATACAACTCCAAGTGTCCGTTCAGAGGGACAGGCTATCGATAGATGTTTTCTTCCTGCAGGGTGCACCAACTTACCCACCACGCCGCTTAACTCCGGCCGGACACACTTTCCAGGGTCATGCCCGGCCTCGGTCAAACAATACGCCGCAACCCGACCTAGGCTTAATAGAGAGGCCAGCACGCCGGACTAAACCTAAGCCCCCAGGGGTCATGGGCCATCTCCCCGGGAACTCTCGCACGTTGCGTACGCGGCCGGAAGCAGACCTAGCCCAACAGGCGTTCCAGTCCAATCCGGCGCGCGCCCGTCCGCCGACGTCTAATAAGCTTCGGCTGATGTATCTGACGCAGAACGCCCATACTTAGCCCACGTGATGGTTAGTGCTATCGGGCCGAGGCCCCTCGGATCAAATATCCAAATCGTAGTGGATTAGGAACAGCGGTAACAAGCGAGACTCATGAAAAATGTGACCCGTTGCCCGCCTCGAGGACTTGCGGCAAGGGCTAGGAATGCCCGGCCACGCCTCGTAATTATCTCGGGCACCCTCCGTGTCAACCCGTCTCCACATCACTCGCAATTAAGCACGCCGCTGGTACCCCTCGTGGTCGCACCCGTCCTTTCCAAGTAACAGGGTAACAGTCCAAGTAACCGTGAGTCCAAACATCAAGGGAAAACACGAGGAATCACCCCGGTGAATTCCACTCAATGTAGTCATCAAGGTGAACATTAGAGGATTCACCCTCGAGGTCCACACTTGAGGGTTGCACGACAGTCGTATCGGAAGTGGTTAAAGAGGAAATCACCCTCGATGACCACAACCGAATAGCTATACTCTGAGGTTAATATCGGAAGTGATGTAGAGGTTTCACCCTCGGTACTCGATAGTAACCTAGTAGTGTCGAGCAACTAAGGGAAGTGATGTGCGGTGTCGGGGCCTGGTCTTGATCCGTTGATCGGGTCTTCAAAGATGAAGCAGGGCAACAAGGACAAGGTGGGGGTCATGATGGGTCTCTAACCAACCTATACTAAGCGGTTTAGGATAAGGTAGGTAACAATAGCAGGTTACAATAAACAGGCTATGCAACAGAATAGGAGCAACAATAACAGTAGCAAAATCTAGTGCAAGCATGAGAGAATGGAATGGGCGATATCGGGATGATCAAAAGGGGGGGGCTTGCCTGGTTGCTCTGGCAAGAGAGAGGGGTCGTCAGCACTGTAGTCGAACTGGCCAGCTGCAGCGTCGGCCTCGTAGTCTACCGAAGAGAAGAGGGGGAAGAAACAATGAATACACGGTAACAGATGCATAACGATGCATGACATGCCAAGAAGCGATGCTAGGCGTGCCCTAACGTGGTAAGAAGGGTCTTTGGTTTAAGGGGAAAACATCCGGGAAGTTATCCCGTCTCCGGTCGTCTGTCAGACAGATGAACCGGAGGAGAAAGTTTGCAGGTTCGATAGGTTAGAGACGTGTGGTGGACGAACGGACTGCGTATCCGGAATCGTCTCGTCGTTCTGAGCAACTTTCATGTTGAAAATTTTTTAATCCGGGCTACGGATTAAAAGTTATGAATTATAAAAGGTTTTATTAATTTCTGGAATTTTAATTAATTATTTAATTACTTTCGAAAAAGCATTTATGACATCAGCATGAGGTCATGCTGACGTCATCAGTCAACAGGGTTGACTAAGTCAACCCTGACAAGTGGGTCCCGCATGTCATACACTATTAGCTTAATTAACCTAATCAGATTAATTAACCTTAGTTAATTAAGTTAATTAAGTTAATTAATAATTAGTGTTAATTAATTCAGAGTTAATTAGTTTAATTAATTACCCAATTAATTTAACTAATGATTAGGTTTAACTAATCCAGAATTAATTAGTTTAATTAATTACCCAATTAATTAATTAATTAATTATTTAGTTAATTAGTTTAATTCATTTTAAATCATTTTTAGCTTACATTTTAATAAAAGCGTTCATTTGGGGTGGGGCCCTCGACAAAGGGCACATGGCCAAACCGCGGCGACGCGTGGCGGGCGCTGGCCTCGATTCGGCGCGAATTCGCCCGTTGGGGGTGGGCGATCCAGTATGATCGGGCGCTGGGCGGCCGGGAGCCGGCCACTTGCCACGGTGGCAGCGACGCCGATGAGGGAGGCGACGGGAGGTTATGGGTTCGGCTCGGGCCGAGCGAGGAATCGCCGTGGGGGGAACGAGGCGCCGAACGGGGAGGAAGGAGCTGGGCCTGGGCGCTTAGGGCGCCGATGCTGGTCGCCGACGGGGTGGGGGAAGGAAGGAGGAGGGGGCACGGTGGCCGGGCGAGCCAGCCGAGAGGCCACGGGCCGGATCCCAGGGAGAGGAGGAGGGGGATCGAGGAGGGGCGGCCGATGGGCGGGGGAGCCGGGGAGCCGGAGGGGGGGGGCGGAGGAGGCGCTGGCAGGGCGGGCCGGAGCCGGCCGACGGGGGGGAAGAGGAGGAGAGGGGGCCTCACTGGGGGCAGGGCCTCGACCGGTATGCTCGGTGGAGGTCGGGCAGGCCGTGAGGAGGGGCCGGGAGGCGTTCCGTGGCGGGCAGCCGAGCCGGACCATGGCGGTCAGCTGCCGGGCTCGGTGGGGGCGTTGAGGGAGGGAGGGAGCTCCGGGCGTGGAGGAGGAGGGAGGACCGAGGCGGCGGGGCCGGGCGGGGATCGGCGGCAGGTGGATCGCCGACGGGAGGTGGTCAGTGGTCTCGCCCGATCTAGATCGGTCGGGAGCGAGGGGGGCGAGGGGCGAGGGGAGAGGGCGGTGGCTAGGGTTAGCCACCGATGGGGGACTAGTGAAGGGCGGGCCGGGTGGGCCGCCTGTGTGGAGAAGAGGGGATGGGCCAAGGGAGAGGGAGAGGGGCCAGGCTGGCTGGGCCGGAGGGGGGGGGTTATCCCCCTCCCTGTTTTATTTCCTTTTTGCTATTTATTTATTTAAAACGCTCTGACGCTTGTAAAAATTATTGCACCCCACCAATATTAGGTTAGGTATTTTAGAAAACCCCGGAACATTTTAGAACTTATTTTTGGAACCTTTTATCGTTTGTTTTAGTTTTAAATTTTGTTTTAGGACGGGTCCGAATTAACGAGAGGTTATTTAACCGAACCGGGACGATTACTGTAGCATAACCACCCGGGCGTCACATCCGGAACAGGCTCCAAGATGGGATCTCGTGGGTACAGAAGGTTGCGGCGGTGCAATTAGGTTTTTGGCTCCGTATCTGATCGTTTGGGGGTAAGTAGGTATATATAGGAGGAAGGAGTACGTCGGTGGAGCAACAGGGGGCCCACGAGGGTGGAGGGCGCGCCCTGGGGAGGGGGGGTAGGCGCGCCCCCTACCTCGTGGCCTCCTCCTTTGTGTCTTGATGTAGGGTCCAAGTCTCCTGGATCATAATCTTCCTAAAAATCACGTTCCCGAAGGTTTCATTCCGTTTGGACTCCGTTTGATATTCCTTTTCTGCGAAACTCTGAAATAGGCAAAAAACAGCAATTCTGGGTTGGGTCTCCGGTTAATAGGTTAGTCCCAAAAATAATATAAAAGTAGATAATAAAGCCCAATAATGTCCAAAACAGTAGATAATATAGCATGGAGCAATCAAAAATTATAGATACGTTGGAGACATATCAGTGCCGAAGAGCCCGTCGTAAAGGGTTACGTCGATGCTAGCTTTGACACAGATTCGGATGACTTCAAGTCACAAACCGGATACATGTATATTTTGAATGGTGGGGCAGTCAGCTGGTGCAGTTGCAAGCAAAGCGTCGTGGCGGGATCTACATGTGAAGCAGAGTACATAGCTGCTTGGGAAGCAGCGCGGGAAGGAGTCTGGATGAAGGAGTTTATCACCGACCTAGGAGTGATTTCCAATGCGTCGGGCCCAATGACTCTCGTTTGTGACAACACTGGGGCTATTGCCATTGCCAAGGAGCCCAGGTTTCACAACAAGACCAAGCACATCAAGCACCGCTTCAACTCCATTCGTGAATATATTCAAGATGGATACATAGATATTTGTAAAGTACATACGGATCTAAATGTCGCAGATCCGTTGACTAAACCTCTTCCACGAGCAAAACATGATCAACACCAGAACTCTATGGGTGTTCGATTCATCACAATGTAACTAGATTAGTGACTCTAGTGCAAGTGGGAGACTGTTGGAAATATGCCCTAATAGCAGTAGCCTGTCCCGTAAACCCGCGCTACTACTATTTGTTCGTATTTCATTTCTTTTGTTCTATACTGTATTTATACACTATTATACAAGTTTTCATACAGTCGCAATTTGGAGATGGTTATGTCATTATGATGATGATGAGTTATTATATCATTGATTGAAAGAAACGCGGATTAGAATCGAGTGGATCCAAAGTGACCAAGTTGGATTAGTAGGATGACTAACAAGTCATACTCATCATCGTCATTATCGTAATAACAAGTCATACTCATCATCATCATCATAGTCATCTAACAACTCATCATTCTAGCACATCACTCATCATCATCATAATAACAACTCCTCCCCTCGTCATCTCATAGTCATAACCAACACTAATTAATTATTTTTAGGACATGATGAGTACTAGTTAGGATTGTTGGAAATATGCCCTAGAGGCAATAATAAAATGGTTATTATTATATTTCCTTGTTCATGATAATTGTCTATTGTTCATGCTATAATTGTATTAACCGAAAACCGTAATACATATGTGAATACATAGACTACAACATGTCCCTAGTGAGCCTCTAGTTGACTAGCTCGTTGATCAATAGATGGTTGTGGTTTCCTGACCATGGACATTGGATTTCGTTGATAACGGGATCACATCATTAGGAGAATGATATGATGGACAAGACCCAATCCTAAGCATAGACAAGATCGTGTAGTTCGTTTGCTAGAGATTTTCTAATGTCAAGTATCATTTCCTTAGACCATGAGATTGTGCAACTCCCGGATGCCGTAGGAATGCTTTGGGTGTATCAAATGTCACAATGTAACTGGGTGACTATAAAGGTGCACTACAGGTATCTCCAAAAGTGTCTGTTGGGTTGGCACGAATCGAGACTGGGATTTGTCACTCCATATGATGGAGAGGTAGCTCTGGGCCCACTCGGTAATGCATCATCATAATGAGCTCAATGTGACTAAGGAGTTAGTCACGGGATCATGTACTCCCTCTGTCCGGAAATACTTGTCATCAATATGAACAAAAGGGGATCTATCTAGATGTATTTTAGTTCTAGATACATCCATTTTTATCCATTTTGATGACAAGTATTTTTGGATGCAGGGAGTATTACGGAACGAGTAAAGAGACTTGATGGTGACGAGATTGAACAAGGTATGGGGATACCGACGATCGAATCTCGGGCAAGTAACATACCGATGGACAAAGGGAATTGTATACGGGATTGATTGAATCCCTGACATCGTGGTTCATGCAATGAGACCATCGTGGAACATGTGGGAGCCAATATGGGTATGCATATCCCGCTATTGGTTATTGGCCGGAGAGATGTCTCGGTCATGTCTCCATGGTTCCCGAACCCGTAGGGTCTACACACTTAAGGTTCGGTGACGCTAGAGTTGTAATGGGAAAGTGTATGTGGTTACCGAAGGTTGTTCGGAGTCCTAGATGAGACCCCGGACGTCACGAGGAGTTCCAGAATGGTCCGGAGGTGAAGATTTATATATGGGAAGTCTATTTTCAGTCGCCGAAATGTTTCGGGGGTTATCAGTATTGTACCGGGACCACCGAAAGGTGTCCGGGAGTCCACCTGGTGGGGCAACCTGCCGCGGAGGGCTTAGTGGGCTGAATATGGGTGGGGACCAGCCCCTTTCTGGCCTGGTGCGCCCCCCAAGGGCCCAAGGCGCGTAGGGTTGGAAACCCTAGGGGGTGGGGGCGCCTCCCACCTGCTTGGGGGGCAAGTTTCCCCCCTGGCCGCCGCCCCCCCATCTAGATGGATCTAGGGGGCCGGCCCCCTCTCCCCTTCCCCTATATATAGTGAGGGGGTGGGAGGGCAGCCGCACCCTTCCCCTGGCGCAGCCCTCCCCCTCCAACTCCTTTTCCTCCTCTGTAGTGCTTAGCGAAGCCCTGCCGGAGAACCGCGAGCTCCACCACCACGCCGTCATGCTGCCGAAGCTCTCCCTCAACTTCTCCTCTTCCCTTGCTGGATCAAGAAGGAGAAGATGTTCCCGGGCTGTATGTGTGTTGAACGCGGAGGCGCCGTCCGTTTGGCGCTTGGATCGGATCATCCGCGATTTGAATCGTCGTGAGTACAACTCCATCAATCGCGTTCTTGTAACACTTCGGCTTAGCGATCTTCAAGGGTATGAAGATGCACTCCCTCTCTCTCATTGCTAGCATCTCCTAGATTGATCTTGGTGACACATAGGAAAATTTTGAATTATTACTACGTTCCCCAACAAGGACATGATATCCTCTCTAAGGTAAAAGAGCGTAAAACGGGATAGCACCTGACTCTCCATTATGGAGAATGAAGATCATCCTATCTGCAATTCGTGGGCTTCGCACCATGTTGCCTCCAAGTAGCTCCTGTGATCATTCATAAAAAATCCATTATTTGACTGTGAGGTCTTCATCTCTTCAAGAAATTGTGTATGCACAACGAAGAACCGTAGGCATACCTGGCCGTAAGCTAATAATATCAATGCCACCTTTCATATGCATCAGATGAGGCACACAATCCTTCGGGATTATTTGTTGTAGAACGCAATAATAACGTAGTTAGCAATGTAGTTTAGCTTTAGAAGAATGTATGCAAAAGATGCACTAGTGTCATAATAGTAAAAATCTTATCATGCCATCTCCATGCATGTTACCATAGTTCAACCCGTGGACTAGTGACGTATATTTACCATAATGTGGAGGAGTTTCATAATTGTTATTGAAAGTCTAGACGTCAAGAATAAATGGGACAAGATGATTTTTCTCCTCGTAAGTTAGTTCAGAGACATTAGTGTAGTAAGTTTTGTCTACTACCTTCCGTACATTTCTTGAAGAGTGGAAACAAGTTGTCATTGGAAGTAAGCCATCAATGATTTTTAAATAAACAATATAAATTACTTATCAAATTTATTTGACAAACTCACAAAGAGGTAGAATTGGAAGCGTGTCTACATCCACCCAAATGTCGATATTATCTTCAATTTCATCTTCGGGCCGAATATCAAAGGTTCTTTTCATATCCTCCTTAAATTCATAGGCCTTGCATAGTCCTCTCCAAGTCGAGCAACCAAAATGTGAGCTATTTGGTGCATTAAATATAGCTTAACCAAAAAAGTGAAACTATGCTTCATCCTAAGGTGAGCTCTCTTAATCTCCGTACTCTCCCGATATTTGAAACCGAGCTTTTCCAAGACATACAGTCATGCATGACATACGATGAACTATTCAAATTGAAAAAAATGGAAATTACACATTGAAGCCAAAAATCACAAGTCATGCTTAATTACGGAAAAATACTTGTCATCCTTACGTACTGTGAAAACGTCAAAAATCTCATTCAACACGATGGTGAAGCATCTACCGTTTTGCAGATGAGGCATCCTCTCACACATACCCCGATCGTCTTTGTAGTAGTCACACTCGGGGATCCTATGGTTTGCTGGAATGTCATTTAACTCCTATTCCAGTAAATCACGTGCACTCGATATTCCCTACTTTATAGCACAAGTCATGCTGAAATCCACGGAAAATTCCGGCATGACCTTTGCTAAAACAGGACATATCGAGCGCTTGAAATTTGCCGGAACGGAAATGAATCAACATTCCGGCAAAACATAGGCCACTTGGAGTTTCACTTCAAAAATGCCATAATTTCACAATATAACAAGTACATGAATTTTTTTAAAATTCTATCAACTAAATATAGTACACTACAAACTATAATATAGAAACTAAAATTTCTATTCAAAAGACCTAAAATTTCCTGATCTATTCAAACACCTAAAATAGTAAAAAAACCCTACATTTACTCAAATGACCTAAAAAAGTATTCTATTAAAAAACCTACATTCTACAATGCCCACATTCAAAAACTTACATTCTACAATGTCTACATTCTAAAACCTACATTCAAATTACCTACATTCTACAGGAAGAGAGAGAGAAGGGGGGAGGGAGGAGGGAGGCAGGAAGGAGGGAGGCAGTAGGGAGGGAGGAGAGAGGGAGGCAAGAGGGAGGGAGGAGAGAGAGGGAGGAAGGAGGAGCTACCTCGATGGTGGTGCCGCGTGGGCAACGGCGGCGAGCGACGGTAATGAGAGGAGGGAGGCAGGAGGGGGAAGGAGAGAGTGAGTGTCGTGAGGGAGAGAGGAAACGAACAACCAGCCGGGGCAGTGGATAAGGTGGGCTTAGCAGTAGCGCGGGGCGGGCGCCCGATGCTACTGTTAAGTTGGGCCCACCACCTGCCCAGCGTGGTCCATGGACCTAGCGCTACAACTAATAACTTAGTTGTAGCACGGGTTACACAGCCCATGCTGCTACTAAGGCTAGACCCGGGGCACCTTGAGCCCACGTAGCAGCAGTGCTGGTTGAGCAGACCAGCGCTACTGCTATTGGGTACGAGTAGCGCGGGGCGACCTCCATCGCTATTGCTAGTTAACAGTAGCATGGCGTACTTAACCCGCGCTATTGCTAACCATCTACCTATAGCCTTTTCCTTACCGTGTATGCGTGTAGGAATTTCTATATGTATTTGCATGTGTCGTATAATAGCATAGCCAGCTACTGGCTATATGATGTTGTCATGTTATCTATATAGTTCGTAAGTACAATAGTTAGGGCAACTCCAACGCACGACCCCAAATGGTTCGGGCGCGTCCATTTGGGGGTGAACGGACAGAACAGGCGGCCCAACGGCGGGAGAAACAGACCAATGTCCATTTCCAGTCCGCTTTCGATCCATTTCCGACCCAACATTGGGCCGCATTTGTGGCCAAATGGGCACACACGGATGGGCACTTTTGATACTTCTCCAACGTATCTATAATTTATGAAGTATTCATGCTATTATATTATCCATCTTAGATATTTTATATGCATTTATATGCTATTTTATATGATTTTTGGGACTAACCTATTAACCTAGAGCCCAGTGCAGTTTACATTTTCTCCTTGTTTTTGAGTTTTCCAGAAAAGGAATACCAAACGGAGTCCAATTGACGTGCCAATTTTTGACAATTTTTTATGGACCAAAAGAAGACCCCGGAGTAAAAGAGTTGGGCCAGGAGAGTCCCGAGCTGCCCACGAGGGTGGGGGCGCGCCCACCCCCCCAGGCGCATGGGCCTGCCTCGTGGACAGCTCAGGCACCTCCTTGACGTGAGACTGACGCCAAAAATTCCTATAAATACAGAAACCTCGGAAAATTAACCTAGATCGGAAGTTCCGCCGCCGCAAGCCTCTCTAGCCACGAGAAATCAATCTAGGCCCTCTCCGGCACCCTGCCGGAGGGGGCCATCATCATCGGTTGCCATGGAGGAGTATCCCGGAGGGGCCATCATCATCATGAAGGCCAAGGACCAGAGGGTGGAGGCCATGGAGGAGGAAGCACAAGGGGAGAACCTCTCCTCCTCTCTCTTGGTGGCACCGGAGTGCCATCGGGAGGGGAATCATCGCCGCGGTGATCGTCTTCATCAACATCACCATCATCATCACCATCCTCATCTCTTTTACGCGGTCCACTCTCCCGCATCCCGCTGTAATCCCTACTTGAACATGGTACTTTATGCCACATATTATGATCCAATGATGTGTTGCCATCCTATGATGTTTTGAGTAGATATCTTTTGTCTTTGGGTTGATTGATGATCTAGATTGGTATGAGTTGTATGTTTTATTTTGGTGCTGTCCTATGGTGCCCTCCGTGTCGGCATAGCGTGAGGGATTCCCGCTGTAGGGTGTTGCAATACGTTCATGATTCGCTTATAGTGGGTTGGTGAGTGACTGAAACACAAACCCGAGTAAGAGGGATTGTTGCGTATGTGAATAAAGAGGACTTGATTCTTTTAATGCTATGGTTGGGTTTTACCTTAATGATCTTTAGTAGTTGCGGATGCTTGCTAGAGTTCCAATCATAAGTGCATATGATCCAAGTAGAGAAAGTATGTTAGCTTATGCCTCTCCCTCATATGAAACTGCAATAGTGATTACCGGTCTTGTTAACAATTGCCTAGGACAATTCCACTTTACGGTCCACCATTATTACACACTCGTTATTTATATTATTTAGTAATATATTCTAACTTTATGATAACAGCACCTACTTTTATATTTTAGCTCTCCGATACCATACAAAGTTATCCTATTCATACCCACAACGTAGTTTTATTTCTCGTTTCTAGTTGGAAGCAAACGTTCGGTGCACGTAGAGTCGTATCAGTGGCAGATAGGGCTTGAGAGAATATTGATATTACCTTTAGCTACTTATGGGTTCGACACTCCATACTTATCACTTCCACCTTTGAAAATTGCTACGATGATTCCCTGCACTTGGGGATTATCAAGCTCTTTTCTGGCGCCGTTGCCGGGGAGCAATAGCGTGGGGTTGATATTCTCGTGTGTGCTTCTTTGCTTTCTTCACTAGCTAGATTTTTTTCTTTTTTATTTATGTTTAGTTGTGGGTGAAACATAAAAAAATTTAAAAGAATCAAAATACAATTTTTTTTATTACTTGCCTCTCATGCCTAAAAAGTTTTTCAAAAAGAGAAGTGATTGGAAAGTTATGCATTGAAGAAGTGAGGGTCGACCTTGAGCACTTGTGTTCATGCTCACGGAAAAAATGTAGAATTTTTCATGGAAGTTTCTCTGTAAATAATTATCCCCTTGTCTATACCCATTGTATTATAAAAATAATGTGCCAAGCTTTAGTTTTAGGATGATTAGATTGCTTGTTTGCTATGTGCAGAACAAAAACAGAAACTTTGGCTGTAGTTCGTGAATTTACATTTTTTACTGGAAAGTCAAATGGGCCTGAAACTTTTTTCACATTACTTCTGTACAAATTGTTCAAATTGTCAAGTTTATTTCATAATTTTAGGAGTTACAGAAGTTTACCAAACTTCCAGATTACTACAGACTGTTCTGTTTTTAACAGATTCTGTTTTGCGTGTGTTGTTTGTTTATTTCGATGAATCTATGGCTAATATCGGGGGTTATGAACCAAAGAGAAGTTGGAATAAAGTAGGTTTAACACCAATATAAATAAAGAATGATTTCATTATAGTACCTAAAGTTAGTGATTTGCTTTATTACACTAACGGATCTCACAAGTTTTGTTAAAGTTTTGTGTGGATGAAGTGTCCGAAGGTCGAGGAACTATCAATATGAGAAGAATAAAGAGAGGCTAGAGTTAAAGCTTGGGGATGCCCAAGGCACCCCAAGTAAATATTTCAAAGGATACTCAAGCATCTAAGCTTGGGGATGCCCCGGTTGGCATCCCCTCTTTCTTCTTCAACAATTATCGGTATACCTCGGTTTTTGTTTTGTTCACATGATTTGTGTCCTTTGTGTTTTTGTTTTTCCTTTAAGAACCATGCTAGTATGAGATAGCCCTTCATTGATTTATAGAATGATTAATGTGCTTCACTTATATCTTTTAAGTATGATCTTATAGAATTGCTCTTTGTGCTTCACTTAAATCTTTTGAGTATGGTTTTATAGAATGCTTCGTGTGCTTCACTTATATATTTTGAGCTTGGATATTGGTTAGTCTATATTAATTGCAGAAAGCTCCATGAACTTCACTTATATATTTTGGAGTATGAATAATACCATCATTTAAAGTGGGTTTGGAAGAGTGTCAACTTTAGGAATTAGTGATCCCACTATTTTGGAGGGTTGAATCTTAGTGTGATATTTATGAAAGTGGATTTGGAAGAGTGTCAAATTTAGCTAGTAATGATTCCACTATTTCGGAAGAGGTTCCAATTGAGTATGAGAACAAATTTGCTATCCATGTTGCTACTGAAAATTATTATGAGGGAGGAAGACATGCTTGTAGGAGTTGCAATAATATCAAGTTTCCTCTCTAAGTGCTTAAAGTTTTGAAGTTATACTTGTTTCGCCTTCCTATGCTAGTTGATTGTTGTTCTTATAAATTGTGTGTTCACAAAATCCCTAGTCATAGTAAGTGGGTTATATTTAAATGTGCTACTCATATTCTTCAAGATGCTCTCCTTGTGCTTCAATTCCTATCTTTTATGAGAGCATCATTGAAATCATCATGCCTAGCTAAAAGGCATTAAAGAAAAGCGCTTGTTGGGAGACAACCCAATACTTACCCTTACTGTTTTTGCGTGTTTACATGATTAAGCTACTGTATTAATCATGTTTTATAGCTTTTGTTTCAATAAAGTGCCGAGTAAGACCTTTGGGAAGACTTAGGAGAAAGTTAATGTGATCTTGCTGTAAAAAACAGAAACTTTGCGCTCACGAGATTAGCTGTCATTTTTTTACAGAAGAGTGATTTTGAGTTGATTCTTTTTGCAGAAGATTAATAGACAAATTCATCACTTCCAACAATTTATTTCATAATTTTTGGAGTAGCATAAGTATGGTTATTGTTCAGATCACTACAGACTGTTCTGTTTCTGACAGATTCTGTTTTCATCGCATAGTTTGCTTGTTTCTAGTTTCTATGGCTTATATTTCTCAAATAAATTGTAGAAATGATATGGTACAGTAGGCATTGTGTGAGAACAATTATGAACATTGTCTTTGACAGTACCAAAGTGAATGGTTTACCCTTTATCATACTAACCTATCTCACGAAGTTTCGTTAAGTTTTGTGTGATTGAAGTTTTCAAGCTTTGGATGAGATATCGATATGAGGAGAATAAGGAGTGGAAAGACCCTAAGCTTGGGGATGACCAAGGCACCCCAAGGTAATATTCAAGGAAGACTCAAGCGCCTAAGCTTGGGGATGCCCCGGAAGGCATCCCCTCTTTCGTCTTCAAAACTATGGGTATACCTTACTCGGAGCTATATTTTTATTCGTCACTTGATATGTGTTTTGCTTGGAGCCGTATTTTCAATTTTACTTGCTGTTTGAATAAAATCATTGGATCTGAAATGTTGAATGAAAAAGAATCCTCCCATGGCTAGTTAATTATTTGATTACTCAGTGTTCTTCACTCATATCTTTTGGAGTAGTTTGTCATTTACTCATGTGCTTCACGTAAATCCTATGAGTAAATGGTTGAATAAATTCAATTTCATAAATCTGAATTTATATATGTTTCATATGCTTATAACATGGGGAGTAACGACTTCACACATAATAAGCATAGGTAGTAAACTTATTGAAAGTTAGCAAACGTAGAATTGATCACTTGAACAATTCATGAAAGAATATTGAAGGAAGAGAGATTTCACATATAAATATACTATCTTGGACATCTTTTGTAATTGTTAGCACTCATTAAAATATGACATGATAAAATGTTGATGTTGGACAAGGAAGACAACATAATGGGTTATGTTTTCTTATATCTAAAATAAAGTATATTATCATGGATCGCCCAACACATTGAGCTTGCCTTTCCCCCTCATGCTAGACAAATTCTTTGCACTAAGTAGAGATATTACTTGTGTTTCCAAACACCCTTAAACCTGGTTTTGCCATGAGAGTCCACCATACCTACCTATGGATTGAGTAAGATCCTTCAAGTAAGTTGTCATCGGCGCAAGCAATAAAAATTGCTCTCTAAATATGTGTGATTGATTAGTGTGGAGGAAATAAGCTTTGTACGATCTTGTGATGTGAAAGAAATAAAAGCGACGAACTGCATAATAAAGGTCCATATCACAAGTGGCAATATAAAGTGACGTTCTTTTGCATTAAGATTTTGTATATCCAACCATAAAAGCGCATGGCAACCTCTGCTTCCCTCTATGAAGGGCCTATCTTTTACTTTTATCTTCTACCTTATGCAATAGTCATGGTGACCTTCACCTTTTCTTTTTATATTTTATCCTTTGGCAAGCCCATTGTGTTGGAAAGATTCTGATATATATAGGACTCCTCTTCTGTACTCCTGGGAGTATGTACTCCCATCGTCAATATACCTCATATACGCATTAATTATACCTCTTTATCATTCTCAATATACTTCATTAAATATTCTAAGATACCCCAATACGAGTTTTGTTCAAAAAATATCATCTGCGACGTACTTTTTGTAATATACCTTTTTCACGTACAAACACATCAGTATATACGTAAACATTTAAAAATATGTAGACTCACATAAATTTTTTCATGAAACTCATTTTGGGGTATCTAATAATTCCTAGTGAAGTATATTATAAATAATAAAGAGTTATAAAAGATTCATCTATGTGGTATATTAGGAGGCGAGTACGTACTCCCAGTGAGTACACAACCATTTTCCTATATATATATATATATATATATATATATATATATATATATATATATATCTAGTTGGATGTAAGGCATCATGAACTATTATTGTTGACATTACCCTTGAGGTAAAATGTTGGGAGGCGAATCTATAAGCCCCTATCTTTCTCTGTGTCTGATTAAAACTTTGAATCCATAAATATCGTGTGAGTGTTAGCAATTGTGAAAGACTAAATGATAGTTGAGTATGTGGAGTTTGCTAAATCAAAGCTCTGACATAGACCCTTCCTGAAAATAAGATGAATTGCAATTGTTTGATGACTAAGGACGCTGTTTGTTAGTTTTCAAGAAAGTTTATGATCTATACTTTAACATGTGAATGGCTTGTTACTTGATCATGAAATTTTTTATGAGATGAGCTACTGTTATGACATATAATGATGCTAGAAAAGGTGATTGAAATTATCATTGATCAAACTTGTGCACCTGCTAGCATTCACACTTCATAAATTATTTCTTTTATCATTTACCTACTCAAGGACGAGCAGGAATTAAGCTTGGGGATGCTGATACGTCTCCAACGTATCTATAATTTATGAAGTATTCATGCTATTATATTATCCATCTTAGATGTTTTATATGCATTTATATGCTATCTTATATGATTTTTGGGACTAACTTATTAACTTAGAGCCCAGTGCCAGTTTCTGTTTTGTTCTTGTTTTTGAGTTTTGCAGAAAAGGAATACCAAACGGAGTCCAATTGACGTGCCATTTTTTTACGATTTTTAATGGACCAAAAGAAGACCCCGGAGTAAAAGAGTTGGGCCAGGAGAGTCCCGAGCTGCCCACGAGGGTGGGGGCGCGCCCACCCCCCAGGCGCGTGGGCCTGCCTCGTGGACAGCTCGGGCACCTCCTTGATGTTAGACCGACGCCAAAAATTCCTATAAATACAGAAACCTCGGAAAATTAACCTAGATCGGAAGTTCCGCCTCCGCAAGCCTCTCTAGCCACGAGAAATCAATCTAGGCCCTCTCTGGCACCCTACCGGAGGGGGCCATCATCATCGGTGGCCATGGAGGAGTATCCCGGAGGGGCCATCATCATCATGAAGCCCAAGGACCAGAGGGTGGAGGCCATGGAGGAGGAAGCACAAGGGGGAGAACCTCTCCTCCTCTCTCTTGGTGGCACCGGAGTGCCATCGGGAGGAATCATCGCCTTGTGATCGTATTCATCAACATCACCATCATCATCACCATCCTCATCTCTTTTACGCGGTCCACTCTCCCACACCCCGCTGTAATACCTACTTGAACATGGTGCTTTATGGCACATATTATGATCCAATGATGTGTTGCCATCCTATGATGTTTTGAGTAGATAACTTTTGTCTTTGGGTTGATCGATGATCTAGATTGGTATGAGTTGTATGTTTTTATTTTGGTGCTGTCCTATGATGCCCTTGTGTCGCGCAAGCGTGAGGGATTCCCGCTGTAGGGTGTTGCAATACATTCATGATTCTCTTATAGTGGGTTGGTGAGTGACTGAAACACAAACCCGAGTAAAAGGGATTATTGCGTATGGGAATAAAGAGGACTTGATGCTTTAATGCTATGGTTGGGTTTTACCTTAATGATCTTTAGTAGTTGCGGATGCTTGCTAGAGTTCCAATCATAAGTGCATATGATCCAAGTAGAAAAAGTATGTTAGCTTATGCATCTCCCTCATATGAAACTGTAATAGTGATTACCGGTCTTGTTAACAATTGCCTACGACAATTCCGCACACCGATCCACCATTATTCCACACTCGCTATTTATATTATTTAGTAATATATTCTAACTTTATGATAACAGCATCTGCTTTTATATTTTAGCTCTCCGATACCATACAAAGTTATCTTCTTCATACCCACAACGTAGTTTTATTTCTCGTTTCTAGTTGGAAGCAAACGTTCGGTGCACGTAGAGTCGTATCAGTGGCAGATAGGGCTTGAGAGAATATTGATCTTACCTTTAGCTCCTTGTGGGTTCGGCACTCCATACTTATCACTTCCACCTTTGGAAATTGCTACGATGATTCCCTGCAGTTGGGGATTATCAACTGTGCGTGCTCATATCTTCCCCTGCCACGCCCATCGAGGACACATACGCCCCTTTTTTCTATTCCCCCAAACTCCAGCCGCACCTCCCGCCCACTCCCCTCGTTCCTAGCCGCCAACGCCGCCATTTTTCTCGGCCTTGTTGATGTCCAGCACGGCCGTGCACCCGTCCCTACCCTTGTCGCAGCTCCCGTTTCTTTGACACCCCAAGCTGTCCAACCCCGGGAGCCTGATTTTAGCGCATCCGACGGTCGGATTTAGCCACACTGGTCTATAATTTTATTGATACCCGGCGGCAGGCATGCAAGCTAAACTAGATCGAGTGCACTGGCTGTAGCCACACTCCAAAGCTAGAGCACGCTCCAGCTCAAGCTTCTCTCCATCCCTTGAAGCTAGCCCTGATAGTTAGTTCATCCACCAAATAACGAAAATTGCCGCCTAAAGCATGGGGCACCTGTCTGTCGTGCCTCCATTCATGCATGCACCTCAAGCAAACGGCCCGGCCGGCCGGTGGTACGTAGTTGCCACACGTTTGGGACCTCCTGTTCAGTGCATATATAAACTCAGCACAAGTGCTTGTCTCAACACTCATTCCACCCTCCATCATCTGGTCCTCTGCTCGTCAAGAACTACCTCAAGATACAAGCTATGGCCATGGCTATCTGCTCTGGCCTTCCTGCTCCGTGCTCTCTCCTCTTGGCAACCCTGCTGCTGCTCATCGTCCAAGCGCAGAGCGTCACCAGACACTACAATTTCAATGTATGTCCACAGTTCATTTCATCTAGTATCCTGATTTGATCACATCCTTGCATGCATGGCGTTCGCCTTGACCACGCCTCTGCATGCACGCAGGTGCAAATGGCGAACGTGACGAGGCTGTGCGGCACCAAGAGCATCGTGACGGTGAACGGGGAGTACCCCGGCCCGGCGCTGGTGGCGAGGGAAGGCGACCGCGTCGTCGTCCGCGTCACCAACCGCGTCGCGCACAACGTCACGCTGCACTGGCACGGCATCCGCCAGCTGCGGACCGGCTGGGCCGACGGGCCGGCGTACGTCACGCAGTGCCCCATCCAGACGGGCCAGAGCTACGTCTACGACTTCACCGTCACTGGGCAGCGCGGCACGCTGTGGTGGCACGCGCACATCTCCTGGCTGCGCGCCACCGTCTACGGCGCCATCATCATCCTCCCCAAGCATGGCGTGCCTTACCCGTTTGCCGTGCCGCACAAGGAGGTCCCGGTCGTCTTCGGCGAGTGGTGGCGGGCCGACACGGAGGCGGTGGTCAGGCAGGCGCTTCGGACGGGCGGAGCACCCAATATCTCCGACGCTTTTACAATCAACGGGCTCCCTGGGCCGCTCTACAACTGCTCCGCCAAAGGTACCACCATCACATTTTCTAGTATTCTGTTCAGCCAATGTGAGTCACAGGTTTGCAAAACGTGCCAACTACTAATAGGGATGTCGTTTGTATGCATGGTGAAATATCGCAGACACTTTCAAACTGAAGGTGGAGCCCGGGAAAACGTACATGTTGCGCCTCATCAATGCCGCGCTCAACGACGAGCTCTTCTTCTCCGTCGCCAATCACACGCTCACCGTCGTCGAGGTCGACGCCGTCTACGTCAAGCCTTTCACCGTCAAGACCCTGATCATCTCTCCTGGCCAGACCACCAATGTGCTCCTCACCGCCAAGCCGTTCTACCCTAAGGCCAACTTCTATATGTCCGCTGCGCCCCACTCCACCATTAGGCCGGGCACCTTCGACAACACCTCCGTCGCCGGCATCCTCGAGTACCAAAAGCCTGGCTCACCCTCCGTGCCAAGCTTTGACAAGGACTTGCCGCTGTTCAAGCCAGTTCTCCCGCGGTTCAACGACACCGGCTTCGTCACCAACTTCACCTCCAAGCTCCGCAGCCTCGCCACGCCGCGGTACCCGGCTGCCGTGCCACAGTCGGTGGACAAGCGGTTCTTCTTCACGGTCGGGCTGGGCACGCTCCCGTGCCCCGCGAACACAACGTGCCAGGGGCCCACCAACAAGACGCAGTTCGCGGCGGCCATGAACAACGTCTCCCTGGTGCTCCCTTCCACGGCGCTCCTCCAGTTGCACTTCACCGGCATGTCCCGGAGCGTCTACGGGTCCAACTTCCCGGTCACGCCCCTCTTGAAATTCAACTACACGGGGGCGCCGCCTAACAACACGAATGTGGCCAAGGGGACCAAGCTCCTCGTGCTGCCATTCAACGCGTCGGTGGAGCTGGTGATGCAGGACACAAGCATCCTCGGCTTCGAGAGCCACCCCCTGCACCTGCACGGCTTCAACTTCTTTGTGGTCGGGCAAGGGTTTGGCAACTACGACGCCGTGAACGACCCACCAAGTTCAACCTCGTCGACCCGGTAGAGCGGAACACCGTTGGGGTGCCCGCCGGCGGGTGGGTGGCCATTCGCTTCCTCGCCGATAACCCAGGTAACTACAGTTTAGTACAAGTTGCACTGGAATAATGTTTTTGTCCATGTTCATACGTATCATATGCATGCATGTGCAGGTGTATGGTTCATGCATTGCCATCTGGAGGTGCACACAACGTGGGGACTGAGAATGGCATGGCTGGTGCTAGACGGGAGCCTTCCGAGCCAGAAGTTGCTCCCCCCGCCGGCCGATCTCCCGAAATGCTAGGCGCACAGGCTTAGAGCCATTGGTTTTCCTCTTTTGATTTGTTCGCAAATTTGCGATTTATAAAAGTATGAAGCGTTCCTACTCCCTTGAGGGGAATCGGCGTGCGTATATATATTGATAGGGTCGAAGGGCTTGCCTTGACGTATAAGGATGAGTACAAAAGTTTGGATATTTTGTGCTTGCCATTGACCCGTTGCACCACATCCTTGCCACGGCGGCTTCCCAAGGTCATCTTAAACCGCTCAGAGGTCGACCCATTCGTGCGTCGCTTTATGCTGATGATGCTGCCATATTTGTCTCCCCAATAAAAAACGACATTCAGTTTTTGGCTTCAACTCTTGCCTCTTTTGGTGATGTCACTGGATTAGTCACCAATTGTGCCAAGAGTCTTGTTGCGCCCATTCGCTGCGATAACATTGATCTTGATGATGTTCTTCAGGCCTTCCCGGCTATTCGCTCCACCTTCCCAATGAGATATTTGGGACTGCCTCTTTCGGTTACAAGGTTGAAGAGGATACACTTTCAGTTCTTAGAAGATAAAGTTGCTGGGAAGTTACCGCCTTGGATCGCGAGGCATGTGGCTACCCCGGGCCGCGTTGTTTTGGTCAAGGCTGTGCTTACCGCTATTACTATATATCATATTACACCTTTGGAGTTGCCGGTGGAAGTGAGGAAGAAGACTGACAGTTTGCGACGCGCCTACCTATGGGCGGGATGTGACAAGGTGACTGGTGGAAAATGCAAGGTCAATTGGGAACTTGTCTGTAAGCCCAAGATCTTTGATGGTTTGGGCATCCTCAACCTGGAGAAGTTTGCTACTGCCCTTCGATTGCGATGGCTTTGGTATGAATGGGCTGACCCACCCAAGACTTGGGTTGGGATGGGAACGCCATGCAATGACAATGATAGGAACATTTTTGCGGCAGCCACCATGGTTCACATTGGGGATGGAGGTAAGGCGAAGTTCTGGGAATCACCCTGGCTCCAAGGCACGAGACCCAAAGATATTGCTCCTAGGATATTTGACCTCTCAAAAAAGAAATCTTGCTCGGTCCAAATTGCTCTCCTCAACAATTTTTGGGTTAGTCAAATTGATACCCGTCATGGGATCACCCTGGAGCACCTACAGGAGTTCATCACACTTTGGGGGAAACTATCCTATATTACTCTCAACAACAGTGTGCAAGATACTATCCACTGGAAGTTCACCTCTCAAGGAGAATACTCGACGTCGACTGCCTATATGGCGCAGTTTGCGGGACACACAACTAGCATCATGCCTGCTGCTGTTTGGAAGGTTTGGGCCCCTCCGAAATGCAAGTTTTTTGCTTGGTTGATAATTCAAAACAGAGTATGGACGGCCGATCGATTGCTCCGTCATGGTTGGCCGAATTGCAACCTTTGCCCGCTTTGCAAGCAAGTCCAGGAAACTGCGGCGCATCTTTTCTTCCAGTGTAGGTTGTCCCAGCATGTTTGGGTTGAGGTTGCTTCATGGATTGGCCTACATGGTGATGTGGTGAGGAGCTGGAGATTTGAGGCTTCAGTTCGAGATTGGTGGATTAAAAATGTGATCAAGCGCGGAAACCAGAGAAAGGCTATCGCCTCCTTATTCATGCTTATGTCTTGGGAGATTTGGAAAGAGCGCAATGCAAGGGTCTTTCGCAACACTGCCGCTACAAGCGTGATGGTCGTCGCGAAGATCAAAGAGGAGGCCCATCTTTGGGCTATGGCAAGTGCCACCCACTTGAGTATTGTAATGCCGCGAGAGTAGTTCTTTGTTCCCCGCTTTGCGGCTATTTGTCTAAAACATTCTTCCTTAATCAATGAAAATGGCAAATCTTTTACCTTGTTTCAAAAAAAAAAAAAAACCAATGATACGATGATTTGTTCTAACACCCTCCCTTAATCTCAACTATCCTAAATTAAGATTGCTCTTGAACTTATCAAATGATCGTGTTGGTAGTGCCTTGGTGAAACCATCCGCCACTTGATCCTTGAAGGGAATAAACCGTATCTCAAGTTTCTTTGCTGCAACCCTCTCTCGCACAAAGTGAAAATCAATTTCTATGTGCTTTGTTCTTGCATGGAACACCGGGTTTGCAGACAAATATGTTGCACCCAAATTATCACACCATAAGCATGAGATACGATTATTTTTAACTCCCAATTCTTCAAGAAGTGATTCAACCCAAATAACTTCAGCAGTTGCATTAGCCAAGGATTTATACTCAGCCTCTGTGCTTGAACGTGACACAGTGGCTTGTTTTCTGGCACTCCAAGAAATAAGATTGGACCCAACGAATATTGCAAAACCTCCAGTTGATCTTCTGTCATCACTACATCCTGCCCAGTCAGCATCAGAAAATGCGCTCACAAGAGTGGAATTAGAACTTTTGAAATGAAGTCCTATTCCCATAGTATGCTTTACATATCTTACAATCCTCTTGACCGCTGTCCAATGTGCAGAAGTAGGTGCATGTAGATATTGACAAACCTTGTTGACAGCAAATGAGATATCCGGACGTGTGAGAGTTAAATATTGCAATGCTCCCATGGTACTCCTATACCTTGTACTTTCTTCCTCTTGAAGTGGCTCTCCTTCATATGCTGAAAGTTTTTCTGAAGAAGACAAGGGTGTAGGTACTGGCTTACAATTTTTCATTCCCATATGAGACAGAAGTTCAGTGATGTATTTCTCCTGTTTTAACATAATGCCATCTTGAGTTTTCTTGACTTTAATACCTAGGAAAAAGTGCAAATCACCTAGGTCCTTTAAGGAAAACTCTGAACTCAAGTCATGCAGAAGAGCATTAGTGGCATTTTGTGAAGAACTTGCAACTATGATATCATCAACATATATAAGAAAGAAAATAACCACTCCTGCCTTGTTATAAATAAACAAGGATGTATCAGCCTTTGAAGCAATGAAGCCAACAGATTTCAATTGTAAGCTCAGTCTGGAATACCATGCTCTAGGTGCTTGTTTCAAGCCATAGAGTGCTTTATCATGCTTGCAAACAAAGTGTGGAAATTTCTTACTTTCATACCCAGGTGGCTGTCTCATGAACACTTCCTCTTCCACAACACCATGCAAAAACGCGTTCTATACATCTAGCTATCTTAGGCTCCATCCTCTGGAAACAACAATAGCTAGCACAAGTCTGATAGTTGCAGCTTTCACAACAGGACTAAAGGTGTCCTCATAAT
The DNA here is from genome assembly GCA_021605145.1 of Aegilops bicornis. Classification (NCBI taxonomy): domain Eukaryota; kingdom Viridiplantae; phylum Streptophyta; class Magnoliopsida; order Poales; family Poaceae; genus Aegilops; species Aegilops bicornis. The sequence goes on from CM038675.1 coordinate 223,818,047, forward strand.
CAATGCCATAACGTTGCTTGAAGTCCTTTGCAACCAAACATACCTTATACCTGTCAATGGAGCCATCTGCCTTCTTTTTAATTCTGTATACCCATTTGCAATCAATTATATTTTTACCTTTCTGGTTTGGTACAAGATGCCAGGTTTTGTTTCTCATCAGTGCAGAATATTCCTCATCCATTGCCTTCTTCCATTTGGGATCATCAAGTGCACTACTCACAGTTGTTGGCTCTCCTGAAATACACAACATGCCATATGGTATAGTTCCATCTGTTCTTATCTTTGGATTTCATATACCTTTTTGTAGTCTAGTCTTGATTCTTGGAGACACCACAATTGGACTGCAGGTGCACTTGCCACAGCTGATCCAGGAGAATCAGGCGCTGACGCAGAAGAATCTGGCGCAGTCTGCACAGGGGATCCTGTGGCCACCGGTGAGGCCGCCGCTCCTGCAGGCATGCAGGAAGTAACCGCGCGGCGCGGCACAGCGGATCCGCAGCCCGACCGCGGCTGCATGCACACACGGGGCGAGGAAGATGCGGTCCCACTGCTGTCCCCACCTGTCGACGACGCGGCGCCACGGGAGTGGCTGGACCAGGAGCCGAAGCTGCTGCTGGTGGGAGCGCGATCCAAGGGGGATTCGGTCGCGCGATCCAAGGATCTGGCAGCGAGGCGTGCAGCGCCGCCGGATCGTCCTCGTTGTCCGTGCCCGGCTCGTCTCCTTCTTCAGCATGAAATATAAGATCATTTTGAGCTGGACTTTCGAGATTTTGATCATTTTGAGCTTCGTTTTCTCCAGGGACCTGCACAGGCATAAGTGTAGGACCAGTACCAGTAGGAATATCATCACATTGGTTAGTACAATCATCGCCCCCATGATCAAAAGTACGAAGATGTGTAGGAAGAAGAAGAATTTCTTTGCGAAGGAGGGCACCGGCATTGGGATGAAGTGATGCAAAAGGAAACACGGACTCATAAAAAACAACATCTCTAGATATGTAGACCCTACCAGTAGGAACATCAAGACATTTTACCCCTTTATGCATAGGGCTATAGCCTAAGAAGACACATCTTTTAGAGCGGAAAGCGAGTTTATGTGTGTTGTAGGGTCTGAGATTGGGCCAACATGCGCACCCAAAAACACGAAGAGATGTGTAGTTGGGTGTAACACCGAGGAGACGTGTAATAGGTGTGTCAAGTTTGATAAATTTGCTTGGAAGAAAATTGATGAGGTATGTGGCGGTTAAAAGAGCTTCATACCAAAACTTAAGTGGCATGGATGCATTTGCTAGCAGTGCTAGTCCCATATCAACAATGTGACGATGTTTTCTCTCAGCAGAACCATTCTGTTGGTGAGCATGAGGACAAGAGACATGATGTGAGGTGCCAAGCTTTTGGAAAAAAGAGTTCAACTTTTCATACTCACCACCCCAGCCGGTTTGCCACTAGTAGAAAAAGGGCCTATTGTCCCGGTTGGTAAGGGCCTTTAGTCCCGGTTGGTGAACCGGGACTAAAGGGTCGGTACTAATGCCTCCCCCCTTTAGTCCCGGTTCAATCCAGAACCGGGACTAAAGGCCGCGGCCACGTGGAGCTCCACCTTTAGTCCCGGTTGGTAACACCAACCGGGACTAATGGAAATTTTATGATTTTTTTTAATTTTTTTTAATTTTTTTTTGAATAATTTTTTATTTTCAAATTTCTGAATTATTTTGACCCCTAATCTCTAATCAGCACCCCTCATCACTGCTCAATTTATCCTCTTCTCTAATCACCCTCATCATTCCAAATCACCTAACTTCCCGAACGGTCACCCATCCTCCCACTCACCCAGCTGAGCACGCTTAACTTCCGGGTTCTATTCTCCTCGCTTTCCAAGTCTCGCACTTGTTGTTTTCTCGACAATAGTAAGATGTCAATCCTATTAACCCTCGTGAATTTTGCTTGAGCATGAATTGACACATTTCACTGTTTGAGTTTCAAACTATTGTTTTCAAAAACAATAATTATTTAGAAAACAATAGTTATTTTGAATAATTAGCTTGACCATGGTTTGACCATAGTTTGACTACAGTTTGACCAGATTTGACCAAAATTCAAAATAACTGAACAAATTATTTAGTAACACTAATATTCTAGAATAATTAGTTTGACCATGGTTTGACCATTGTTTGACCACAGTTTGAAATTTTTTCGATTTTTTCCACTCTAGATATTAAAAGCCCCGTAACTTTTTTTCTGTTAGGTTTTTGAGGATTTTGAAAATGTTTAACTGGGTTCCCCGTTAAATTTGGATGTAACTTTTCGAGTAGATGATTTTCATATAAAAAACTCTTTCATCCGAGTTAGTATGCAAAAGTTATGCCCATATTTACAAATTACGGAGAGATTTTGCAAATAAAGTCGAAATTCACATTTGCAAATTTTCCCAACAACTAGACCACATATCACATGGGAAACTTATTTTCTTTTATTTTTTTGACATTTCCATCATTTTGTTTTATTTTTTTCAAAATTGAAAAGGCGATCCATAGGGGGGGGAGGGGGGGTAGAGTTTGAAAATGGGACCTTTAGTACCGGTTCGTGGCACTAACCGGGACTAAAGGTCTCAACCCCATTAGTCCCGGTTCGTGCCTCAAACCGGGAATAAAGGTCTACTCTTTAGTCCCGGTTTGAGGCACGAACCGGGACTAATGGGCATCGCACCCTTTAGTCCCGGTTTGAGGCACAAACCGGGACTAAAGGGCACAGGTGAACCGGGACTAATGCCTTAGCCGCACGAACCGGGATAAATGCTCACATTAGTCCCGGTTCTGGATTGAATCGGGACTAATGGGCTAAACTGGCCTGGACGAAAGCCCTGTTTTCTACTAGTGTGCATAGCAATGATTTTGGAGTTCAGTTTGCGTTCAACAAGATTTTGAAAATTGATAAAGACTTGGAATACATCGGATCTTTTTTTCAACAAATAAATCCAAGTAAATTTACTATAATCATCAATGAAGCTTACATAGTAGGAAAATCTCCCAACTGAAGTAGGGGCTGGTCCCCATACATCTGAGAAGATGAGTTGTAATGGAGAAGTAGATACACTAATAGAAATAGGGTAAGGCAATTGATGACTTTTAGCTTGTTGACACGGATCACAAACTGACTCAACACTAAGACTAGGCTCATAAGAGAGTTTATTTTTGCTAAGAATATATTTAACTATGACTGAAGATGGATGACCCAAACGACTGTGCCACCTTGATGAAGAAGGCTTGGTGACAATATTTGCTTGTTTATCTGACCATGAAGATGATGATATGAGTGGGTAGAGACCTGCCACGCACCGTCCTCTAAGAATTATTCTCCTTGTTGCCAAGTCCTTAACCAAGAAAAAATAAGGATAGAATTCTATGAGAACATTGTTATCAAGAGTGAAATGATGAACGGAAACAAGATTTTTGGAAGTTTCTGGAACATGCAAGACATCTTTCAAGTGCAATTTTTTCATGGGGTTTTTAACGATTGAACTACCAATATGTGTAACATTCATACCAGAACCGCTTACCGTGCGAATTTGGTCACCTCCATTGTACTTCTCCCGCATCGTCAACTTGTCAAGTTCACCCGTGATGTGATTTGTTGCTGCACTGTCGGCATACCAATTTGTGTCAACACCATAGGAGACTGCATGCGCCTCCTTTTCTTCTTGATCACTCTCTTCATAGCGCCACCAGCAGACGCGTGCATCCCCTGGATGATGCTTGAGACATATCTGACACTCTGGGAAGTCATGTTGCTGCTAACGCACCTGCTGTTGTTGCTGCTGCCGAGGGCGACCTCTGAAGCCGCCGCTACCATTAGAGGGAGAAGGCTGGCGGTCACCACGGTCACCGTGGTCACCACTACGGCCGCGACCCCCTTCCTCCTCGCCCGCGATAGGATCTGCTGCGGGACGAGCCACGGCCTCTGTAGACTGCATTGGCGGATGTATGAAACCCGCCTGAAGACGAGTCGCCCAACATCTCCATCATTTGATCAAAGGCAGAGATCTGAGCAAAGAGGTCATCGGCGGTGATGCTGTTCTTGACAGCACCGATCGTCGCCACCATGGAGTCGTAGTTGCGGTCCAAACCTGCAAGTATGTAGTCCACCATCTCCGGATCAGAGACGGGGCGGCCAGCAGCAGCTAGTTCATCCCCGAGGCTCTTCATCTTCACCATGTATGCTGAACTAGACATGGTGCCTTTCTTGGTGTTGGTGATCGCAATCCTTAGGTTGGTAATCCGAGACTGCGATTGTGAGGCGAAGAGGTTGTTGATTGTTGTCCAGAGCTCGAAGGTGGAGTCCCCCCCGACGACCTGCGCAAGGATCTCAGGAGACATGGAGTTGAGTAGATATGACAGGACCTGTTGATCTTTGGCGATCCAAGGTCCATACAGAGGATTCGTCTCTTGGGCCGTGGTTTTGTCCGCCTTTGTGACCTCCACCGTCTTGGGCGGAGCGGCGTCGCAGTTGTCCAGAAGCCCAGTAACCTGCGCACCTCGCAGGGCTGGGAGAACCTGCGTCTTCCAGAGGATGAAGTTCCCTCTCGCAAGCTTTTCTGATGGAAGTGAACCAAGGTTCAGGGCGACGCTGGCTGAGGAAGCCATGACGACGATCGCGGATATGATATAGGGTTTTGTTTCTGGTTTGTGGCTAGATGTATGAAAGAGGGGCTCTGATGACCATGTAAAAGTATGAAGCGTTCCTACTCCCTCGAGAGGAGCCACGTGCATATATATATTGATAGGGCCGAAGGGCTTGCCTTGGCGTACAATGATGAGTACAAGAGTTTGGATACAATACGAGATAGAGGAAGAGGTTGAGATTACAACGATACGATGATTTGTTCTAACACGATTGACGTCTCTTGTTGAGGGCTCTAGTTTGGTACTAGACGGAAGCCTTCCGAACCAGAAGTTGCTCCCCCCACCGGCTGATCTCCTCAAATGCTAGTCACAGAGGATCAGAGCCGTTGGTTTCCTCTCTAATTTGATTTGTTCAGTAATTTGCGATTGATGTCTTCTGTCGAGGGTTGTAGCTTTTTTAGTCGGTTTGACACTTGATTAGCAGTTTGTAATGAGAATGTTTTGAGGGGTGTTGAATAAATAGTGGTGTGAATTACATGTCAAAATTCCAGAAGTTTTTGGAAGGGACTCTGATAAGTGTCACACGTACGACACAAAGCAATTCCGGCATGACGTTTTGGCAAGTTTAGTTATAAGTGGATGGAACTTTAATTGTAAAGCATGACAACTTTCTATTTGGACGACAAGTTTTAGTTTTTAGTTTTTTTTTTTCAGATCTCAACTTTTGTGTAAAAAACATCCGGGCGGTATTATTTCGTGCCGCACATGTGGCACCTATCATTTGGGTTTGGAAGTCGTATCATTTATATCCATGTTGTCCAAAATTAGATTATGCTTGGATGAGAAAATTGGGTAAGATTTTGGTACAAATCGAATGTCAAATTTTTTAGCATGATAAATCTAACGTCTTTATCGCAAATTATGTTGTGGCAAGGATGATATTCTTTAGTAAGCATGGTAAATCCTTGCCATTTTAGTATTTTATCAGGATTTGTCATGCTTGAACTAAAATCATGACAATTATTACGGTGCAGATGGATTAATTGAAGTTGACATACTCGCGGCAATATAATTTGCTATCAAAATGTTCGATTTACCATGATTAAATATCTGACATGAGATTTTTCTTGTGAGGAAACTTTCGATCTGTTCATCAAGCCGTGGCAGTACAAAGAACATAGAAAAAAACTAAATCCATGTCCTTAGACCACCTAGGCATGACTACAAGCACTGAAGCGAGTCAAAGGCGCGCCGCTGTAATAACCTCTTCCGCATCGAAGCCAGGCCAAACTTATTGTAGTAGACAGTCGGGCGTCGTCATGCTAAGACCCCACGGGGCTAGCGTGCCAGAGCAACAACCATTGCGGATGAAGAAGTATAAATCGAAACAATCCAACTTGTTGTATACGAATTTTAACATTATCATAAATTTAATGCTGATTTTTAACTAGGTAGATCAATCACGCGTGGAAAATACTATGTTGTCAAAAACGGACAACACGTGCCAATCAAAAAGTTACGGTAATGCTATCTGGTTTACGTCCCCTCGGAAGGGGATGACAAACAAATGTATTATGCTGGCAGATTTAGTTGCGACGCGAGATCAAACAATGGCAGTTTCTGCTTGTTTTTTACTCAAAATTTCCTTCTTCAAGAAAACTGCTATGAGTCTCGAAAAAATTGAGAGGCGTATTTTAAAAAACTGCCAGAAAAAATGTTCGTAAATGCCACCCCACACAATGTTCGTCTGCTATTGGGGTCCAAAAGTTACCGAACTTGGTCGAATCCTTCCAAAAAATTTCTTTATATTTTTTTGACAAAGGGCATGCAGCCAGTCTCTGCATAGTTAAAATGCACACAACTAACATCAATTCATGCACACAACAACCTGCCAGCAGATAGCAAAGCTACATAAAACTAAAGCTATGTATAGGCAAGGAGAAAAAAAGACCCAAAGTGATCATATCTGCAATCGGCAAGCTAAAACACTGACCATATCCACACCAACCATCTCAACATCACATGGACGATGATGTTCTTCAATAGTAATGTCTTCAGGAAGGGAGCGACATTCAAGGGCCTCTGTCATCAGATCCAACCATCCAAGGTCAGAATCTAGGTTTTCACCCTGAAGAATCAGTCTAAGCATATCCCAGCAATGGCTTCAACAACGTAACGACATAAAAACATCACCATTGCTACATGACCAACTTGAATTAGACCTAGGCTTTCATCATGGAGCTCAAGACTCGGTGCTCGAGTAGCATCATTATCAAAGTCACTCATGTATTGTCGTCGTGACTTTTTCATAATCCAGCAGCAACATGTGTTGGAATCGTTGCCGCTGCACAACCTTCCTCTACGTCAAGCCATCGTTAATAGTTTGCATCTCATCGCCGAAGTCAACTACCGGAAGATCTGAAGAGTTGAAACTCTCAGAAGACCTAGGGAGGCCATCACCGCATGCCGGATTGATCATCGCAATGATTGACATAGACGACGAAGCATACCCCCGACTACTTCACCGGAGAGAGCTTTACCCAGCCTCGTCAGCTCAAGGGCCAACATGGCGGGAAATAGAGCATGAAATTCAAATCAACGTCGTAAGTGTGCGGGAGATGGCACAGCCGGCACCGACACTGCTCGCCTTGGTGATGCCTCGCCAGCAGCAGCATGCAGGTGCTTCACCTTGAACCAGGGAGCCAGTCCCGAAAGGTCAGAAGGATCAGATGGGCACCTCCCGATCTGGGCACCTGAACCCATGCACGAGCAACCGCCAAGCAACCTGCCACAACCCCTCCACCAGCGGCAACAGAGGACAAGACGAGATGAGCTACGCTGCACCTCCTGCCGGCAAGCACCCATCAGCCACGGCCCTGAGTTCCACTGCTCATGGAAGCGCCACCGACCACCGGGAGAAGGCCCCGCAGCTGCCAAATCCATGCGAGCTTTGCCCACGGGAGGTGCCAGTGACGACGAGGGAGAGGAAGAGGCGGGGTCACCGCCCGTGTCGCCCGTGGGGAAGGAGTGACGCGAGGGCTGGAGAACCAAAGTTTTCCGATGTTTACCTCATGGCCTAAAAATATATTCTTTGATGAGTTGGACACGTATACGTATTGCCGAAGGCCATGTTGGTAACCCGGCAAAAAAGAAAAAAAAGGCATGTTCGCACACAAATACGTCACCGTGTACCCTTGACGCTGGAGGTGATGCACCGTAGCTGACATCGAAGGAGATCCGACCGGCAGCGCGATACTCAGAACAACCGGCATATGCTTTTGAGGACTTGAAACCCCACATACCCGAGAGGAACCCCGTCAGAGCGCGCGACGGCTATGGGCTGCCGTAGGTCGACTCGCCCCTAGGGCCTTGTGGATTCGCTGCCTCCTAACTTGAAGAATGGCGAAGAACGAGAAGAAAGATACAAGGGAGAGAGATAAAAAAGTAGATGAAATCAAAAAAGTAGTAGATTGATTTGTTCGATTGGTGTCGTTCAATTGATCGTCACCTCCCCACATGGACTTCCCATACGAGTAAATGATTCATCTAGGTTTTCCTTACAAGAAAAATTACATCAATTCACGTTCTAGAGTGCTAGTTCTAGTCTAACTCGGATCCAATCCGAATCTAGCCCAGATTTCCGTCTTGCTCCTTGCGCAGGCCGTAGAAATTGCATATGACCTCCGATTGAGATGATCCAGACATAAATTTTGTGTGCCTCGACGAGGCCAACAATCAGCATGCTGATAACTTTTCCAAACAAGGTCATCTTGTATACTCTACGAGGTCATCTTTACTTTCCGTCGGACTCTGTCTTGCAGCTGACTAACTGTCCAAGACTTGTAGAGACTTTGCAGACCGTATACTATCTCCGATTATGATGACTCTGAAAGCAAAGTTGACCTTTTTGACGTTACGAACAATTTCTGTGTTGAACTCTTTTTCATCCGAGGTAATCTAGATAACCTTTCGAGCACATCTTCAACTTCTGGTCAGAGCACTCAGATTCAAATTTCTCCACTCAGATGTTAGGTCCTCCACTCAGATCGCCCGGCTAGATTTCTTCACTCAGACGGCAACTTTTCACTTGACGGAAATCTTTCACTCGGATGGCAATATTTTCACTCGGATGGCAATATTTTCACTCGAAGGGTAAGCTTTCACTCAGATGACAATCTTTCACTCAGACTTCCTGACTAAAAATTCAGCCTGATCTTGTTCTTCCTCCCTAGGTCGCATATGACCTCGGATTGAAATGATTTATGCATGAAAATCGATCGGCTCGACGAGACAAACTTTTTTCTGAATGTTTGTCAATTCAAGGCCATCTTGTGGGACGAATAGCTCACGCGACCCATCAGACATCACCTAGGTGGGTGTCTGGTACCTCGCGCCACTTTTTTGCTCAAGGTCGGTTCGCAGTGTGCTGCCTCTAACTTTTGCATACGAACACAGTTTGAGATGATTTATATATCAAAATCGATTGCTCGACGAGACGAAGACAATCCATATAGATAACTCATTCATATGAGGTCGTCTGGGAGGCTTAATCTTCCAAACAGTGATCTGAACATGAATTTTTAGAACTTTGAACCGAGTTTCGCCTCCTAAGATGAGGTCGGATGGCGATGACCCAAACATCAAAGTTGTTCCATTGGCGATGCAAAACTTTTTCATGTTGAAAACCTTTTTCATTTGAGGCCATCTTATTGTGTTTTGTATCGTGCCAAAATCAGGAGGCAACACACGCGCCCGTGTTTTTCGGCAAAGCTTGCATGCCGAAAAATACTTTGCCTATGGTAATGTTTAAGCACGATGTCAACACTTCATCGGATGTGCATGCTAAGGAAGATAATTGTTATCGTCCATATGCTCAGGCTTGTTGCTGCTTGGGTAGAGCCTCTTCAGATGATAGTCGTCTGAGAACAACCATCCGATGCCACAAAGGCCTCCACGTAAGTCTCTCATGTCAATCCTAAACTTGCTTTGTCCTGGTAGTCCTTGGGGATATTAGAACCATTCGACGATACACTGTTAAGCCGGCTGCCGAATGATTATGACCATGCACCTCAAAGGAATACCGTCAATTGTTTAGCGACTCAACTCATTGTTGATCAAAGTACATTATCAAGCCTCCGCCGAACAACATATGTCTACTGAGTTGGATCCTGCAGATAAGATAAATTTTCTCCAGCCAGCCATCCGACTCACAATAGATCCGCAAGTGGCCGAGTCAACAAGAGGTCAACATTTGAGTGATTCATCGATGCATATAAAGATAACATCTTGTTGGACGGCTGGCAATGAATAATCATGAACCTCGATGCACGCAACCCAAGCTTTAGCCAGCATGAGGTCTTCGAATCTAGCTCGTGGAGAAATATGCGAACAACAACGACTCCAGGCACTGCCAAAACTGAATTATGAAAATAATCTCCATGACACGTGATTCGACATCCAGTGAGCACTGACTGACATATATGATGACACGCTCCCTGAATCGGCATTACCTTGCCCCCCGAGTGAACTTAGCTTCATCCTTTATCCGAAGGAGTTAAGTGACATATCAACTTTCCTGTCTGCAAGACAGAGCTTCGTTCATTTCTACGACTCACTTTCTCTGGATCCTGCCAGAAACCAACAATAAAAGTCGGCAACTTTTGCTGCACTAGACCCTTGATTAGTGGTCGAATAATTAAGTCGGCCTTACCGGTGCTGGCAAAACTTAGAATCGGTATTGGGAATATGAGATATACCACAATGAACACCATTAGCCAGATGCCAACTTTGTCAACACAATGTACTCTTAGGGCGATATGAAAATATCGGCCATGTGTCTTCATCTCAAAGGACCTATAGTACCCGTCCACCAAAGTGTGAATAATTCAGATGTTTCGGCTGGGGATAAGTTCTGGGATGCTGGCTTTGATGGAACGGCTAAAGAACATGGATGACGCACCATTTGGAGTCTCCTATAGTGAGATGAAAACCGTCAACTCCGGCTGTTGGCTTCATGCTTGTCCTCCTTTACTCCAAGCGGCTTCACAACAGGAGCTGACACATCCCTCTCACCTCGACGACTTCCCCTGGGAAATCACGCCATGTTCCTCTTATCTAACTCTTTTGCCCTGAGCCGCTTTAGTTTTCTTTCTTGCCAATGTGATAAGCGGACTGAGCACCCCGGCTGTAATTCTTTCCTGACCATGGGCACTTTCGGCTTGGCCTATTCAAACTCAGCAATTGGATCTTTGAAGGCCACACGCTTCAACTCCCTGCCTCTAGTTGCCAACATCGACTCGGCTGGCCCTTTGTCCTTTGGATTCGAATATGAAACAACACACTTGCGTCCATCCTTTTTTACTTGGTAAATTTCTTGACCACCATCCTCTTTTTTGATCGTCGGACCGATTCCTTTTTGTTGAGCCGGTCGTTAACATGTGGTTGTTGTTGACATGATATTCCTCTTGGAGTTGTATAATTTTTTTGAGGTGGTCTAGAATAAGATGGATGGCGTGCCCTTGAGTCAAGCATGTCCCACGATTGATATGCATAGAAGTTGGCATGGGGAGGTATCGATTGAAGGAAATATGCCCTAGAGGTAATAATAAAGTTATTATTTATTTCCTCATATCATGATAAATGTTTATTATTCATGCTAGAATTGTATTACCCGGAAACATGATACATGTGTGAATACATAGACAAACATAATGTCACTAGTATGCCTCTACTTGACTAGCTCATTAATCAAAGATGGTTATGTTTCCTAACCATAGACATGCGTTGTCATTTGATTAACGGGATCACATCATTAGGAGAATGATGTGATTGACTTGACCCATTCCGTTAGCCTAGCACTTGATCGTTTAGTATGTTGCTATTGCTTTCTTCATGACTTATACAATGTTCCTACAACTATGAGATTATGCAACTCCCGTTTACCGGAGGAACACTTTGTGTGCTACCAAACGTCACAATGTAACTGGGTGATTATAGAGGTGCTCTACAGGTGTCTCTGAAGGTACATGTTGGGTTGGCTTATTTCAAGATTAGGTTTTGTCACTCCGATTGTCGGAGAGGTATCTCTAGGCCCTCTCGGTAATGTACATCACTGTAAGCCTTGCAAGCAATATGGCCAATGTGTTGGTTACGGAATGATGCATTACGGAACGAGTAAAGAGACTTGCCGGTAACGAGATTGAACTAGGTATTGGATACCGACGATCGAATCTCGGGCAAGTAACATACCAATGACAAAGGGAACAACGTATGTTGTTATGCGGTTTGACCGATAAAGATCTTCGTAGAATATGTAGGAGCCAATATGAGCATCCAGGTTACGCTATTGGTTATTGACGGAAACAGTTCTAGGTCATGTCTACATAGTTCTCGAACCCGTAGGGTCCGCACGCAACGTTACGATGACAGTTTTATTATGAGTTTATAAGTTTTGATGTACGAAGATTGTTGGAGTCCCGGATATGATCACGGACATGACGAGGAGTCTCGAAATGGTCGAGACATAAAGATTGATATATTGGGCGACTATATTCGGACACGGGAAGTGTTCCGGTGATTTCGGAGAAAACCGGAGTCCGGGAGGTTACCGGAACCCCCCGGGAGAAGTAATGGGCCTTATGGGCTTTAGTGGAGAGAGAGAGAGGGGCAGCCAGGATGGGCCGCGTGACCCCTCCCCCTCTGGTCCGAATTGGACTAGGAGAGGGGGGCGGCGCCCCCCTCTTTCCCTCTCCCTCTCCCCCTTCCTTTCCCCCTCCTAGTAGGAGTAGGAAAGAGGGAGTCCTACTCCTACTAGGAGGAGGACTCCTCCTCCTTGGCGCGCCCCCAAGGGCCGGCCGGCCTCCCCCTTGCTCCTTTATATACGGGGGCAGGGGGCACCCTAGAACACACAAGTTGATCTTCGTGATCGTTCCTTAGCCGTGTGCGGTGCCCCCTCCACCATATTCCACCTCGGTCATATTGTTGCGGTGCTTAGGCGAAGCCCTGCGTCGGTAGAACATCATCATCGTCACGACGCCGTCGTGCTGACGGAACTCATCCCCGACACCCTACTGGATCGGAGTCCGGGGATCGTCATCGAGCTGAACGTGTGCTGAACTCGGAGGTGCCGTACATTCGGTACTTGGATCGGTTAGATCGTGAAGACGTACGACTACATCAACCGCGTTGCCATAACGCTTCCTCTTATGGTCTACGAGGGTACGTGGACAACACTCTCCCCTCTCGTTGCTATGCATCACCATGATCTTGCGTGTGCGTAGGATTTTTTTTGAAATTACTACGTTCCCCAACAGTGGCATCCGAGCCAGGTTTTATGCGTTGATGTTATTTGCACGAGTAGAACACAAGTGAGTTGTGGGCGATACAAGTCATACAGCTTACCAGCATCTCATACTTTGGTTCGGCGGTATTGTTGGATGAAGCGGCCCGGACCGACATTACGCGTACGCTTACTCGAGACTGGTTCTACCGACGTGCTTTGCACATAGGTGGCTGGCGGGTGTCAGTTTCTCCAACTTTAGTTGAACCGAGTGTGGTTACGCCCGGTCCTTGCGAAGGTTAAAACAGCACTAACTTGACGAACTATCGTTGTGGTTTTGATGCGTAGGTAAGAACGGTTCTTGCTCAGCCAGTAGCAGCCACGTAAAACTTGCAACAACAAAGTAGAGGACGTCTAACTTGTTTTTGCAGGGCATGTTGTGATGTGATATGGTCAAGACGTGATGCTATATTTTATTGTATGAGATGATCATGTTTTGTAACGGAGTTATCGGCAACTGGCAGGAGCCATATGGTTGTCGCTTTATTATATGAAATGCAAACGCCCTGTAATTGCTTTACTTTATCACTAAGCGGTAGCGATAGTTGTAGAAGCAATAGTTGGCGAGACGACAACGATGCTACGATGGAGATCAAGGTGTCGCGCCGGTGACGATGGTGATCATGACGGTGCTCTGGAGATGGAGATCACAAGCACAAGATGATGATGGCCATATCATATCACTTATATTGATTGCATGTGATGTTTATCCTTTATGCATCTTATCTTGCTTTGATTGACGGTAGCATTTGAAGATGATCTCTCACTAATTATCAAGAAGTGTTCTCCCTAAGTATGCACCATTGCCAAAGTTCGTCGTGCCCAGACACCACGTGATGATCGGGTGTGATAAGCTCTACGTCCATCTACAACGGGTGCAAGCCAGTTTTGCACACGCGGAATACTCAGGTTGAACTTGACGAGCCTAGCATATGCAGATATGGCCTCGGAACACGGAGACCGAAAGGTCGAAAGCGTGAATCATATAGTAGATATGATCAACATAGTGATGTTCACCATTGAAAACTACTCCATCTCACGTGATGATCGGTTATGGTTTAGTTGATTTGGATCACGTGATCTCTTAGATGACTAGAGAGATGTCTGTCTAAGTGGGAGTTCTTAAGTAATATGATTAATTGAACTTAAATTTATCATGAACTTAGTACCTGATAGTATTTTTCTTATCTATGTTTGTTGTAGATAGATGGCTCGTCTTTGTTGTTCCGTTGAATTTTAATGCGTTCCTTGAGAAAGCAAAGTTGAAAGATGATGGTAGAAATTACACGGACTGGGTCCATAACTTGAGGATTATCCTCATTGTTGCACGTAAGAATTACGTCCCGGAAGCGCCGCTGGTGCCAGTGCCTGTCAGGAGCAACGCCAGATGTTATGAGCGTCTGGCAGAGAGCAAAGTCGATGACTACTCAATAGTTCGTGTGCCATGCTTTACGGCTTAGAACCGGGTCTTCAACGACGTTTTGAGCGTCATGGAGCATATGAGATGTTCCAGGAGTTGAAGTTAATATTTCAAGAAAATGCCCGGATTGAGAGATATGAAGTCTCCAATAAGTTCTATAGCTGCAAGATGGAGGAGAATAGTTCTGTCAGTGAGCATATACTCAAAATGTCCGGGTATAATAATCACTTGATTCAACTGGGAGTTAATCTTCCGGATGATAGCGTCATTGACAGAATTCTTCAATCACCGCCACCAAGCTACAAGAGCTTCGTGATGAACTATAATATGCAAGGGATGGAAAAGAAAATTCCCGAGCTCTTCGCAATGCTAAAAGCTGCGGAGGTAGAAATCAAGAAGGAGCATCAAGTGTTGATGGTCAACAAGACCATTAGTTTCAAGAAAAAGGGAAAAGGGAAGAAGAAGGGGAACTTCTAGAAGAACAACAAGCAAGTTGCTGCTCAAGAGAAGAAACCCAAGTCTGGACCTAAGCCTAAAACTGAGTGCTTCTACTGCAAGCAAACTGGTCACTGGAAGCGGAACTGCCCCAAGTATTTGGCGGATAAGAAGGATGGCAAGCTGAACAAAGGTATATGTGATATACATGTTATTGATGTGTACCTTACTAGAGCTCGCAGTAGCACTTGGGTATTTGATACTGGTTCTGTTGCTAATATTTGCAACTTAAAATAGAGACTATGGATTAAGCGAACACTGGCCAAGGACGAGGTGACGATCTTGGCGTGGGAAATGGTTCCAAAGTCGATGTGATCGCGGTCGGCACGCTACCTCTACATCTACCTACGGGATTAGTTTTAGACCTGAATAATTGTTATTTGGTGCCAGCGTTGAGCATGAAGATTATATCTGGATCTTGTTTGATGCGAGACGGTTATTCATTTAAATCAGAGAATAATGGTTGTTCTATTTATATGAGTAATATCTTTTATGGTCATGCACCGTTAAAGAGTGGTCTATTTTTGATGAATCTCGATAGTAGTGATACACATATTCATAATGTTGAAGCCAAAAGATGCAGAGTTGATAATGATAGTGCAACTTATTTGTGGCACTGCCGTTTAGGTCATATCGGTGTAAAAAGCATGAAGAAAATCCATACTGATGGACTTTTGGAACCACTTGATTATGAATCACTTGGTACTTGCGAACCGTGCCTCATGGGCAAGATGACTAAACCGCCGTTCTCCGGTACTATGGAGAGAGCAATAGATTTGTTAGAAATCATACATGGATGTATGTGGTCCAATGAATGTTGAAGCTCGTGGCGGATATCATTATTTTCTCACCTTCACGGATGATTTAAGCAGATATGGGTATATCTACTTAATGAAGCATAAATCTGAAACATTTGAAAAGTTCAAAGAATTTCAGAGTGAGGTTGAAAATCATCATAACAAGAAAATAAAGTTTTTACGATCTGATCGTGGAGGAGAATATTTGAGTAACGAGTTTGGTCTACATTTGAAACAATGCGAAATAGTTTCGCAACTCACGCCACCTGGAACACCACATCGTAATGGTGTGGCCGAACGTCGTAATCGTACTTTACTAGATATGGTACGATCTATGATGTCTCTTACCGATTTACCGCTATCATTTTGGGGTTATGCTTTAGAGACGGCCACATTCACGTTAAATAGGGCACCATCAAAATCCGTTGAGACGACTCCTTATGAACTATGGTTTGGCAAGAAACCAAAGTTGTCGTTTCTGAAAGTTTGGGGCTGCGATGCTTATGTGAAAAAGCTTCAACCTGATAAGCTCGAACCCAAATCGGAAAAATGTGTCTTCATAGGATACCCAAAGGAGATAGTTGGGTACACCTTCTATGACAGATCCGAAGGCAAGACATTCGTTGCTAAGAATGAATCCTTTCTAGAGAAGGAGTTTCTCTCGAAAGAAGTGAGTGGGAGGAAAGTAGAACTTGATGAGGTAACAGTACCAGCTCCCTTATTGGAAAGTAGTTCATCACATAAATCGGTTCATGTGACACCTACACCAATTAGTGAGGAAGTTAATGATGATGATCATGAAACTTCAGATCAAGTTGTTACTGAACTTCGTAGATCAACCAGAGTAAGATCCGCACTGCAGTGGTACGGTAATCCTATTACGGAAGTCATGCTACTAGATCATGGTGAACCTACGAACTATGAAGAAGCGATGGTGAGCCCAGATTCCGCAAAATGGCTTGAAGCCATGAAATCTGAGATGGGATCCATGTATGAGAACATAGTGTGGACTTTGGTTGACTTGCCCGATGATCGGCAAGTGTAAGTGTATCTAGTGCCCCTTAGTGATTTTGGTGTATTGAAGACTTATAGGTTAAGGGACTAATGTGTTTATGAGTGTACACAGGTCTATAAGTCTATGAGGAGTTTGATATTTACAGAGAAAGTTGACCCCTAAAAATGAAGTTCTTCGACTGAAGACTTTGATATTCTGAAGACTTTGAAAGTGAATAAATTGGTGTGACCTTGAAGATTTGGTATTCATTTGACGAACATGAAGCTTGAAGACTTTTGTTTTCATAGTTTCGTTTTCTCTTTCTTAAGTCATAGGAAACACCGTACTGTTAAAGGGGGTCGAGGAAATACTAAGGAAAAATTTCCTTGTGATGCTCAACTCAAAATCCTACACCTACCAATCCCTTCGAGTGAAGCCTTTGGAAATCTCATACAGCTCTACCAATTTCTTGATGACAGAGATGAAGTTCTTTGGTCATTGAGGAATTTGTTACCGAGGAGTTAGGAATTCGCCAAAGGCGGATTGCCTACAGTGAGGAACATGATAGCCCCGAGGAATTTGAGAGTCAAATTTCCGGCCGTTCTTTGTCTTCTTGGCAGCTGTCCCAAAATATCTTATCCACCTAACGGTCATATCATTGAAGGGCATTTATGTCTTATCATGTCGGGCTGCTCCCTAGGCTATAAATAGCCGCGCCCTACAACCACTAGCTGGTTGGCTGCTCCGAGAGAACTTGACACTTGTCATTTGAGAGCAACACGTCCTCCGAGGACTTTGAGCGAAAATCATCGAGTGAGGAAAAACCCAAAACCAAACCCCTACAAACCCAAAGTGATTGAGCATCACTGAAGAGATTGATCCTGCGTGGATCCGACGCTTGTTACCTTTGAAGACTGTGCTTCTTCCAGACGGTTAGGCGTCATGGTCTAGGGCATCCAAGAGGAATTGTGGATCGCCGAGTGACCAAGTCTGTGAAGGTTTGGAAGTCGCCTGAAGACTTACCACGAGTGATTGGACGAGGTATGTGTGACCTTAGTTCAAGGAGAATACAGTGAGGACTTGGTGTCCTGAGCTGCGTGCTCAGGCCGATCGGGTGTCCGGGACTGTGTGTCCTCGAGTTTAAATACTCAGTCGCTCCAACCAGACGTACAATTGAGACAGCAGTTGGAACTGGTCTACCAAATCATTGTCTTCACCAACCTAACTGGTTCTATTTCTTCAACTCTTTCATTTCCTCATTATTGTGTTGAGTGTTCGTTCATATCTGTGTTTGAAGACTTTGACTGAAGACTTTCTCAATTTCCTCAGTTCAATTTCTTGACCGCTTTGTCTTCATCTTGTGCTATCCTGTGTTTACGCTTTCTGTACTCTTTGATTGTCTTCATTTCATCATGATGACCATGCCCGCATTCTATTATGCTTACTTCTGAGTACTTATTCTGCTGCAAGTAGTCCTTCACTTAGGAATTTCCTCACCGGCAAATTCCTCATTGAAGAATTCATAAAAATCGCCTATTCACCCCTCCTCTAGTCGATATAACGCACTTTCAATTGGTATCAGAGCAAGGTACTCCCTTGTTCTGTGTGATTTTGGTTTAACCACCTGGAGTTTTAGTTATGTCGACCGCAGGTATGATCAAGGTATCTGCTGGCTGTCCTACCTTTGATGGGACAGACTACCCCTACTGGAAGAATAAGATGCGAATGCATCTTGAGGCAATTGACAACGTGTCGGGGAAGCTGATCGTGGCCCACGAACACCTATGGGACTTGGGTCCCTTGTGGTTCGGAGGGGGGCGGAGATTGCACAAAGAGCGGATCGAAGCGATGCACACGAGCAGATTTACCCAGCTTCGGAGCTCTCCGGAGAGATAATACTCCTATTGCTGCTTTGTGGATTATATTGTGTTCTTGCTAGGGAGCAGTGGGAGCTACAAAACCTAGCCTGAGTGTGGTCTCGTATGAGTCGAATGAACTAAGCTGGAGCTGAACCGAACCCTTTCTACGTTGCACTTGGGCCTCCTTTTATAGGCACAAGGGGTCACCACATGTGGCAAGTAGACAAGGGTAAGATAGTAAAAACAGAGGTTGGTACACCGCTTGGTACAAAGGTGTCTGATGATCTATACCTAACTCGACGGCAAGGGACAAGAGTCATAAATGCCCGTCTCGATCGCTGAGCGATTATAGCGAGGGACCGTCAAGTGCGCCTCCGTTTGCCACGATGGTAGCTTGTCGGCGCCGCTTATCATCGCTTCCCGCTGGCTGCACAGCCCGTCGACACGCTGCGTTTGGGAAAGCCCCATGACGACACGTTGGCGGATGAGCTGGAGCGGAGATGAAGAGAGGTTGCTTGCCGCGGCGAGCACCTTGCCGCGGCAAGGTTCTTGTCGCGCTCGGGAGCTTGTCGCTCACCAAGCCTTCCCGGCAAGCTCCTCTTGCCGGGGCCTTATTTCCTTCGTGCCTCGAGTGGCCTTCCCGGCAAGCTCCTCTTGTCGGGGCCTTGATTACTTTGTTCTCGAATGGCTCCACAGGAGCCGCGGAAGATCTTGATGGTTACCAGGCCTGCCCTGCCACGGGGTGCTGCGACTGTCCGTGCACGAGTTCGGGATACTAGGGTACCCCTACTCTAGTACACCGACAGGAGCCCCCGGGCCTGGGTCACACACGGCGCCGAGCTCTGTTGGGCCAGGCCCAAAAGCGATTCTGCAGACGCACGCAGCGGTCCGGATTACGCCATTACTCGTCTTGGACCCACCACGCCTCCCAACGAGCGTCCGCATCGGGCGTGGCGTCGTGGGGGAGATCGTGGGGCTTTCTTTAATGGGAAAAATCGGAACGCCCGTCCCCTCTCCCCTTTATAAGCAGAGGGTACAGGGGCAGGACGCCCACTTGCCATTGCTGTCACATCAGAAAACCCCCGTCGCTTCCCCCTTGCTTCTCGAGCCCAAAGAGAGCGACGCTCCGCCCCCTCCATTGCCACCGGTGCCACCAACACCGTCGTCCTCCTCCACCACCTCTCCCCATGGCTCCGAAGGCCGACAAGGGAAAGGGCGTGAAATCGGCCGAGGCGCAGCGGCTCGCGGCGCTGCGGAAGGAGCGGGCCCTCTTCGATCCCCTGCTTGACAGGAAGGAGCTGCGGGAGCTGTACTATCTCTTCTGGTCGACGGAGACCCGGGCGCACCCGCGCACGAGAGTCATCTCCGCCGCCACATCCGAGAAGGTTTCCATCGGGTACCCTTTCTTCGCGCTTTTCTTCCACTGCGGGCTCTGCCCGCCCTTTTCTGAATTCTTCTGTGATGTCATGAACACATATGGCCTCCGCCTCCTTGATTTCACCCCAACGCCCGCCCTCACCTTGGCCGTTTCGCACACCTCTACGAGAACTTTGTCGGGGTCCACCCAAACGTAGCACTCTTCCGTCATTACTTCATGCCCCGCGTAGAGAGAGGAGAGCCGCATGCCGGAGGGATTGCATGGGTCTCTAGGATCGACAAGAAGGAAGCATATCTTGACGGAGAGCTGCGTAGTAAGTGGGAGGAGTGCAGAGCTGACTAGTGTTGGATCTTAGAGGAGGAGCCACAGCCTTTCACCGCCCTGCGCCAAACCCCCATAGTTCGCGGCAATGATTGGAGCAACTTGGCGCCGGAGGACGACAAGTTGAAGATTGCCGTGACTAGGATTTTGCGTCTCCGGCAAGCAGGGCTTACCGTAGGAGTAGTTGGCGCGAACTTCCTTCGCCGCCGCATTGCGCCCTTGCAGGAGAGGAGGAGGCCTGCTTGGGAATTCCAAAATGCGGTGGACATCATGAGGCTGCGCCCGGGTCTGAACTGGAATTTTACTACCTTGGAGCTGGACGACATGCTGCGGGAGTTGTTCAAGCCTGATGCGGATCACCCCGAGTGGTGCATGTTGCCGAGGGGAGTCGTGCCCTTGTGCAACAACTCGTCGCTTGACAAAGCATCCAGCGATGATGCCGCCAGCGATTCCCATGGGATCGTTCCAACTTGGCAGGAGCCCGCCGACGACGTCGTGCAGCAATTCTTCGACAACTTGGTGGAGGTGCCGATCCGCGCCGACGAGCAGAGACGGCTCACCCGCGACACCACCGATCAGGAGATGGCGCGCATCGCCACAAGGTTGGAGGAGGCGGCAGAAGCTGCCGCCGCCGGCGTGTTTGGGTTTACCGTCGAGGAGGCGGAGACAGCCGAGGCGGCAAGCCTTGCCGACCGAGAAGAGCTTGTCGGTGAGGAGGAACAGGCCGAGCCCAACGTCAATCCGGAAGAGCCGGCCGGTGGCGCTTCCCCTCCGCTGTCAAGCAGCTTGCCGCAGGAGGAGCCCGCGGCCCCGCCAAGGAGACGCCTCCGCAAGACCGGAGAAGCGGCGGGGCGGCAGACGGCCCAACAGCCGCCTCGCCGCCCGACGCGCTCTACCACGGCAAGTACTGTTGCCGCGGGAGCGCCTCATGCCGCCATGATGACGGGAGCGGGGTCTTCTGGAGCCGCGGCCCCTGCATCCGCCAAGCGTCCGAGGGAATCTTCTCCTCCGATTAAATGGCGCGAGCGAATTTGATCTCTCCGCCTCAGCTCCGAGGAAGAAGAGGAAGAGTAAGATCTTGTCGCTGCTACTTGTAATCCTCCAATTTATTGCTTGATTTTATATCTGACTGGCTTCACTCTGAACCTTCTCCTTCTTCAGGACGCTAGCTCAGAGGGCGTCGAAGAGGGCCAAGACACCGGTAGTGGTTGTCTTAGATGATTCCCCTATGGCGACAGGGGGCACGTCTGGAACTCCCTTGCCGGACCCGGCAACCCTTCAACAGAGCAGCCCCCAGCACAGCCCCCAGCGTAAGTGTTTGGTTTACTTCTCATGGTTAGGTGTGCTTGAGTACTTCTCCGTCACTGATATCTGGTTTGTTGAATTATGTAGGAGCAGAGCAGCCTCATCAGGAGGCACCGGAGGTCACTCCCGAAGTTCTGCTTGCTTCAACTACGCCGCCAAGGGAGAACTCTCCGCCAAGGGAGCGCTCTCCGGCAAGGGAGGCCTCTCCAACAAGGGGAGCTTCCCCGACAAGGGCCAGCGCCGACGACCCTCCGGTTGTGGAGACCGCGGCAACAGATCCCACTGCAGGTAATTTTATTGTTTTGAAAATCTCCCTTGGATTCTCTTTTCTTCTGTTCTTCTCTTTCGAACATTTGCTTGACTTGTTCTTTCTTCTTCTGACCATCAGATCCATCTGCCGGAGATCCGATGGAGACTGAGGCTGCCGGCGAGGAGGACGCTCGCGGCGACAATGTCGACGCCGCCAACATGGAGGAGGAGGCTGGCGCTGACGGGCCCGCCGGCGAGGAGGCCGCCAAGGCTGCTGGCGCAGAGGCTGGGGAGGAATCTGGCGATCGCACTGACGGCCCTGAGGCCGCAGGAGCGCCAGGCGCTGTAATCGACCGCCGATCCTCCCGCCACCGATGCCGCACCAGACTCAAGAGCCCCAGCCCGCGCCTATCTCAAGGCCGGGCGAGGGTGTCTTTATCAAGCTCCCCAGGCATCAAGCTCTGTGGCACCGCCGAGGGGAGACCTTCGACGCGGAACTGCTTGCCTCCGCCGGGCTGTCGCTGGTCGATGATCCGAGTAGCAGCAGCAGTGAGCCTGAGGAGGAGCAGCTGCTAAGGAGGTTGCTGTCGCTCTACCGCGCCCGACAAGCCAAGCTGGAGTCCAGGGAGGCGCTTGTCGCGAGGGCGGGAGCTGACTTGGAGAAACGCGCGGAAGAGTTCCGGCGCGCCAACAAAGAAACTCTCCGGGATATAGCAGAGGCGCGGGAGCAGCTTGTCGAGGAGCGCACGACCTTCATCTTGGAGAAGGGCGAGGTCGAGGAGCAGCAGAGGCTTGCCGGGCGAGAAGCTCTTCACAAGAAGAAGGTGAGCTGGCGCGGAAGATCAACCTCGACAGCTATGAGGAAGATCTCGCCGTGCGCGAGCAAACGATTGGCGGGCCACTTCAGGAGGCAAAGGATGCTGCTGCGGCTGCCGAGGCCGCCAAGAAGGAATTGGAGACGAGGGTGGCTCAGCTGGAGTCCACCCTCCAGAAGAGCGCCGAGGAGGTCGCCGGGTTGAAGCGCGAGCGCGAGAAGGACGCCTACACCCTCGGCGAGCTGCAAGGTCGCTTCGCTGAAAAGATCAAGGAGATCGATGCCGCCAAGGACTCCAAGGCGGATCTGGAGCTGAAACTGACCACCTTGACGGAGACGTTGGAAGGCGCCAAGGAGCGGGAAGCGGGCCTGCTGGAGAAGATCAAGGCCAATGAAGAACTGCTGTCGAATGCTGTGACTGCCCAGAATAATCTCAGAGATAGCATAATGCACTGGACAGAAGGTCTTGTGGACACCGCCGCCAGCATCCATAACGAGCTGATGGAGCTAGGGATGGTGGATCTTGGGTACTCCACCGATGAGAACCTCCAACCCAGCGTCAAACTCAGCCTGTTCTTCAAGGGCGTGCTGACGGGTCTCCAGCGGCTCCGGGAGGAGATCCCAAAGCAACTGGCGGAGGAGTCGCGCCAAGTTTGCGCCGGGGCTCTCCAGAAGGTGCTGATGAAAGTGGCCTTCCGCAACCCAAAGCGTCGATTTCACCAAAGTCCTCAAGTCTCTGCCTCCATCTGCTAATGTTGAAGCGCTCAAGGCCCTTGTCGCACCCATTGTGGACAGGGTGAGCGGAGTCAAGAGGCTCGATGGCGACCGCGTGGACTAGGCCGCCAAGCTTATCTTTCTCTTGTCGCTGTAGATCATGTTTAGGTGAAAAATCTATTAGATCCGCGACAAGTTATTATGTAATATACACTATCTTAGGCAATCGAATGCAATGTTATTTCCTTTACTCGATTTCTTCCCTTGTATGTTTATGCCCTACGCTTTTAGGGAACTTGTCGGTGCGAACACCTTTGTCATGAAAGGCCGAGTGCGGAACTTCAGCCTGCTGGCGATGCTGCCTCCGACAAGCAACCTTGTCGCAACTAGTTGCAGCACACTTAAGTTGTTGAGCGGACTCGAAACAAAGTAAGGGCGCAAGCTAGTCGCGAGTCGGTTCCTCCACGCACAGGTTTTCCATACAAAGTACTATCGTTCGAGGAAGATAACTTAAAAATTTAAAACTGGTCGCTTAAACTTAGCAACTTAGCTTCTCTGTTGCCCATTTCCCGGCAAGGCGACAGTTCCTCGAGCGACGCTTGGCGGCCCACACCATTATCTTCTCCTTCCCCCCTGGTTAACTTGTGGGTGGATGAACCTTCTTCTTGTTTGAGAAGAAAGAAGAGAAAATGAAGTTATGGAGCCTAGTGGCTCGTTATCGCTTACCGGGTGTGGATGCTGCACAAAATGTTAGTAAACACATGCATATAAGATTATGAGAGCATGTATTGACAAGTTGTGCGCAACACATAGGCTTTATCGATGCACGGGTCTGCGCTCGCTTTGTACAAAGGATTACATGCAACAGCGGCAAGACTTGTACAAAAGGGTGGTTGCCGGAACGGGTTCCGGCAACCGCGCCTTATGGGTAAAACTTGCGAAGATGCTCTATATTCCAGGAATTGCTCACCGGAACGCCATCTTCGGTCTCAAGGCGGACAGCGCCGGGCCTAGTGACTCGCTTTCACCCGATAAGGGCCTTCCCACTTCAAGGCGTCAACTTGTTGGAATTCTTGGTGGATTGAATGCGCCAAGAACAAGGTCGCCTTTCCTCGAAGCTTCCGGCATTAACTTTGGCGGCTATGGTAGCGACGTTAAAGCTTGTCGGGTAACGAGCAGCTCGTGACAAGAGCTCAAGACGATCCTCCTCGAGGAGCAGCGTGTCGTCTTGTCGCAGCTGCTCTTGCTCAAGCTCATCATAAGCGAGCACTCGAGGTGACCCGTATACGAGTTCCGTGGGGAGAACTGCCTCTGCTCTGTAGACTAGAGCGAAAGGTGTCTGGCCAGTGGCTCGATTTGGCGTCGTCCTGATCGACCAAAGAACCACCGGCAGCTCCTCGATCCAGTTCCTTCCGCACTTGCGCAGCTCGCCGAAAGTTCTGGTCTTGAGTCCCCGCAGCACTTCAGCGCTTTGCTCTCTCGCTTGACCATTGCTTCTCGGATGAGCAGCGAAAGCAAAGCAGATCTTGGCGCCAAGATCTTGGGCGTCTTGCATGAAGGTGCGGCTCGTGAACTGTGTACCGTTGTCGGTGATGATTCTGTTAGGAATCCCAAAGCGGCAAACAATTGACCTAAAGAACTTGATCGCTGATCGTCTTTGTCACCTTCCTCATCGGTTCCACTTCCGCCACTTTGTGAACTTGTCGATTGCGACGTACAAGTGCTCAAAGCCCCCGACAGCTCGGGGGAAGGGGCCGAGGATGTCGAGCCCCCAGACCGAAAAGGGCCAGGATAAAGGGATTGTCTGGAGAGCTTGGGCTGGTTGGTGTATCTGTTTGGAATGGAACTGGCACGCTTCACACTTGGTTACTTGTGCAGTTGCATCCTGGAGGGCTTCTGGCCAGAAGAAACCTTGCCGGAAAGCTTTGCCGGCAAGTGCTCTTGCGCCAATGTGGTGACCACATATGCCTCCATGTATCTCCGCCAACAGCTTCTGTCCATCTTCCCGCAAATACACTTCAATTTCACATCGTTGAGTCTTCTTACATGCATGTGATGTCGCCAACAAACCGATACATACTTGACCGCCGGGCTACTCTTTCCGCTTCTTCTTGCTCTTCGGAAGTTCTCCGTCTCAAGAAAATGGACGATTTGTTGCGCCCATGCTGGAGCCTGTGGCTCGACAACAAGGACTAAAGGCTCATTACCTCTGCGGGAACATTAGCTTCTACGGCAAGAACCTGCGGTTCTGCCGGAGCTTGATGATCCCCGTCAAGCTTGCCGGAGCAAAGCTTGTCGGGAGCGTCTGCTTCAACGAAACAAACCACAGGGTTTGTCGGAGCAGACTGCTCCTTAGTGATGTTTGCATTGATTTTAGGGACCTTCTTGGCGGCGCTCTGTGGAGCTCTGCACGGAAAGTAGTCGCTGAAACCAATTTTCTCTTCTTGCTCATCCCTGTTGATGGTGTTACAGTTGGCTGAGTCAGCTTGAGCACAAAAATTCCTGGTTCCACAGGTAACTTAAGTGCGGCACATTTGGAGAGGCCATCAGCTATATCATTCTGAGCTCTTGGAACGTGTTCCATTTGCAGTCCTTCAAAGTGCTCTTCTAGCTTTCTCACTTCATCGACGTAGGCTTCCATCAACGGACTCTGATAATCTTTATTTACTTGGCGGACGACAAGTTGCGAGTCCCCCCTGACAATGAGCTTCTTGATCCCAAGGTCTACCGCAATCCTGAGACCGGCAAGCAAACCTTCATACTCTGCAGTATTATTTGTTGCTTGTTCCTTGGGAAAGTGCATCTGGACTATGTACTTGAGGTACTCTCCGGTGTGTGCGATAAGCAAAGACGCCGCACCGGGCGCCTTTGCAGCGAGAAGGCACCATCAAAGTACATCAGCCACTCTTTATTTGCCTCCTTGACGGGATGCTTGTCTCTGGAATTTCTTCATCTTGCGTGCTACGCCCACTCTGCTATGAATTCTGCCAGTGCCCTGCTTTGGATAGTTGAAGTGCTTTCAAACTTGAGACCAAAGCTTGACAGTTCCAGTGCCCACTCGACAATTCTGCCTGTTGCTTATGGATTTTGCAATATCCTCTTCAGCGGAAAGCGAGTGACAACTGTTATCTCGTGTGCTTGGAAGTAATGGCGCAGCTTTCTCGAGGCCATGAGGAGGCTGAAAAGCAACTTCTGCACACCGGAATACCTTGACCTAGCCCCCTGTAAAAGGGAACTGACAAAGTAGACTGGGCGCTGCACCATCCTTTTTTGTATCTTGTCGCAACCCTGCGCTGATCTGTCCTTGTCGGGACCAGAGCTTGACGGCGAAGCCCCTTGCTTGTCGCTGGATGCGTCTGCCTCGGTTGCCGTCTCATCATCGGCCTCCCTCTCCGCTACTAACGCAGCACTAACCACTTGATTGGTTGCCGCTATATACAGTAGCAACTTCTCTTGTGGCCTAGGTGCGACAAGTATTGGAGTGGAGGACAGGTATCTCTTCAAGTCCTGCAGCGCAGCCTCCGCTTCGGGAGTCCATTTCATTGGACCTGCCTTTTTTAAAATCTTGAAAAATGGCAGGGCGCGCTCAGCGGACTTGGAAATAAACCTGCTGAGAGCAGCCACGCAACCGGCAAGACTTCTTACATCCTTGACGCGCTTTGGTGCTTCGATCTGCTCAATGGCCTTGATCTTGTCGGGATTGGCTTCAATTCCCCGCTGAGACACAAAGAACCCGAGAAGCTTGCGGAAGGGACTCCAAACACGCACTTCTCGGGTTGAGCTTGAGGTTGATCTTGCGCAGATTTGCAAAAGTCTCATCCAAATCATGAATCAGAGTTGCTTTGTCCTTGCTCTTGACCACTATATCATCCATGTAGGCTTCTACATTTCTGTGTGTTCGTGGCTCAAAGGCATCATGGACTACTCTTGCAAAGGTTGAACCAGCATTCTTTAAACCGAAAGGCATCCGTATGAAGCAGTACGTGCCACATGGTGTAATGAATGCGGTTTTCTCTTCATCTTCTTCTGCCATGAAGATCTGATGATATCCTGAATATGCGTCAAGAAATGAAAGCAGATCACATCCAGCCGTGGAGTCAACAATCTGGTCGATGCGTGGCAAGGGAAATGGGTCTTTGGGACAAGCTTTATTAACATCTCAGAAGTCAATACAAAGTCTCCATTTCCCATTGGCCTTATGCATAACCACCGGATTGGCCAACCACGTGGGATGGAGTACTCCTCGACAAGGCCTACTGCTTCCAACTTCTTGATTTCTTCTGCTATGAACTCTTGACGCTCCACTGCCTGTTTCCTAACTTTTTGCTTGACGGGCCGCGCGTGAGGACAGACAGCTAGGTGGTGCTCAATTTCTTTCCTGGGAACACCGGGGATGTCAGATGGTTGCCATGCAAACACATCGATGTTCGCCCGCAGGAAAGCAACGAGCTCGCCTTCCTATTTAGGGTCAAGCGTGGCACTGATGGTGAAGGTACCACCAGTGCCGTCCTCCTTGGCGGGCACCTTCTTGGTCTTCGGCGGAACTGCCATCATCTTCTTGCACTTGCCGGTGGAGCTCGATGGTGCGTCCTCGACGGTAGCGTAGCACTCCGAAGAGGTGCGCTTGCCGGAGTGGGCATCAGAACTCTTGCCGGACTTGGTGGTCTTCTTCTTCCCCGGAGCTTCAGCGGCAAGTGGTTTGCTATCTGTCGCGGCTGCTGCATCCCGGTAAATCTTGTCGGCGCAGATAAGCGCATCCTTCTTGTCGCCATGGACAGAAATGACGCTTATCGGGTCGGGCATTTTGAGTAAATTGTAGGCGTAATGAGAAGCTGCCATGAATTTGGCAAGCGCTGGACGGCCAAGTATGCCATTGTAGGGCAATGGGAAATCGGCAACTTCGAATGTGACCTTCTCAGTTCTGAAGTTTAACTCACTGCCAAATGTTACCGGCAATGTAATCTTCCCTTTCGGCTTGCTCCTTCCTGGATTGATTCCTTGGAATGTGCCAGTCTCTTCGAGCTCGCTGTCAGGGATTTGAAGTTTCTGGAGCACTGCGGAGGAGATCAAGTTCAGGCCGGCCCCGCCGTCAACCAACATCTTTGTAACCTTGAGGTTGCGGATGGTTGGTGATACCAACATCGGCAAGCACCCGACCGCAGTGATGCGATCAGGGTGATCCTCAATGTCAAAGATGATAGGCGTGCTGGACCACTTCAGAGGTTTGCGCGACTCTATGGAAGGTTCTGCTGCATTAACCTCACGCATCCATTGCTTGAGTTGGCGGTGCGAGGTATGCAGAGAAGCACCACCGTCAACGCAAAGGACCTCCGTTTCCTTTTGAAACTCTTGCTCATCAGCTTCATCGTCTTCCATGTCTTCGTCATCTTCATCTTCGTCTTCTTCCTTGTCGCGGCCGCGGGGAGGTCTGTCTCCTTGCCGCTGCTTGGCCTTGCCGCGGCGTCCTCCCCGATCGGGTCTCTTCTTATTTGCTGCACCTGCACCTTCCTGGGCCTTCTCCTTGTCTCGCCGCTCGCCAGATTCAGCTCTTCAGTAGCTCAACAAGCTGCTCGACTTTCTTGCAGCTCTGGAGATCGTGGCCGTGGGTGCGGTGGATCTTCTGATCTTGCTTGTTGGAGCTGTCAGGCTTGTCGGCGGCCGCCACAGCTTGGCGGTCGGTGTCAGCGGCAACCTCCTTGCCGGAGCCGCTAGCCTTAGCCTTGCCGGCGCCACCTCCGTTGCTGGACTGCTCGACAACTAGCACTTCTTGGTTTTTCTTCTTTCTGCTGTTTCGCCGCCGGCTCTTTCTTGAAGGGGCGGTCTCCTCACTATCAGACTCTGCTCCCACATTCTCTCCTGGGAGTCTTCTTCCTTCTTCAGCGCGTGCACACTTGTCGGCTAGGGCATAGAGCTCACGACGTCTTTTCACTTTGCACATCGCCATCTCCTCCCTCATCCTGCGGTTTCGCACATTACGATGAAATGCACCGATCACCATGGCAGGGTGGACATCCGGGATGTTGTAATGCACATGGCTGAATCTCCGGATGAATTGCGCGAGGACTCTCCTTCCTTCCGGGCGAGTAGGTGAAGGTCACTCTCTTGGCCATGAGGCTTGTGGTCACCGTGAAGGCGCCGACAAACTGGTGGCACAACCGCCCAAGAAGAAATAGAGCTGTCCGGCAAGTGTATGATCCAAGACCTGACGTTTGGCTTGAGTACCAGAGGGAAATAGTTGGCGAGGATCTTGTCGTCTCGTCCCCCCGCAGCCTGCACCGCGAGGGGGAAGATGCTGAGGACCTCCTATGGGTGTGTCCTGCCATCATACTTCTCCGGCACGTCCGGCTTGAAGTTTTTCTTGTCGGGCCACCGGACTTGCCGCAGCTCACGAGTGAACGCAGGGCAACCTACCGCGTACGACAAGTCGCGTGGTTCCCCTGGCGCATGCATATCGACAGTGGGCCCGGCGCGCTGGTCAGATTGACGACGCGCTTCTCTTCGGCGCTCGATACGGGTTCGAGCGTCTTCTTCTTGACGTTCTCGAAGAACTTGGCGCTGGTCGCGACGAGCTCGCGGATCCGACGACGCTGTGGAGTCGCTGTCGAGGTGGATCCGGCGAGTCGGCGATCTTGGCCTTCGGGAAGGGGAGTGTACGGTGGCTGCACCCCCGCAAGTCTGCCGCCATCGGCTCGTGCCTTGTCGCCTTGCCGCGGCTGCGAGGCGCTTGGTTGCCGCGGGACGTCGCCGTTGGCAAAGCCGATGAGGCTCTGGATTGTGGCCCTCCATTCGTCGACCTTGTCGGCCGTTGGAGGGTAGTCTAGAAGTAGCTGGGCTCTCGCCAAGGCTTCTGCTGGTGTGGTGGGTGGCAATGGCGTACGTAGCGAGGAACGGGATGTGCTCGGACTCCTAACCAAGTTAGGAGGAGCAGCATCCCGCCCAAGCGACCGTACTCCACTCGTACCGGCATGCTGATGTGCATGCGGGTCTCGAGGGCCTCTGGATCCCCCAGCTTGGCCTTGATCCAACGAGTGTATGGTGCCTCGAGCATCATGACGCTGTCGGTCCCGCGCCTCCTGAGAAGGACGCGGTGCGGACTCGGACGCCGACGCCTGCGCTGCCTTGTCCTTGGACCTGGTGGCGTTGTGGGCTCTCTCGACGACGCCCGTTCCCCCGCCAGCGTTTCCCCCACCACCTGACAGCTCCGGTGGTGGTGGGTTCGACGCGGACGGCTCTGCTGCTGCCGAAGACTTCTTCTTCGGCGCCATGTTGACGAAGATGTTGATGAAGAAACTGCTCGTGTGAATGCCGGATCGGGTTCACACAGCCTCGATGCCCCCTACCTGGCGCGCCAAAGATGTCGGGGAAGCTGATCGTGGCCCACGAACACCTATGGGACCTGGGTCCCTTGTGGTTCGGAGGGGGGCGGAGATTGCACAAAGAGCGGATCAAGCGATGCACACGAGCAGATTTACCCAGCCGGGAGCTCTCGGAGAGATAATACTCCTATTGCTGCTTTGTGGATTATATTGTGTTCTTGCTAGGGAGCGGTGGGAGCTACAAAACCTAGCCTCGAGTGTGGTCTCGTATGAGTCGAATGAACTAAGTCGAGCTGAACCGAACCCTTTCTACGTTGCACTTGGGCCTCCTTTTATAGGCACAAGGGGTCACCACATGTGGCAAGTAGACAAGGGTAAGATAGTAAAACAGAGGTTGGTACACCGCTTGGTACAAAGGTACAGTGATCTATACCTAACTCGACGGCAAGGGACAAGAGTCATAAATGCCCGTCTCGATCGCTGAACAAAGGTAACAGGGACCGTCAAGTGCGCCTCCGTTTGCCACGATGGTAGCTTGTCGCTGCCGCTTATCGCTGCTCCCCGGCTGCACAGCCCGTCGACACGCGATGCTTGGGAAAGCCCCATGGCGACACGTTGGCGGATGAGCTGGAGCGGAGATGAAGAGAGGTTGCTCACACGGCGAGCACCTTGCCGCGGCAAGGTTCGTGTCGCGCTCGGGAGCTTGTCGCTCACCAAGCCTTCCCGGCAAGCTCCTCTTGCCGGGGCCTTATTTCCTTCGTGCCTCGAGTGGCCTTCCCGGCAAGCTCCTCTTGCCGGGGCCTTGATTACTTTGTTCTCGAATGGCTCCACAGGAGCCGCGGAAGATCTTGATGGTTACCAGGCCTGCCCTGCCATGGGGTGCTGGGACTGTCCGTGCACGAGTTCGGGATACTAGGGTACCCCTACTCTAGTACACCGACACAACGATCTCTGGTATGTTGTGGAAAATGGTGTCCCCTCTGTCTCACCCTCACTGCACGCTGCCAATGTGAAGAGATTCAAGCAACTCGATTCTCAAGCGAAGAATATCATATGTGGCCATCTGAGCAAAGGACAGTATGGAAGAGTGAGTGCTTTGGAAACTGCGAAGCTCATCTAGGACAGGCTGTCCAAAGTAAATGAAGGAGTCTCAACTCAGCGTGACTCTCGAGTTGATGTTCTTCGCAATCTCTTCAACCGCTTCAATAGACTCGACAATGAAAATGTTCAACAAACCTTCGATCGCCTCAATCGACATCTCAAATGAGCTTCAAGTGCTTGGTGTTAATCGACATCACCGACCATGAGGTGGTGAAGAAATTGTTGAGATCGCTTGATTCCTCATTTGATACTCTCACCGATGATACAAGAGCGTCTTGACTACAAGTCACTTGATCCAAATGATATCCTCGAGAGGCTAAATACTCATGAGTTCCACTTCTTTGAAAAGAGAGATCTCTATGGTTCTAGCTATGGAAAATCGTGTGCCCTCAAGGCCAAGGTCGTGCTCGAATCGATTGTGAAGACTCTGGGTAGTAGCCTTGGAGATCCTGAAGAATTGAGCCAGGAGCTAGCACTGCTCCTGAAGAAATTCCAGAAGTTCTCAAGACGTGGTCGTTTTGGAAAATCCTCAAGGAGTAGTGATTCCTCATCCAGTGACTATAAGAGAAGACTATGCCACAAATGCAAGAAACCTGGTCACTACATTCAAGATTGTCCTCAGTGGGAAAAGGAATTAAAGAAGAAGAAATACAAGGATTACAGTTCTGATGACGCTAAGAAGAAGAAGAAATCGTCAAAATCTTCATCATCAAAATCCTCAAAGTGTTCTTCTCACAAGAAGAGCAGCTCCAAGAAGGCTCGGGCATTCATTATCAAGGAAATGGACTCTGAAGCTGAATCTAAGGAATATGAGGAAGAGGAGGCATCAGAAGAATCCGAGTCTGGTGTGGCGACTCTGGCTCTCGCTACTGCTTTCGTCAGCAAGTCCATCTTCTACTCTGAATAAAATGACCTCACCAACAAAGCTGATGAAGATAGTGATGACTACGCTCCCACCTATTGCTTCATGGCAAAGGGTGCCAAGGTACTCAAATATACCTCCTCTGAATCTCGAGAACATGAATCTGATGAAGATCTCAAGCCCAGCTACTCAAAACTTGCTAAGATTGTCAGAAAACAACAAAGGGCTTTTGAAAAGGTTCAAAACATGCTAGACAAAAGTGATGATATGTTGGGTGAAGAAATGGATCGCACTAAAGCCCCGATCGAAAATCTTCAGAGACTTGGGTCTAGGCTTGACAGCCTTCAAGGTCATCATAACACTCTCTTGTCTGACCGTAAGAAACTTTCTTATGAATTTCTTCAAAGAAAGCAAGATCTTGAGAAGCTAAGAGTGAGTTATGAAGATCTTCATAAGGAGCGCGATTCATTGCTAGCTCAACAAATCAGCGCTTCTCAGGAAGAATTTGTTCCTCCATGCTTAAAGTGCATTGAACGTGAATCTGCTAATTCTTCATCTGAATGTTCAAATGCTTCAACTGTTACAAATTCTTCACCTGCCTCTGCTATCACTAATTCCTCATCTGAGGACATTGCTAGTATCCTTGACGATGCAGGGGCTAAAGGAATTGTACATGACAGGCATGTACAAAAGCCTCAAAGGGCATCAGACTCTTTGTGATGTGCTTAAAAAGCGGATCCTCAACAGGAATCCTAGGAAAGAGGGTATTGCCTTTGAGAGGAAAATCAATGCTGATGGAACATATTGGAAGCCCGAGCAGTACCCCAAAACCTCATGGGTTGCTGCAAAGGGACCTCCAGTTGATCCATCTAACTTATCTAGCTTTACATGTGAATCTCCTCATTCTTCTGATAAGTCATTTGACTCCAACTATAAACTGTTCAAAAATCAGAATGGTGAAGTATTTGCTAGATATGTTGGCACTAACTGCAGGAACGGTTCCCCTATGAAGAAAATCTGGGTTCCCAAGAAGTGCCTTGAAAGTCTTCAGGTCAATGTCCTTATGACACCACCTGTGAAGAATAGGAACCCCAGATCAAACTCTTCATATGGACCAAATTCTTCATATGGATCCAAGTCCTCATCCGGACCAAATTCCTCACATGGATCTAAGTCCTCATATGATTATCATCGTGCTAACAACTCTGTTTCGCAGGGTAGAGCTAAGGGCTATGAATATGTGCATTATTCTTCAAACCAATATGTTCATAAGTCCTCGAAGAATTTCTCTGCTTATTCATATGCTTACCCTAACCCCTCTTATGTGAAACGAAATGGATTGGCCTCTATGCCACCATTCTCATATGGAGCTCATAGAGTGATGAACTCTTTGCCACCCCTTCAGATGTGGGTGGTGAAGAAAAGGAACTAATCTCTTCTGCAGGGTCAGGCCTCCAGACGTGCTTTAACGTCTGAAGGATTTGCTGGGGGCCTGACAAAAATGCCTGAAAGGACGCAGGCTAATATATGAAGAAATGAACTTTCATTTCACACGTCCTCATACTGCTTATCTGTTATACTGCCTGATGAAATTCATCTGATGAAATTGATATCATATTCTTCACTGATGAAGTATATGAGATCGTAAGTTGTACTAATTCATCTGCAGGATGATCAACCCAAAGCCAATGAGTGGGTCCTCGATAGTGGATGTACAAATCACATGACTGGTGATAAGAATCTATTGATGGATGCTCCCTTATCACCGTCACATCTGAAGCATATCATCTTTGCTGACAAAGGCAAAAGTTAGGTATTGGGTCTTGGTAAGGTTGTGATCTCTAAGGACAATCATATGGACAAAGTCATGCTTGTTGAATCCTTAGGATACAATCTCATGTCAGTCTCAATGCTTTGTGATATTGATATGGTTGTTGTCTTTGGCAAGTATCGTTGTGTTGTGATCATGGAAGCTGAAAATTCCAAAGTCTTCGAAGGCTTTAGGAGAGGATACTTGTATATTGTTGATTTCTCTACAGGACCACAACTAGCCGTGTGTCTACTTGCAATAGCTTCAGAAGGCTGGCTATGGCATCGATTTACTTGGTCACGCAGGCATGAGGAATTTGCACACGCTTGCAATGAAGAAGCATGTCATTGGCATTGCGAGTGTCAAAGTCGTCAAGGATCACTTGTGTGGAGCCCGTGAAGCTGGAAAAATGACCAAGGCCAAGCATCCAGCTAAGACTATCATGACCACTACTCGTCCATTCGAATTGCTTCACATGGACCTCTTTGGTCCTAATCATTACTCAGCAGTCACTAATGATGCATCTCTATATGGCTTTGTTATTGTTGATGATTACTCTCGTTACACATGGGTACACATTGTTACTTACAAACATGAAGTGCGTGAAGTCTTCAAACGATTTTCCTCGAGGGCTTCAACCAACTTTGGTGTGAAGATCGGGCACATCAGGAGTGACAATGGAACTGAGTTCAAGAATTCGGTCTTGATGACTATCTTGAGGAACTTGGTATTACTCATGAGTTATCTGCTCCTTATACTCCTCAGCAAAATGGCGTCGTGGAGCGCAAGAATGTAACTCTTGTTGAGATGGCTCGCACTATGCTTGATGAATACAAAATGCCTCGTCGTTTTTGGATTGATGCAATTGATACCGCGTGGCACATCATCAACAGAGTATATCTTCACAAATCTTCAAGAAGACTGCCTATGAACTCCGCCCTGACAAGAAACCCAATGTGAGTTATTTCAAAGTCTTCGGTGCTAAATGCTGGATTAGAGATCCTCATCACAATGCTAAATTTGCACCGAAAGCACATGAAGGTTTTATGCTTGGTTATGGAAAGGACTCGCACACCTACAGAGTCTTCAACAATGTTCTTTACAAGATTGTTGAAACTGTGGATGTGTGGTTCGATGAAACTAATGGCTCGCAAAGAGAGCACCTACCTTCTGTGATAGATGAACCAGCACCTGAGGAATCTATCAAGTTCAAGGCAACTGAGGATGTAATTCCTACTGAAGAATCTGCTGAAGAATTCATTCCAGAACGCGAAGAACGTCGAGCTGATGCACCTGAAGATAATGCTGAAGAAAATGGTGCTGAAGAAAATGCTGATCAAATTCCAGCTCATCCTCGCGTTGCAAAAGAAGTGCAAGTTGACAAGATCATCGATGACATTGAAGCACCAGGTCCTCTCACACGCTCAAAAGCCTCCCATTTATCTAACTTTTGTGGGCACTATGCTTTTGTCTCTATCATAGAGCCCACTAAGGTAGATGAAGCATTTCTGGAGCCTGAGTGGATTCAGGCAATGCAAGAAGAATTACATCAGTTCGCGCTCAACAATGTCTCGAACTGGTCAAACGTCGAGATCCTCGCAAGCGTAATATCATTGGCACAAAGTGGATCTACCGCAACAAGCAAGATGAAAATGGCCTTGTGGTGAGGAATAAGGCACGACTTGTAGCTCAAGGCTACACACATGTTGAAGGAATTGATTTCGATGAAACTTTTGCACCTGTTGCTAGACTTGAGGCTATTCGTGATATTACTTGCTTATGCTAACCATCATAATACCACTTTATATCAAATGGATGTGAAAAGTGCATTCCTCAATGGTAAGCTTGAGGAAGAAGTATATGTTGCTCAACCCTGTGTTTTGAAGATCCAAAGAATCGCGACAAAGTCTTCAGACTCAACAAGGCCCTCTATGGTCTCAAACAGCGCCACGGGCATGGTATGATACATTGAAGGAATTCTTCGTGAAGAATGGCTTCACACCAGTTCACTCGACCCTACTCTCTTTACTAAATCATTTGATGGTGAACTGTTGTTGTGCCAAATATATGTTGATGATATTATCTTTGGTTGTACTGACCAACGTTATAGTGATGAATTTGCCTATATGATCAGTGAAGAATATCAAATGTCTATGATGGGAGAATTGAAATTCTTCTTAGGTCTTCAAATTCGTTAACAACACAATGGCATATTCATATCTCAGGAGAAATACCTGAAAGATGTTCTGAAGAAATTCGGCATGCAAGATTGCAAAGGCGTCAAAATTCCTATGCCCACGAATGGCCATCTATGCACTGATGAAAATGGTATTGACTTCGATCACAAGGTATACCGCTCCATGATTGGTTCTCTATTGTACTTATGTGCATCTAGGCCAGATATAATGCTTAGTGTTTGCATGTGTGCCCGATTTCAAGCTACACCAAGGAATCACACCATAAGGCTGTGAAGCATATTCTTCGATATCTAGCTCACACACCAACACTAGGATTATGGTACCCCAAGGGCTCTACTTTTGATCTCATTGGATATTCTGACTCTGACTATGCTGGTGATCATGTGGACCACAAGTCAACATCTGGTACTTGTCATTTCCTCGGACGATCTTTGGTCTGTTGGCCCTCAAAGAAACAGAACTGCGTATCACTGTCTACTGCGGAAGCTGAATACATTGCTGCTGGCTCTTGTTGTGCTCAATTGCTGTGGATGAAGCAAACTCTCAAGGACTACGGCATCAACATGAAGAATGTGCCTCTCTACTGTGACAATGAGAGTGCCATCAAGATTGCTCACAACCCAGTTCAGCACTCGAAGACAAAGCACATTCAGATTCGTCATCATTTTCTTCGTGATCATGTGTTGAAGGGCGACATCTCCATCGAGCATGTGAAGATCAAGAACAACTAGCCGATATCTTCACAAAGCCCTTGGATGAGAAGAGATTTAGCAAGTTGCGATGTGAGCTAAATATCTTAGAATCTTCGAATGTTCTTTGAAAAGGACACACATCCTGACACTTATGCAAAATTGATGACTTAGATGTGCAACACATGAAGAAACGTCTTTCTTCAATCAATGAAGAATAACACTCTAAGTGTGAAGAAATTAATGAAGAATTTGATTTTCAGAACCCTACGACAATTGTACGCGGTGTCTGAAATCATCATTCTTATACGGTGGGTCACGCCACCACCAAAGTTGAAAATCTTCAATTTGAGTTTTTCCTCAGTTTTGAAATTCTTCAGTTTTTCAAATTCTTCAACTTTGCAAAATATTCACTGTTTCCGTTGATCGGACCCTTCCCCCTCTATGCTATACTCCACCCAAGCTATTCACAAATTCTTCATGTGCGTTCTATTTGAAACTCGTTCAAAATCTTCACTGTGTCCTTATCAGCTGAAGAAATTGCGAACGGAACTTTTAACTTATCTTATCCAAATTTTCGGCTTTGCCGCTCAAACCGTTCCGCATCCCACGATAAACTTATCTATTCACCCACGATCTAACATAATCTCCACTTTTCAAGACGTGGGTGACACATGTCAAGTTTAATGAGAAGGGTCGTGGGCACGCTCATTCCAAAATCTTGGCGAACGGTTTTTCACCGTGGCTATATATACCCCTCTCCCTTCCTCACTTCCTTTACTCCGCTCGACCGCTCTCTCTCTCGCCGAGCTTCTCAAACCCTAAGCGCCCGCTTCTCCATCGCCCGGTGAGGAAGAGCTTCACTACCTCGACCTCGTCGCCGTCGTACTGCGCCGATCATGAAATCTTCACTCCGCCGCCGTAGCTGTCTTCCTCCGCCGAGTTAGGGCTTGGGTGATCTGAACTGACGAACTTCTAATCTACACCTCTCAGTTCGTCGTGTTCTTCAGTTCGGGTAATTAAAAATTACTTTTATTACTCGCTTTGATTCTCAAACCTTCGTGAAAATATTCAAAGGTGTTTATTCTTCAAATCTTCACACATATGAACACCTCAAACGAAATATGCTCTTGATTCGTTTCTCTAAGCAATGATTTTTCTTCAAGATTCCTCAATTGTGTGGATCCTCGATCTATACAACTCTGGAACCTAAGACAAAGATCGCTTAGTGAAATTCTTCAAGGCTCATCTGGTCAAATTCCTCAAACTAGTTCTTTTTGAAAAACCTTCTGAGAACGCATATGACCTCTCCAAATTCCTCGGAACTATACTCTGTTCACAGGTACTCATGTCTGCCGCTGAATCACTAGGTTCTCATCAACTTAACTCATTTGCAGCGTTCTCGAAGAAAAGTTGCATACTTCTTCAGAGAATTCGATTGTTCAAATTCCTCAGCTGAAGAATATGGCAGAAGGAAAGAAGCCACATAAAGGAGGAAAGAGGCATGAGGTCATGACTGCTTTCGAGATACTTGAGGACATATATGCTGACTATTGCACACCTGATGAAGCCAAGATTGGCAAGGAAAACAAAAATCAACGCAAGGTGCGCATTCAGAGGATTGAAAGGAGATGGGAAAGGGAATGGAGGGAGTACAGATATGTTACTCCAGAGTACATGAAGAAATTCGCACTGAATCCTCCATGCCCAAGAGCTCCATTGGCACCTGGCCAAGAAGCTGACCCCACCAGCATCAAGCGTGGTGAGGACTTTCCTGAAGAACGGGCCAAGCGCCAAGCCAAGTTGGCAAGACATGCCAAGGAGGCAGTGAGGAAATTCAATGAAGACTCTGCTACTGCTGCTGCCACTGAGGCCCCTGTTCAGCCCAGAAGATCAATGGCAAAGAAGCCAGCACACAAGCCAAGTGCTTCACCAATAGTGCCCTCACGGCCAAAATCCTCAGCAATGCCCTCATGGCCAGAATCTTCAATGCCCTCACGGCCAGTTCCTCATGCTGCTCCTGCTCCTCCCAAATCCTCAGCTCCTACAAAGTCCTCAGCAGCTCCTCCAAAGTCCTCAAGACTGTGCATCCGGCCACGTGCCAAAGGATCTGAGGCATCTCAATTGCCTCTGGTATCTCGGCAAGTTCCTCGCTTGCACCAAATTCTTCATCTGGCCCAACTCAGCCGAAGACTAAGGCAACAGCTGGACGAGGTCCTCGGCCAAGTCCCAAGAAGAAACAGGTCGCCTTCCAAGTGCCACCTAAAGATGATGAGGCTGATGATGATGAACTTGCGGAAATCATCAGAGATAGGCAAGTAAGGGCCGCTAGAGCCAAAGGCACACCTGTGCCGCTTCTGTTGGATCCAAGAGCGATCCTAGACTACGTTGATCTCTGGCACAAGGACCCAAACACACCTATGCCTGATTTTCATCTGACACCTGGACAAAGTCACATGCTGACCCATTTCATCAGTGAAGAGAAATGGAAGTTCGAAAAGGCTAGACAGATCAAGAAAGCTCAATTCAGGAAGGAGAAGTTCCTGAAGAACAACGTTGTCAGAATGACACCTGAGGAACTTCTCAAGGTCCAGACTAAAATCCAAGCCCTCAGCAAAAACTTTGATGCTTATTATGCTGATTGGCAAGGAGCCAAAGTCAGATTCGTCAACTTGAAGAAGAAGTTCACCAATGTTGTAGCCCCAACGCAACAAGAAATTCCTCAAGCTGAAGCTTCTGCTCCGCCGGCTGAAGAACATGCCAGCACCGCTGATGAAGTTCAGCCTGCTGATGACAATGCTAGTTCCAGGGCTGATGACTCCATTCCAGCCGCTGAAGAAATTGCCAGGGCATCCACTAGTGATGCGATTGAAGAAACTGAAGAAGTCAGGGCAATTGCACTGGCCATACCGAGGAAATTCAACCAGATTCCTCAGCTCCTCCCGCGTCTACACAAACTCCAATCCTTCCATCTGCATCTGATGTGAAGAAGACCAAGGCTGCAGAGCGAGCTGCAGTGAAGAAAAGGAAAGCATCAGCTGCTTCAAATTCTTCAGTCCCGAAGAAAATGAAGCCTATGAAAAGCTCTTTTGAAAATCCAATCGATGTTGTTCCAATTTCCTCCATTCCATCAAAGGATCTTGTTCCTTTTGGTGAAGAGTATGAGATCCCAAGCGGATCTGATGAAGAAAATCATTCTGCTGCTTCGTCAGAGCAGATTGATGAAGAATTTGAAGTGGATGCAATCCCTTCAACACCAATCATTTCCTCGCCAATGCCTCAGTTCACAGCTGAAGAGGCTGGCGTTGAGGAAATTGAAGAAGATGTGGATATTGGAAGCACAACGCCTGTGATGAACGATGACTTTTGGGAAAGTCAGCATCCCAATTCTCCACTCTTCACCCCAATCCAACAAATTTCTCAGTCCCCTGCACCAACAGTTCAAATGGGCTCTGAAGAAACTCATCCCAACTCATCCGTGCATGATGAAATTCCAGCTACTAGTCTTTGAAGAACACTGCTGTCTTGATCCTATGAACACGCAGACTGCACATGAAGAGGAACTAGAAATTCCTCAGCCTGAAGAACCTGAGATTGCGATTCCAGAGGTCGTGATGCAACTCACTGACGCTCAACTACCAAAGCCAAAGAATCCATTCTCAACGAAGCAACAGTTCAAGGCTGAAGATTTCTTCGGCGAGCATGTATTCTTCACTGACTACAACCCATATGACTCTGCTCGCATAAGGAAGAGGCGGTTCTGGACTGCTAGTCAAGCCAACTTCTATTCCTCTGTGCTATTCAACAAAGACAAAGTCTTCGATCATGCACATATTCGTCATGTGGACATGGAATCTCTGCCAGGCTTTGAGCCAGTCCTCAGTGTTCTTCATGATGCAGGACTCCTAAATTTCTGCACTGACATCTGCGATTGGAATGAAGAACTTATTCTTCAATTCTATGCGATGCTGCATATCACTGGAGACGCTGAAGATGTGAACTCATGGGTGTTGGACTGGATGTCTGAAAATACTCACTACAA
The DNA here is from genome assembly GCA_021605145.1 of Aegilops bicornis. Taxonomy (NCBI): domain Eukaryota; kingdom Viridiplantae; phylum Streptophyta; class Magnoliopsida; order Poales; family Poaceae; genus Aegilops; species Aegilops bicornis. Next base: position 223,859,365 of record CM038675.1, read on the forward strand.
GGCACCAACAACTGAATTGCTTCGTGTCCTTCCTCTTAGTCCTCCTCTTGACGGTGTACGTTGCATATACAGTGAACCTGAACTGACAAATCACTATATGCAAGTGCTGATGAAGCCTTTGAAGCTGTGGCAGGCCTGTGAACCAAATTCCTTGTCAAGGAATTATTGTATGTGCCTCGGTTGTCTATCACATTCGACGAAGACAATGAGTCCGATCAAAGGCCACGACTCAAATGATGAAGAAGTCGTTGGCATCATGAAGAATATGCTTTTCAATATCATTCATGGCGTTCCGGTCAACTTCCATGATTTCTTCATGAGGACTCTGGCAAACATTGCTATGTCACCTTTTGAGCTGAAGCCTTATGCACCATGGATTATGAGGTTCATCAGAACAAGGTCTTCACTCAATTACAAGTCTGATACTCTGAATCACTACAGCTACTTGCCTCCAATTGAAGTCCTCAAACGGACATTTTTCTCAGCTGATGACAAGGGCAAGGCAACTGCTGTGATAGATGAAGGCATTCGTCCATTGGATGGTCAATTTCGCAAAGCTGCATCCTACTCCACCAATGATGACTCGCCACACATGACTCGCCGCCAACAACTCGCCAAGGAAAATCCTCAAGCCACAGCTCCTGTGGTGATGACTGATCATGAGTTACTCCTCGGTCTTCATCAAGGTTGATCGCAATCATAAATGGGTCAAGCGCCGCTTTGGTTCAATTCTTCACAACATGACCTCAACACACAATGCAGTGAAGAAAAACCAGTACTACCTCCATGAAACCTTCAACCGCACTTGGGCTGTTCTATCTCATGTCTACAGCGCAGAAGAACTGAAGACAATGGGTCTCAAGGAAGAATTTGACTGGTCTGCACCTCCGCCGAAGAAATTCAAGAACGTCAAGGTTCCTTCCTTGGTGGCCAGCTCCTATTCTTCATCGCATGACACTGATGAAAATGAAGATTTGGACGACACTACGGCAGGCCCTACTACGACAACCGACCCCGACAACGCTGGTGCTCCTTCATCAACTTGAAATTCTTCAGGGGCGTTAGTCCTCAGTTTCGATCCTTTTGGTCATTCGATGACAAAGGGGGAGAAATTTGAGTTAGTCTTCAAGCGGGTCTATTTTTACGCCCATATACAATTTTTTTGCTAAGTTACAACTCTCGTTCTTCTGAAACTTTTATTGGATCGAGTTGTAATCTTAAACCCGATGGTCTCTCGATACTTTTGATGTGTTCCTCTGCATGCTTATTCCTCATTATATGTTAATACACGCATGCTGAACTACATCGATCACCATATTTCATCATGCATGTCAAATTCTTCATATTATATGTCAAATGCATGTATGAATTACAAGATATAGGGGGAGATCTCCATGATTCAACTCTTCAAATGTGCAATGCCTCAAAAGCAAAATTCCTCACTATGCACATCTTCAGGGGGAGTTCATCTATATCTTGCAATCAAATTCCTCAATATCAGTAGTTACACTTCATATGTTTATCCCCGTTGAAAACTTAACCTATATTGTCATCAATCACCAAAAAGGGGAGATTGTAAGTGCATCTAGTGCCCCTTAGTGATTTTGGTGTATTGAAGACTTATAGGTTAAGGGACTAATGTGTTTATGAGTGTACACAGGTCTATAAGTCTATGAGGAGTTTGATATTTATAGAGAAAGTCGACCCCTAAAAATGAAGTTCTTCGACTGAAGACTTTGATATTCTGAAGACTTTGAAAGGGAAGAAATTGGTGTGACCTTGAAGACTTGGTATTCATTTGAGGAACATGAAGCTTGAAGACTTTTGCTTTCGTAGTTTCGTTTTCTCTTTCTTAAGTCATAGGAAACACCGTACTGTTAAAGGGGGTCGAGGAAATACTAAGGAAAAATTTCCATGTGATGCTCAACTCAAAATCCTACACCTACCAATTCCTTCGAGTGAAGCCTTTGGAAATCTCATACAGCTCAGTCAATTTCTTCAAAGGATGAGACGAAGTTCTTCCGTCACGAGGAATTTGTTCTGAATGAGGAGTTAGGAATTCGCCAGTCTTGGATTGCCTACACAAGGAGGAACATGATAGCCCCGAGAAATTTGAGAGTCAAATTTCCGACCGTTCTTGTCTTCTTGGCTACCTGTCCCAAAATATCTTATCCACCTAACGGTCATATCATTGAAGGGCATTTATGTCTTATCATGTCGGGCTGCTCCCTAGGCTATAAATAGTCACTTCTACAACCACTAGCTGGTTGGCTGCTCCGAGAGAACTTGACACTTGTCATTTGAGAACAACCCATCCTCCGAGGACTTTGAGCGAAAATCATCGAAAGTGAGGAAAAACCCAAAAACCAAACCCCTACAAACCCAAAGTGATTGAGCATCACTGAAGAGATTGATCCTGCGTGGATCCGACGCTTGTTACCTTTGAAGACTGTGCTTCTTCAAGACGGTTAGGCGTCATGGTCTAGGGCATCAAGAGGAATTGTGGATCATCGAGTGACCAAGTCTGTGAAGGTTTGGAAGTCGCCTGAAGACTTACCACGAGTGATTGGATGAGGTATGTGTGACCTTAGTTCAAGGAGAATACAGTGAGGACTTGGTGTCCTGAGCTGCATGCTCAGCGACTGGGTGTTCGGGACTGTGTGTCCTCAAGTTTAAATACTCAGCCGCTCCAACCAGACGTACAACTGAGACATCAGTTGGAACTGGTCTACCAAATCATTGTCTTCACCAACCTAACTGGTTCTATTTCTTCAACTCTTTCATTTCCTCATTACTGTGTTGAGTGTTCATTCATATCTGTGTTTGAAGACTTTGACTGAAGACTTTCTCAATTTCCTCAGTTCAATTTCTTCACCTGTTTGTCTTCATCTTGTGCTATCCTGTGTTTACGCTTTTTGTACTCTTTGATTGTCTTCATTTCATCATGATGACCATGCCGCATTCTCTTATGCTTACTTACGAGTACTTATTCATTGCAAGTAGTTCTTCACTTAGGAATTTCCTCACCGGCAAATTCCTCATTGAAGAATTCATAAAAATCGCCTATTCACCCCCCTCTAGTCGATATAACGCACTTTCATAGACAAACATAATGTCACTAGTATGCCTCTACTTGACTAGCTCATTAATCAAAGATGGTTATGTTTCCTAACCATAGACATGCGTTGTCATTTGATTAACGGTATCACATCATTAGGAGAATGATGTGATTGACTTGACCCATTCCGTTAGCCTAGCACTTGATCGTTTAGTATGTTGTTATTGCTTTCTTCATGACTTATACAAAGTTCCTACAACTATGAGATTATGCAACTCCGTTTACCGGAGGAACACTTTGTGTGCTACCAAACGTCACAACGAATCGGGTGATTATAAAGGTTCTCTACAGGTGTCTCCGAAGGTACATGTTGGGTTGGCGTATTTCAAGATTAGGTTTTGTCACTCCGATTGTCGGAGAGCTATCTCTGGGCCCTCTCGGTAATGTACATCACTGTAAGCCTTGCAAGCAATGTGGCGAATGAGTTGGTTACGGAATGTTGCATTACGGAACAAGTAAAGAGACTTGCCGGTAACGATATTGAACTAGGTATTGGATACCAACGATCGAATCTCGGGCAAGTAACATACCGATGACAAAGGGAACAACGTATGTTGTTATGCGGTTTGACCGATAAAGATCTTCGTAGAATATGTAGGAGCCAATATGAGCATCTGGGTTCCACTATTGGTTATTGACCGGAAACAGTTCTAGGTCATGTCTACATAGTTCTCGAACCCACAGGGTCCGCACGCTTAACGTTACGATGACTTTTATTATGAGTTTATAAGTTTTGATGTACTGAAGGTTGTTCGGAGTCCCGGATATGATCACGAACATGACGAGGAGTCTCGAAATGGTCGAGACATAAAGATTGATATATTGGACGACCATATTCGGACACCGAAAGTGTTCGGGGTGATTTCGGAGTAAACCGGAGTGCCGGAGGGTTACCGGAACCCCCCGGGAGAAGTAATGGACCTTATGGGCTTTAGTGGATAGAGAGAGAGGGGCAGCCAGGATGGGCCGCGCGCCCCCTCTCCCTCTGGTCCGAATTGGACTAGGAGAGGGGGGCGCCTCTTTCCTTCTCCTCTCCCCTTCCTTTCCCTCCTAGTAGGAGTAGGAAAGAGGGAGTCCTACTCCTACTAGGAGGAGGACTCCTCCTCCTTGGCGCGCCCCCAAGGGCCGGCCGGCCTCCCCCCTTGCTCCTTTATATACGGGGGCAGGGGGGCACCCTAGAACACACAAGTTGATCTGCGTGCGCCTTTAGCTGCAGGCGGTGCCCCTCCACCATATTCCACCTCGGTCATATCGTTGCGGTGCTTAGGCGAAGCCCTCGCCGATAGAACATCATCATCGCTACCACGCCGTCGTCAGGTCGACGGAACTCATCCCGACACCCTGCTGGATCGGAGTCCGGGATCGCCATCGAGCTGAACGTGTGCTGAACTCGGAGGTGCCGTACGTTCGGTACTTGGATCGGTCGGATCGTGAAGACGTACGACTACATCAACCGCGTTGTCATAACACTTCCGCTTACGGTTTACGAGGGTACGTGGACAACACTCTCCCCTCTCGTTGCTATGCATCACCATGATCTTGCGTGTGCGTAGGAATTTTTTTGAAATTACTATGTTCCCCAACATTGATGACATCGACATTGGTGGCCCAGAAGGAGGATATGGAGTCAGCTTGTTGAAATAATTATCTCTACTTGTGAGCTGCGTTGGGATTTCCCCGAAGAGGAGAGGATGGTGCAGTACAGTAGAGATAATTATTTCCCTCAGTTATGAAACCAAGGTTATCAATCATGTAGGAGAACCAACCAACACTATGTAAACAACACCTGAACACAAACAACAAATACTTGCAACCCGACGCATAGAGGGGTTATCAATTCCTCAACGGTTATGAGAAAGATTAAATTGTATAGGTTTTGATAGATAGATCTAACTAAAATACAAAATAAAATAAATAAAAGAAAATTGCAGCAATATATTTTTGGTTTTAATATATGATAGAAAATAGACCCGGGGACCATAGTTTCCAGTAGAGGCTTCTCTCGAGAAAATAGCATACGGTAGGTAAACAAATCACTTGTTGGGGAAACGACACCTATGGGATCACAGGAATCCCTACTACGGTTGGCGGGGCGCGAGGTCTTGAGAAGAGCAGGTTTAGGAGTCATAACACGGTTCGTTTACCCAGGTTCGGGCCGCGAGGATACCCTAGTCTTGCTTTGGTGTGTATTTGAGAGAGTTCTTGAGCTCTCGAACTAGCTATCGTGGCTGCCTAGTTCAAAAGAGCGGAACCCCTCTCCAATATGCTACGGGCCTCCTTTTATAGTCGAAAGGGGCTGCAACAAGGCACCTGTGAGGTGGAAAGGCCTCTGATCTGCGAGCTTATCGCCCGTATTACATGACAAGACGCATTTAATGCATCGCTTAGGTGTCCCGTAGCTTTATTGGGGACGGGAACGAGGCCCATCCCGTCCGTCGCCGCCTCGCCTTGCTTTGACACGCGCCCAGGCCAGCGATGCATGTGGCGCCATGTAGGTAGGCAGGCAGCTGAGGTGGCGCCATGGTAGGGTCTTCGTGAAGATCTGCATGCCACCACGCAGGTGCTTGCTGAGTTGGCTCGGAAGCCGCTCGTCGGCACGCAGGTGCTTGCCCAGCTGGCTGGGCTGGCAGCTGCATGGGAACAGTGGTGGAGGCTTGGTAGGTGCGGGCCTGGCTGCGGCCCCATCCATGTCCTCGGCAAGGGTTTTGCCGGGGCCCCGGCAAGGGCCTTACCGCGGAGTCGTTGTCGTCCCCGGCAAGGATCTTGCCGGGGGTCTTGTGGCTCTCCTGGGCAAGGATCTTGCTGAGGGTCGTCGTCTTCTGGTCCTCATTTGATCTTGTGTATCTATGATCTTGACAAAGATCTGCATGCCACCAATCAGGTGCCTCCCGAGCCTTTATCCCAACGTGGTTGATTACGTCGGAAGCCGTGGGATCAAGGGTGGCGTGCTCCACTGGTGTTGGGCGAGCTGCCCCGACAAGGCTCTTGCCGGGGCCACTGAGGCCGCCCCGTCAAGGGCCTTGCCGGGGGAACCTGCTTCGTCCCTCTGCTCTTTGTGTCTCTGATCTTGGCGTTGTTTTGTTTAGCCTTGTGCTCCGGCTTCTCTTCGGCTTCCCTCCTCTGCCCTGCTATGTGGCAGTGACGCGTGGCTCTGACTGCCCGTGCACAAGTAAAGGGGTCAAAAGGAGAGCCCCTATTTTTGTACACCGACAGGAGCCCCCGGGCCTGGGATACACATAAGCGCGACGCGTTGTTGGGCTGGGCCCAGAACGGTGCGCGGGCAGGCGGGGCAGATTTTTACCGTAGTAACTGTTTCATCCGCTGTGCTTCCCCACGACCCGCGTTGAATGCGTGACGTGAGAATCATGCGTAGGGCGATCATGGCTTGCTTGCGTCATCTCACTGGTCTAATAGTAAAGAGGCGGTCTGCGTTTCCCTCTTAAAAAATGAGGGAGTTGCAGAGGCACGGCTCATTTACTAAGTGGACCTGCGTCATGGCCATTATGATTCCCACGTCCCTCCCCTGATCACGGGGCGTGGAATGGCCGTTCCACTTGCCATCTGGGCCTTGACCCATTCGCTGCGTGTTCCCATGAATCGGGGAGGGCAGGCGGCGGACGCAGAAGGCGCGGGATTCTATGCTGGGGTGGGGGGGCCAGGCGCCACTGATTGGGGCCGCGGATCGGTCCTGATTCCTTGCGCCCCTCCCCATGGCTGGATTGATTGAGCGGGGCAGCCAAGCTCTGACCTCGCCCCTTTATAAGAAGGGGAAGGTGTAACATCCCAAAATTCTAAAATTTGGAATGTTATTAAATAATTAGTTTTGATTGTTTGTTTGATTGTTGTGTGAATGATTGAGTGAAATTGAGCGCAATATGAAACTTTTTGAAAATTGAATGAGAGGGAATGAAATGACTTTCGCAAAGATTTATCTTTGTATTTATGATCTCCATGAATTCAAATTCATTTCATCACAAAACCCTAGAGTGAAGATGATATGACTCTTCCATTTAAATAAGTGAAAAGGGTTTTGAAAAGATTTGAATTTCATTTGGAAATATTTCAAATTCATAAACTTTATGCAACTCAATGATTTTCATGAGAGAAGATAGAATGACTTCTTCAAATTATATGAAATATGAGTTGGAAGTTTAAAAGAATCAAATTGAAAGGCCGGTTAAAATTATTTTGAAACCCACTTTCAAATTGGAGTTATTTGGTTTTATTGAAATTATTTTCTCTAAAAATATAATATATGGAATAGGGTAAAATAATTCCCTACAATAGAAAAATTGAGAAAAATGGATTTGAAATCATTTTTGGTATTTTAAAATATTTTTATTTGGTTTTTAAATGAACCATTAGCACTGTTTGCATTACTTGAAGTTTTGTGGATTTTATTTGTATCTGAAAAATAGTTCATGTTGTAGAACTTATTTTTCTGAAGATTTTGGTATATAATACGCCTATATAAAATGTACTTTCGAGTTGTGTTTTTTTTGTGTTCTTCAATGTTTCAATAAAAAAGAGGAAAAAAACGTTTATAAAAATACAGACCCCGCCAGGCCAGCCAGGCCAGCTGGCCCAGCCCCAGCGCGGCCAGCCGCCAGGCAGCGAGGCTAGCCACCGCCCCACGTTCAAGGCAGTAGCGCCCCAGCGCCCACGTTCCAAAAAAAAAAAATGAGCGCCTCCACGTCGCTCGATCGACTCCCTTCGCTCGTCCGCTGTCTCCCTCCCCACGCCCGATCTCTCTCTCTCACACCTGGCACTTGGCCCCACCTCTTCTTTCTTCTTTCCCACGAACAGAAACAGAGAAACATATGCGTACACGCATCGGCGCCGCTCCGCGTCCGATCTTCGTGGAAAACCTATCCCAAGCCATCCCCAGGCCCAAGAAATATGTCCTATAAATGGCCACGACCTTTCTCGACCAATTCCCTTCGAAAACCCTCGTCAATACCCACCATATCGTCCGCTATCATCGTTCCAATCTGGACGCAGACGCTGCAGTTCATCTCAAGTTTCCGACGCCGGTGAGAGATCCCGATCATCTTCCTTTCGGGTTTCGACATATCAGGATCCCTAGACTCTCTTTGACATGGTTTTGCACTCCCTCTCAATCTACAGAAGCCATCCCAACCTCGACGTCTTCTCCGGAGCATCTGGAGCACCGAGCTTCACTGCTTCGTTCCGTCGTTGTTCGTCATCAACAACCATCTCCGACTCAACCACAGGACGAACCAAATCTCACTGCAGCCTCGGGACACCTCCGCCACCGCCTGCGACCGCCGGAGCCGCCGCCCCACCGGAACAGAGCCGCCCCAACGTACGTTCCCGTTCTCTGTAAGCGTTCAGTTCATCTGTTCGTTTCAGTTAAAAAACAGTTTCTTTAGTTAGATCGGTTTTGTGCGGTTCATTTACGGTTTAGTTAGACCGGTAGATCGGTTTTTCTTTTTTTATTAAGCGCGCGTTAGCAGTTTAGTTATATATCCTCAGTTTAGCGCCGGATCGCTCACCGCTCTAGCCCATTAGCAGTAGGCCACGTAGCACTTGCCCGTTTTTTTCTTTCATTTCTGTTTCAAAAAAAAAACAGAATAGTTATGTTTCTACATTGCTTATAACTTTTATGTTTTAGATCCAAATTGAGTGATTCTTTTTGCATTGTGTCACAAATGTGTGTAGGTTTCTGTTTGTGCACTTAGGTTTCAAATTTGAGTAGTTTAAACTTGATTTTGATGAAATTTGTTCGAATTGCTTATTTGGTCATATTTTGAGTTTTACAAAGTATTTTTGATTGATTCTTTTTGATAATGTTTTATTATGGTTTTGTCTATCCAGTAGAATATAGTTATTTATTTTTAGTTTATTTTAAATTAGGTTTTTAGCAAAACAGTATTGTTTTAGTTATAGTTTTGTTGTAGTCTTTTCTTTATTGTTTTTATTAGTTTTAAGTTATTTCTTTTTGTCACTTCAGACAAATTTAGTTTTGTTTCTGTTAGTCAACCAAAGAAAATTTTATTTTTATTTTAAAAATTTATTTTATCTAGGTTTGTATGAAAACTTGTTTAGGTATAGTTAGTGTTTCATAAAAGTTTTTTATTTGTTTCTTTTTTGCAAGTAAAATTTTATGAAAAATACTTTATGTTAACTTAGTTGTTTTACTTTGTATTCTGTTAATTTATTAGTTTAGTATTTTAATTTTTGTTAAGTTTTTACTTAGGACAAAACTGTTTTGTGTTATGTCTTAGAGTTTTCTTTAGTAGTTTTGTTGTGTAGTTTTCCTTTGTTCTTATTTGGTGTCCCTTGTTGTTCAATTTATTTGTTGGTTTTATTATGAGTGTTGGATTTGCTTGCTAGTATGTTTGCTTTTTTTCGAAAATGGGGGACTCCCCGGCCTCTGCATCTGAATGGTGCATACGGCCGCAATTATAAATAAAATAGGTTCAACAATGTCTTAGAGTCGTGAAACAAAATAAAGGCGAGCTCACATAGAGCCTCAACGCCAAAACAAGAAAAGGCCATAAAGCCACAACCGGCTGGCATAAGAAAGATAGGAAAACTAATCGCCTATCCTATTACATGACCACCATCCAAACCCCTTGAAGATATCCCGCACTACCATCTCCCACCGGACAGATTCAGTAACCAAACGCTCCCTGGCCTCCGTCGGAGTGAGTAAGGACGACATACGAATCAGCGCCGTAGCACGGAATACAACCTGCAAAAAATGAATAGTAGTTATTCTGTTAAAAGCCAAATCATTTCTACAATTCCAAATTGCCCATAACAACGCATAAACTCCTACACGAATGTGTCTAGCTGTATTGGACTCTATCCCATCCAGCCACGTTCCAAATAACGAACCGACCGAACTCGGAGGAGTAATGTTGAAGGCAATTTGCATGGTGCGACACAGAATTCTCGCCAACGGGCACTCAAAGAAGAGATGCTTAATGGTTTCGTCCCGATCACAGAAACTACACCTAGTAGATCCTGTCCAATTGCGCTTAACCAAGTTCTCCTTTGTTAAAATGACCTGTTTATGGACAAACCACATAAACACTTTAATTTTGAAAGGAACTTTTACTTTCCAAACATGTTTGGAGCTAGGAATGACACTCGAGTTAATAACATCGATGTATATTGACTTAACAGTAAATTGTCCAGACCTAGTAAGTTTCCAACACAATCGGTGCGGGTCGATGAGCTAGCTGAACTTCCATCCGCTCACGCACGGATGAAGCCAAGCTTCCCATCTATCACCAACAAGCACCCTCTGAAACTGGATATTAAGGGGAATGGATTGCATAATCGTTGCAACTAGCGCATCACGTCGTTGGACAATACGATACAGGGTTGGGTACTGGAGCGCCAATGGTGTATCACTAAGCCAAGTATCCTCCCAGAAACGGGTATCGTTGCCATCACCGACAATAAACTTTGTTCTATTAAAGAAGGCTGCCTTAACTCTCATAAGCCCCTTCCAAAACGGCGAATCAGTTGGTCTCACTGTCACCTGTGACAAAGTCTTGGAATGCAGATACTTGTTACGGAGAATCTGTGCCCAAGTTGCGTCAGTCTCAACTGATAGCTTATACAACCACTTACTGAGTAGGCATCTGTTCTTGACCTCAAGATTCTCGATACCCAGACCCCCTTGGTCCTTTGGTCTACAAATAACATCCCACTTGGCGAGTCTATACTTTCTCTTAAGTTCATCACTCTGCCAAAAAAATCTTGATCCGTAGAAGTCCAGCCTTTTGCTAACCCCAACTGGAACCTCAAAGAAAGATAGTAGGAACATCGGCATACTCGTGAGCACCGAATTAATAAGAATCAACCGGCCTCCATAAGACATAAGTTTGCCCTTCCAGCAACTAAGTTTCTTTTCGAACCGATCTTCGATGCATTTCCACTCTCTGTTTGTTAGCTTATGATGGTGAATGGGTATACCTAGGTAAGTAAAAGGTAAAGCCCCTAATTCACATCCAAACAATTGCCTATAAGCCTCTTGTTCCTCCTTGGCTCTACCAAAGCGTAACAACTCGCTTTTATGAAAGTTAATCTTTAACCTACCAATTGTTCTAATAAGCATAACACCAGCTTCATATTTCTCGCTTTTGCCAAGTCATGCTCCATAAAGATGATTGTATCATCAAGCATCGCTGAATGGACACACCCCCATCAACTAGGTTAGGCACCAAGCCACCCACCTAACCAATTCCTTTGCCCTACCTATGAGAATTGTCAACATGTCAACCACAATGTTGAACAAAATAGGGGACATTGGATCTCCTTGCCTCAGGCCTTTGTGTGTCTGGAAATAATGCCCTATATCATCATTTACTTTAATTCCAACACTCCCTTTTTGCGTAAAGGATTCTACCTGGCGTTGCCAAGCTTCATCAAAACCCTTCATGCGTAAGGCCTGTTGAAGGAAGGGTCATTTGACTTTGTCGTACGCTTTCTCAAAATCCACTTTGAAAACAACCCCATCCAGCTTTTTCGTGTGGATTTCATGGAGCGTTTCATGAAGGACCACAACCCCCTCAAGGATGTTCCTGTCCGGCATGAAAGCAGTTTGGGTAGGCTGCACAACAGCATGCTCGATCTGTGTGAGCCTATTAGTCCCGACCTTGGTGAAAATTTTGAAACTAACATTAAGAAGACAGATGGGCCTGAATTGCTCAATTCTCACAACCTCTGTTTTCTTAGGAAGAAGGGTTATCGTTCCAAAATTGAGCTGAAAAAGCTGAAGCTGTCCAGCGAAAAGATCATTGAACAAAGGCAACAAATCCCCTTTAATGATATGCCAGCACTTCTTATAAAACTCCGCTAGAAATCCATCGGGGCCCGGCGCCTTGTTATTTTTTCTAGATGGCCGGGATGCATGGAGAAGCGCCATGACATCTTGCGGAAGCTTCACCCAGACTCAAAGAGACGGAAGAATACTTCATGCCCGGAAGCTTACCTGTGCAACCGCAAGTCATTATGGGCTCTGGCTTGGTTGACCTTAGTTGTGACTCTAGCTGGGACGGTTGAGGGAGTCCTGGATTAGGGGCTCTCCGGGCAGCCGGACTATATCCTTTGGCCGGACTGTTGGACTATGAAGACACAAGATTGGCAATACGAATATGTAGATCTCCTCCCTTGTAACCGACTCTGTGTAACCCTATCCCCCTCTGGAGTCTATATAAACCGGAGGGATTAGTCCGTAGGACAACAACAATCATACCATAGGCTAGCTTCTTGGGTTTAGCCTCTACGATCTCGTGGTAGATCAACTCTTGTAATACTCATATCATCAAGATCAATCAAGCAGGAAGTAGGGTATTACCTCCATCGAGAGGGCCCGAACCTGGGTAAACATCATGTCCCCCGCCTCATGTTATCATCCGCCTTAGACGCACAGTTCGGGACCCCCTACCCGAGCTCCGCCGGTTTTGACACCGACATTGGTGCTTTCATTGAGAGTTCCACTGTGCCGTCATCGTAAGGAGGGATGGATCGTCTCGTTGTCAGGGACAACATCACCTCTGGGGGAGCCCTGGCTGTAGGCTAAACTCTCCGACTAGGCAGCTTCGTCATGGCTGCCCGCTCAGCCGCTGCGCCGACGATGACTTCTCGGGTCATCAAAAGCAGCCTCCACATCGGCTCGGAAATACCGAGCGGATGAATCCAACGAAACTCTCCTCTTTGAACGAGCTCCTGGATCGCATCACCGCTTTGGGAGTCGCTATAGACTATGATCGGATTGGGCTTAAACCCGACCAAAGGGAGATTAACTCTCCGCCGGTTACCCATGAGATAGCGATGGTGGAGGAGCAATGCGGCGATTCTTCCTCTATCTTGAGGACGAACTATGTCCGAATTCCCGAGCTCTCCGAGCCGGACACCCGTCTACGGGAGGACATCGACCAAACCCTGAACCTAGAATCAGGCAACAGGCCGGTCCCACCGGGCAACATCCCGGAGCCCGAACTTCTAAGATCGGAAACTCCCCCACCCCTGGGTCTCAAATCGGGTCAAGGTCCGGACTTAAATCCACCCACCCACCCACCCAGATACAAACGATCTTTCCCACATTAGGCAAGAGCCCTAGGAGACAATATATCACTATTGGGCCAGATTCCTCCTTGTAATGAACAAGGTCAAGGACTGTCGCGAGGAAGACACAATTTCATTCCTTTGCAATAATTGCACGGACAAGGGAATCCTCAACGCCATAAGTCGCCGTGACATAGCATGCTTCGTCGACTTGGCGGCCATAGTACGGAAGTACTGTGTGATGGAAAGCGCCTGGAAAACCCAAACATAATTTTGGGATAGTCTGGCTCTGACAAAGTCCCTAGTCCAAACTAAAAGGGTGCACTCTCATAAGTCACCCGACTCAATTACAAAGAAGCAAAAGCCCACTACAGGGCGTGGAACCGTATTGGAGGGATGGCTTAATGGGCCCTGCAAAATTCACAGCACAGCGGATACCTTACCAACACACAGCCTTAGAGCATGTTGGGTACTCCGGCAGGTGGCCAAGAGCGGTGAGGATCTCCTCATTCAAAACACCACAGAGCACCACCCAGTGGATAACAATACAGTATTGACAGTCTTTGAGACCTTCGCCTCAAATAATAGGCGTAAGCCAGCACTCCGCAGCCTCGCCGAAGCCTGCCACGTGGCAGCAATAAATCCATGGAGCGACACGGCTATTACCTTCAATGCCAGTGACGAACCTAAATTCCGAACAGCCCGAGCACCAGCCGCTTTGGTCCTCAGTACAATTGTGGACGGCTTTCGGCTTACTAAAGTGCTCATGGACGACGGCAGCGGATTAAACCTCATTTACGAGGAGACTCTTCAAAAAATGGAAATAGACAAAAACCGCATTGAGCAAAGCAGCACGACCTTTAGAGGAATCATCCCCAGTAGGGAGGCACGTTGCGCCGGGAAAATCACAACCCCGTTCAATAGCGGATACCACACCCTTCTAGGGTGAGAGGCACTCACGATCTTCCAAGCCATACCCCATTACAGGTACATGAAGCACAAAATGCCCAGGCCTAATGGAATCATCACTCTAGCTAGTGATCCGGACATAGTACTCCGCGCCGAAAACAAAACAGCCGCACTGGCCCTCGAGGCATTATCCGAAGCCCTTGCGGCGGAGGAATTAACTGCGCTGCGCTCCACAGTGGACAGGGACGACGTAATACCCGACAAAAGATCCAAGTCCACCTCTTTTAAACCAGCGGAGTCAAATTCCAAGTCCATCCAACGGACCCCACAAAAACAACATCCATCGGGGAACAGTTAAACCCCGCTGTAGACGCTGCACTACGGGAGTTCCTGCGTGAGAATTGGGACATATTCGTCTGGCATCCTTCAGACATGCTAGGAATCCCACACAGGCTAGCCGAGCATAGCCTTAACATTCTAAAGGGATTCAAGCCGGTCAAGCAGACTCTTCAGCATTTCTCTGAACCTAAGCGACAAGCCATGGGAGAGGAGCTAGCCAAGTTACTGGAGGACGGATTCATTAGAGAAATAAAACATCCGGACTGGCTAGCAAACCTGGTGATTGTACCAAAGAAGGACAAATCCTGGCGCCTATGTGTCGACTTCAAGGACCTTAATAAGGCTTGCCCAAAGGATCCCTTCCCCTCCCTCGCATCGATCAAATTATCGATGCTACCGCAGGACACGACTCATTGTGCTTCCTTGACGCATACTCCGGCTACCACCAAATTAAGATGGCGGAGTCCGATCAAGCCGCAACAACATTTATCACGCCATACGGCCCCTTCTGTTTTAACACAATGCCCTTTGGGCTCAAAAACATCGGCGCAACGTATCAACGCATGATTCAGACATGTTTGGAAAAGCAGATCGGCATAACAGTGGAGGCATACATAGACGATGTGGTCGTTAAAACCAGACACGTTGACTCCTTTAATAGACGACTTGAGGGTCACATTCGACAATCTCCGAACATACGACATTAAGCTCAATCCGGAAAAATGTGTTTTTGGCGTGCCCGCTGGAAAGCTCCTGGGCTTCATCGTCTCCAGTAGAGGAATTGGAGCAAATCCGGCTAAAATCCGAGCTCTGTCGCAGTTGGCTATCCCAACTGACCTCAAGCAAATCCAGAAGTTAACTGGATGTGTGGCGGCCCTAAGCCGCTTTATATCCCAATTAGGAGAAAAGGCACTCCCCCTTTATCGCCTTCTTCGGCGCACTGAACACTTCGAGTGGACGGACGCAGCCACAGCCGGATTGGAATAAATAAAAGCCATTCTGGCCACCAACCCAATCTTGGCCGTGCAAAATGTCGGCGAACCAATGCTGTTATATATAGCGGCAACTCACCAAGTTGTAAGCGCAGTGCTCGTCGTCGAACGAGAGACGGACAGACATAAATTCCTACTTCAAAATCCGGTATATTATGTATTCACTGTCCTCACTCCATGCAAATCACGGTACCCACATTATCAAAAGATAGCATACGCGCTATTCATGGCATCCCGGAAATTACGACACTACGTTCAAGAGTGTTCAATTACGGTGGCCTCGGAAGTACCACTCAACGACATAATAAACAACCGCGATGCCACGGGCCGGATTGCCAAATGGGCTATCGAGCTCCTCCCGTTCGACATAACATATAGACCACAGCGAGCCATTAAGTCGCAAGTACTGGCCAATTTCGTCGCCGAGTGGACAGAAGCCGAACTCCCTAAAGAGTATGGCATGTACTCCAATTGGATCATGCACTTTGACGGCTCTAAAATGCTGGCTGGTCTGGGGGCTGGCGTCATCCTGACGTCCCAACCGGAGATACAGTCCAATACGTACTCCAAATACTATATACAGACTCCAACAACGCAGCCGAATACTAGGCCCTATTGCATGGTCTCAGGATGGCACTTTCCATGGGCATTCAACGCCTGGAGGTGCGCGGGGACTCAAACTTGCAATATCTCAAATAAATGGAGCCTTCGATGCCAAGGATCCGAAAATGGCGGCATATCGCAACGCCGTCCTCAAAATGTCAGCTCGGTTCGAGGGGCTTGAATTCCACCATGTGGCTCGGGAAAACAATCAGGCGTCGGATATTCTCGCTCGTATCGGTGCTAAGCGCGACCCTGTCCCACCTTACATCTTCTTGGAAAGGATGTTCAAGCCATCCGTGGTATGGGAAGGGGACACCGGTAACTATAGTCCGGACCCGGCCACAACACCAGATACCGAACACTCTGACACAATCGGAGGATCTGCCATCGAAATAACACCTTCAGCCCACGTGATAATGCCCGTCATCGCCCCGTGGACAGAACCATTCATGGCCTACCTAACCAGGCAGGAACTACCCGAGGACCAAAATGAGGCACGCTGCATAGTGCGGCGATCAAAAGCCTACAAGGTCCACGAGGGAGAGCTCTATAAGAAAAGCACTACCGGAGTCCTTCAAAGGTGCATCTCCGAAGAGGAAGGGCGGAAGCTTTTGGCAAAAATCCATGCTGGACTCGGCGGCCACCACGCCGCAGCCCGGGCCCTTGTAAGCAAGGCCTTTCGTACAGGTTTCTATTGGCCGACGGCCTGAGCAGATGCACATGATTTGGTCCAACGTTGCGTCGGTTGCCAGCTTTTCTCAAACCAAAGCCATATGCCGCCTACCGCTCTCCAAACAATCCCCATTACTTGGCCCTTTGCGGTCTGGGGGCTTGATATGGTTGGACCCCTCAAAGGGGGAACCCATAAGAAAAAATACTTACTGGTCATGGTGGATAAATTCACCAAATGGATAGAAGCCAAACCCGTTAAAACGGCTGAATGCGGACCGGTGATAGACTTCATATCTGGGGTTGTACACCGCTATGGCATCCCCCACATCATCATCACTGACAATGGCACGAACTTTACAGCCGACGAGGTAAAACTTTGGTGCAAGAACATGGGCATCAAGCTCGATTATGCTTCTGTCTATCACCCGCAAAATAAGGGTCAAGTCGAGCGAGCAAATGGTCTTATCATGAGCAGCATCAAACCCAGGTTAGTGTGGTCCTTAAAGGAATCGAACACGCACTGGGTAGAGGAGCTCGACTCCGTACTATGGGGGCTGCGGACCACGCCGAATCGCACAACCGAATACACACCGTTTTTTATGGTGTACGGTGCAGAGGCGGTTCTACCTTGTGACATAATTCATGACTCACCTCGAGTGCACATGTATGAAGAAAAAGAGGCCGAGCTCGATCGGCAGGACAGTTTGGACGCCCTGGAGGAGGAGCGCGACGTGGCAAAAGCCCGCTCCGCATTCTATCAGCAACAGGCTTGAAGGTATCAAAGCAGAGAAGTACGGGCCAAAACTTATAACGTTGGCGAGCTAGTTCTACGCTTGCTGGATAAGAAAAAGAACAAACTCAAGCCCAAATGGGAGGGTCCCTTCATTATCGACCAGGTTCTGACCGGTGGAGCGTACCGTCTGCGGGGTGCATCGGATAATCGACTCGAGCCAAACCCATGGAATGCAGCCAGACTCCGAAGATTCTACTCCTAGTGCCAGGCTCTATGTTCGTCTCCTTACCCCTGTCAATTTTTTGCATATCCTCTATCTATCTTTTCTCTCTCTCTCTCTCTCCCTCTCTCTTCTTTTTCCCTTCTCCTCAAGGCCTTAAAAGGCTTACTTGTGTCTTGACCACACAATCTTGACGCGTTAACCGCGCTCATTATACCTGGGGGCTTCTTATACAGAAGCTTAATATAACTATTTTTCTGGGCTTTATGCCCCACACATGCGTTATTCTTCCACATGTACCTTTTTTCGCCATTATATGCATCGATATGACTTCAGTTTTGGCCAAGCTGGGTTGCCTGGCTCTTGTATTTATGCCCTACGTTCCTGTTAATTCGGCTAGGGCATAAGGGGAGCACCTCTGCGATTGTTACTGCCGGGTCAGCCGGATGTGTACCTCAGACTGGGTGAAGCCGAAAGCTAGCGTTCTTAAGGGAATATTCAGTCGGTGAACAAAAGATGACTTTTATTTATTTTGATACATGCCCCCAGATGTTTATAGCCTGCGTCTCCCTTCGCAGTTCAGACATGCACATTAGGGCATGAGTACCCATGGAAAGGACCCTTAACGGAACTATACTCCCTGGAAGAGGTTTCTTACTACCCATGTAATATAACATTGCTAGTTGGGTACTTGTCTGTTCAAGCACTTATGACCCCTACGCCTGGTTTCCATGCATACCCCGGTTTTTACATAACCGAGCGGGTATTCGGATACACTCCTGACTATCGGGTCCAGAGGTCGAAGCGAAAATGTCCGCCATGACAAATGATTTACAATCCAGCTAGGGACATTATATATGTCAATTATAGTACACAGTCACTTAGAATGACTAAATTCTTCTTCTATACCATCCAACAGGCTGCCTAGCCTACAATCCTGTTGGGAATACTTTGCAGCTAATCCTACTTGGTCATACACCAAACTGACGGGGATCTCTTTCCCATCGGGCCCCACAGGTCCGACCTCGGCCATGTGGTTTGGGCCAACCTTGGTATATCGCGTCTGCACCATGGCCCAGGCTTCCCTTGCACATTGTCGGCAGGCTGATATCTTCCATAATCGGATGCGCCGCCACGCTCCGTTGAACTTGTTCGTGCAGTTGTGAGAGCTCTGGTAGAAGATCACCCGCAGACCCGGGCATCTCCTCCGCGGGACGACCCGTCAGCATGCCTGCAGACATAACTCTGTTAGCCGGCTTCTTCGCCGAACTCTTTCAAAAGTTCATTCAAGCACTTACTAAAAATGTCGCGTCGAAGCCGCTTATTTTCCTTCACGGAGTCTGCAAGCTGGGCTCGAACATCTTTCAGTTCCACGCCCAGCTGGATATTGGCGTCTTGGAGATCATTTTTCTCCTACCTGACCCGTGTAAGCACGCGCTCGCCAGCATTTAGCTGTCGATTAGCACGTTGCACATCCCCTAGCACGGCCTCCGGATTCACTCCGGAGTCATATGCAACATCTATTGTTAGATCTGCTTGCATGCCGCATATTATCTGGTACTTGTCATTCTTTACAATGGAAACAAGTGTTACTAGAGGGGGCCTTCTCGGACTCCTTCAACGCAGCAACTGCGGCCCGCAGCTGGGCTTTGCACTCTTCCAGCTCTTGAGACAATTGGGTATTCTTCTCTGTAAGAACCTGCACAAATAATGATCCTTAAATCAGTTGTGTCAACTGTTTCAAGTCTCAGGGGCTACTGATATATATATAATCATCAGATTTTCTTACCCGTATATCCTTTACATACTGGTCTGTGGCTCGGGCAAGAACATTTTGAGCAGCACAGATGTACGCGTTTCCTGAGTTGAAGGCATCAAACGCCTCTTGGGAGAAGCAAGCGTCACGGAGTACGGCCCGGCGACGCCTGTGATTCATGGTGCTCTCCACTTCGGAATTTGTAGCGGATATTCTATCCGCATCCTCTATAGGAGGAGCATCCGGCGTTCGCCCCGTGTTAGCTTCCGCCTCTATGTCCGGCCTCGGAGCCCGACAGGCGGAGGCGTGATCGGCAACCTCCCCGGATATAGTCCGGCGAGCGTTCTTCCTACTAGGAAACATGGACGTTATTATATTTTAAAAAGACGACAACCACGAAGCGAGGTTCTGTATCATACCTCTGCACCGGCTTCTCAGTCCTGACCGCCTTCCTTTTTAGCCTACCCGGCTTTGGTGCCCCTTGTTGGCGAGTCACTGCGGGTTCGGCATGGCGTCCCGACGGCTTTCCCTGTAAGATACCATATGTGTACGGTAGCTGAAGTGCATTGTCGGTGTCAAAACCGGCGGATCTCGGGTAGGGGGTCCCGAACTGTGCATCTAGGCGGATGGTAACAGGAGACAAGGGACATGATGTTTTACCCAGGTTCGGGCCCTCTTGATGGAGGTAAAACCCTCACGTCCTGCTTGATTAATATTGATGATGTGTGTTACAAGAGTGGATCTACCACGAGATCAAAGAGGCTAAACCCTAGAAGCTAGCCTATGGTATGATTGTTGTTCGTCCACGGACTAAAACCCTCCGGTTTATATAGACACCGGATAGGGTTAGGGTTACACAGTCGGTTACAATGGTAGGAGATCTACATATCCGTATCGCCAAGCTTGCCTTCCACGCCAAGGAAAGTCCCATCCGGACACGGGACGAAGTCTTGAATCTTGTATCTTCATAGTCTTGGAGTCCGCCGATGATGATAGTTCGCTATCCGGACACCCCCTAGTCCGGAACTCCTCGGTAGCCTCCTGAACCAGGCTTCAATGACGATGAGTCCGTGGCATGTTGTCTTCGGCATTGCAAGGCGGGTTCTTCCTCCGAATAATTTATAGAAGATTGTGAACACCAGGATAGTGTCCGCTCGCAAAAATAAATTCCACATACCACCGTAGAGAGAATAATATTACACAAGATCAATCTGGCGACGTGATTCGTGGGCGTGACGTCGCACCACTACCAAGCATTTACTCAAATTGTTTTTATTGTTCCACCTCGGTAGCGTTTAGCGAAGCGGTTCTTGGCACGTCTTGTCGAAGCAGAGATCGTGTTCCCCTTATTCCGGGATTCCCATCAATATGGACGTGGGTAACCCAACCGCGCCATTGATTGTGACGCTTGGGAGATAAGCGAGTTTTACCAGGCTGGTGGGGGACACATAGCTTCGTCCGTCCATATAAGGGGATAAGGACCCACCCTTTCACATACGCCTTCTTCCTCCTTTGCTCATCCATTTCCGCGCACTCGCGCTCTAGCGCCCAAGTCCGCACTTTCCTCCTCAACCTTCCACAACCATGTCAGGAGTGGGAGGCAGATGGATGGCCTCCTCCGTCACGGAGGGGCACATCACAAGACTGCGGGAGGCCGGATACTTGTCCGGCGATATCACGCACAGGCTGCCCGACGCGGGGCAGCTCATTCCATCCCCTGTGCCCCATGAGAGGGTGGTATTTCTCCCCACTTCCTCCGCTGGACTAGGTTTTCCACTTCACCCATTTGTCCGGGGCTCATGTTTTACTACGGCCTGGACTTCCACGACCTGGCCCCAATTTCGTCCTCAACATCTTGGCGTTTATCGTCAGTGCGAGGCCTTCCTCTGCATCCAGCCCCACTTCGCCTATGGCTGAAGACCTTTAATGTCAGGCCGAAGGTTGTGGGTGGCCGTCAAGCGGAGTGCGGAGGCGCCATGGTCGGCAAGATGGCCAAAGTCCTATGGCTCGAGGGCTCCTTTGTGGACACAATAAAGGGGTGGCAATCGGGGTGGTTCTACATCACCGAGCCATGCGACCCTGAATGGGTGGCGGTCTCCGAATTCAGATCTGGATTCCCCACACGGCTCTCGTCATGGAAAGAGACGGGCCTGAAGTGGGGGGATTCGGACGAGCTATCCAAACTCCAAACATGCGTACGAAACCTGGCGGACAAGAATCTCAGTCTTGTCGACGTAATCCAGGTGATGCTCATCCGCCGGATTCTCCCATGCCAACAACGGGCCTTCAATTTGTGGGAGTTCGATCCAGCACAGCACCGCACCTTGAGCCGGCTCTTCGATACTACGCACGAAGATGCCTGGAAGGTGCTGTTCAAGGGCGCCGAAGCCCCCGCATCTGCTAACAAAGATCGCGGATACAGCTCGCGCCGTCAAGCCGGCGACGTAAGTTATTTTACCCTTTATGGGACTCTTTATTTCATAGATTGACTCTTCGTGGGATCTAAAAACTCCCTATTCTTTGACAGGACTGGCTGAAGATGTCCGGACAGATTAACTGTTCGGCTCCTTTGCCAGAAGACCCAGCGGACGCCCGATTGACGGGGCTGCTGGCTCCGGCACCCCATGTGGTGCCAGAGAAGAAGGCCAAGAAGGAGGTCATGGGGACTCGAAGGAGCTCCCGACGCCAGGTGCTGTCGGATTCTGAAGCAGAATCTTCTCTTGAAGACGAGGAGGAAGAAG
Organism: Aegilops bicornis; assembly: GCA_021605145.1. Lineage (NCBI taxonomy): Eukaryota > Viridiplantae > Streptophyta > Magnoliopsida > Poales > Poaceae > Aegilops > Aegilops bicornis. The sequence goes on from CM038675.1 coordinate 223,881,495, forward strand.
AAGAAGCTTCTCCCCCAGCGGGGGAGGAGAGGAAAAGGAAGGCCGCCCCAACTGGGGAGGCCGGAGGGTCCAAGAAGGGAAGAACCCTTCCTCCGGACTTCTCCACCAACGTCGACAACGACGAGGAGGATTGGCCTACAAGGGCCAAGCCCCTGGCGAGATCGTAAGTGTCCGGATACCCATGGCCTTTTATTATTGCAGAGTATTCTCTAATGCCGAACAATCGTGCAGCCCGCCCAAAGGCGAGTTCGCCGATTCATCGAGCGGGTCCACGGCTCGTCGGAAATGGAGAGTACTTCGCTTCCGACCGCCTCCTCGCCTCTCGCTGCGGACAACGCCGCGGTGGGGCCCCAAGGGGGGCTTGATCACGAGGAGGTGGCGCAGGAGGTGGCACAAGGAAACCTCCCGGACTCGGTAGCGTGGGGGCAAGACCCCAGGGCTCTAAGCCCGACCCTTGTCCGGACTCCATGCCGGAACCTTCAGCGGTTCCGAGTCCGTGAGCGATCCTTTGCAAGAAGGGTAAGACGCCGGTGTCCTCCGGCCCAACCGGAGGCACCGGATAGCATCGGAGGCGCTCAACGGCGCCTCCATCGAGGAGGAGCACCACACTGTTATGAGTGCGGTGATCCGGACAGTTCAGTCCGCCAAGAGCGGGCTGACCGAAGCCTGTACCAGCCTTCTAACAGGCTTTGAGGTAAGAATTTCAATATATGCAAAATGGTACCGCATAGACAGTAGCCCCTGATGCTCGGTTCGGTGTTCGGAAAGAAAAGGCGGACTGAGGATCTTTAGAAAGATAAACGCAGGAGTCATAAAAATATGTCAATATGGGATTGCAGGTTGTCTTGCCGACCTCCGCCAAGACCGATCAAGGAGGTCAATACTTTGAAGGAAAACCTCGAGCGGTCCGAGAACGAGCTCGGCCATGCCAAGAAGCAGCTCGAGGAAAAAGAAGGTGAGTAATACCTTATGAAAATTGTACCTTACAGAAATGGATTTGGTTGCAAGAAAAATGACAAGGATAACGTGGGTATTGTAGGGGCCACTAACGAGGTGGCGACCTCAAGGAGGAGGCGGTGGCCGCGGCCGAACATAATGCGGCCGCGGAGCGTACCGAGCGAGAGAAGCAGGAGGCGCGGGTGGCGGAGGTACAGCAAGAGCTCCAGGATCTCGTGAAAAAACATGAGAACTTGGAGCATGACTCGAAGACTACAGAGTCTGAGCTTGCAACGGCTCTTGAGAGTGCCAAAGCCGCTAAGGCCGAAGCCTACAAGGCCCTCCAGGAGATTGAGACGGTTAAGAAAATAGCAGCGGGTAAGGCATTTTTCATGCAAAGTAAGCATGTGAGAGTTAATTATCTGTTGCTTACCTGAATTCAGAGCTCTCCAGGAGCGTTCGCAGATCTTCCTCGCAGCGTGTCCGATGCTGCCGCATTCTACCGGGCCGAGGAGGGGAGCTCGACAGAGAAGGTCTTCTGGTCTCGATATCGAGGCGGACATCCGGTGCCCTTGAGCGACTAGCTGAAGCAGCTGGTCGAGCTCCACAAGGTCGCCAAACAGGCCATGAAGGGCCTCATAGCTCAGTTGTGGCCTAAGGAGGCCATGCCTGGGAGCTACTTCGGGCTAGTGCGGCGGCTGATGGATGCGTGCCCGTGGGTTGAAGTTATCAAGCATTCCGCTTGTATTGAGGGTGCCTGTCGGGCCCTTGCCCGCGCAAAGGTGCACTGGGGCAAGATGGATGCCCAGAAGCTCGTGACGAACCCGCCACCAGAGGGCAAGGAGTATCGCACGCCCGAGATGTATTATAAGAGTGTGCTGACTGGCGCCCACACTATTGCGGGTGAGTGCTGCAAAGATGTAATATTTGAGTAGACTCGCATTTTGTTATCCTGTGCGCTAAAAACTTAGTTCATATGCGCTAAGCAACGCTTGTTAATTTAAAATATTACCTTCTGTGTGGCTGTTTATCAAATCTGAGAGATGGCAAGTCGTCGGCTTCAGTCCCCATGCCACGAAGTCTTTGGGTGTTCGGGATAAACTTGAGCGCTCTTGTTCCCATTTTTGGGTCCATCTAGGGAGGCGCTCAACACAGCGAACAAGGCAACCGGACTTATAATGCTTGAACACTCTCACTTAGCCATAGAATTCTATAATTTTAAATTTCAGCGAAGCCCCTAGTCTTCGGAAGGCCGAATTTGGGGCGCTATCCACGCCTTGGCCGGACAGTATCCGGCTCCTCGCTCTAAGCGGCATAAGTCTTTAAGGACTCGCAAAAAACCTCTCGAACAGCGACCGGTCTCTCGCCTCATCATGACGGTCAGTTTTAGCTTTCTTCACTGAGGCGTTAACCCAGCTCAATGAGGCGGAATCATGATGGTTCTCCCGGTGCTACCTTAGCCGATATAACGGAATGTAAGGTACCAAAACATGGGAGCCGGGCAAACCCAACTATTGACCCAAGACATGATTCGGAGCCGATGCATATAGTGCTATAAGTTCGGGGTGCCGCACTTGTGAAAGTGTTCGGACTCATCACACCATAATGCGGGAAACATAAGCCCCTGGTGTATATTAGCCGTACCAAAGTGTACGGATGCAACATGCCGTGAATGAACATATGTATGAAAAAAGAAATGCAATTATAAGAAAAAAGGTGCTGCATTGTTTTTATTCAATAAGTGCTGCTACGAATGCAGAACGATACAAAAAAGTGTGATAAGCAAGGTATGGGACTGTTAAACATGTCCCCCTCCAGGGGTAGGCTGCAGATTGGTGTATAAAAATGCTCGTAATGGAGACCACCTGTATATTTGTTGTAGCATTTATCCTTCCCTGGCTGTTGCATCGTGAGTTCGGCAGGTCTGCTGCCGGACAGTGGCCTCGACAAACGGAGTCTGTGGGTAAAAAGTAAAAGGTAAAAAGAAAAGAAAAAGGAACGACACACTTGAGAGCCCCCGGTGTGGTTGAGCCGCAATCTGGGTTTATCGTGGTCGTGCCCTCTCCCCATGCCCATGGTATCTTCGAGCGTAATGGTGTACGTGAAGGGCCTGCTGACGTTCGCAGGGCTGGGGTTGGGGCTGCCATTTCTGGCGATGCTCAAACGCGTGCTGTGGTCTTGTTGTAAGTTACTCCGGCGCTTAGCTGTGTCCGACCGCTTAACGGCCGGACTCGAGAATTGCCTTAAGAGGCTGCATTGCACTTCGCGAGAGAGGCCTGTATGTTCCTCCGTGCGGAGAGAACATTGATGTTTCCGCTGACCGTGATGACTCCTCGAGGGCCTGGCATCTTGAGCTTCGTGTATGCGTAGTGCGGCACCGCGTTGAACTTTGCAAACGCTGACGTCCGAGCAAGGCATGATAGCCGCTATGGAACGGGACTATGTCGAAGATTAACTCCTCGCCGAAAGTTATCCTCGGATCCGAAGACCACTTCCAGTGTAATTGAGCCTGCACAATTGGCTTATACACCTGGTATGACGCCTTTAAATGTCGTTTTGGTAGGTTTAATCCTTGAGGGGTCTATGCCCATTTTGCGACCGTATCCCGGTAAAGCAGGTTCAGGTTGCTCCGCCGGCCCATCAGGACTCGTTAGGTGAAATCCATCGACGATTGGGTCTAAGACCGGTCTGGCGAATCCGCCGTGGCGGATCTTTGGTGAGTGGTCCCGGTCAAAAGTGATCGGGCAGGAGGGCCATGGATTGAACTTCGGGCAATCGGCTCCATCGCGTAGACATCCACGAGTGCACGCTTCCGCTCCCTTTTGGGTATGTGCTTTGCGTATATCATGTTCACCGTCCGCACTGTGGGGGAAACCCTTCATCCTCTATGGTTCGGGCGGTTGGGTCTCGCCTCGTCATCGCTATGCAGCCGCTTGTCATTGTTTTCGCAATTAACTTGCTCGCTTGAATACCCAACAGTCCCTATTGGTGTGGTTAGCTGGCTTGGGGTGCCATGTATCCGCACAAGCGGTCGAGTATTCGGTCCAAATTGGACGGACCCGGAGTAGTTCTTTTGAATGGCTTTTTCCGCTGACCGGGTTTAGAGCCTCTGAATCCGGCATTGACTGCAGTATCCTCAATATTGTCGCCGTTAGTGCGGCGTTTGTTTTTGTTACGACGCGACCTGCCATTTCGGTCCTTGAAGTCCGGACTGCCAGAATTTTTGCTGAGGTTGTTGTTGCATGCTAGCCAGCTGTCCTCACCCGCGCAGAAGCAGGTCATGAGTGATGTGAGGGCTGCCATGGATTTCGGCTTTTCCTGTCCTAGGTGCCGGGCAAGCCACTCGTCGCGGATGTTATGCTTGAAGGCCACGAGGGCCTCCGTGATCCGGACGGTCGACGATTTGGTTTTTCTTGGTTAAGAACCGTGTCCGTAATTGTTCCGGCCGATTCGTCTGGCTGCTGAATTATGTGGCTTAGGTCATCAGCGTCAGTGGTCGCACATAAGTGCCCCGGAAGTTATTGAGGAATGCGGCTTCTAGGTCCTCCCAGCTCCTAATCGACTGCCGGCAAGCTGTTGAGCCAATGCCAGCTGGTCCTTTAAGCTTGAGGGGAGGTATTTGATGGCATGAAGATCGTCACCAAGGGCCATGTGGATGTGAAGGAGATAGTCTTTGATCCAAACCGCGGGTCTGTTGTGCCATCATAGGATTCAATATTGACGGGTTTAAACCCTTCGGGATTTGATGATCCATTACTTTGTCTGTGAAGCATAGTGGGTGTCTGGCGCCTCAGATCGGGCGATATCACGACGGAGCTCAAAAGAGCTTTGTCTGTTTTGTTCAAACCGGCCGGACTTACTGTGTCCGGCGTGACGGTTGTCGTCACGTATCGTGGGGCGCCCACGCTATCCATATATCGATCTTGATTGTCTTGCCATGTCCTCCAATATATCTCGCAGGTCCGGAGCGCCTCGTGGCCGCGGTGTGCTTTTTGAGCGATGCCGGGGTATGGTTCTAGTGAAGGGCCTAGAGGCCTTTCTGTCACGACCACGGGGTGGTCGGTCAGCCTTATTGTCTCCTGGTAATGCGGGTTCGTAAGCCTCCTCCTCTAATCGGGGGAGCAGCTTGCGTTTAGGGTAGCTTTTGGAGGGGCATTCGAGCTCATGCTCTTCAGCCGCGAGGACTTCAGTCCATCCGTCGGCTAGCGAGATCTCGATCAGCTCTAAGCTGTTGCTGCTTTTCTTGGAGGCTGTTCGCCGTGGCTATAAGCCCGCGTCTAAAAACGCTCTTGTTCGACGGGATCCTCGAGCACGATGAATTCATCGTCGTCGAGGCTTGCTTTGTCTCCGGAGGAGGCATATAATCCTCTACCTCTTCTTCTCGCCGCCTTCTCGTGAGGGTCTGGCGTCTCCATCCTCTGGCTGGGTCTTCTTTGGAGTGGATTGTCTTGACCGTCCGGTGTATTGTTATCTCGGTGCGAAATCTTCATTCTTCTTGTGGCGGGATTTAGAGCGGCGCTTGGCCGACGCCGGGCGCTTGGGCTGCTTCTTGGAGGGTCATCCTCCGTTGTTCCATCGCCGTTCCCATCTTTTGGGATGTCCGCCATATATATGTCGATGACGAGGTGGCCTTCAGTGCCCTGTAGGCGCTGGGTCTTGTTCGCCTCTCCGGCATCGCCGTCGTCCATACCGTCGATGTCTTCGGAGTCGTAGTCTAGCATGTCGGTTAGATCGTCGACAGCGGCTACAAAGTGGGAGGTGGGTGGGCTTTGAATTTCTTCGTCGTCCGCATCCCAACCGTCCTGACCGCAGTCCAGCCAGGGCTCTCCGGATAAAGAGAGAGACTTTAGTGAATTCAGGATGTCGCCAAAGGGCGAGTGCCGAAAGATGTCCGCGGCCGTGAACTCCATAACGGGCGCCCAGTCGGATTTGATTGGCAAGGGCGCAGAGGGTTCGGAGTCCGGAGAGGAGTCCGCACCTGAGTCGAGGTCTTCGCAGCGACAGGGATGGAGTTCGGCTCGATCGCCGTGAGGGATTAGAGCCCCGAGGCGGTGTCCAACCACTCGCCCTGATCGGGAATCCGCCCAGTTAAGGGTCGGAGCGGATTCTCGTGTGGCCTCGAGTGGCCTTTGTTGCAGAGCTAGATCATGCCCGGTGAGAGACAGTCTGCGGCGCTTATTACGGCTCGAATCCGTCGAAGATCATGTCTCCGCGGATATCGGCCGTATAATTTAAATTTCCAAATCGGACCTGACGGCCAGGGGCGTAGCTTTCGATCTGCTCCAGATGGCCAAGCGAATTGGCCCGCAATGCAAAGCCGCCGAACACGAAGATCAGTCCGGGGAGAAAAGTCTCACCCTGGACCGCGTCGTTGTTGATGATCAAAGGAGCCATCGAGCCTATTGGTGACGACACAGAGGAACTCTCAATGAAAGCATCAATGTCGGTGTCAAAACCGGCGGATCTCGGGTAGGGGGTCCCGAACTATGCGTCTAGGCGGATGGTAACAGGAGACAAGGGACACGATGTTTTACCGAGGTTCGGGCCCTCTTGATGGAGGTAAAACCCTACGTCCTGCTTGATTAATATTGATGATCTGTGTTACAAGAGTGGATCTACCACGAGATCAAAGAGGCTAAACCCTAGAAGCTAGCCTATGGTATGATTGTTGTTCATCCTACGGACTAAAACCCTCCGGTTTATATAGACACCGAATAGGGTTAGGGTTACACAGAGTCGGTTACAATGGTAGGAGAACTACATATACGTATCGCCAAGCATGCCATCCAACCCAAGGAAAGTCCCATCCGGACACGGGATGAAGTCTTCAATCTTGTATCTTCATAGTCTTGGGGTCCGGCCGATGATGATAGTTCGGCTATCCGGACACCCCCTAGTCCGGAACTCCCTCATGCATAAAAGGGGATCCTTCTCGGAAGTTGGGACTCCAGTTTTTTTACATGCGATGCAGGGAGTAGCCCCAGATAGTCGGCTATGATGGCCACCATGGCATCATCGCAGCTCAATTGATAGAACGTCCTATCGATCAGCTCCACAAATATGTCCGGATCCTCTTCGAGTCCGGGATCGAGGGCCAGGTCAGGGTCCTCGGGTTGTGGAGGTGGGTTGTTGACCTCCCTTACAGCTTTTCGCAGTTCCTTCCATGAAAAGGAAAGGTGAGTACTTATGACGAAGAATGCTGGAAGGCTGGGAGTAAAAAGTGACAGCTCACCCAGCTTGGAGGGTTGTACATGGAGAATCCGTCCCGTGGCTTAATACGGATGAACTCCTCTTCCTCTCCCTTCTATAAATCGGACAGAATTTTTGCTAGATCAACAACTGAGTCCGGTCCCTTACGCCCGCAGCGGGTGGCATCATCTTCCCCGCTAAAGTGCCACATGGGGTGCCCTCGATATTGAAGTGCCTGCACCCCCCGCATTATACATATTGACATAACCTCGGTTATTGTCAGTCTTGATTGAGCCAGCACTTTTATCCGGCCCATCAGGTAAAGGACTTCTCCGTTATCTTCCTCCTTAGGGCTCTGAGGGCGCTAGCTGCGGTGTTTCTTCACGAGAGTATTATCAAACTCAGGAAGACCCATCCGAATAGGATCTGGGAGGGGTATGTCCTCCATGTAAAACCACTCCGAAGGCCAGTCTTCGGACGTCTTCTTCGGGGTACCGGACAGGTACCCGGTCCCGGCGATGCGCCATATTTCGGCTCAGCCCACTTGATATATTGACCCCTTCTGTGTACGGGGCACAAGGCAGAATAGCTTCTTCCACAGTTCGAAATGAGCTTCGCAGCCCAGAAACAACTCACAAAGGGTAAAATAACCAGTGATGTGTAATATGGAAGCGGGGGTGAAATTGTGCAACTGGAGGCCATAAAACTCCAGGAGGCCGCGGAGGAACGGATGGATTGGAAATCCAAGTCCCCTTAATAAATAAGGGACAAGGCATACCCGCTCCCCCTTGGAGGGATTGGGAAAGCTCTCCGCTTGCCCCCACCATTATAGGTGGCGAGCCCGGCTCGAACGGGGACCTTATACGCTGGAGGGAGAAATCCCTGGGTCTGTAACTCTACTAATTGGTTGTGCGGGACGGAACACCTCTTCCAATCACCGGGCTTAGGGCTACGGGAGCAAGAGGAGGAGCTGCGGTGGCCGGCCATGTTGGAATGGATTTTTCCGAGCGCGCTCCGATGGATACTCGCCGTGGGAGGATGGTGTGATTTGGATCTACGAATCCCCGTCTCTTTAATAGACAGTTTACTCACATGGCTAGGGTGGCAAATGTAAAAATGCCCTGGCTTCTCGCATTCGCTCGACACGTGGAAGATAGCCATTATTGGGCGCGGAAGCCAAGAAGTGCAACATTTATGGGAAGTCGGACACTACTCAGCAGGTGTTTAGAATTTGGAGAAGACCCGCCTTGCAATGCCGAAGACAATCTGCGCGCCGGACTCATCGTCATTGAAGCCTGGTTCGGGGCTCTTGAGGAGTCCTGGATTAGGGGGTCTCCGGGCAGCCGGACTATATCCTTTGGCCGGACTGTTGGACTATGAAGACACAAGATTGAAGACTTCGCCCCGTGTCTGGATGGGACTCTCCTTGGCGTCGAAGGCAAGGTTGGCAATATGAATATGTAGATCTCCTCCCTTGTAACCGACTCTGTAACCCTAGCCCCCTCCGGTGTCTATATAAACCGGAGGGATTAGTCCGTAGGACAACAACAATCATACCATAGGCTAGCTTCTAGGGTTTAGCCTCTATGATCTCGTGGTAGATCAACTATTGTAATACTCATATCATCAAGATCAATCAAGCAGGAAGTAGGGTATTACCTCCATCGAGAGGGCCCGAACCTGGGTAAACATCGTGTCCCCCGCCTCCTATTAGCATCCGCCTTAGACGCGCAGTTCGGGACCCCCTACCCGAGATCCGCCGGTTTTGACACCGACAACGGTGCTAGCACATGTAGAACTATGGTACGATTGGATGAGCATCGGACAGTGGTCAGAGGAACTCTTCGGAAGACCATGTTTCGGTCATCTTGTTCTCAAACACCCTGAAGTGCGAGGACATAAAAAGAGGGATCGAATCTTGCGGGTAAAGTGTACAAACCTCTGCAGAGGGTTAAAACCTAATCGATTAGCCGTGTCCCCGGTTATGGACAACTTGAGCCTCTGGACTTGGATCTATCTCGGAACTCTCAACACCGGACTGATAACTTAATTATGGGCAACTTATCATGATTTGGGCTATGAGACATCGGTTGGCGGAACCATGTCATGATAGAAACTCCATAGTACAGACTCTGGTTAATTCCTTTGTTGTAGGGAAAATAAAACCAGCTTTTACGCAAAAAAAACCTCAAACCCAGAGCCACAAAGCCATATTGCATATAGAATAGTTTTATCATCAGTTTTCTCATATTGTGATCTTGCCGGTACATTCAATGTACTGACCTACACGGCTGCAACGTATCATGTTGCAGATATTTCTTCGACGAGTAAGAGTTACAATACAGGGTTACAGTCTACACTCAACCTGCCGATGGCGTTGATGGGACTCCACACCCGATTGTTTGTTTCCACTGAGACTTATGAGGTATATATCATTTATACATTATTTATACATGTGATTGCACTTTGATATGTACATTGATGTACTGTGTGCAAAGATATCGATCGAGGATGGCACAGATACACAGAGACTTGATCGTCTAAGGTCGGGTCGCTACAGATATGGTATCAGAGCACATGTTGACTGTAGGACGTGACCCTAGAAACTGGAAAGCCCCTAGGACAGAATATCTCTAAAACTTTATTTTCAAACAGATCTTTTACTTCTCATCTTTTCTGATTTTGTCAAATAGTCCATCTTATCTCAGAGTTAGAATATACCCCATTCCCTTTTGACCACACGGAGGATCAACTGAATGCCACTCCAAGAAGGACAAGATATCGGATAACTGATGACCTCTTCAGAGTAACAATGATTTTTCCATGCATTAGAAGAGTTGAAGCTACAACAGTTGAAGACTCCGAAGACTCGAAGAATTTGAAGACTCTAAAGATTTATTTGACCTTTAGAAGACCAAACTCCTGTTATATACTTATGTTAGATGCGATGATTTGTGAGCTATCATTTGTTTGATGTTTTCCGATAGCCACAAAAATAAAACCCGTTTCTTCAAAACTATTGTTTGTATTGTGTGTATCCCTCCCCACCTCTCTCATATCTCACCCCAAAACCCTTAGGACCAATAGATGAATGAAGATGGACTTGTATTCTCTGGACCGATGACTCAGTCGGAGCTAGAGCTATGGATTCAGAACATGGATGATCACTTCAGGAAAAATTTAATTGCAAGGAAGTATGAGGTTCAGTGCGCTCTTTAGTACTTTACATGAAGTGCTGCAACCTGGTGGAAGATGCATCAAGCCAAACAAGGATATAACAGAGCAAGAACTTGGGAGGAATTCAAGAAGACTCTGTTGAGATCACGCCTCATCCGGAAGCACTGTGATAACCCGATGAAGAAAACTTTGCTCCTGCAAGTTTTGCGGAGTAATAGGACACACCCAGGAGGAACACATGGATGGATGCCCTCATTGTGAGGAGATCACCCAGCCGAAGAGTGCCCGACTGGGCAAGTTACTTGTTTCCTGTGTGAAGGAACTACACACTACCCTGGTCAGTGTCACATTTACCGCAAGGTACAAGAAATTACTAAGCATCAGAAACAAAGCATGAAAGAAACCCTCAGGGAAAATTCAGAAGAACCTGCGATGAAGGAAGTTATTGAAGACCCTGATGGTGAAGGCCTAAACAGATTTTGCACCCAAGCCTGCTATTCATGTGGAGAAGAAGGACATTTTTCGGAGTATTGCACGAAGGAAAACCAAGAGTATCTCAGAGACTTCCCGACAGCAGAAGTGAAGTTTGACCCTCAGGAAATAGAAGCTCTGATCATTACGGAGAAATCCAGGAAGAGAAAACGAAGGCATCCCCAGAACAACTCAATTTCTGTAGAGAAGAACCTGAGTTATGTCACATGTTTCAATTGCTAGACCTTAGGAAACTATGCCAATAAATGTCCAGAGAAGAAGCCAAGAACCTGAAGGGCAGACACCATCCCCAAGAAGACCAAAGACTTATCGGAAGTTATTTGTTGCAAGGAAGCAGGACATGATGCTACCAAATGTCCTGACAAGATGAAAGCTGGTGCTGATGAAAGAACATGTGGTGCCCCCATGTTTGGTTTTGGTAATTGATGACAATCTCTATGGACTAATGGTTGTCTTGATTTATATTTGAAGGATTTGTCCATAGGCTTTTCTTGAAGTCCATGTTTTGGTTTCAAGGAGTTTATGAGTTGACCAAGGTGCTATTAAGGAATTATCTAAAGATTGGTCATGTGAGTGTTAAGCTTATTGCAAGCATGTCTTGAAGAAGAAGATTGTGTGACCATTCATGTTTACCTTCAAGACATCATCCAAATGAAGAGAGTTGGAAAGATTCAAGGTTGATCAAGACTAAGTCAAGAGTGAATCAAGTTGATCAACTCACAAAGCGTAGAAGATGTATCAAGAAGGATCAAGTTATCCCATGGTATGGCAAGCATTGTCCATTATGCTTTGTGTACTAACCCATGGTCTTTGTGAGAGTTCTGTGTGGGGTTAGGTTTGCTTCCATTGTCTTGGGTCAAGAGGAAGATCTCATACAACCCATGGAGGATGACATCAAATCAAGGTTGTGTTGTGCAAGTTCAAGTGGAGCATCATGAAGAAATCATGCTTGTAGCTTGCCGTCCATTGTGGTGACAATGGACTTGTGAAGGTGTACCGAAGAGTGACTCACCCATAGTGGAGTATGGGGGAGCAATCAACTAGCCTTCATCAAGCCAACGCAATCACTTGTGAAGGTGTACCGAAGAGTGATTCACCCATAGTGGAGTATGGGGGAGCAATCAACTAGCCTTCATCGAGCCAACGCAATCACGAAATGTGGTCCAACTTGAGGAAGTCAAGATCGTCATCATCTAGCTCAAGTGGACTTCATGAAAGGCAAAAGGTTTGCCCTTGATAGGTTTTCTATTTTACTAGTCTCATGGTGGTAGTTCGGAGACCGGGTTATAGGATTGTTTGCCGTACTATCAAGGGGGGCTCTCAAATTGGTAGCTTAATCTTATCGTTAGCAGAGAGCTCAAACCATTGCATCCTTGCATCATGTTTCTTGGTTCTTGTTTGGTTCTCTTTGTGAGTCTTAGAGCTTATGGTCATCTTGATGACAAGCTTGAGTTCATCGAAAACGAAGTTCGCATGAGTCTTCTATGATGTTTTCGGTGCTGGAGGTTTTACCGGTATTTTCCGAGGAAGGGTTCTCACCATTTTCTTATGGGACTTTTCTAATTTGCTTCTTATTGATATTTATATCAAGATTGTGTTAGCCCATGTCATTAGCTTTCCAACAAACTTGGTTTTGTTGAATTCGGAGTCCGTTTCAGAAGTTGTGGCTGTTTTGGTAAAGGTTGCAGCGGTACTACCGCGGCTAGAGCGGATGTAAATTTTTACTACCGCTCCAGAGCGGTACTACCGCGGCTCCTAAGAGGTAGTACCGCTCCAGAGCTGTACTACCGCGGCTCCTGAGCGGTAGTACCGCTCCGGACCAAAATCTCGTGTTTTGCTCAACGGAGGTAGGCACGAAAGTATTTTTTTTAGTACCGCTCGCAAGCAGTAGTACCGCTACCATTTGCGGTAGTACCGTGAGGACGAGCGGTAGTACTGCTCCGGCGGTTCTACTGGCCTTTTGCCTCCTCGCTGTTGTTTTTCGAAGGGGTTCTACCGCCCTAGCGGTAGTACCGCTCCTTGGAGCGGTAGTACCGCTCTGTGCGGGCTGTGAGCATAACGGTTAGTTTTTTTTCCCACATATAAAAGGGGGGTGTTCTTCCCCATTGAACCTTATCCTTTGAGCTCGTGTTCTTCCCCCCTTGTTGACCTTCTTCGAGCCTGCTAACAGTCAATCCCTCCAATGATTCTTGCAAGTTCTTCTGGGAAAAGAGAGAGGAGACCTAGATCCACGTTTCCACCAATCACTTTCTCCTCTAAGTGAGGGGAACCCCTCGAATCTAGATCTTGGAGTTCTTCGTGTTCTTCTTTCGTTCTTCCTCTCATTTTCCTCCCTAGCATTAGTTGCTTTGGTGGGATTTGGGAGAGAAGGACTTGGGCACTCCGTGTGCCCTTTCCATTGCATTTGGTGCATCGGTTTGAGTTCTCCACGGTGATACATGGAAGTGAAGTTTGAGAAGCTTATTACTATTGGGTGTTTGGGCACCCTAGAGCATGTTCCTCTTGGGTGCCTTGGCGCCATAGACGGTTGGTGTTGTTCGGAGATCAATCATTGTGGCGTAAAGCTCCGGGCAAGTGTCGGGGTCTCCAATTAGGTTGTGGAGATCGCCCCGAGCAATTTGACGGGTACCGGTGACCGCCCCCAAGGGTTGCCAAAGTGTACGGGTTTGGTGACCGCCCCAAGGGCTGCCATTTGTACGGGTTCGGTGACCGCCCTCAAGGGTCCCTTAGTGGAATCACGGCATCTTGCATTTTCCGAGGGCGTGAGGAGATTACGGTGGCCCTAGTGGCTTCTTGGGGAGCATTGTGCCTCCACACCGCTCCAAACGGAGATTAGCATCTGCAAGGGTGTGAACTTTGGGATACATCGTCATCTCCGCGTGCCTCGGTGTCGGGACCCCGATCCTAAGTCACACCGATCTAGCATGTAACACATCATATCACTTTGCGGCCTCACACACGGTATTCCCACGGGTGTCGCCTTACCATGGCCCGGGACCGTTTGTGCCTTTTGGCTCACGTATATGATAGTGTCGCTAGCATCCATATGACAGAGAACCCGGGCCGACATGACTAGTCGTGAACCCAAAGTGGCACTAACCTATGGGGACAGGCATACATGAATCAACATTGAGCATGTCGGTCAGCAACGTGTGAATCCGGGCTGTAGCACTGGGCTAACAGGACTCCGGTAACCCGGGCTGTAGCAGGCTAGGCAGGACTCCGGATGTCACCGCGTGACATTTCCCCGAAGGGACAGACACAGGAACGAAGTGAATCACATGCCGGCCAGTCAAGTGTTCCGGAGCAGTAGTGCTGGGCTAGCAGAACTCCGGTGAACCGGGCTGTAGCAGACTACCATGGCTCAGTGGAAGCACTAGACTACATTTCCCCATAAGAGAGGCTACCAAGGATAAACAACTAGGTTGTCGGATCCCACACATAGCAATACAAGTTACACGTACGCATAACATGCAAGTATGTGTTGTACAACATGGCATCACAACATAACGCAAAATCATATAGGTAAAGGCCCAGAAGAGCCACATAGCATTAAATACAAACAGGGGTCACATGACCCATCATTCAGAGCATACAAGCAACAAGCGGAAGCATTACATGTCTGAGTATAGACAACTACAAAATAAAAAGGCTGAGAAGCCTGACTATCTACAAGACCCTCCCAAGGGTACAAGATCGTAGCTGAGGTAACAAGCTACTCGTCGAAGTCCAAGCGGAACTACTAGTGAGACAGATGTCTCATCTACAAAACATAAATAAAGCAAACGTGAGTACAAAGGTACTCAGCAAGACTTACATCAGATCCTAACATACATGCATTTGTATCAAGAGGGTAATGTGGAGTTTAGTTGCAGCAAGCCAGCTTTGACTCTGTGGCTATCCTGTTCTACGACTACCAGAACTTCTTTGAGGTGATATGGCGCACACGAGTCCACTAGTCACCACACAATACACTACTATGGATTCATCCCCGTCTCCATACGAGAAGGCCATCCATAGCACTCACACTTGTCTTGAGCATTTTATAGTATCCACTTCAAGTTGTCTATGTACCACGTAAGCATCCAAGAAGTCCATAACCGAGGACACGGCTATTCGAATAGATCATGATAACCTGCAGGGGTGTACTTCTTCACACACGCTCTCGCCACTTACCGCCATATACACGCGTCATGTATCTCGGCAACCTTCAAGCGGAAGCTTTGGCGAGGGTGTCGGCCACGACCGACTAACCACACAAGACTCTAGTCCAGGTTTATCGCCTATTCGGGTTCCATCCGCAAGGAGATCCAATGGGTGTCGCCACGGCCCCAAACGATGTGAGCAGGGTTCCCAAGCCCACCATCCGGGTGCCACTTGGTACCTTGTGCCACTGTGCCTAGTCATCCCAAGCCCACCACAGCCGGGTGCCACTCGGTAGAAAAAATAGCACTACCTACAAACACCGAAACTAGTTGCGACTCTGGACAGAGATCAAGTTGATTAATAAGTCGAGAGGGGCCGAGTTACGGAACCCAATGTGTGGTAGTATCGAGTCATTGGACAACATACATAGAACTCAGTGCTTAAGGACGGTTCCAAAGTGAGACAACCCACCATGTACTCCTACATGGCCTCTCACCGCTACCTTTACCAAATCGTGTTCACACACTTCACTCTCAAAGCATCGTAACATATCGTAACACTCCAATTCATTCCCAATGAATCAGACTGACACAACTCTAAGCAATAGCAGGCATAGCATGGTAGGAACACAACATGGCTCAATCAACTCCTACACATGCTAGTGGGTTTCAACTATTCTTGTGGCAATGACAGGTCATGCAGAGGAATGGGTTCAACTACCACAGCACAAATTAGCGGATGAATCGTTGTTGTCCTAATGCAATAACTGAGAGCAGGAGGCGAGAGAGTAGGATTGTATCGGAATGAACAAGGGGTTTGCTTGCACGGTAAATCAACAAGGGAGGCACGCTTCACGCATGTACTACTGGAGCGTCTCCGGAGCAGGACCTATCGAGAAGGAACGGTGCCGGCAATCAATACACAATCAAATGCAACAATATGATGCATGAACATGGCATGTAGATGTGATGCTGTTTGGGCTAATGCAACTAGCATTCAGTTTGGAAGAGGTCCATTTGAACCAAGAATTCAAATGCATCTCCAAAATAAGCTCTTTATATAAGCCATTTTAGTGTTTCATTTATACAGCAGGTATAACTTGATTTGTCATGCATGAAACTAGTACAGATGGAAAGATTGCATTTTTCTGATAATTTTTCATATATAAATTATTTCAATCTGAGTTACGGTTGAATTTCTATGATTGTTTTAAGTTTGAATCATTTTCTGGAATTTCCTGATTAATTTAAATCCAGAAAATAAATAATTGCGTCAGCACTGCGTCATGCTTGCGTCAGCAAGTCAACAGCGCTGACTGGTCAAACCTGACGTGTGGGGTCCACACGTCAGTGACACGGGTTAAACAGGGGGTTAGTTTAAGCCTAATTAAAAGATTAGGGCGCCGGGGCCCACTGGTCAGTGTCAGGGGGTTAGTTAACGGTGATTAGCCTTAAGCTAATCACCTGACCCACGGGGCCCACCTGACGGGCCGGCGAGGTCAAAGGGTCAAACCCCACCGGGCGCTTAGTCACGGGCGAGGTCTGGCGGCGGAGCGCCATGAAAAGGGCTACGGTGCTTCGTCATAGCTGCGGGTGGGCTCGATCGAGAGCCTGCACCGGCACAAAGCGGTGGTGCCCGGCCTGGGTGGCCGGATGCGACAGCGAGGAGCTCACGCGGGCGGCGAAGTTCGCCGAGGAGGGCACAGCGCATGCGGTGCACGGGCGGGCGGCTAAGAGCACCGGGCGTAATGGCTCGTCCAAGATTCAAATGGAGGCGACGGGAGGTCGCACGGTGGCCGGAGCTCACCGGAGCAGAGCTCGCGGCGGCGGCCGGAGCTCGGCTCGAGCGGCAGAGGGGCTGGAGGGCGCAGAGGAGCAGGGAAGTAGGGGGAATCGACGGCGGCGATCACAGCGGTCTCGATGGCGTCGTCAGCGATCTCGGGGAAGGCCGGACGGCGGCGTGGCGGCGAGGACGATCTCCGGCGACTGGAGATGAAGACGGCGTCGATGGAGGCGCTCCAGGGCCTCCCGAGGCGCGTGGCTCGACAGAGAGGTAGCCGGCGATGTGGCGGAGCTTCTGGACACGACGGAGGGGCGAGGGGACGGCGGGGAGCGCGTCGGCGGTGAGCTGCGCATGGGCGGCAGCTGCCGCCACGGGAGAGGGAGTGGTCTAGGGGAGGAGGGAGAGCGAGAGAGTGAGAGCGGTGCGGGGCAGCGTGTGGCGACGCCCGAGGGCCCGAAAGGCCGAGGGGAGGGCAGGCAGGCCGTGGCGACAAGACGGCTGGCAGGCGACCACGCCGCCCCTCCGGGCGCGAGGAGGGGGACGATCAAGGCCGCTGGCTATTGGCAAGACAGAGCTGTGCCAGCAAGCAAGTGGCCTGTAAGTCCAGGTAAGGGTTTTTCCCTTTTTGTTTTCTTTTCTATTTTTCTGACATTTGTTTTGATTTAAATAAAATACTAAACCATTTTATTAACTTATGCCAATTTTTGTAGGGGCTAGTGGTATTATTCCAGAGCTCCTCATCAACTAGCATAATTTTTGGACATATAATATATATATATATAACATTTATATATCCAATGCAAATAATTATGCATTAATTCCAAATGCCCAAAATAATTACTTATGGACTCCTAAAAATATTGGTTTGATTTTTATCTCTGTCCAATATTTTCAGAGGGCAACATGAGCATTTTCTTGGACCTTTTTGGAGCAATTTTTATTTGGGTCAATTTTCCAAAAATGATTCTGAGGGTTTCACAAATCCCCATTTCAAATTTAAATGAAATTTAAACATGATGCACAAATGACCAGCTAGTCTAGGTCATACCAGAACTAGGGATGTGACACTCGGTTATCTCTTACCCGAGCCCTTTATTTATGCACTTTACTTTGTGATAGACATATTGTTCTCTGTCATATATCTTGCTATCACATAGTTACTTATCTTGCTTAGCATAAGTTGTTGGTGCACATAGGTGAGCCTAGTTGTTGTAGGTTTTGTGCTTGAAAAATTAACCGCTAGGTTTATTCCGCATTTGTTCAAGCCTAAACCGTAATTATTTTAAAGCGCCTATTCACCCCCCTCTAGGCGACATCCACGATCTTTCAGCTGAGTAGTTGGAATTTGGTAATAAGTGCAGTAGGAAGCGGACTTATTTTCACGAGCACAATGAGTTGAGTTATGGGTGCTCAGGGATTGTAATGAGGTCATGAAATCAATAAAGTTAAAGTGTCCTAATTCCATATGTTGAATTGTATGAGTTGTTACGCTATGAACACAGATGTTGACCATTTTCAAGGATATGAGAAATATGGTCTATGGGTAAAATTGTGCATTTCACTTTCAGGGTGGCAGTACCCTACGAGAACACCTAATTTATGGAAAGGGAAATGTGTCCCAAAGATTGGAGTTTGGACAAAATAAGTATGAGTTGTATTCTAATATTTTGGTTAGGTCAGGAGTATGAAGGAATGAAGTAATATTCGATTTAAATGAGATGTAATGTTGAAATATGTAACAATTATAGCTCCAATGATGAGTTAAAGCTATGCAAGTATTGAAGTGGGCCCACAACCCACAGGCCCAGGAATTAATAAGGATCAAGTACTCCCTGCACAAAGAAATTTTGGAAGAAGATGTGATTGGATGAGCAGACGTTCCATAGGAGGTTACGAAAACCCGAGAGTGGTGAAGTAACGATAGATGTTTTGTCCAGCTTGCAGAATCAATGGAATTATCCGAACTAAGTTCGTCGACAAGAGAAATTCTGCAATGCTTGTGAGAATTCCCGAGTGTTAGAAATGCAAGATTCGCTAAACCTTATACAGAGTAATGATTTGGGTGCGGAATGGATTGATCGCCATACCGACTTACTCTCGTCATTCGCTCTTGCTATAAGGGATGGGAATTCTAGAGTGACTTGCCCTTGGTAGAGTGACGACGACGTCAAAACCTTCTTTAAACCTTAGAATGGTAGGACGATTGATCCATGTACAGGCAACTGATACGTCTCCGTCGTATCTACTTTTCCAAACACTTTTGCCCTTGTTTTTGGACTCTAACTTGCATGATTTGAATGGAACTAACCGGACTAACGCTGTTTTGAGCAGACTTTCCATGGTGTTATTTATGTGCAGAAACAAAAGTTCTCGGAATGACCTGAAACTCCACGGAACGTCTAGTTAAAAATAATAAAAAATCCTCGCCAAAGATGAAGACCAGGGGGCCCACACCTGTCCATGAGGGTGGGGGCGCGCCCCTACCTCGTGGCCCCCGGAGCTCCTCCGACGCCAACTCCAACTCTATATATTTGCTTTCGGGAGAAAAAATCAAGGGAGAAGAAATCATCGCGTTTCACGACACGGAGCGGCCGCCAAGCCCTAAAACCTCTCGGGAGGGCTGATCCGAGTCCATTCGGGGCTCCGGAGAGGGGATTCGTCGCCGTCGTCATCATCAACCATCCTCCATCACCAATTTCATGATGCTCACCGCCGGGCGTGGGTAATTCCATCGTAGGCTTGCTGGACGATGATGGGTTGGATGAGATCTATCATGTACTCGAGTTAGTTTTGTTAGGGTTTGATCCCTAGTATCCACTATGTTCTGAGATTGATGTTGCTATGACTTTGCTATGCTTAATGCTTGTCACTAGGGCCCGAGTGCCATGATTTCAGATCTGAACCTATTATGTTTTCATGAATATATATGTGTTCTTGATCCTATCTTGCATGTATATAGTCACCTACTATGTGTTATGATCCGCAACCTCAAGTGACAATAATCGGGACCACTCCCTTGATGACTGTAGTTTGAGGAGTTCATGTATTCACTATGTGCTAATGCTTTGTTCCGGTTCTCTATTAAAAGGAGGCCTTAATATCCCTTAGTTTCCATTAGGACCCGCTGCCACGGGAGGGTAGGACAAAAGATGTCATGCAAGTTCTTTTCCATAAGCACGTATGACTATATTCGGAATACATGCCTACATTACATTGATGAATTGGAGCTAGTTCCGTGTCACCCTATGTTATGATTGTTACATGATGAACCGCATCCGGCATAATTATCCATCACCGATCCAATGCCTACGAGCTTTTCCTATACTGGTTCTCGCTTATTTACTTTTCCGTTGTTACTGTTACAATCACTACAAAACACCAAAAATATTACTTTTGCTTTTGTTACTCTTTTGTTACCGTTACCACTACTATCATATTAATTTGCTACTAAATACTTTGCTGTAGATATTAAGTTATCCAGGTGTGGTTGAATTGACAACTCAACTGCTAATACTTGAGAATATTCTTTGACTCCCCTTGTGTCGAATCAATAAATTTGGGTTGAATACTCTACCCTCGAAAGTTGTTGCGATCCCCTACACTTGTGGGTTATCAAGACTATTTTTTGGCGCCGTTGCCGGGGAGCATAGCTCTATTCTTTGAGTCACTTGGGATTTATATCTGCTAGAAATTGTGAAGAACTTGAAAGACGCTAAGACAACAATTTATCCCTCAACTACGAGGGGAGGTAAGGAACTGCCATCTAGCTCTGCACTTGATTCACCTTCTGTTTTGAGTAAGCTTGCGACACCTAAACTTGCTTCTGCTATTCGTTCTGATATGTCGCATGTTATTGATGATGCCACTTCTTCTATGCCTGATACTTATGATGAAACTACTTCTATGCTTGATACTACTGTGCCCCTTAGTGAATTTCTTGATGAACAAATTGCTAGGGCTAGAGAGAAAGAAATTATTGAAACTGATTATAATGATGAAAGTGATGATGAAGATAGGCCTATTATTCCTGAGGGTTATGTTTTTGATATGGAAGCTTCTGTAGCTATTTTAGCTTGCAATGATAGATATGAACTCAAGAGGTTATTAGCTGAATGGAATAAGCAATCTCTTAAAGATAAAATGAGGCCTGACCCTGCTTTTGCTACTTCACCTATTTGTGTTGCCGATAAGGATTATCAATTCTCTATTGATCCTGATATAATTACATTGGTTGAATCTGATCCTTTTCATGGCTATGAATCTGAAACTGTTGTGGCACATCTTACTAAACTAAATGATATAGCCACCCTGTTCACTAATGATGAGAGATGTCGCTACTTTTATATCCTTAAAATATTTCCGTTCTCATTAAAGGGTGATGCTAAGATATGGTTTAATTCTCTTGACCCTGGTTGTGTGCGTAGTCCCCAGGATATGATTTATTACTTCTCTGCTAAATATTTCCCTGCTCATAAGAAACAAGCTGATTTGAGGGATATATACAATTTTGTGCAAATTGAAGAAGAGAGTCTCCCACAAGCTTGGGGGAGGCTTCTCAAGTTGCTTAATACTTTGCCTGATCATCCTCTTAAGAAAAATGAAATACTTGATATCTTTTAAAATGGACTAACCGATGCTTCCAGAGATTACCTGGATAGTTGTGCTGGTTTTGTTTTCAGGGAAAGAACACCGGATGAAGCTGAAATTCTATTGAATAATATGTTGGCAAATGAAAATAATTGGACGCTTCCTGAGCCAGCTCCTGAGCCAGCCCATCGAGCCTATTCCTAAACCAACTCAAGAAGAAGAGGTGTTCTATTTCTCGATCCTGAAGATATGCAAGAGGCAAAGAAATCTATGAAAGAAAAAGGTATTAAAGCTGAAGATGTTAAGAATTTACCTCCTATTGAAGAAATACATGGTCTTAATTTACACTTTCTTTGAAGAAACATATGATCGTAATCCATTACCTATTGAAGAACCTCCTGGTCTTGATAACCCGACACAGGTAGTAAAGGTAAATTCTCTCTATAGATATGATAGAGCTGAAATCCCTCCTACTAAAATTGCTAGTCAGTGCTTGGATGACTTCGATAATTTTATGTTTAAGCAAGAAGACTTCAATGCTTATTTTGGTAGACAATTAAAACAAAATTCTTATATGATTAAACACTTGGGTGACTATATGGCTAATATTAGAGGTGAACTTAAACTTGTTAGCAAACATGCTTCTATGGTTACCACACAAGTAGAACAAATACTTAAAGCTCAAAATGATTTGCTCAATGAAATGAATAGTAAGAAAAATGATTATGTCGTTAGAGTGGCTACTAGAACTGGTAGAATGACTCAGGAACCTTTGTATCCTGAAGGCCACCCTAAGAGAATTGAGCAAGATTCTCAGAGAAATAATATTGATGCGCCTAGTTCTTCAAAAAGGAAGAAAAAGAAAAATGATAGGACTTTGCAAACTTCTAGTGAACCTATTGCTAAACCACCTGAGAATCCAAATGATATATCTATGTCTGATGCTGAAACACAATCTGGTAATGAACATGAACCTAGTGAAAATGTTAATGATGATGTTCATGATGATGCTCAACCTAGTAATGATAATGATGTAGAAGTTGAACCTGCTATTGATCTTGATAACCCATAATCAAAGAATCAACGTTATGATAGGAGAGACTTTGTTGCTAGGAAACATGGTAAAGAAAGAGAACCATGGGTTCAGAAACCCATGCCTTTTCCTCCCAAACCATCCAAGAAAAAGGATGATGAGGATTTTGAGCGCTTTGCTGAAATGATTAGACCTATCTTTTTGCGTATGCGATTGACTGATATGCTCAAAATGAATCCTTACTCTAAATATATGAAAGATATTGTTACTAATAAAAGAAAGATAACGGAAGCTGAAATTTCCACCATGCTTACTAATTATACTTTTAAGGGTGGAATACCAAAGAAACTTGGAGATCCAGGAGTACCTACTGTACCATGCTTGATTAAAAGAAATTATGTTAAAACTGCTTTATGTGATCTTGGAGCTGGTGTTAGTGTTATGCCTCTCTCTTTATATCGTAGACTTGATTTGAATAAGTTGACACCTGCTGAAATATCTTTGCAAATGGATGACAAATCAACTTCTATACCTGTCGGTATTTGTGAGGATGTGCCTGTTGTGGTTGCAAACGTTACTATTTTAACGGACTTTGTTATTCTTGATATTCCCAAGGACGATAGTATGTCTATTATTCTTGGAAGACCCTTCTTGAATACTGCAGGGGCTGTTATTTGATTGCAACAAAGGCAATCTCACTTTTCATGTTAATGGTAATGAGCATACGGTACACTTTCCGAGGAAACAACCTCAAGTTCATAGTATCAACTCTATTGGAAAATTGCATCGATTATATTTGGAGGTTTTGAATTTCCTCTTCTTACTGTCAAGAAGAAATATGATATTCATATTATTGGGGATGTGCATATCCCCGTTGAGGTAACATAGTGTTATTCGAAATTTCTCCGGTTCCATGTTATTTGGAATGAGTTTGTTAACAAGACCTGATCAACCTTGTTAGTGGATTTTCTTTTGATGAGCATGAGATGGATGAAACTAGAAGGCACAACCTTCTGTACCCTCTTTATACTTTCTGTTATTTAGTTGAAATAAAGTAAAAATAGTATTTTTCTGTCTGCATTTTACGATTTATACATGCAATATAAAAATACCCCGAAAATAAAAGTTCTCCAAATGCCCTGAAAATGAAATATGATTTCTAGAATATTTGAGGATTTATGGAACTGAGAACACATCAGGGGGGTCAACCACCTGGGCACGAGGGTGGAGGGTGCGCCCTAGCCCCCAGGGCGCGCCCCCTGCCTCGTGGGCCCACGGTGGCCTTCCTCCACTTATTCCTGCACCCATCCTCTTCTTCTTCCTCCCACAAACACGAATATCTAGCTCAAGCATGAGTTCTAGCTCACTTTGCGGCGATTTTTGATCTCCTTGCTCAAAGCACCTCTCACAAAACTGCTTGGGGGGATTGTTCCTTGGTATGTGACTCCTCCATTGGTCCAATTAGTTTTTGTTCTAGCGCTTTATTCATTGCAAATTTGTGCTGCCTGGATGACCATGTTCTTGAGCTTGCATGTCAAATTTATATGGTTCCAAGTAGTTCTAATGCATGATATAGACTCTAGGCACTTGTAGGAGTAGTTGCTATCAATTTTGTTGAGCTTGGCTCACTTTTGTTTGAAGTTACTAAAAATTTCAGAACTTTTTCAGAGGAAAGCAATATGCTTAGGAAAATGTTCCAAGTAGGTTCTTCAAGGAAGCAAGGACCCAGGCTTGCAATGCGTGATGCTTATGAGGAGCCCCCAAGGGACGCTCCAGTGCGGCCCTGTGAATGGCCCTCTGTCGGGGAAGCTGATCGTGTCTCGCGATCACCTATGGGACCTGGTCCCTTGTGGTTCGGAGGTGGAGTGGAGGATGCACAAAGAGCGGATCGAGGCGATGCACACGAGCAGATTACCCAGCTTCGGAGCTCTCCGGAGAGATAATATTCCTACTGCTGCTTTGTGGATTATGTTGTGTTCTTGCTAGGGAGCAATGGGAGCTACAAAACCTAGCCTGAGTGTGGTCTCGTATCAGTCGAATGAAATAAGCCGGAGCCGAACCGAACCCTTTCTACGTTGCACTTGGGCCTCCTTTTATAGGCACAAGGGGTCACCACAGGTGGCAAGTAGACAAGGGTAAGATAGTAAAAACAGAGGTTGGTACACTGCTTTGTACAGTGTACAGTGATCTATACCTAACTCTGACGGCAAGGGACAAGAGTCATAAATGCCCGTCTCAGTCGCCTGAACAGTGTAACAGGGACCGTCAAGTGCGCCTCCGTTTGCCACGATGGTAGCTTGTCAGCGCCGCTTATCGCTGCTCCCCGCTGGCTGCACAGCCCATCGACACGCGTTCCTGGGAAAGCCCCGCGGCGACACATTGGCGGATGAGCTGGAGCGGAGATGAAGAGAGGTTGCCTGCCGCGGCAAGCGCCTTGCCACGGCAGAACCCTTGCCGCGTTTGGGAGCTCGGCGCTCGCCAAGCCTTCCCGGCAAGCTCCTCTTGCCGGGGCCTTGTTTCCTTCGTGCCTTGAGTGGTCTTCCCGGCAAGCTCCTCTTGTCGGGGCCTTGATTACTTTGTTCTTGTGTGGCTCCAAAGGAGCCACTGAGGATCTTGGCGGTCACCGGGCCAGCCCTGCCGCGGGGTGCTGCGACTGTCCGTGCACGAGTTCGGGATACTAGGGTACCCCTACTCTAGTACACCGACAGGAGCCCCCGGGCCTGGGCCACACACGACGCCAAGCTCTGTTGGGCCAGGCCCAAAACAGTCCACGGGCACGCGCGGCCTGGATCGCGCAGTTATTCGCTTCGGTCCCACCACGTCTCCCACGAACGTCACGCACCGGACGTGGCGTCGTGGGGGAGATCGTGGGGCTTTCTTTAATGGGAAAAAACGGAACGCCCGTCCCCTCTCCCCTTTATAAGCAGGGGGAACAGGGGTAGGACGCCCACTTGCCATTGCTGTCACATCAGAAACCCCCGCCGCTCCCCCCCTTCTTCTTGAGCCCAAAGAGAGCGACGCTCCGCCCCTTCCCCATTGCCACCGTCACCATCAACGCCGTCGACCTCCCCCACCACCTCTACCATGGCTCCGAAAGCCGACAAGGGCAAAGGGGTGAAATCGGCCGAGGCGCAGCGGCTCGCGGCGCTGCGGAAGGAGCGGGCCCTCTTCGATCCCACAGCAGCGGGGAAGGAGCTGCGGGAGCTGTACTACCTTTTCTGGTCGACGGAGACACGGGCGCATCCGCGCACGAGAGTCATCTCCGCCGCCACATCCGAGAAATTTTCCATCGGGTACCCTTTCTTCGCGCTTTTCTTCCACTGCGGGCTCTGCCCGCCCTTTTCTGAATTTTTTTGCGATGTCATGAACACATATGGCCTCCGCCTCCTTGATTTCACCCCCAACGCCGTCCTCACCTTGGCCGTTTTCGCACACCTCTGCGAGAACTTCGTCAGGGTCCACCCAAATGTAGCACTCTTCCGCCATTACTTCATGCCCTGCCAGAGAGAGAGGAGAGCCGCTTGCCGGAGGGATTGCATGGGTCTCTAGGATCGGCAAGAAGGAAGCATATCTCGACGGAGAGCTGTGTAGCAAGTGGGAGGAGTGGAGAGCTGACTGGTGTTGGATCTTAGAGGAGGAGCCACAGCCTTTCACCACCCTGCGCCAAACTCCCATAGTGCAAGGCAATGACTGGAGCAACTTGGCGCCGGAGGACGACAAGTTGAAGATTGCCGTGACTAGGATTTTGCGTCTCCGGCAAGCAAGGTGGCTTACCGTAGGAGCTGTTGGCGGACTTCCTTCGGCCACGCATTGCGCCTTTGTAGGAGAGGAGGAGGCCTGCTTGGGAATTCCAAAATGCGGCGGACATTATGAGGCTGCGCCTGGTCTGAACTGGAATTTCTTTGTCTTGGAGCTGGACGGCATGTCATGGAGCTGTTCAAGCCTGATGCAGATCACCCCGAGTGGTGCATGTTGCCGAGGGGAGTCGTGCCCTTGTGCAACAACTCGTCGCTTGACAACATCCGTGCGATGATGCCGTTGTGCGATTCCCATGGAATCGTTCCAACTTGGCAGGAGCCCACCAACGACGTCGTGCAGCAGTTCTTCGACAACTTGGTGGAAGTGCTGATCCACGCCGACGAGCAGAGACGGCTCACCCGCGACACCACCGATCAGGAGATGGTGCGCATCGCCACAAGGTTGGAGGAGGCGGCAGAAGCTGCCGCCGCCGGCGTCTTTGGGTTTACCGTTGAGGAGGCAGAAACAGCTGAAGCGGCAAGTCTCGCCGATCGAGAAGAGCTCGCCGGTGAGGAGGAGCAGGCTGAGCCCGACGTTAATCCGGAAGAGCCGGCCGGGGGCGCATCCCCTCCGCCGTCAAGCAGCTTGCCACAGGAGGAGCCCGCAGCCCCGCCAAGGAGACGCCTCCGCAAGACCGGAGAAGTGGCGGGGCGGCAGACGGCCCAACAGCCGCCTACGCCAGCTCTACCGCTGCAAGCAAGCACTTTGTTGCAGCTGAGCGCCCATGCCGCCATGGCGACGGGAGCGGGTCTTCGAAGTCGCGGCCCTGCATCCGCCAAGCGTCCGAGGGAATCTTCTCCTCCAATTAAATCGCGCCCGGGCGGAATTTGATCTCTCCGCCCTCAGCTCCGAGGAAGAAGAGGAAGAGTAAGATCTTGTCGCTGCTACTTGTAATCCTCCAATTCGTTGCTTTATTTTATATTTGACTGGCTTCACTCTGAACCTTCTCCTTCTTCAGGACGCTAGCTCAGAGGGCGTCGAAGAGGGCCAAGACCCAGTGGTTGTCGTCTCAGATGATTCCCACAATGGCGGCAGGGGGCACGTCTGGGACTCCTTGGCGGACCCAAGAACCTTCAACAGAGCAGCCCCCAGCATAGCCCCCAACGTAAGTGCTTGGTTTACTTCTTATGGTTAGGTGTGCTTGGGTGCTTCTCCGTCACTGATATCTGGTTTGTTGAATTATGTAGGAGCAGAGCAGCCTCATCAGGAAGCACCGGAGGTCACTCCCGAAGTTTTGCTTGCTTCAACTACGCTGCCAAGGGAGAACTCTCCGCCAAGGGAGCGCTCTCTGGCAAGGGAGGCCTCTCCGACAAGGGGATCTTCTCCGGCAAGGGGCAGCGCCGACAACCCTCCGGTGGTGGAGACATGACAGCAGACCCTACTGCAGGTAATCTTCTTGTTTGAGAATTTCCCTTGGGTTCTTTTTTCTTCTGTTCTTCTCTTTCGAACATTTGCTTGACTTGTTCTTTCTTTTTCTGACCATCAGATCCATCCGCCGGAGATCAGATGCAGACTGAGGCTGCCGTCGAGGAGGACGCTCGCGGCGACAATGTCGACGCCGCCAACATGGAGGAGGAGGCCGGCGCCGATGGCCCCGCCGGCGAGGAGGCCGCCAAAGCCGCTGGCGCAGAGGCTGGGAGGATCCGCAATCGTGACCGACGGCCCCGAGGTCAGAGGAGCGCCAGCGCCAAGACCGACCGGGCCGATCCTCCCGCCACCGATGCCGCACAGGACTCCAAAGAGCCCCAGCCCGGCGCCTATCTCGAAGGCCGGGCGAGGGTGTCTTTATCAAGCTCCCACAGGGCATCAAGCTCGTGGCACCGGCCGAGGGGAGACCTTCGACGCTGAACTGCTTGCCTCCTCCGGCTATCGCTGGTCGATGCTCCGAGCAGCAGACATCGGTGAGCCTGAGGAGGAGCAGCTGCTAAGGAGGTTCTCGTCGCTCTACCGCGCCCGACAAGCCAAGCCGGAGTCTGTGGAGGCGCTTGTCGCGAGGGCGGGAGCTGACTTGGAGAAACGCGCGGAAGAGCTCCGGCGCGCCAACAAAGAAACTCTCCGGGATATAGCAGTGGCACGGGAGCAGCTTGCTGAGGAGCGCACGGCCTTCATCTTGGAGAAGGCCGAGGTCGAGGAGCAGCAGAGGCTTGCCGGCGAGAAGCTCTCCGTGCAAGAAGGTGGTGGCGCAATGAAGATCAACCTCGACAGCTACGAGGAAGATCTCGCCGTGCGTGAGCAAACGATTGGCGGGCCACTTCAGGAGGCAAAGGATGCTGCCGAGGCTGCCAAGAAGGAATTGGAGACGAGGGTGGCTCAGCTGGAGTCCACCCTCCAGAAGAGCGCCGAGGAGGTCGCCGGGTTGAAGCCTTGGCGCGAGAAGGACGCCTACACCCTCGGCTAGTTGCAAGGTCGCTTCGCTGAGAAGATCAAGGAGATCGATGCCGCCAAGGACTCCAAGGCGGATCTGGAGCTGAAACTGACCACCTTGACGGAGACATTGAACGGCGCCAAGGAGCGGGAAACGGTCCTGCTAGAGAAGATTAAAGCCCATGAGGAGCTATTGGCGAATGCCGCGACTGCCCAGAATGATCTCAGAGATAGCATAATGCACTGGACAGAAGGTCTTGTGGACACCGCCGCCGGCATCCATAATGAGCTGATGGAGCTGGGGATGGTGGATCTTGGGTACTCCACCGACGAGAACCTCCAACCCAGCGTCAAGCTCAGCCTGTTCTTCAAGGGCGTGTTGACGGGTCTCCAGTGACTCGGAGGAGATCCCAAAGCAATCTGGCGGAGGAGTCGCGCCAAGTTTGCGTCGGGGCTCTCCGGAAGGTGCTGATGAAAGTGGCCTTCTGCAACCCAGGCGCCGATTTCACCAAAGTCCTCAAGTCCCTGCCTCCATCTGCTGATGTTGAAGCGCTCAAGGCCCTTGTCGCACCCATTGTGGACAGGGTGAGCGGAGTCAAGAGGCTCGATGGCGACCGCGTGGACTAGGCCGCCAAGCTTATCTTTCTCTTGTCGCTGTAGATCATGTTTAGGTGAAAAATCAATTAGATCCGCGACAAGTTATCATGTAATATACACTATCTTAGGCAATCGAATGCAATGTTATTTCCTTTACTTGATTCCTTCCCCTGTATGTTCGTTCCCTACGCTTTTAGGGGAACTTGTCGATCTGAACACCTTTGCTGCGTTGAGTGCGGAACTTCAGCGGCTTCTTTGGCGATGCCGCCTCCGACAAGCAACCTTGTCGCAACTAGTTGCAGCACACTTAAGTTGTTGAGCGGACTCGAAACAAAGTAAGGGTGCAAGCTAATCATGAGTCGGTTCCTCCGCCGCACAGGTTTTCCATACAAAGTACTATCGTTCGAGGAAGATAACTTAAAAATTTAAAACTGATCGTTTAGACTTAGCAACTTAGCTTCTCATTGTTCATTTCCGGCAAGGCATGACAGTTCCTCGGCGACGCTTGGTGGCTCGCACCATTATCTTCTCCTCCCCGGTTAACTTGTGGGTGGATGAACCTTCTTCTTGTTTTGAGAAGAAAGAAGAGAAAATAAAGTTATGGAGCCTAGTGACTCGTTATCGCTTACCGGGTGTGGATGCTGCACAAAATGTTAGATAACACATGCATATAAGATTATGAAAGCATGTATTGACAAGTTGTGCGCAACACATAGGCTTTACTGATGCACGGGGTCTGCGCCCGGCTTTGTACAAAGGATTACATGCAACAGCGGCAAGACAAGTACAAAAGGGTGGTTGCCGGAACGGGTTCCAGCAACCACGCCTTATGGGTAAAACTTGCGAAGATGCTCTATATTCCAGGAATTGCTCACCGGAACGCCATCTTCGGTCTCAAGGCGGACAGCACCGGGCCTAGTGACTCGTTTCACCCGATAAGGGCCCTCCCACTTCGGCGTCAACTTGTTGGAATTCTTGGCGGACTGAACGCGCCGAAGAACAAGGTCGCCTTCCTCGAATCTTCTGGCATTAACTTTGCGGCTATGGTAGCGGCTGAAGCTTGCCGGTAACGAGCAGCTCGTCTGGCCTGAAGGCGATCTTCCTCGAGGAGCAGCGCGTCATCTTGTCGCAGCTGCTCTTGCTCAAGCTCATCATAAGCGAGCACTCGAGGTGACCCGTATACGAGTTCCGTGGGGAGAACTGCCTCTGCTCCATAGACTAGAGCGAAAGGTGTTTGGCGATGGCTCGATTTGGCGTCGTCTGATCGACCAAAGAACCACCGGCAGCTCCTCGATCCGATTTCTTCCGCACTTGCGCAGCCTGTCGAAAGTTCTGGTCTTGAGTCCCCGCAGCACTTTAGCGTTTTCTCTCTCTGCTTGACCGTTGCTTCTCGGATGAGCAACAGAAGCAAAGCAGATCTTGGCGCCAAGATCTTGGGCGTACTGCATGAAGGTGCGGCTTGTGAACTGTGTGCCGTTGTCGGTGATGATTCTGTTAGTAATCCCAAAACGGCAAACAATTGACCTGAAGAACTTGACTGCTGATTGTGCTGTCACCTTCCTCACTGGTTCCACTTCCGGCCACTTTGTGAACTTGTCGATTGTGACGTACAAGTACTCAAAGCCCCCGACAGCTCGGGGGAAGGGGCCGAGGATGTCGAGCTCCCAGATCAAAAGGGCCGGGATAAAGGGATCATCTGGAGAGCTTGAGCTGGTTGGTGTATCTGTTTGGAATGGAACCGCACGCTTCACACTTGGTTACTTGTGCGATTGCATCTGGAGGGCTTCGGCGGAAGAAACCTTGTCGGAATGCTTTACCGGCAAGTGCTCTTGCGCCAATGTGGTGACCACATATGCCTCCATGTATCTCTCGCCAACAGCTTACATCCCATCTTCGGCAAATACCCTTCAATTTCACACCGTTGAGTCTTCTTACATGCAGGATGTTGTCAACAAACTGGTACATACTTGACCGCCGGGCTACTTTTTTCCGCTTCTTCTTGCTCTTCGGGAAGTTCTCTGTCTGAAGGAAATGGACGATTCTGCGCCCATGCCGGAGCACGTGGCTCGACAACAAGGACTAAAGGCTCATCTACCATCAAGGGAACATTAGCTTCCACGGCAAGAACACGTGGTTCCGTCAGAGCTTGATGATCCCACAAGCTTGCCGAGCAAAGCTTGTCGGGAGCGTCTGCTTCAACGAAACAAACCACAGGGTTTGTCGGAGCATCGCTCCTCGATGATATTTGCGTTGATTTTAGGGACCTTCTTGGTGGCGGCTCCAGGGAGCTCTGCCGGAAAGTAGTCGCCGGAAACCAATTTTCTCTTCTTGCTCTGTCCTGTTGATGGTGTTACGGTTGGCTGAGTCAGCATGAGCACAAAAATTCCTGGTTCCACAGGTAACTTGAGTGCAGCACATTTGGAGAGGCCATCAGCTATATCATTCTGAGCTCTTGGAACGTGTTCCATTTGCAGGCCTTCAAAGTGCTCTTCTAGCTTCCTCACTTCATCAACGTAGGCTTCCATCAACGGACTCTGATAATCTTTATTTACTTGACGGACGACAAGTTGCGAGTCCCCCCTGACAATGAGCTTCTTGATCCCAAGGTCTACCGCAATCCTGAGACCGGCAAGCAATCCTTCATACTCTGCAGTATTGTTTGTTGCTTGTTCCTTGGGAAAGTGCATCTGGACTATGTACTTGAGGCGCTCTCCGGCGGGCGTGATAAGCAGCACGCCGGCACCGGCGCCTTGCAGCGAGAAGGCACCATCGAAGTACATTAGCCACTCTTTATTTGCCTCCTTGACGGGGATGCTTGTCTCTGGAGTTTCTTCATCTTGCGTTGGCGTCCACTCTGCTATGAATTCTGACAATGCTCTGCTTTGGATAGTTGAAGTGCTTTCAAATTTGAGACCAAAGCTTGACAGTTCCAGTGCCCACTCGACAATTCTGCCTTTTGCTTCTGGATTTTGCAATATCCTCTTCAGCGGAAAGCGAGTGACAACTGTTATCTCATGTGCTTGGAAGTAATGGCGCAGCTTTCTCGAGGCCATGAGGAGGCCGAAAAGCAACTTCTGCACACCGGAATACCTTGACCTAGCCCCTGTAAAGGGAATCGACAAAGTGGTAGGGCGCTGCACCATCCTTTTACGTATCTTGTCGCAACCCTGCTTGATCATCCTTGTCCGGACCAGAGCTTGACGCGAAGCCCCCTGCTTGTCGCTGGATGCGTCTGCCTCGGTTGCCGGCTCATCATCTGCTTCCCTCTCCGCTACTAACGCAGCACTAACCACTTGATTGGTTGCCGCTATATACAGCAGCAACTTCTCTTGTGGCCTAGGTGCGACAAGTATTGGAGTGGAGGACAGGTATCTCTTCAAGTCCTACAGCGCAGCCTCCGCTTCGGGAGTCCATTTTATTGGACCTGCCTTTTTCAAAATCTTGAAAAATGGCAGGGCGCGCTCAGCAGACTTAGAGATAAACCTGCTGAGAGCAGCCACGCAACCGTCAAGCCTTCTTACATCCTTGACGCGCTTTGGTGCTTCAATCTGCTCAATGGCCTTGATCTTGTCGGGATTGGCTTTAATTCCCCGCTGAGACACAAAGAACCCGAGAAGCTTGCCGGAAGGGACTCCAAACACGCACTTCTCGGGGTTGAGCTTGAGGTTGATCTTGCGCAGATTTGCAAATGTCTCATCCAAATCCTGAACCAGAGTTGCTTTGTCTTTGCTCTTGACCACTATGTCATCCATGTAGGCTTCTACATTTCTGTGTATTTGTGGCTCAAAGGCATCATGAACTACTCTTGCAAAGGTTGAACCAGCATTCTACAAACCGAAAGGCATCCGTATAAAACAGTATGTGCCACATGGTGTAATGAATGCGGTTTTCTCTTCGTCCTCTTCTGCCATGAAGATCTGATGATACCGTACAACTACCGGATTGGCCAACCACGTGGGATGGAGTACTCCTCTGACAAGGCCTGCTGCTTCCAACTTCTTGATTTCTTCCGCTATGAATTCTTGGCGCTCCACTGCCTGTTTCCTAACTTTTTGCTTGACGGGCCGCGCGTGAGGACAGACAACTAGGTGGTGCTCAATTACTCTCCTGGGAACACCGGGGATGTCAGATGGTTGCCATGCAAACACATCGACATTCGCCCGCAGGAAAGCAACGAGCTCGCCTTCCTATTTAGGGTCAAGTGTGGCACTGATGGTGAAGGTACCACCAGTGCCGTCCTCCTTGGCGGGCACCCTCTTGGTCTTCGGCGGAGCTGCCATCATCTTCTTGCACTTGACGGTGGAGCTCGATGGTGCGTCCTCGACGGTAGCGCAGCACTCCGAAGAGGTGCGCTTGCCGGAGTGGGCATCAGAACTCTTGCCGGGCTTGGTGGTCTTCTTTTTCCCCCCAGGAGCTTCAGCGGCAAGTGGTTTGCTATCTATCGCGGCTGCTGCATCCCGGTAAATCTTGTCGGCGCAGATAAGCGCATCCTTCTTGTCGCCATGGACAGAAATGACGCTTATCGGGCCGGGCATCTTGAGTAAATTGTAGGCGTAATGAGAAACTGCCATGAACTTGGCAAGCGCTAGACGGCCAAGTATGCCATTGTAGGGCAATGGGAAATCGGCAACGTCGAATGTGACCTTCTCAGTTCTGAAGTTTAGCTCGCTGCCAAATGTTACCGGCAACGTGATCTTCCCTTTGGGCTTGCTCCTTCCTGGGTTGATTCCTTGGAAAGTACCAGTCTCTTGAGCTGTTGTCGAGGATTTGAAGCTTACGGAGCCTGCGGAGGAGATCAGGTTCAGCCGGCCCGCCGTCAACCAACATCTTTGTGACCTTGAGGTTGCGGATAGTTGGTGACACCAACATCGGCAAGCACCCGACCGCAGTGATGCGATCAGGGTGATCCTCAATGTCAAAAATGATGGGCGTCTTTGGACCACTTGAGGAGGTTTGCGCGACTCTATGGATGGTTCTGCTGCATTAACCTCACGCATCCATTGGTTGAGCTGGCGGTGCGAGGTATGCAGAGAAGCACCACCGTCAACGCAAAGGACCTCCGTTGCCTTCTGAAACTCCTGCTCATCAGCTTCATCATCTTCCATGTCTTCGTCATCTTCATCTTCGTCTTCGTCCTTGTCGCGGATGCGGGGAGGAGTGCATCTCCTTGCCGCTGCTTGGCCTTGCAGCGGCGTCCTCCCGACCGGGTCTCTTCTTACTAGCTGCACCTGCACCTTCTGGGCCTTCTCCTTGTCTCGCCGCTCGTATTCAGCCCTCTGTAGCTCAACAAGCTGCTCGACTTTCTTGCAGCTCTGGAGATCGTGGCCCTTGGTTCGGTGGATCTTACAGTACTGCTTGTTGGAGCTGTCAGGCTTATCGGTGGCCGCCACAACTTGGCGGTCGGTGTCAGCGGCAACCTCCTTGCCGGAGCCGCTAGCCTTAGCCTTGCCGGCGCCACCTCCGTTGCCGGACTGCTCGACAACTAGTACCTCTTGGTTTTTCTTCTTTCTGTTGTTTCGCCGCCGGCTCTTCCTTGCCGGGGCGGTCTCCTCACTGTCAGACTCTGCTCCCACATTCTCTCACAGGAGTCTTCTTCCTTCTTCAGTAGCGTGCACACTTGTCGGCCAGGCGTAGAGCTGTGGCGTCTTTCACTTTGCACATCGCCATCTCCTCCCTCATCCTGCGGTTTCGCACATTACGATGAAATGCACTGATCACCTTGGCGGGTGGACATCTGGGATGTTGTAATGCACACGGCTGAATCTCTGTATGAATTTGCGCAGGGACTCTCCTTCCTTCTGGGCGAGCAGGTGAAGGTCACTCTCTTGGCCATGAGGCTTGTGGCCGCCTGTGAAGGCGCCGACAAACTGGTGGCACAAATCCGCCCAAGAAGAAATAGAGCTGTCCGGCAAGTGCATGAGCCAAGACCTGACGTTTGGCTCGAGTACCATAGGGAAATAGTTGGCGAGGATCTTGCCGTCTCGTCCCCCCGCAGCCTGCACCGCGATGGTGTAGATGCTAAGGAACTCCGATGGGTGTGTCCTGCCATCATACTTCTCCGGCACATCTGGCTTGAAGTTTTTCTTGTTGGGCCACCGGACTTGCCGCAGCTCACGAGTGAATGCAGGGCAACCTACCGCGTATGGTAAGTCGCCTGGTTCCCCTGGCGCATGCATATCGACAGTGGGCCCGGCGCGCTGGTCGGATTGACGGCGCGCTTCTCTTCGGCGCTAGATTCGGGTTCGAGCGTCTTCTTCTTGCCGTTCTCGAAGAACTTGGCGCTGGTCGCGACGAGCTCGCGGATCCGACGACGCTGTGGAGTCGCTGTCGAGGTGGATCCGGCGAGTCGGCGATCTTGGCCTTCGGAAGGGAGTGTACGGTGGCTGCACCCCCGCAAGTCTCGTCGCCATCGGCTCGTGCCTTGTCGCCTTGCCGCGGCTGCGAGGCGCTTGGTTGCCGCGGGACGTCGCCGTTGGCAAAGCCGATGAGGCTCTGGATGGTGGCCCTCCATTCGTCGACCTTGTCGGCCGTTGGAGGGTAGTCTAGAAGTAGCTGAGCTCTAGCCAAGGCTTCTGCTGGTGTGGTGGGTGGCAATGGCGTACGGAGCGAAGAACGAGACGTGCTCGGACTCCTAACCAAGTTAGGAGGAGCAGCGTCCCGCCCTAGCGACCGTACTCCGCTGGTACCGCATCTTTGGCGTGCATGCGGTCTCGAGGGTCCCCGGATCCTCCAGCTTGGCCTTGATCTATCGGACGTATGGTGCTGCGAGTACCATGACGCTGTCTTTCCCGCGCCTCTTGAGAAGGACGCGGTGCGGACTCGGACACCGAAGCTTGCGCTGCCTTGTCCTTGGACCTGGCGGCGTTGTTGGCTCTCTCGATGACGCCCGCTCCTCCGCCAGCGTTTTCCCCACCACTCGTCAGCTCCAGTGGTGGTGGGTTTGACGCGGACGGCTCTGCTGCCGCCGAAGCCTTCTTCTTCGGTGGCATGTTGACGAAGGTGTTGATGAAGAAACTGCTCGTGTGAACGCCGGATCGGGTTCACACAGCCTCGACGCTCCCCTACCTGGCGCGCCAAAGATGTCGGGGAAGCTGATCGTGTCCCGCGATCACCTATGGGACCTGGTCCCTTGTGGTTCAGAGGGGGAGCGGAGGATGCACAAAGAGCGGATCGAGGCGATGCACACGAGCAGATTTACCCAGCTTCGGAGCTCTCTGGAGAGATAATACTCCTACTGCTGCTTTGTGGATTATGTTGTGTTCTTGCTAGGGAGCAATGGGAGCTACAAAACCTAGCCTGAGTGTGGTCTCGTATCAGTCGAATGAACTAAGCCGGATAACCGAACCCTTTCTACATTGCACTTGGGCCTCCTTTTATCGGCACAAGGGGTCACCACAGGTGGCAAGTAGACAAGGGTAAGATAGTAAAACAGAGGTTGGTGCACCGCTTTATACAGGTGTCTGATGATCTATACCTAACTCGTGGCAAGGGACAAGAGTCATAAATGCCCGTCTCGGTCGCTGAAACGATTAACGAGGACCTTCAAGTGCGCCTCCGTTTGCCACGATGGTAGCTTGTCGCCGCTTATCGCTGCTCCCCGCTGGCTGCACAGCCCATCGACACGCGTTCCTGGGAAAGCCCCGCGGCGACACGTTGGCGGATGAGCTGGAGCGGAGATGAAGAGAGGTTGCCTGCCGCGGCAAGCGCCTTGCCGCGGCAGAACCCTTGCCGCGTTTGGGAGCTCGGCGCTCACCAAGCCTTCCCGGCAAGCTCCTCTTGCCGGGGCCTTGTTTCCTTCGTGCCTTGAGTGGTCTTCCCGGCAAGCTCCTCTTGCCGGGGCCTTGATTACTTTGTTCTTGTGTGGCTCCAAAGGAGCCACTGAGGATCTTGGCGGTCACCGGGCCAGCCCTGCCGCGGGGTGCTACGACTGTCCGTGCACGAGTTCGGGATACTAGGGTACCCCTACTCTAGTACACCGACACCCTCGGAAAATTTTATGGATTGAGCGGGAATCAAAGAGGAATTTAACGCATATTTGCGTAACGCCGATCTTGTGAGCTTTGAGGCAGACAAATGCCCCAGTACCATCAACTCACTAGTTCATTTGTGAGGAGGTTTGAATTTTCATCTTCACGTAATTCTCCAACTGTCATGTTTGATCTTTATGACAAATCTTATACCATGGATTTAGAGGATTTTACTTCTGCTTGCAAACTTCCACAATGGGGTAGTGCTAGTGATCCCCGTAAATCTGAATTTAGAGACTTTTCTTGCTGGTATAACTGTAGGGGAATCTAGAGATATAGCACAAGCTACCATAGGGAGCATTCACTTTCTTGCTATACATTATTTTGCTCTCTTCATAGGTAGGTGCATAACTGGTAAGGATGAAGCATGTCATATGTGTGTGCCTGACCTCAGTATTCTTAGGAGTCTGTGTTAGGAGACCAATCTTATAATATGGGAGCCATTGTTGCACGTAGGTTGCATCATAATAGATATAATGGAGATTTCTTTGGAGGAATTTATGCAACCCGCTTAGCTAATTTTCTTGAGGTGGACGTTCGTGAGGATGATATGGAGTTGCCCCCTACTTATTTAGATTTTAATTCTATGGTCTCTCACTAGTTTGTTGAGAGGAATGAATCACCTCTCCTTTATCGACTAATCTTTGACAAATGGCGTGTTGTACGTATTACTCTCCCTACTCCTGCCTTCTTTGATTATGAGGCAAAACGAAGATATATTATTACCAGAGAGGATAGCAGAGGCAGCCCGACGCCACGCTGCAGCTCAGGAGGCGATAGCCGCTGCATCGCAGTACGACCCCAGCTACAACTACGGGTATCCGCCAGGCCATCCCTGGCAATAAACCAACTTAGGCCAAAAGCCTAAGCTTGGGGGAGTATGTATTTCCCACCGACATTACATTTATGTTCCCACACACTCATTGCTAGGTGTCAGTGCTCATACTCTTTCATTGTAATATCCATGCTAGTTTATTTTCTTTTTTCTTGCCTTCTTCTTGTGTGTTTGTTAAACCTTAAGAAAAACAAAAAAAAATAGTAATTGTTTCTAGCTAGTTTACTTTCTTGCTGTAGCAGTAATAATTAAAAAGAAAACCCAAAAAGATTTCCCGTTCTTCTTTTGCTTGTTGTGAGCTTTCCTGGTAAATAGTTTTATTTCTTTTCTTTTCTTTGGGGGTCGATAGGAGAAGACCATGATTAAATTGTTGAAGTGGCTCTTATATGCATTATTGTTGATTTAACCAAGAGCCCATATTGCCTTGTCTTCTCCTGTTTATTGAATGCTCACAGATTCCAGCTTAGTCCAATGCAAGTGCACTCTTATTATTATTCACTCCGTTCGGTTGTGCAAGTGAAAGGCAATTATGATGATATACGATGGACTGAATGAGATGAGAAAAGCTGGTATGAACTCGACCTCTCTTGTTTTTGTAAATATGATGAGTTCATCGTTCCCGATTCAGCCTATTGTGAATAAACATGTTTGCAATGACAATTAGAGATCATAGTTGCTTATGCCATGCTTGATTAGCTATGAGTTATAATGGTTTACCTTGCGTGCCAACATGCTATTAAAATGGTTGTGATGTGGTATAGTGGGGTGGTATCCTCCTTTGAATGATTTAAGTGACTTGACTTGGCACATGTTCACACATGTAGTTGAAACAAAATCAACATAGCCTTCACGATATTTATGTTCATGGTGGATTATATCCTACTCATGCTTGCATCCAATGTTTATTAATTTTAATGCATGTTCATGACTGTTGTCGCTCTCTAGTTGGTTGCTTCCCAGTCTTTTGCTAGCCTTCACTTGTACTAAGCGGGAATACTGCTTGTGCATCCAATCCCTTAAACCCCAAAGTTATTCCATATGAGTCCACTATACCTTCCTATACACGGTATCTACCTGCCGTTCCAAGTAAATTTGTATGTGCCAAACTCTAAACCTTCAAATAAACATTCTATTTTGCATGATCGAATAGCTCATGTATCAACTAGGGCTTCCCTTATCTTCCATGTTAGGCGGGTTATTCTCAAGAGGAGTGGACCGCTCCTCATTCACGAGAAAATGGCTGGTCTCCGGGATGCCCAGTCCCATGCTTTATGCAAACTAAATCAAAATTAATTGCAAACAAAACTCCCCCTGGGACTTTTGCTAGTTGGAGACACTCGTTGTTTCGAGCAAGTCATGGATTGATGCTTGTTGGTGGAGGGAGAGTATAAACTTTACCATTCTATTTGGGAACCGCCTATAATGTGTGTAGCATGGAAGATATCGCCATCTCTTAGTTGTTATGTTGACAATGAAAGTATGCCGCTCAAAATATTATTTATCTCTATTTCAAAACCGAGCTCTGACACCTCTACAAATCCCTGCTTCCCTCTGCGAAGGGCCTATCTATTTACTTTATGTTGAGTCATCACCCTCTTATTAAAAAGCACAAGCTGGAGAGCACAGCTGTCATTTGCATTCATTACTGTTAATTTATATTGGGTATGACTATGATTGGATCTCTTTTACCATGAATTACAATGTCTAGTCAGTCCTTGATCTTTAAAGGTGCTCTGCATTTATGTTTTGCAGCCTCAGAAAGGGCTAGAGAAATACCATCCTGTTATATCATATTATGATTGTTTTGAGAAAGTGTTGTCATCCGAGATTTATTATTATGACTCGCTAGTTGATTATGCTATTGATATGAGTAAACATGAGACCTAGAAATTATTGCAAATGTGGTTAGTCATGATCTTTGCTGAAAATTTGAATGCTGGCTTGACATATTTACAACAACAAGAGCAAACAGAGTTTGTAAAAGATTT
This sequence comes from Aegilops bicornis, assembly GCA_021605145.1. Classification (NCBI taxonomy): domain Eukaryota; kingdom Viridiplantae; phylum Streptophyta; class Magnoliopsida; order Poales; family Poaceae; genus Aegilops; species Aegilops bicornis. The sequence goes on from CM038675.1 coordinate 223,921,446, forward strand.
TCTTTATCACTTTCAGTTTATCAACTGAATTGCTTGAGGACAAGCAAAGGTTTAAGCTTGGGGGAGTTGATACGTCTCCATCGTATCTACTTTTCCAAACACTTTTGCCCTTGTTTTGGACTCTAACTTGCATGATTTGAATGGAACTAACTGGGTGACCACATTTTTCGGCAGACTTTCCATGGTGTTATTTATGTGCAGAAACAAAAGTTCTCGGAATGACCTGAAACTCCACGGAACGTCTAGGTAAAAATAATAAAAAATCCTCGCCAAAGATGAAGACCAGGGGGCCCACACCATGTCCATGAGGGTGGGGGGCACGCCCCCCTAGGGCGCGCCCCCTACCTCGTGGGCCCCCTGGAGCTCCTCTGACGTCAACTCCAATTCTATATATTTGCTTTCGGGTAGAAAAAAATTAAGGAGAAGAAATCATCACACTTTACGATACGGAGCCGCCGCCAAGCCCTAAAACCTCTCGGGAGGGCTGATCTGGAGTCCATTCGGGGCTCCGGAGAGGGGGATTCGTCGCCGTCGTCATCATCAACCATCCTCCATCACCAATTTCTTGACGCTCAGCGTCGTGCGTGAGTAATTCCATCGTAGGCTTGCTGGACGGTGGTGGGTTGGATGAGATCTATCATGTAATCGAGTTAGTTTTGTTAGGGTTTGATCTCTAGTATCCACTATGTTCTGAGATTGATGTTGCTATGACTTTGCTATGCTTAATGCTTGTCACTAGGGCCCGAGTGCCATGATTTCAGATTTGAACCTATTATGTTTTCATGAATATATGTGTGTTCTTGATCCTATCTTGCATGTCTATAGTCACCTACTATGTGTTATGATCCGGCAACCCCGAAGTGACAATAATCGGGACCACTCCCGGTGATGACCGTAGTTTGAGGAGTTCATGTATTCACTATGTGCTAATGCTTTGTTTCGGTTCTCTATTAAAAGGAGGCCTTAATATCCCTTAGTTTCCATTAGGACCCCGCTGCCACGGGAGGGTAGGACAAAAGATGTCATGAAGTTCTTTTCCATAAGCTCGTATGACTATATTCTGAATACATGCCTACATTACATTGATGAATTGGAGCTAGTTCTGTGTCACCCTATGTTATGATTGTTACATGATGAACCGCATCCGGCATAATTATCCATCATCGATCCAATGCCTACGAGCTTTTCCTATACTGGTTCTCGCTTATTTACTTTTCCGTTGTTACTGTTACAGTCACTACAAAACACCAAAAATATTACTTTTGCTTTTGTTACTCTTTTGTTACCATTACCACTACTATCATATTACTTTGCTACTAAATAATTTGCTGCAGATATTAAGTTATCCAGGTGTGGTTGAATTGATAAGTCAACTGATAATACTTGAGAATATTGTTTGTCTCCCCTTGTGTCAAATCAATAAATTTGGGTTGAATACTCTACCCTCGAAAGCTGTTGCGATCCCCTACACTTGTGGGTTATCAGCAGCTGCTGCCAAACGTAGGTTATACGGTGAGATTCAGCCCAGACCCATTTTTCCTGTAGGAAAACCATTAATGGTTGACCACCATGAGATTCCGATAGTTGTTTAGCATTGGCGACAGACCGGTCAGCTAAGAAGACCCAGTCTCGGAAGAACCTCACCAGGATGAAAGGACACGGGTTTGAGGAAAAGGTTATGCACCTACCGGAAGAGCCTCGGTGAAGGAGTTACCCCACAGAATATGAGAAGACCCACATCGTCTGGGTACATCAATTTTGTCGGAACCATAGCCCTGCTTTTAAGTGTGGTAGCACCCTAGACCTCTCCGGTCAATGGATTTGCTAGAAGACCCCCAAACCCCAACCTTTCTTGCAAGCCTCTTCGAATCTCGAGGACGAGATTCATTTTAAGTGTGGTAGGTTTGTAACATCCCAAAATTCTAAATTTTGGACTGTTATATTAAATAATTATTTTTGATTGTTGTGTGAATGATTGAGTGAAATTGAGTGCAATCAGAAACTTTTTGAAAATTGAATGAGAGGGAATGAAATTACTATCCCAAAGATTTCTCTTTGCATTTATAATCTCCATGAATTCAAATTCATTTCATCCCAAAACCCAAGAGTGAAGATGATATGACTCTTCCATTTAAATAAATGAAAAGGGTTTTGAAAAGATTTTAATTCCATTTGGAAATATTTCAAATTCAGAAACTTTATGCAACTCAATGATTTTCATGAGAGAAGATAAAATGACTTCTTCAAATTATATGAAATATGAGTTGGACGTTTAAAAGAATCAAACTGAAAGGCCGGTAGAAATTGTTTTCAAACCCACTTTCAAATTGGAGTTATTTGGTTTTATTGAAATTATTTTTCTCCAAAAATATAATATATAGAAAATAGGGTAAAATGATTCCCTACAATAGAAAAATTTAGAAAAATGGATTTGAAATCATTTTTGGTATTTTAAAATATTTTAATTTAGTTTTTAAATGAGCCATTAGCACTGTTTGCATTACTTGAAATTTTCTGGATTTTATTTGTCTCTGAAAAATAGTTCATGTTGTAGAATTTATTTTTCTGAAGATTTTGGTATATAACATGCCTATATAAAATGTACTTTTGAGTTGTGTTTTTTTTTGTGTTCTTCAATGTTTCAAAAAAAGAGAAAAAATGTTTAAGAAAAAAGACAGACCCCGCCAGGCCAGCCAGGCTAGCTGGCCCAGCCCCAGCGCGGCCAGCCGCCATGCAGCGAGGCTAGCCACCGCCCCACGTTCAAGGGGAGCAACTAGTTAACGAGCGCTCCTTCGGGAGCCTCGCAACGATCAGCGCCACTTGGCGCGCTCTCAGCCATTCGCCACGTGTTGCGCTCTGGAGGCTCCCTTCGAATTTTATTTTTTTATTTTTCCGCACACGTTTTCGCATTTTTAAACGGTTTTTTCCGGGTTTTTCGACGTTTTGGTTTTCCCCCGGTCTTAGCTTTTTGATCAAAAAAATCGAAAAAAAAAATTGCGCGAAAAAACGCGTTTTCTTTTTTTTTTCCTTTTGCGAAAGTCACGGTTTTCTTCCGCGAGAGGCATGGTTGTGCTTTAGCGAGAGTCACGGCCGTGCCTTTCGGAAACAAAAAAAAAACGCGTTTTCTGTTTTTTTTTCTTTTGCGAGAATCACAGTTTTGCTTCCGCGAGAGGCACGGTTGTGCTTTCGCGAGAGTCACGGCCGTGCCTCTCGAAAAGGGAAAAACAAAACGCGTTTTCTGTTTTTTTTTGTTTCGTGAGAGTCACGCTTTTGCTTCCGCGAGAGGCACGTTTGTGCTTTCGCGAAAGTCACGGCCGTGTCTCTAGGAAAGGGAAAAAATACGCGTTTTTTGTTTTTTTTTTCTTTCGCGAGGGCCACGATTTTTCTTTCGCGAGAGGCACGGTTGTGCTTTCGCGAGAGTCGCCGTGCCTCTCGGAAACGAAAAAAAAAACGCGTTTTCTATTTTTTTTTCCTTTCATGAGAGTCACGATTTTGCTTCCACGAGAGGCACGGTTGTGATTTCGTGAGAGGCACGGGCGTTCCTCTTTTGGAAAGGGAAAAAACTGTGCTCCCGGTTCGGTTTTTCGCCTGGTTTTTTCGTGAAAAAAAAGTTCGTCAAAACCTATCAACATGAGATCTAGTTTTGAAGATCTCGACGCGAGGAATCCAATGGTGAAAACGGTTCGAGATTTGAACGCACGGTTTAAGAGATAAAACGTTTTGAATAAACGGATCTATGAAAAAAGGGAAAACACCCAGATTGCGCTGCATGTGCGCCACTTGTCGCGACCTGGGAATATGGAGTGTTCTTTGCAACGAGTACTCCTAAATTAGTGATTTCGACGTTTAAGGCAGCAGCGCCCGTTAACGATCCGGCGCCTACAGCGCTGCTAGCATGGGCCGGCCCACTAGCGTGTTGCCCCAAGTTTTTTTATTTTGTTTACGAAAATAAAAATATGAAATGAAGAAAGGTTTACAGATTTAAAGAAAAAAGTTCATCCATTTGAAAAAATACGTTCACATCTTTAAAAAAAGGTTCATAAATTTTGAAAAAGTTCATCAATTTGAGAAAAAGTTCATTTAAATTAAAAAAAAGTTCATCCAATTTAGCAAAAGTTCATTAAATTTGAAAAAAAGTTCATAGAAATTGAAAAAAAGTTCATGTATTTTTAGAAAAAGTTCATGGAACTGAAAAAAATTCATAAAACAAAAAAAGTTCATCAATTTTCAAGACAAATGTTCATTAAATTTTGAAAAAAGTTCATCATTATTCAGAAAAGTTCATCAATCTCAAAAAAGTTCACAGAATTTTCAAAAAAAAATTGTCAACCGGCGCCTGGATGGGCCGGCCGAGTTACGGACGCCACAGGCCCCAGTTAACAAAATGCACGTTAACTGGCGCCTGTGGCGCCAAATAGGAAATGCCGCGCCCCAGCGCCCACGTTCCAAAAAAACGAGCGCCTCCACGTCGCTCGATCGACTCCCTTCGCTCGTCCGCTGTCTCCCTCCCCACGCCCGATCTCTCTCTCACACACACACACCTGGCGCTTGGCCCCACCTCTTCTTTCTTCTTTCCCACGAGCAGAAACATAGAAACATATGCGTTCACGCATCGACGTCGATCCGCGTCCGATCTTCGTGGAAAACCTATCCCAAGGCATCCCCAGGCCCAAGAAATATGTCCTATAAATGGCCACGACCTTGCTCGACCAATTCCCTTCGAAAACCCTCGCCAAAACCCACCATATTGTCCGCTATCATCGTTCCAATCTGGACGCAGAAGCTGCAGTTCATCGCAAGTTTCCGACGCCGGTGAGAGATCCCGATCATATTCCTTTTGGGTTTCGACATCTCAGGATCCCTAGACTCTCTTTGACATGGCTTTGCACTCCCTCTCAATCTATAGAAGCCATCCCAACCTCGACGTCTTCTCCAGAGCATCCGGAGCACCGAGCTTTGCCGCTTCGTTCCGTCGTTGTTCTGCATCGCTGACCATCTCTGACTCAACCACAGGACGAGCCAAATCTCACTGCAGCCTCCGGACACCTCCGCCGCCGCCTGCGACCGCCGGAGTCACCGCCCCACCGGAACAGAGTCGCCCCAACGTACGTTCCCGTTCCCTGTAAGCGTTCAGTTCATCTGTTCATTTCAGTTAAAAAACAGTTTTTTATTAGAACGGCTTTGTTCGGTTCATTTACGGTTTAGTTAGACCGGTAGATCGGTTTTTCTTTTTTTATTAAACGCGTGTTAGCAGTTTAGATATATATCGGCCGACCGCAGTTTAGCGCCGGATCGCTCACCTATCTAGCCCATTAGCAGTAGGCCACGTAGCACTTGCCCGTTTTTTTTTCTTTCGTTTCTGTTAAAAAAACCCAGAATAGTTCTGTTTCTAGATTGCTTATAACTTTTATGTTTTAGATCCAAATTGAGTGATTCATTTTGCCTTGTGTCACAAATTTGTGTAAGTTTCTGTTTGTGCACTTAGGTTTCAAATTTGAGTAGTTTAAACTTGAGTTTGATGAAATTTGTTCAAATTGTTAATTTCGTCATATTTTGAGTTTTACAAAGTATTTTTGATTGATTCTTTTTGCTACTGTTTTATTATGGTTTTATCTATCCAGTAGAATATAGTTATTTATTTTTATTTTATTTTAAATTAGGTTTTTGCTAAACAGTACTCTTTTAGTTATAGTTTTCTTGTAGTCTTTTCTTTATTGTTTTTATTAGTTTTAAATTATTTCTTTTTGTCACTTTTGACAAATTTAGTTTGGTTTCAGTTAGTCAACCAAAGAAAAAAATTATTTTAAAAAATTATTTTATTTAGTTTTGTATGAAAACTTGTTTAGGTATAGTTAGTGTTTCATAAAAGCTTTTTATTTGTTTCTTTTTTGCAAATAAAATTTTATGAAAAATAATTTCTGTTAACTTAGATGTTTTACTTTGTATTTTCTGTTAATTTTTTAGTTTAATGTTTTAATTGTTGTTACGTTTTTACTTAGGACAAAACTGTTTTGTGTTATGTCTTAGAGTTTTCTTTAGTAGTTTTGTTGTGTAGTTTTCGTTTGTTGTTATTTGGTGTTTTGCAATTTATTTGTTGGTTTTATTGTGAGTGTTAGAATTGCTTGCTAGTACGTTTGCTTATATGAATGCTATGTTTGACTATATAGATTTTCAACGGAGTGACGAATAGTTTTACCAGTCATTATTCTGAGAGCGTTGTCATCTTCATCAAGTAATACCAGGCAAGTTCACTTTGACCATGTTTTTCATACCTATGTTTTATTTGCATGTAGTACCACCCTTTCAATAATCCCTCCAGTAGTAGTATTGATTTCTTATAGTTGAGTAGAATGCATGAGGTAGGAACCCATCTCCTTGTTATCAAGCCCGAGACGTTATATAGTTTTAATGCTACGCTATAGTAGACGGGGTTTGGTATGAGTGCACGAGAGTGGTGTGAAGAAGGAGGACTCTTTGTCAATGGCGACAACTTCATGATGGCATCGGCAAGGACTGCATCTTCAGGACTTCAAGACCTCAAGATTTCGAGACTCAAGACAAGAATTTAATACACACTACTGGGTGAAGGACGGTTGACGGGCACCCTGGAGAAACTAGTGGATGGCCGGGATGCATGGAGAAGCGCCATGACATCTTGCGGAAAGCTTCACCCAGACTCAAAGAGACGGAAGAATACTTCATGCTCGGAAGCTTACCTGTGCAACCGCAAGTCATTATGCGCTCTGGCTTGGTTGACCTTAGTTGTGACTCTGGCAGGGACGGTGCTAGCAGATGTAGAACTACGATAGGATTGGATGAGCACCGGACAGTGGTCAGAGGAACTCTTCGGAAGACCAGTTTCGGTCATCTTGTTCTCAAACACCCTGAAGTCCGAGGACATAAAAAGAGGGATCGAATCTTGCGTGTAAAGTGTACAAACCTCTGCAGAGGGTTAAAACCTAATCGATTAGCCGTGTCCCCGGTTACGGACAACTTGAGCCTCTGGACTTGGATCTATCTCGGAACTCTCAACACCGGACTGATAACTTAATTATGGGCAACTTATCATGATTTGGGCTATGAGACATCGGTTGGCGGAACCATGTCATGATAGAAACTCCATAGTACATACTCCGGTTAATTTCTTTGTTGTAGGGAAAATAAAAACAGCTTTTACGCAAAAAAAAAACCCTCAGACCCTGAGCCACAAAGACATATTGCATATAGAATAGTTTTATCATCAGTTTTCTCATATTGTGATCTTGCCGGTACATTCGATGTACTGACCTACACGGCTGCAACGTATCATGTTGCAGATATTTCTTCGACGAGTAAGAGTTATGATACAGGGTTACGGTCTACACTCAACCTGCCGATGGCGTTGATGGGACTCCACACCCGATTGTTTGTTTCCGCTGAGACTTATGAGGTATATATCAGTTTTACGTTATTTATACATGTGATTGCACTTTGATATATACATTGATGTATTGTGTGTGCCAGCATACTGATCCAGGGATGGCACAGATACACAGAGACTTGACCGTCTGAGGTCGGGTCGCTACAGGGACGAATTCAGGGGGGACGAGGGGGGCGAGACCCCCCCAACGATCGTGCCGTCCCTCGATGGCCTTTAGTTAATCGCTATTTTTTTTTGATTCGGTGGGTGTACGTAACGTGCTTTGCCCCCCCCCCCCATCGCTTTAGACTTCCCAATTAACGTGAAGCATCAGCGTCTCAGCCCATATGTACAGCCCAATCTCTTTGCTTTTTTTTAGGGAAACCCAATCTCTTTGCTAGAAGCACAAAATGAGGATAAGGAAAATAACAGCCCATCGTGGAGGACAAGAGAGGCTTTTAGTTTCAAGGCCGTACTACGCACCAGGCCACGACCTGGAGTTGGACCACACACGCACATCGCTAGAGGCTAACCTCTTCGTTTCCAAGCCGCTTCTGTGATGGCTGCTGATCTGATCTCTCCATCGCGCCTCCATCGAGAAGAAGGGTCAAAGGGAAAGGGATGCGGGACAGGTAGGCGCTGATCGATCCACGTAGACGGTGCTGCCTTGCCGGCAGACCAGACACAGTGATGAGCTGCAAGCCTATGGCAGTTTCGGGAGGAGAAAACTGGTACTGAATCGGCAACGTTGGAACCAAAATCGATTGCCCCCGAGGATGTGAAGCTGCGCTCCGCGACGATGGAACGACACCAGGATATTGTGCGGTTAGTCTACTTTGCTGATATATATTATGGGAGTACAATATTTATTTGTACGCTTAGATGGAATTAAACTTACTGCGTAGATTTGTTTTATCATCATTAAACCTGATTATATACCTTTACCTGAATGAATTGTAAATTGTGTATGTATAGTCCTGAATAGGAAAATAATTTATCCATTCTACCGCGGAACTGGTTTTACAACCTGAATCTGGCTGTATGATTGAAAGTTTCTATCATAATCAACGAGAAGCTAGTGAAAAAACAGTACCGATTCCAGTCCAACAAATGACCACACTTGATCTAGTGACAGTAAATAGTTGGACATGCAAAGCTAACGCTTAGGATAGCCATACCTTATGTTCATTTTTTTACTTGTTGTCTTTCACCCCCCCTATGTCTAAATCCTGGCTGCGTCCCTGGGTTGCTGCCGAGGGGGAGGACGGCGTTCCTCAATCCCTCATTACCCGTTTCTCTCCATCTTGGCTCCTTCCCTTTCCTCTGCCACGGGGGGAGGGCGCGGCGGTGCTTCCACGGTGGCGTCGAGGGTTTCTACTCGACAGCGCGCCCCTCCTCCTCAAGAGCTCGTGGCGGTGGAGCCGGCCAGAGAGGAAGGGGGAGGGGGCGAGGGCGAGGCCGTCGTGGCGCTCGGGGAAGAGGAGGACGGGGCGGCGCATCGGCCTCGCCTCCACTAGCAGTCCCTCCTCCGATGGAGGGCCACGTCGGGGATCAGCCTCGCGAATTCTTCATCAGGCTGCACCGGCCAGTGCGTCGCCGTCTTCGTCTTCCCACTCCGTTCGCCCGGGAGATGGAGCTCGATCCGCCGCTGACCCTGAGGCTGCATATGAGGGGCTGCGGGAACGGCGGCACGCGGGTCGACGTCGACTTCCCCGCTCCTCACGTCATGTATCTTCGTCGCGGATGGAAGACCTTCGCCCGTGTCCACAGCCTGACGGAGGGGCTCGTTCTCTACTTCAAATTAATGGAGAATGACCTGCTCTCCGTCAAGGTCTTTGGGAACATGGGAACTCCCCTAAAGTGCTGCGTGGAGAGCTCCTCTGACGATGAAGATTCCTCCTTGAGCGAGAGTGACGAGGAGGACAGCGACAACAAGGATGAGGGTAGTAGGCGGGAGAATGACGAGTCCGACTAGGTGTCGGATTCGTCGTCCAAGGCGACGCCGGCAGCACCTCCATCTGCATCGCCATCTCCTTGAACTTCTCGGGGTCGCCTCCTTGGGTGGCTGGCTTGGGAGCCCGGAGAAGACGAAGAAGGTGGGTGGCGGGCCGTCAAGTTAGAGTACGTGGGCACCGATGCCTTCGTCGCGTATTGTCGGTCCTGCCGCCTTGTCTTCCAGCTCTTCTCCCGTCATCATCATCACCAGCCTCTCTTCGGGGTGGCCACCGGGATGTTCTCCTCGTGCCTTCTGCTGCTCGTGCCTCACCTAGGTGTTCTTTTTGCCCTCCCGTTATCTTGTTTTGTTTCCTGAGGAGTGGGACAGGAAAGGGATTACGGGCACCTTATCGTTTTTCAGTCTTTAAGCCTACGGGCCTTTGTAAACTTTAAATCTTGTAATCCCCTTGTTCATGTTTGCATTCCGCATGAACTGTACCTGTTTGGAACGTATCAATGAAAAAGGGTGCTTGCTGGTTTTTTGTGCGTGACCGAGGCCCATGCCAAGGAACGAATCCTTGATATTTGTAAGATAGACATTATCGCCCGGCAACAGGCCTTGCCGTCCTTTTCTTCATCCACAGCCACACTCGCGCTCTTGGCGGAGGCTGGGGTGAAGTAGGTTCAGGCCACTCGTTTACTTTCTCATCACCGCGACTACAACCAAGTTCCGGCCCAGGGAATAGTTCTAGGGCACAGGAAAAGGGGACCACGGTGGTCTAGGAATAAAACAAGGTTTCATACGTCCCAATTTTGTACGGGAATGCATATCAGGGGATAAAGGACTTATCTAGGTCAGCAGCCCCCGACGACCTTGGCTTGTTGTGGTCAGATCTCCGGGCCTGTGCTAACTCTTGAGCTTGCATTGGATTTCCTTGAAGAGGAAAGGTGATGCAGCACAGTAGCGTAAGTATTTCCCCCAGTTTTTGATAACCAAGGTATCAATCCAGTAGGAGGCTACACGCGAGTCCCTCGTACCTACACAAAGCAAATAACTCCTCGCAACCAACGCGAATAGGGGTTGCAATACCTTCACGGTCACTTACGAGAGTGAGATCTGATAGATATGATAGATAATATTTTTGGTATTTTTGGGTATAAAGATGCAAAGTAAAATAAAAGGTAAAGTAAAAAAGCAAAGGAATAACAAAGTGATGGAAGATTAATATGATGAGAATAAACCCGGGGGCCATAGGTTTCACTAGTGGCTTCTCTCAAGAGCATAAGTATTTTACGGTGGGTGAACAAATTACTGTTGAGCAACTGAAAGAATTGAGCATAGTTATGAGAATATCTAGGTATGATCATGTATATAGGCATCACGTCCGAGACAAGTAGACCGACTCCTGCCTGCAGCTACTACTATTACTCCACTCGTCGACCGCTATCCAGCATGCATCTAGAGTATTAAGTTCAAGAAAACAGAGTAACGCCTTAAGAAAGATGACATGATGTAGAGGGATAAATTCATGCAATATGATAAAAAACTCCATCTTGTTATCCTCGATGGCAACAATACAATATGTGCCTTGCTTCCCCTCATCGCCCTTTGGAAAGGACACCGCAAGATTGAACCCAAAGCTAAGCACTTCTCCCATTGCAAGAAAAACCAATCAAGTAGGCCAAACCAAACTGATAATTCAAAGAGACTTGCAAAGATAACCAATCATACATAAAAGAATTCAGAGAAGATTCAAATATTGTTCATAGATAATCTTGATCATAAACCCACAATTCATCGGTCTCAACAAACACACCGCAAAAAGAAGATTACAGCGAATAGATCTCTCCGAGAGAGGGAGAACATTGCATTGAGATCCAAAAGAGAGAAGAAGCCATCTAGCTACTAACTATGGACCCGAAGGTCCGAGGTAAACTACTCACACTTCATCGGAGAGGCTATGATGTTGATGTAGAAGCCCTCCATGGTGGATTCCCCTTAAAGTGAGCTCGGAGCAGGCCCCAAGATGGGATCTCGTGGATACAGAAAGTTGCGGCGGTGGAATTAGGTTTTTGGCTTTGTATCTGATCGTTTGGGGGTACATAGGTATATATAGGAGGAAGAAGTACGTCGGTGGAGCAAGGTGGGGGCGCCCCCCTACCTCATGCCCACCTCCTGGCTTTCTTGACGTAGGGTCCAAGTCTCCTGGATCATATCCGGTGAGAAAATCACATTCCCGAAGGTTTCATTCCGTTTGGACTCCGTTTGATATTTGGTTTCTTCGAAACACTGAAATAGGCAAAAAACAGCAATTCTGGGCTGGGCCTCCGGTTAATAGGTTAGTCCCAAAAATAATATAAAAGTGGAAAATAAAGACCAATATAGTCCAAAACAGTAGATAATATAGCATGGAGCAATCAAAAATTATAGATACGTTGGAGACGTATCAGGCATCCCCAAGCTTAATTCCTGCTCGTCCTCGAGTAGGTAAATGATAAATAAGAATTTTTGATGCGGAGTGCCTCTTGGCGTAATTTCAATGTAATTCTTCTTAATTGTGGTATGAATATTCAGACCCGATAGATTCAAGACAAAAGTTTATATCGACATAAAAATAATAATATTCAAGCATACTAACTAAGCAATTATGTCTTCTCAAAATAACATGGCTAAAGAAAGTTCATCCCTACAAAATCATATAGTTTAGTCATGCTCCATTTTAGTCACACAAGAATGCTCTCATCATGCACAACCCCGATGACAAGCCAAGCA